>CAWVOI010000107.1:0-600000 GCA_963930915.1 Forcipomyia taiwana | reverse complement strand
GCAAATCATGGCCGAGATGGACATTGTTTTACCCGAAAAAGTGAGTATTTACTGCGCCTTCGCCCTTTAAACACCTCACAATGCATACCGTAAGAGTCGTTTTCCGTCGAGTAAGTGAAAAATAGGGGGAAAACGCCTTAAATCGGGGAAAAATCACCTTGGGAGCCTGACGTTGCAAAATTGTTTCATTGTAGGATGAGGTGACTGACTCCAAACCGCTCAAAGATGCCACAAGTTCCCTGGAAGACCTCGATACGGAGGACTTGTACACCAAATACAAGGTAAAAGCCGTCGTTTTCCCGGAAAAACTCACTAAAAGACCCAATTTCCGTAGAAACTCCAAAAAACCCTCGAGTTCCTGGAGGTGCAGGAGGAGTACATCAAGGACGAGCAGCGCAACCTGAAGAAGGAGTACCTGCACGCGCAGGAGGAGGTAAAGCGCATCCAGTCGGTGCCCCTCGTCATCGGGCAGTTCCTCGAGGCCGTCGACCAGAACACTGGAATCGTCGGCTCGACCACGGGATCGAACTACTACGTGCGCATCCTCTCCACCATCGACCGTGAGCTGCTCAAGCCGAGCGCCAGCGTGGCCCTCCACAAGCACAGCAACGCCCTCGTCGACGTCCTGCCCCCCGAGGCCGACAGCTCCATCTCCATGCTGCAGGCGGACGAGAAGCCCGACGTCCAGTACTGCGACATCGGAGGCATGGACATGCAGAAGCAGGAGATCCGGGAGGCCGTGGAGCTGCCCCTCACCCACTTTGAGCTGTACAAGCAGATCGGTATCGACCCGCCCCGGGGAGTGCTGATGTACGGGCCTCCCGGGTGCGGCAAGACCATGCTCGCCAAGGCCGTTGCTCACCACACGACAGCTGCCTTCATCCGCGTCGTGGGCTCCGAGTTTGTCCAGAAGTACCTGGGAGAGGGTCCTCGCATGGTCCGGGACGTCTTCCGCTTGGCCAAGGAGAACTCACCCGCCATCATCTTCATCGACGAGATCGACGCCATCGCCACGAAGCGCTTCGATGCCCAGACCGGAGCCGATCGAGAGGTTCAGCGAATTCTTCTGGAGCTCCTGAACCAGATGGACGGCTTCGACCAGACCACCAACGTGAAGGTCATCATGGCGACGAACAGAGCCGACACCCTGGACCCCGCTCTGCTGCGTCCCGGACGTCTGGATCGCAAGATCGAGTTCCCTCTCCCGGACCGGCGTCAAAAGCGACTCATCTTCTCCACCATCACGACGCGCATGAACCTCTCGGAGGACGTGGACCTCGAGGACTACGTTGCCCGACCCGACAAGATCTCCGGGGCCGACATCAACGCCATCTGCCAGGAGGCAGGCATGCACGCTGTCCGGGAGAACCGGTACATCGTTCTGGCGAAGGACTTTGAGAAGGGGTACAAGAACAACATCAAGAAGGACGAGACGGAGCACGAGTTCTACAAATAAGCTCTTGTATTTAAAGTAACTAACATTAAATTTTTTTTGAACTTGCAATTTTTTCGGCTTTCAAATATTTTTAAGCTTTGAAAAATATTTATTCTGTGAGAACTCAAAAATCGGTTACCTCAACCTTCAACATAATATTCAGCTCAGAATCCATCTCCGATTTTTGTAGAAATCTAATTTTTATAGAGATATCTTGGATGGCAAATGGATATTTTCAAAAAGTGGCCTCTCTATTTTGCATTTTAGGAATGACTTTTTAGGAATCATTGGTTGTAGAATAATTTTCAAAATTGGGGGCCTGTTAGAATTGTCACCAATTTAAATTTTAGACTTTTGACTTTTTCCAGTCTTAAAAATAATTTTTTATGCTAGGTTGACCCCCCATTTTCCGGTACCGATGGGGTCACTTCCAGAAGAAGATTGAAAAGGTGCTTTTTCCTTTAAAAAGAGGTCTCAATATTTAAGATGGGACTTCTCAATCGACAGTCATAAGATTTTTAGGAAAGTTTTGAGGCAAATGAGGGTCTCGAGGGCCCTTTAGAAGCAATACTTTACGGAACAACACTTCGTTTTTATCAAAAAAAAAAAAATCATAGACATTTATTATATTTCCAAAAATTAAACCAAAAATTTCACTCCCCTTAAAAATAATATTCGCTTTCTTAATCAAAAAAATTAGCAGCATAAAAAAGCCATTTGTTTGATAAGAAACAGGAGCACCGCACAAGGCCGCGACTGTTGGCATTTAGAGCCCACTCCCCGCCGCTAACCGCGCTGTAAATGCCTATCAGCCGAATGAGACACTGCCATCGACATAAAATACGTGAAAAACTACCCTCGCTATCTGGGAAATTGCTTCCGTTGTGCCTCGCAAGCAGCACCGCGATCTCAGCCAAGCCACACTGCCAAGCGGCGCCCATGACCGTGACTAAATTCAACAAATAAACACATTTAATCTGTATCTGCCTGTCTGTCTCTAATCCATATATTCTCTGGTGTCCCCCGCCAAGTCGGCGGGACTCCGAGCCAAGATTGTGTGCAGCTGCGCTACCAGCTCCCTCTCTCCGCTGCTGACGTCACATTTTCCGGCTCCGGAAAAAGCATGACTCCCCAGCTTCATGGAGACGGATTCACTCCCGAGTCCCTCCCACGTCGTGCAAGCGTCACGCATCCTTGAGCCCTAGTTGCCGACCTGCAAATGTCCCTAAATGAACATGACATTGCCATTGCTGCACCATTTGTCGGCTCTCTTGCCTCGTTCTTCCTCAAATGACGTCAATTACATTTTCGTTTCAAAGTTGACGATGTACCGGAGCTCGTGTGTTTGCTCGCAGTCGGAGTTCGGATGGCCCATTTGTGTCAGAAAAGTAACTTTTGAAGACAAATGGGGCGCGTTTTGAACAAAATTTGGATAAAACTTGAGTGAGTCTGTGCAGGTATTGCGGTGACAGGCTCCGCAGGTTGAACGACCGAGTTCGTGTTGCCTGCAGCGATGCCTTAACCAGTGTACCGCCATTGCCATTTTTGAGCATCTGAAAATAAATTTTTTAATAAACCAAAATTAGCAAAAAATATATATCTTGATTTTCAACTCTTTTTTTCCAAAATAAATATTCTAGAAGAAAGTTTTTGAAAGAAATAATTTTTTAAACATCAAAAAATATTTATATTTTTCTTATTTAAAAAAACCAAGAAACTTAACCATAAAATATTCCAGAAGAAAGTTTCTTGATAATTTAAAAAAAAATCAAAATAGCGATCATTGGTGACTTTGTTTCTTCTTTTTCTTTGAAATTAAAAAACGTAATAATTAATAGCGTCAAAGTTTTGATAAATCTCGTAAAAAATTTAGGAGAATTTTTTACGTGAAAAATTGAAAGGAAACGAGTAAACAGGTAATGTTCCGATATAGACAAGTGCAGGAGACCGGGACTCTTGACAGAAGCCGGCGCAACCCTAGCACATGCGCGAGAGAGAGCCGAGCGCTCGTACAGCCGCCTGCAGCTCGTTCGTGGATCGCGTAAATTTGGTCGGAATGGCTCAGTATTAGTTGGGAATTCGCTTGTCTCGGACGTGGGCTAGAGCCTTATCACTAAATACCTGGCATATAAAGAGATAGACTACAAGGAAAGGAAGAAAATTTTCATGCCACTTTTTATAACTGAATTTTGCGGAGTTTTCTTACATTTCGTAGCAATTTTTGTACAAAATCCGTCAAAGTACGAAGACTAAAGGTCAAGTAGGGTAGTTATGTAGGAGCGAAAAATCAATTACTAGTGAAAACATAGTCGGGGCCAGACCTCACAATAACTGGATCTCACGAGTCTGCGAGAAAGGAGCAATTAATGAGGAAGGAAAAAATCGGTGGAGGCAAGAAAAGGTGTAACTTTGAGCTCAGCATAAAAAGTTGAATGGGAGATCTCCGATTTGCGTCATCAATAATACAACAAACAATTTTACACGCCACACGCGATAAGAATACGAGCAGGCGCACAGTCACGCATCGTCCCACAGACACGCGGTGGCACGCACACACGAGAGAGACCTGCGAGTGTAGTGGTGCGTCGTGAAAAACCCGAACCGGGTTTCCACCGCGATTCCACACACAGTCGGTCCGTGGCTGAGAACGCCGCAAGTTCGTGAAAATTGTGACTAAGGCCATGGTCATTGCCTTCTGCTCCAACGGAACCGATGACTGCTCATCTTTTGAATGGAAAAATGTAGAAAATCCCTCGCTATCTGATGTATCTGCGTAATGAAAGAGCCTAGTATCAGATAACACGGGGAATAAGTGAAGTGACGGTGCGAAACTGAACAGAGAGAGGAAGTGAAAATTCAATCGAGTTTGTGCTCCGATATCTGGCCAATCGATGGAATTGATGCTGGTGCAGCAACAAATGACGACACATCGGTACATGGAAAAACACAATCAGGAGGTGAGTAAACGAAAATAATTTTGCCTCTCCATTAGCGAAATTGATTTTCGGACTGGCATCTCCCCAAGCTGGAGCCGGGCGCATCTTCGGGGCAGAGTCGAGAGACGCCGAGCGGGGGAAGAAAGCAATTTGGATTTTAATTACAAATATGGTCCCCGTGCCGGACACTTCCACCATGGAAAGCCGGGAAATGAGTTTTCAATTCGGGGAACTTTTTCTCTTTTTCGTGGAGACGGAAATCGATTTAATAGCAGGCCTCACTTAACCACCCCGCGGCCTCTGCAGAAATATGGCAGGCTTTCGTGGAAATTTTTAGTTGTAGTTCAGTTTTATTGGTTTTCCTCAGCCCACTTTTTTGTTTGACTTTCCTAAAAAAGGCGTTGAAGGCTTTCGTGGAACTGGCAACTCCTTTGAAGTTCCTGGAAAAGTTTAAAGAACCCTCAAAAGGGCTTCATATTACCTCATTTCCTTGACTTTGAATTCAGAGAATTTCACAGTAGTTGTTTGAGTTCAAATCAGTCACAGTGACAAGTGATTTTTAGCTTACTTTAGAGCAAGCTTGCTCAAATTGGGCTCCACAAGAAGAAACTTAATAAAACTCTCCACAAAGTTACGAAGATTTTTTTTTGTGATTTTTCAAAGATTTAAAAACTCCATAAAAGTACCAATCTTCTTCTTAAAAGGAATCATTTTTAGCTGGAATCTTTCAAGCTCGTCTAGTCTAATTTTTTAGTTCCCACAAATTTGGCTTTTGAGGGTTAAAAAAACACGATTGGGTTAATGTATGTCGGAAATCCAAACAGATGACCGAGGACCCTTTCGAGAGCAACTTGACCGCAAAACAAAACAAATAAAAGACTGCTCAGTTTGCTCAGCTCTCGACGCTCCAAGTGGGCTCGAGAGGCAGCAGGTGCGCATCGCCCTGGATTTTCGACTCCTTCTTCCCCGCCCACGCTCGCTGGAAAGTCACATAACACCTTCTCTGCAATCGATATTACTCCCAACTACCAATAAATCCGATAGCTCGCGTCGAACATTGTTGCGTCAACATCGTTATGCCATCATAGTCGACACTCGGCAGCCTAGGAACGCAAAGAAAGAAGAAGAAAAACAAGTTTTCGGTTTCAGTCGACATCCGTTGTCCGGCATACGAGCCATCTCTAGGTCAATTACTTTGCCGGTTCTCGCGTTCTCTTCCGAGTTACTTTGTGGGGTCCAACCCGTTTTATCAGCTCGTGCTAATAAGCTGGGAATTTATCGAGTCCATTATGCAACGCGAGGACGCTAATACGAGTAATTGTAGCCTCGCTGACCACCGCGAATTATGTTATTTTGCTCCTCGGTCACGCTAAAACTGCGAGTAATTGTTATTGCCAATCGCCTGCAACGCCACAAAAACCTTTGAGCGGGCAAAAAGTAGTTGATCAAGCGGGAACAGATTTCTCGTGGCGAGAATGGCCCCCCGAGGATGAGGAAGGTTGCTTCGTGCCAGGTGTAATTTTGATTGATTGAGATGCTGCTTTGATTGGCCTGTAATTTGTGTCTCCTCTCCCAGCGGTAATTTGGGGTTTTTATCGCCATCACCGCAGCCCGAGACAAGGAAGTTTGCCCCGTCTGCGCCTCAATTTCTCGCCTCTCGAGCCAAATTTCCGCGAAAGACGTCTGTGCCTGTCGATTTACATAAGCCAGTCATTCCGCTCATTTCCTCGAAGCAGCGCCAAAAAAGCAAACAAAAAGAAAATGCCGAGTCTCAATGCGACTTTTTCTATCCCGGCTTGCAGTGATGGTGGTTCTAGAGGGGGTGGGAGGTGTAGGGGGCAAGATTAAAATTAACAGGACATTTTGGGAATTTTGTGGACTTTATTCGAGACTAAATTCTAGGGAATAAAAAAACATTTTCTGTGACAAAAATCCGAGCACATTAATTCGTTGACTGGTTTTTTGGTTAAAATATGATCATAAAAATCAGCCAAAAAATTGTACATAAAATTGAACAAAACTATGTCGAAACAACAAATAAAAATATTTAAAAAATTGCACCATTGAGTTTTTCGATTTTTCTTCGAAAAGCTATGAATCATTTCGCAATAACGTCTCCTATTAACAAATATTGGACTAATTTTAGTTACAAATAAGCAATGATTTATTTTTGATCGGGTTTTAAACTAGGATTTTTGACTTTTTAAAAATTCATAAATAATGAACAAAAATTGCAAAAATTTTCTATAGTGTGAATTATCGTGTGTTTAGAAGTAATGTTGAGCCAAAAATAAGAAGCTTCAAAAAATGTAAGGTTACGTTTAATTTGATTTTTAAAAATATGTCAAAAAATTCAACTACTCAGCCCTGATTTCGAACCTAGTCACGCCTCTGCCAACCCGGGTCTTTGCACGTTCCAATCCGCTTTCTCGATGGCACAGCTTGTAAACATGCGTCACATTTTCAATGCAACAATTTTCGTGCTATTTTTCCATATTTCTCATTGTATCGCCTTTTTTGTTGAACGTCGTGTTGCCGCGCGCCGGAGGTCTTGTCAAAAGCAAATATTTGCCTGCACCGAAGCTCAAGAAAGGCAGCGGAGTAATTGAAATGCCAAGAGCGGAAGGATCGGAGCTGCTGACCTCGATTTTCGCAAAAATCGAGCTCTCGAATCTCGATAAACGAGAGACACTTTCGAGAGTGCGAGAAAACCAGAGCAGTCTCAATTGCGTCAATTCGGGCGTGTTTGAGTTCGTCTGCGAATAAAATAAACAAATAAATTTCTTCATAAATTTCGTCCCAAAAATAGCAAGTTTTAAAAATAAAGTCGCCCTCGCGTCTCCAAAGCAGATGCAGAGCAATTACGCTCATGTGAATGCGAAAAAATGAGTATCACCGCCAATACGGGGCACGGATCACGAGTAGAAAGCTCGTGTCGCAAATGACGACAATCCGAGCCAAGGTCTGCTATAGATAAGATGGATTTTATTAGCACAAATTATAGTTCGCTTCGAGAGCGGCCGCGAATCGCGATATAAATACGATCTGTTGTTTCAGCGCCGAGGTGGCTCCTTTGTTTTTCCCTTTCCTCACCTCCGTCACACACTTTAGAGCCCCTGATAAGGCTCCGAGTCTCGAGTGGTGGCACTTTTTGTTTCAACACCCGGAGACTTGCGTCATCAAGCGGTCTGATAATACAAATTATTTTTTTTCTTGAATGAAACGAAACTTTACAGTGGCCAGGCAGTTTATTTCGCGCACGTCGGTTGCTCCAGAACACTCTGTTGGTTCAGTTGAGGGTGATGTGTGACGAAAGGCCTCTCTGGACCCAAATTACGCACGTCGTGACAGCGCTGGCACCTGAGTCAACAGTTTCTTTTCGACGTGGAAATTTTCCCTTAACGTCGAGACTCAAGCTACGAGAGTCTCGCTTTCGAAGGGTTAGTCTTGAGACTGGCAGAGATTTCACAAACTAAAACTAGCCATTTCCGAGTCCTCAAAGACCGCAAGTCCACTAGCTCTTTTTTAAAGAATTTGAAAAAGGATCTTAAGCTGCCATCAAATCTTCAAACTCTAAAAAACCTTAAATATTTTAAAATAATATTTTTTGAATAACAAAAATTAGTTTTCTTGCCTTTGAAGAGGTTCAGATCCAGTCTCAAGATAGTTTTGAATGCATGAAAAAGTCTCGAGGCTCAAAAAATCGAGACTACGCGACAAAAACATCCGAAATAAGGTCAACGTGAGTTACTTAACAGCTTAATTAAGTTTCTGCCGGCGCAGTTATCGCAGAGCCGAGCGCGTCAGACTCGCGGCCAGTCTATAATAAGTCTGCGAGCGATAATAAGTGACCTCAAACCGAATTCTAAGTCACCGCTGCTCCCTCTCACTTGCGAGATAACGTGCTCGTCGCGAGGCAATCAGTGAAATTGTCTACAAAAACGACGCGCCGAAGACACATGGCAAGTGCGTCAATATGCACCCGTTTGCTGGACCCGGACCCACTGCAGATCGCAACAAAGTTGCATCGAGGGTTCATTGACTCCTCTCCCGCGATGACGCAGAACGAATACTGTTTACAAGAAGACGCTTAGTAATCAAGTGGTGTGTTGATTGAGTGAAATTTCAGCGAGTCTTGAAAAGTCGAAAATCGGCTACGAGACTCCCGAGTTGTCACTCGCCTCATTTGCACAATCCCAAGTTTCTCCGACACATTAATTAATAGTACGAGAATTTGCTGATCTCGCAGCGTCGATAGGAGCGCTAATTACTTCTCGACTTGCGTGCGTCAGAGCTGGGTGGCTTGCGGTATGGCGGTGAGACAGCTTGCCATTGTTTGATTCCCCACAATGACTCGATCATCAATTTGCTGCCTGAATGAGTGTCACAATGCCGGCCGTCATAGCTTTCGGAGTGAAAATATTTTTTTATTGTTGATGTACGTACAAATATGAATCATGTTTCAATGTCTGCGACTTGCCTTGGGCGGGCTGTGACCTCAATTCGAAGTACTTGCTGTGCGAAGCTTCAGAGAGGCTCTCTAACGGCTTGCAGTACCGCTTTGGGACGCGAAATGGGGCAGAAAATCGGATTATAGGTTGATGAGGGCTTGAGGGTCTTTCAGAAGATTTTTACGGACCCTTCAGGGGGCTTTCCTTTGAAGCCTTTTTCCTTTGAAGTTTGGTAGATTTTTTTAAAAAGGCTCATTCATAAGCTTAACAGAGCAGTGGTATAATTCTTTGAAATGAAGGAGTTTGCCAGTTTGTCAGAAAAAGCCTGCTTACATAAAAGCCTGTAAAGCCTTGAACACAACTCTCTAATCGCCTCCTACAAGAGCTTGAAAGTCTTCTTTGAAGTTTCGAATCGCAGGAAAAAGTGTCTCTTAGTCAACTGCGACGCAAACCCAAAGCTGTCAATGAGCCGAGTTTCCCGGAATTCCTTATTTAACAAAGCCGAGAAAAACGACAACAATGCCTTACATCAAGCAGCTTTAGGCAACCAGAAAGCCGCAAAAAGTTGAATGATAAGCCGCACATGCACACACAAGCGTGCGTGTGTGTCGTTTGAAGGGGTTTGATGTAATCATTTCGCTCGTTTTGCTTATAAATAAATTACAGAGACCGACTCAGGAAGATTAAAATGTTGAGCGAGACTAAACTTTGAACGAAACACGGATCCAACGACGTCGAGAAATGGCAAAGATTAAAGTGTGAATTATTTAAACGAAACCTGATGCATGATAACACGTGATGAGTCCCATCACTGTGGCATTAGCGGGGCCGTAAATCTCGCGAAACGTCTCAAAACATGTGATACACATTTTTGCCGTCTCCGATTACAATCGACTTCTCATGAACTCGAGCTGACCTTCGGATGCCTGCGTTCTGCAGTTGAAGAAAGCAGCTTGCGAGTGCATCTGCTGACGGCTCGCATTTCACGTTTTCTGTGGCAGTTTAATGGCTTGCCTTGAGCGTCTTTGCGCGCTTTTAATCATGTAAACACGTCTGCAAGTCTCCGGAAGTAATTAAAGTCATTGCCGGGGCCCTTTGCGTGACTCGAATTCAAAGGTTTCGCCTCTCTGGTCACCCCAAATGCGAAAACAACCTTCGAAATTGATTTCCACGGCACGTCGGAGGGGGCATCGAGACCCATTCATGTAGGGCTTCTAAAAAATGTGCTTAAAATGGTGAAAAATTCTAAAAATTAATTTAAAACGCAAAACACTTCTGTTGGCAACTTTAAGGGGTGACTTTCTTGCGTTTGATCTCAGCTTGTAGGACACGTAGAAAGGCGAGTGATGGCTTAAAAGTTGCGCAAACTCTCCTTCACGGGACCGATCTACATTTTAAACCTAGGTTCCGTGGGGCCTCAGAGTTCTGGGAGCTCCCCTGGAGGCCTATGAAAATGCCCGTTCTCCACTATTTTCCTCCGGACAACTCCTCTTCCCACTATTGTTTATTCTAATTTTAAAGAGTTAAAACAAATTTAACCCAGAAAAGAAGACCTCCAACCTTTTGCAATTTATTGGACTTCCAACCCAAAAAAAACGCAAAATTGCTGGAAACAATTTTCCCCATTTTTAGAAGCTCTACCCATTAGCCATTTTGTCTGCGTCAGAGACTTGATTGCATCGAGTAACGAAATTGTAAAGCTATTAAAACAATCAATTGCGAGCGGCCGTCGAGGAATCGCGTGCTCCGTCGATTGGAGAGGGTCCACAATTTGTGATTCTCGTTATTTTTACACCTCGTTTGCTTTCTAGATTACGGTACGGAGTTTAAGGCAATCATGTTTCTCCCTCTCCTCGCCCAAAATTGAATTAGAAATCACGCGAATCGGTGCGCGCGCGGAAAATGATAGAAAATTAAGTTACTACATTCCACGCCAATGCTCCGTCCTTGATCTTGATCATGTGTGTGCCGCCCGGATCGTGTCGGCGGGCTATTTTTGAATTACGACGCAATCGGTGTCTATGCCAGTCCGTCGCTCTGCTTTCGGATGGGAGTTTTTCACTTCTCGGACCTTCGCAGAAATAGAAACACTTGGGAGTTTTACAGCCGGCACGTGCGTCACTCAGAAACAGTGTGTCTGGGATTGAAGGCGATAAAACCACGAGTGGCAGGGATGGGATATGGGGAGGGCAAATTTGTCTTAACAACTCGAGAGCATTTTTAGACCTCTCTTCCCCCTTTACCACCTAGTTTTTTTGTTACATGAAAAGTCCCACAGTTTTCATCCGATTGAGCTGAAATTTGGATATGTTGTAGTCCGTGAAAAATCTTACAAATCATGGAACCACATGTGCCCCCGAAATTTGTATGGAGAAAACTGAAATTCAAAATGGCTTCGCCAAATGACACTCTGTAATTTTTTACTTGTCTCAAAAAGCCAAATGAAGGCAACTCAAGCTCATTTATACCAGCACTGCCAATGACGTCAAACAATGCCCCAAAAAAGGCTGCTTTTGGTCTCGCATAATTCACGGTAAATGGGTCAGGAATCCCCCGGCTAGACCCACATCTGGTCTCAGATCTCTTGATTGAAAAAAATTGCGTACATGCGTCATCCAGTTGCCTAAAGCCACGCAGCGATTATCAGCCGCAGAAAGGCCCCTTTCGCCGCAGCATGAACCTCGCCATTTTTATGTAAACAAAGCCTTTTTGTGAACACGAACCAGAAACATATTCGGATCGCGATTTGAATATGATTAAGGCGGTTCTGCGACGCGGACGTTCTTTCCGGGCACGGGCAGGGGCAGGGGAAAAAATCCGCGAGCATCTGGTTTCAGTCGCGAGATTAATATCTCGCATAACGGCAAGCGAATGTGCTCGAACCCCATTGTGAAGCAAATTTTGAACAAAATTTTCGTGTAATAAAATCAAATTGTGAACATCTCTCATGTTAATGCTTTGTATCCGAAGCGCAAGTGACAGCATCGCCTATTCATCATTTTGATGAATTCTCCTGATCCCTCGGAGACGATGTGGGGCACTCCCACGCGACAACACGGGTTTGTGTGTGGGCGGGCTGAGTAATGACGGTGTGAATCCCGGCAGGATAGCATCGCGACATTTGGCGGCCCCGATTTTTCTGCATACCTGCACCTAGTAGTGCCAAGTCGGGTGTGCGAGAGACACGAAGATAAATCGCAACAACTAATTACTATCTCAACATTGCTTCAGCTTGTTCATGGCTCGTAAACACGGCGATGGTAGCTTTGATACACTTTTTGTTGTTGCGAGCTCTTCATGTGCCGGCAAAGCGGGGCACGCCGCGGCATACGAGTACATGTAACGAAGTAAGGCTGCTGATGATCGTCAATAAATGCGAGAAGGTGTACGGGGGAGGTGAGCGACCTCTTGCTGCACGGCATCGGCATATAGCACATGTTTCAATTTGCACGTAATATTGTGTAATTTTGCGTCTACAAAGTTTTACAGAAGCGTGCACATCAAGTGCATGGTGCTAATTATAATTTCAAAATCAATAATTACTTGTTATTGCGTCTGGTGGCGGCTCTAAGGGCCTTTTTTGTGGCCAAACTCTTAATTATTGGATTTCTATAGGAAAAAAACTCCTTTGAAGGTCTTAAAAATTAATTGACTCATCAAAAAAATATTTGACAAAAAATATGACGATTTTTGAGTTCAAACGACTACGTTTTTTGAATTTGTGAGCCGTCAGAAGAGCTGACATCTCTTCTATGAACTTGATTTAATCGTCTTTAGGCAACTAGCAATCTCAAGGGCTCCTGAGTCACGGCAAAAGTAGGTCAGGCGAATTAGAAACTTTGTTTCTGAGTTAGGCTTTTTCCACGTGTTCAAGAGCAAAAACTTACAAATTTCAGCCTTGTCCCAGTTGAAATTGGGCTTATGAGCTATGGCTCTGTGACGTTCCTTCAAACGAGTCACAAAAGCTGTTCTGTTCTGGCCAAAGAAGACTCATGAAACAAAGTCTATCGAATCCAATAAAACTTCATGAGGAAAGGCAAGCTCCTGTTTCCTTTTCTGCCAAAGCTTCTAGAGCTTCAAAATGCCTTCTTTGATCTTCCACTGGATTCAGGAGGCATAATTTTGACCACATTTAAAATCTTGACAATTTTAATTTCCCACTAATTGCCAGAAAGGAAGAGCTCTTATGCCTCTCTGCCTCTGCCTAGGAGAAAGTCACGCTAATTAAGCACGACGACAGAATGAGCTCATCCTACCCTCTTCAACAGACGTGGGTTGGCGGCCGAGACCCTAATTATGATTGATCGCGTGTAATTTCCCCCATCGCAATGAATTCTCAATAACCCATTAAATCCTTTGTCTTTCTTCTTTCCAGATATATACATACAACTTTAATTAATCGCACCTAATAATATCCCAAATCAAAATGGGTATGAACAAGTGTGGAGCTCTTGGAAGTCAGCACACAATCAGGTACCACATGGATTACAGGTTACACTACTAGCTTAGACGTAGCGTCGTAATTCGAAATCTAATCTAAAGTTAGAGGAGAAAAGTTGAGAAAGAAAATAGTAATTACAGTGTTTTCATAAAAAAGTATCGTAATAAGCAGCAGAATAAGTGTAAATGTGAAATACGCATTGTTGTTGTTATATTGTTGAATAATATAGTTGAAGGAAATACAGAGGCACGTCCTACGAGCAACACAAAAGTGAAAAGAAGTGAAGTAACGGGGTTTCTCAACATTGATCAAATTTAACACTGAAATGCGCCATTGAATGCGAAATCAGCGCTTCGAACTGAAAGAATACTGCTCGCCCCCGATATTGCATAACCCGCACAGCACATGAATGCTAGCGAGCTCGAGCAACAAGAAAAGTGATTGTGGTGGGTGCACAAAATAAATCAGCTTCAGTTTGCGTTTAATTGCAACCATATGTCAACATCAGTCGGTTCGTGCAGTCGTAGAATCCAGAAGAAGTAGCAAAGGAGCAGCAGAATGGGCGAACACGACTGCATCGCACCGGTAGCAGCGGCAACCGTGGCTTCTACTCCGACATCCAATGGCGGATCGGGCAGTAACGGAGGCATCGCCACTGGTGGTGGCACCGGGACCGCAGCAACCCAGGGCAAGTGCGTCCGGGTCGGCTTCTACGACATCGAGAAGACCATTGGGAAGGGCAACTTTGCCGTGGTGAAGCTAGCGAGGCACAAAGTTACCAAGAATGAGGTGAGTGGAGACCGAAATATCTCGTGTCCCTTTTCATGTCCGATAGTGATGGTCTGTGGGGTGGTTTTTGGCAAAAGTGACACTTTGAAAGCCGTAGAGAGTGGACTTATGAGAGTTTAAAGGACATCAACGAGCTTGGAACAATTTTTGAGGCTTCGTATTATCCGATTATGGGGTTCAAACTACAGAAGGTAGTTCGAAAGGGGGTCCGACCAAAGGGAATTTTTCAAGCTAAAAAGTGGATGCCAAAAAAATTGTAAAAAATTTTAAAGGCTTCGTTTTTAAGGCTAAGAGTTCTTTTTTGGCTAAAAAACGCTGTGCAGGAAAATTTAAGGTTGAAAAGTGGATTCAAAAAGTCTTTGAAAAAATCTTTGGGCATTCCGTAAGGTGATTTTAGGGAAAAATAACTTTTTAAAAACCACAGTAAAAATTTTGGAGCCAAAAAACGAATTCATGGGGCTCTTACAGGACGTCAAAAAACTGGAAAAAAAATTCAAGGCTTCTCTTTTCCAAAAATGAAATACGTTAGTTGTTCATGAGACCGAAAAAAGAAATAACTATGACCTATTTTTAAATCTGAGGGACCAATGTCTGTAAAAAGCCTCAAAGTACGTGAGTTTGAACAAGTGTGCGACCTCGAGTCACGTTGAAGGGACCTTAATAACAGACTGCGTGCCGTGTCTTGGGATTCTTGGAAGCTCTTATCTCTCACACCAGGCTCCTTGGTATGCGTGAGGCGATTTGCATTAGACGAGCATTTTTATGAGGCTCCTTTAATCTTCCTCCGCTCACACGCAAAGCGAGCTCCAAAGCATTCAAGTGAGTACACACAAAGACCGATGATGGTGCTTACTTAGGTCATCTGGCTGTTTATTATCCCGTTTGTTTGATGGTTCAAAGGTAAATAAAAGAAAGCGAAAAATTGGAGAGCACGTGCACGGAGCCCCAAACTTGTTATGTATCTCCACTACACAGAGCCTTCACTAGATTTATAGAATCGCACTATGATGAGGATGGAATAATGGCGAGCGAGCAAAAAGGTTTAGCGACGTGACCTGAAAACTGAACGAGCCCGATCTGGGGTTCGCTTTTGATGGAAAGAAAAAGTTGAAAATGAGGTTTAAAATTAGTTTGGGATTTGCGCTAATAACGGAGGAGCCCAGCTCGGGAGGCTTCTGGCGGGCGGAAGACGCTCTGACGCAAGTTCTCTGATTGATCTCAATTTAACGACCAATTAAGTGAGATTAATGGGCCCGAGGCTGCTGAGGGGGAACGGTTAACCAGCTTGAATTGGGCCATCAGTCAGAATCATGAATGGGGCCAGATAAGCCACGATGTTATCGCACACCCGAAATTCCTCCGATGTGCGTAAGAGATAGCGTCTTACGACACCTCCGAATACCTCAAAGGCATATTTGAGGCGTTTTTTCGCCGACTGACGACATCAAAGCTGGCCGTAGACGCAACCAGGGGCGTTCCACGAACCATTTCTGAATTCTGGGCTCCCCTTGAAATATTTTTGTCCCTCTAGATCCACTTTTAGAGTTCCATTTCTCCCAAATATGAGACAGAATATTTTTTGTGGACCCCCTAGCTCCTCTTTAGGGGTCTTTTTCTCCCAAAAAAGGAAAAGAAATTTATTTCTGGACCTCTAGCCCCCTTAATTAGGCCTCTTTCTCTAAAGTTAGGGAGGAGAAAAAAATTTCTGGGCCTCTTAGCGCCTTCTTTTGGCCCTTTTCTTCGAAATTAGAGTACGAAGAATTGTTCTGGACACCCTCTTTTAGGATTTTGGGAAAATTTAGACTTACCTGGGCCCCCTTACTACCGTGTTGGGCCTTTTTAATTCACTCTGGATACTTTAGCCCCCCCTTACATACGCCCCTGAACCCAACATGAGTGAAAACCCACCACAGGAAGCCCGACGTGATCTCAAATTTATGAGACACGCGGTGGCCGAGGCGCCTAAATCGGTCCAGCGTCTTCCCGTCGCTCAGAAATGTGTTTCAATGACATTGTCACGCGTTGACACTGTGGCAGCCTCCCCGAGCTCCATCATCGCGCGCCGTGCCGTCGAAAATGTAACAACAAAAACAATAACAAGGCAGAGTTTGGCGAACCAGCGTTTGAATACGTCAATTGATTTTTGATGATTTGCCAAAAGAATTTCTTGTGTAGGTACGCGCTAGTGATGAGTCGGCGGAAAGATATGCGAAAGTAATATTTTAATTTTTGAGGTCGAAAATAGATCATCTGCGAGTCGCCACCTGAAGCCACGGTCCCGGGCGGTGCATCCGCTGACTCACCGGCTTCCTCGTCTCACTGACCCTCTCTCAAGTCCAAGGTGACGCCCGTCTTCCCGCTCTCAGACAACTGTCTGTATATGTGTGTGAATGCGAGGAAGTTTTCGGTTTGACGTCACGGTCGCTTACGTCAGAGTGACGGTGGTCGTAACAAAACTGTGTGAATATCAGGGAACAAGTTACATGCATAATCCTCCGCACAACCCCACAGTATTGTCGACATTCGGAATAAAGCGCAGCGGCAAGGATTCCTGCAAAGACGACAAAATGACACAATTTAATGGCACATAGCTGGCTTACTTGAGCGTCTTAGCAGCAAGAAGTTAATCAACCATGATGTACGTACAGAGGCTTTGCATAATTTAACTTTCAAAGTCGTCAGACTTTTTGCATGACGCGGATACTTTTCCTCTGTTTTCGGTACCGATAACGGGAGCTCTCATTTTTAGTGCATTTTCATCAATTTTGAAAAAAATGCACTTATGTGTCCGATATGTCCGTCCGTCCGTCCGTCCGTCCGTCCGTCCGTCCGTCCGTCCGTCCGTCCGAGTCGCAAAGGCTCCGAAACTACAAGAGCTAGAGACCTGCGGTTTTTTGCATGATGTCATGTATGGTCTGGAGGGTGGGCGAAAGGTTTTGGTTTTTCCGAAAAACTGCCTGGGGGGTAGTTAAGGGGGTTTTCCCGTTGTATGAAAGTTCCATATACTTCTTCCGATTGAGCTGAATTTTGGATATGTTATACATAATGTCAAATCTAGCAAATCATAGAACACATGTTTGCCCCTATCACTTAAGGGGGTGGGGTGAGAGGCCTCCGAAGGGGGGAAAAATTTAGTTGCTCCGATTGAGCTGAAATTCAGAATGATCATGTAAAATCACAAAATAAGCAACTTTTGTTTCAGGTCATGGTCTCAAAAATGTAAAATAACGGACTCTGGGGGTCAATAAGTGGCCACCCAAGACTTCCCTTGGCGAACAGTAGGGCAAAATTTCAAATTCAACCGATTGAGCTGAAACTTTGTCAACTGTTAGATGGCATTAAATCCAGCAAAAAATAGTTCTACAGTAAGCCTCTATGACCTAAAGGTGAGGAGCTGTGAGCTCCCAAAGTTAGTATGAGGCGAAAATTTTCTAACTCCAATTGAGCTTAAACTTGAGCAATTGTTAGATTACATTAAATTTAGCAAAATATCCTTCTACATTTAGGCTCTATGACCTGTGGGATCGAAGTCAGGGGTCCACTAAGTTTTCGCAGTGACGGAATTCGGGACAAAACATATTTACTTCGACCAACTTTTGCAACAAAGTGAATTGAAAATGCACTCAAATGCGTTCGTCCCCGACTAAGCTTTAATCATGTTTATTCAAATCTAGCGGAAATCCGAGATGGGAGAAAGCAGCAACCTTTCGCCCATCGGGGTCTGAGATATGGCCGAATTACTTTCCTTGACTCAGCACTTTACCCTCCCCATGAAGATGTTCGGGACTGATAAGAGAGGGAACATATTTTCTATGTTATGGCGACTGTCATCCTTATCCTAATAGACTGACTGACGGAGGATAAGCTGCCTTAAGTTTTTGTCAAAAACTGCCTAAATTTACAATTTTGGAGAAAACTTTTTATGAAGTCTTTCAGAATACTTATCAGGCTTTCTGACAGTTAATGGTTTATATTTTTGCCATTTACTGTTGAGAAGCTTCATATGATTGACTGAAGAAAAACGAGAGTAAAAAAATTTTTCATCATTTTGGGAATCCCCAACTCTTTCCCCTTTGGTGATAGGGTCATGTTTTGGTTCCTTGATTTGCTTGTTTTGGCGAAAGCTACAACCTAGTGTGAACAAGTGTGTCCGCGGCCAGTATAGAGAAGATAGACTGCCGAAGGACTCAAGTCTGTCCGCGGCTGGAGTAAAAGTGTGTCCGCGAGACGAGAATGTTTGTTCGAAGTCTTCTCGCGAGTCTTTCCGCGCGGAAGGACTGGGAAAAACTTGGACAGGCCAGGTCAATTATTGACCCGAAAGTAAAAATTTGCCGGCAGAAATGCTTAATCTTTTTCCAATTTTTACTTCCGGACTACAAATTGGGCGTGACAAAAAACGAAAAATGGTGGATTGGATAATTTTTTCACACAGGTTTTAGCTCAATCGGATAAAGTGTTAAATAGTTTTGGTCTCGTGAACAGAGAGACATAATATTTGAGGTTTTTGACGTGAATCGTGTGGCGCCCAAAGCGCAAATTTTATCGCAACCCGCTAAAACAATGGTTCCGTGAATCGCTGGGCGAAATTAAAACTCAAATATTTATTTTTGAAATTAAAACGCCGTGAAATGAAAACATTGTCGAGGTTGGATGTTTTTCTCGAAAAGCCCGACATGGAACGCGGAGGATCTGGTAATCCGGCGTCCGTCATCATCATCAAAACCCGTGTTCACAAACACACCACAGCTTTCCACGAATCGCATTACCCGACTCGTATATTAAATCTCTAATTGAATTAAATATCATTTACGTCACTGGTGGTTTTATGTTTCTCCATTCCGCTTCCATTGTTTTTGTGTTTGCATGCACGTAACCTCGCTTGAGTGCTCGAGTGTGTGTCAACATGGAGCATAAAACTTTTATGAACCCTGCTGCTACTCCTCCGGACAGTCGTCGTCTTCTTAACACAACTTTGCAACGTAACACACATGTCCAGTGCAGTCGCTTGAGCGGCCAAAAAGGCCAGCCTTGACCCAGAAAGAGCGGAATAATTGATGAACATTCCGGTTTCTGAGGCCCGCTGAAGCTCCTGAAGGTCGCCTTTCGGTCGGCCGGACAGGTTCAATACACGTGCTGGACGAGTTGAATGACTCCACAGATTCTAGAATATCGCCGACGACCGACGACAGAAGACTGATGAGGATTTTTTTGAATAATTGCCGAACAACTCGAACCGGTCCATCGAGATGGAGATTATCTCTGATTTCGGGTATGGAATTCAGATTCCCTGATTTGTAGGCATAATGAGCACGTCTGGTAAATGTGGCAGCAACAACAGAGACGGCAATAAAACGAAATTCGCACAGAATCAGAATGCTTTCGGGATTGAATATCACAATGTGAATGAATCAGAGGTCTGACTTGACAGCCTTCTAGAAAGTTGGTATTTGTGTCACGTTCGCACGTAGGAGCTTTTTGTTCTCTCGGACACAAACGTGGGGAGCACCAATGTTTAATGTGTTGGGGTATTAGTCGTGTCCCGGCTGTTGATTTATTCCGCCAAACAATGGGAAAATTTGTTAGCAAGCCGGAAAAGGTAATTAAAAGCTGCCAAACGCTTGGCTTCTCTCGGAGAAACTCATTGGAAAGAGTGATGTGAAAGATGGAAGTATCATGTGAGGAAGTTTTTTGCCTCCAAATTTCATCGATCACTCCAAAGACTTAAACTTTTTTGTGCCTCATCCGATTGAGCTAAAATTTAAGTATGTTGTAGCTGATATCAAAACTAATAAATCATGGAATCACAGTAAGACTCTATCAACCAATGGAGAGGAGCTAGGGCTACCCAAAGTGAATAAAAAAATTAAACTTCAGTTTTTCGTTATTTAATCAGCTCTAACTTCTGAACAGTATACGACAGAAACATAAGTCATGTGCCGCAGAAAATCTAGATAGTTATTCCAAAGGACCTTATAAAAATTTTTCCCCCAAAATTAAAGTTCGGGTTGTTTTTTACCAAAAACTTTTATGGCCAAAAAATGCGATTCAAGGATCTCGTTAAGAGCTGCCCTTAAGCCATAATTTTCCAGTCCAATGAAATGCTGTTGCCAGGGGAAATTTCCCACATGCATAACTAAGCTGGGGGCAAACGCCAGGCTTTTCCAGATTCCGGATATACATAGCTCCTTATCGCCCGATCTGATAACGCGTGCGGCACAAAAATAGCCCAGAAAGTCACGGATGTGTTGGGGCAGACAATCGTACCTGCTCGTATCGAGGTTTCTTTATCACCCAGATATATCGTATTTGCTGATAGCAAAGCAAATTGCCGTTGCCGCTGTCGCTTGCCACCAAGGTTGCGCGACATACGCGAGTGTCTTCCAGAACGTGCGTCAGCAAAAGCGCCGCTCCGGTTTTTTCACACCTTTTTGGGGGACGCAAGCAAGCACGGGTCTCAGTGACCTCGAGTGAACTCGGTTGGACTGTTAATGCTGAATTGTCGCACGAGATTCGAGCGCTAATTCCAACATCATGCGCCTGCAGTGGAATTTAGCTCACGATGACGATTAAGTGACGCAAATTGCTGGTGTGAGCGTTACAATTCCCTTTTGTGGAAATGAAATATCGCAGAATTTTTATTGTGCGAGAGCGCACATTTCAGCCCATTGTTCTCCACTTAGTCCGCTTTGTAGGTGCCTCTTGTTGCTAGGGTTGCCAAAAATTTGGAATTTTGGCAAAAAATACAATGATAATTCTTAAAATTATAAAGAATTATTATTGAAGATTGGAGCTTCTGAATAACCACAAATAAAAAATACAATGATAAATGAAATTATATTTTATTTAATATCTTAAAGGGTACATTTTCTAAGATATCGAGAAAACCAAACTTGGGGGCTTAGCTTTGTCCCTTTGGAAGAGATAGGGGTCATATGTAGCTCCATAATTTTCTAGATTTGAGAGAGACTACAACATACTTAAATTTCAGGCCAATCGGTTGTAAAATAAGGAACTTTCATATAAAAGTCAAACACCCTCCAGGCGTCTAAAAACGTCTTTAGGCCACAGCTCTCTAGCTCTTCTCAAGCTTGAGTTATGAAGTTTTGGACAGACGGACAAAATGTTTTCTAATATTGAGTTACTCTCAGTTTTTCCAAAAACTGAGAGTAAAAACGAGAGTCTGGTAAGCCTACTCTTGCGAATAAAACTTGGGCTCTAGAGACGCTCGGTTCCGCTGCTTCTTGTGCTCGCGACTGATTGTCTTAATAAGATTAACATATTTGAGAAAATGTGCGTCATCTGGGTGCTTGCGGCAGCGAATCCGTCGTATCGACAGTCGACATCGTTGCTCAATGGGCTGAAAAGCTGCGTGCATGCAAATCTAGATTCCCCTGTAACTGTTCTCTCCACTCGCTCATTTAGATTGGAATCAATGGATTCAATTAGCGTGGCTTTGTCAAGTGAGACAATGAGCGCGATTCTAATCTGTCATTGACGCACAGACGCGAGAAAATTTCACATTCGAATAGGAGCAGGGGCTCATTTGCACCTCCAATGTGTGTGACGCCGTGTTTGCCGTAGCCTTGGCCACTAATTTGCAAACGCGTCTACACTTCAGAGGCACATTTTTGAGGGAAACGTAAACATGAGTTATAGAGCGGGGCTGAGATATTTATGACCGGTGGTGTGTGGGTGGAAGGCGGATTTACGGGCAATTAACTCGAGAGGGCTCTGTAGTTGACGCAGTTGCTGTGCAATTCCAGGGACAGAACTGGTTTTTCTTAGTGTTGAGCTTCTCTAAGCTTTTTAAAAGCCTTCAGCTTCCTTTCTAAACTTCTTCAGCTTTTTTGGGTTTTCTTATCCCAAGCTTTAGGCTCTTTAGGGTTTCTTAGTTTCTTAAAAGCCTCCTTAGACCACATTTGTCAATATTTTCCTCAATAGAAGCATTTAAATCGACTTCTGTCATTTTTTATTTCCCCAAAATGACCTTAAAAGGCCTCTAGACCCAAATCAGGTCCCCATTTGAAGAGCTTCCAAGATTCAGGTGGGGTCCAACTTGGCCCAAGGCTCTCTCCAATGCCTCAAATCTAGTACTTCCCTCTTTTTACGAGTCCACCACAGGGGTTTTCTTCAACTCCTAGATAACTTTGTCAACAAAAGCCCCTAGAACGAGAAAAGAGTGATATCTTGAAGCCTCAGTCCCCAAGAAAGCTCCGAGAAGTGCCACTTCCGAGAGAAACAGGTTCGAAATTGCATCAGCAAGGCGAGCCCTTCACGTAATAATCACGACATTGACTTCTCAGCAGTGATGAGGAACAAAGAGTCACGACTGTCACGTTGCGAGAGTCACTGTTGCGAGAGCTGAGCCGCATGGCGTTGAGTAAGCTCGGACCGAGACCTTGAGCGTATTGTTTTTCTATGGTATCTTACAAACTTACGTGAATTGCAACATGTTTTCCAAGCGCTTGACGTATATTTCTCTTTGGGAACCCCACTTGCTCTCCTGAAGTGGCTCTGAAGCCCAGTTTCTTTCAATTAGGACCCGATCTCGAGCCTCAAGTGGTATCCAAACACACTTGAAGCGAGCTCTGCGTCATCGTGGGGGTGAAGGTTTCGGCGGTACTCAGTCCCGAACCTACCGCAATCCATTCTGGTGCTTAAGTGGCGGAACGGAGCAGTTCAAGATGCTCTCGTCTCGTTTCTCTTTATTCAAATGGGTTCCCCATTCATCATTTAGATACAGTGTAGCCGAACTGGGCTTCAGATTAAAAATATTCGAGTCGAACTGCGAGCTCGTGCGGCTGATTTAATGCATTTTAAATTTCCAGCCAGTGAGCAATGCTGAGTGGGTGGAAAATGTCGATAGGGGGCGATGAAATGGGGTAGTTCCGGGGTATTTTTAGGCTAGGCAGACAGACACATTTTAACTCACTTTCCTTCGCTTTCAGGTTGCTATAAAAATAATCGACAAGTCGAAGCTGGATGCCAGCAACCTGCAGAAGGTCCATCGTGAGGTGGACATCATGAAGCGGCTGGACCATCCTCACATCATCAAACTTTACCAGGTAACTTCAGTGCCCCTGCTTTCAATGTTTATTCCCATATTTTGGTAGAAAAATCTGGGTCGAAATTTGAAAGTCAACAATTTTTGGTAAATTTTGTTAGGGAGGCTTTTGGGAGAAAATTACTTAAAAATACTTAACTTCATTAGATCAAGCTGATGTTGGTGTCGAAGGCTTTGAAAAAGAACCAGCTAAAACATATGTTCAGGTTGCAGGAGTAAAAATTAGCCCATCTCCACCTGGAAGCTGAAACGTGATTTTAAAATGTTCTGTAGCAATCTGGGCTCAAAAGTAGGGAAAATAAATTTTTGGTGACTTCAACCAATTTAAAGAACTAAAGAAAGCCAAAGTAAGAGAACGAGACTCCCATTCATGCTTTCTTCCTCATTCTAGGTCATGGAAACCAGCAGTATGATCTACATTGTGTCCGAATATGCTAGTCAAGGCGAAATATTTGGTGAGTATTTGCATGTCTTAACAAAAACAGTCGCCCCGGAGCTTGCAAGGGCAAGGACGTGGCCGGGTGGGAGCAATTCGTATTCATAATTCTGTACGACGAGACTTGAGGTTGGTGGCGAGGGCATGGGGCAGGATGTATGCAAATTCAAATATGAAATAATAAATAAAAATGCAAATTACCGGCCGCGCTTGTATACGAGGCTGCATCTGAGTGTGACAGCTGTGGGTTTCGCGAAACGTACGGTAATTGTTTTGTGTGTCTATTCGCAACGCCGACCGTAATTGGGGACGATAATGTTGTTGTCGTTAAAAAAGAAAAAAAAAATCATGTCGAGCGGGCGGCAATGAGTCACTGGTTGCTAACTGCCTGGTACACTTGACCTCCTGCCGCGGATCTCTGATTGGGTGATTGAGGAAGGGAATCACGGGGTGGCCTTGGCGAGATTGCACAAATAGCTTTCACCACCGAGTTCCCATGGAGCAGTGGTTACCTCGTCTGTCTAACACACAGAAGATCCCCGGATCGAGACCGGGTGGGAACAGCGGATTTTTTGCCCCAAAACCTCGCATTTCAATCAAAAAGTCGTAACTCTTTCGCCGCACCATTTAAATTTATTTGCGAGCTATAAAAACATTACAAAGTTATTAATCTCGAGGGACTGCGGAAGAGTGCGAGAGGAACGACATCGGCACTGCCAGAGGAAATGAACCCAGAGACGTTCCTCAGACATTTATTTTCGCAGCATGCGGCAGCGGCTCGAAAATGATTTAATGTTGGCACGAAAGTTGTTAGAGAGAAGATTCACGCGTTGATTGGCCTTTTGAAAATGTCCATTTCCATTCCATTTGTGTCACATGGGATGTGGAGCGATATCGTTCGGGCAGGGGAGGATAGAGACGAGTGATTTATGGCGGGACATCTGACATTCGCAAAAGTTTCTTTCGCCCGTCTGAATAATTTTCTTACGCTCTTTTCTTTTCCTCCAGACTATATCGCAAAATACGGTAGACTGAGCGAACGCGCTGCGAGATACAAGTTCTGGCAGATTATATCAGCTGTAGAGTATTGTCACAACAAAGGAATAGTTCATAGAGATTTAAAGGTAAGCTCTTTTCCAATTGACCGATTGCGTCTAATCCGGTTCCGGATTGAAGTAGGCAAGTGTGTGCGACTGGCACCTTGTACAGAGGACCTTCTCAGTAAGGTAGAGCTTCTGAAAATTGTAAAACTTTTTTGAATTATTTTTTTACCACGTCATTCTTTGTTTCACTTTGTTTTCGTTCACTCAGCTTAAAAGCTTTCTTAAAAATTATTATTGAACTCTTAAATAAAAATTTTAGATTTTGATTAAAATTAAAAATAAAATGTTTTCTACTTTCGTGTTATTTGTTGAGTTTGTAGACTTTTTTTATGTCAGTAAAACAAAATTTTTCGGGACGAATTTTCGCTAGTTTTAATCACTAGTATCATAAAATGTTTCCTATTTTAGTTAGCAATTTATTTCTTTAGACAATTAAATGAAGCTCTACTTAATGTCTTAGATGATATTTTCGCAGTAAAAATTTTTGATCTCTGAAAATCGAGGTGGTTCCCTCTGTGCCGTGCAAACAAATATGAATAATTCACAATGGGCCCTTTTTGTGTCTCCGAGCGTCTTTTAGTGCCGACATCAAAAATTAAAACGCTTCAAACGACGATAATCATCGGACATTGATTGATTTTATCGCATCTCTCTCGAGCATTCCGAAAGGAAATGAAACGAGGCGGATGCGAGAGAAAGGTCCTCATCCATTATGAAGGAGCCCTCATCGCTCTTTTTTATTTCTAACGTCCTTCTTCTCACTATACATTGCAGGCTGAAAATCTACTACTAGACTCTAATATGAATATAAAAATAGCTGACTTTGGTTTTTCAAATTTTTACAAACGTGATGAGCTGCTAGCGACGTGGTGCGGGTCACCTCCGTACGCAGCGCCCGAGGTGTTCGAGGGGAAGAAGTACACCGGCCCGGAGATCGACATTTGGGTAAGATTGACACATTAAGCTGGCAGCAGATGCCGTTTTCATGCAGAGTGGAGTCGTCGCAATTTAGAGGGCAGTTCATCGAACCACCTCTAATTTAATTTGCTTGATTTCCAAGGCAAATTCGAGATTTGGCCGCCCACGCTGCTCTGAATTATTTCAATTAAGTTGGGTTGGGGGAAAACTCGGCACATATTTCGCAATTACTGTCTGTGTTTTAGCTGAGGTACGCAGAAAACGGGAGGAAGGTAGAGACCGGAATTATTACGGATAATAAAAGTTTTGACCATAATTCAAGCGGCGCTGGGAGGGGGCAAAGCCTGCCGCAGGCTCTTACGGGCGAGATATTGGCCACATGAGGATTACAAGAGCCCTTGGGGGGGAGATGAAATGCTCAAACAATTAGTCGGATCTCTCGTGGGCGAGAAGGAGAATCCTAAATGACGCAAGCGGGCTGAAATCGGTTGGAGCGGCGTGAAGCAGTGTGTGGTCGTTTAATTACACCGACTAAACGACTCTGAGGCACCAGCTTCTGGCATGAAAAATAGCTCAAATCACTCCTCGCCACATTATTACAGCATGTAACGCTTTCCCTCACTCTCTCTCTTTCCAGTCACTCGGAGTTGTGCTGTACGTCCTAGTCTGCGGGGCGCTACCATTTGACGGCTCGACTCTTCAGCAGTTGCGTGACCGTGTTTTAGCGGGCCGATTTAGGATACCATTTTTTATGAGCTCAGGTAAGTGGTGACGCAATTGAGCTTCCTACGTCATAGCGAAAGCGGTCGTTCTCATATTTATTTCACTGCCTTTCGACGAGAGCACGCAGGTTGGTGGGGGTGAGAGGGGAGGGGGGAAACATGAAACTTATTTTTCTTTCCGAGCACCGCAGTGGAGCTCATGAAATTCAAATTGGGAGGCACGCGGCAGATGCCTTGCCGTCTAATCAAAGTTGAGGCGGAAAATGGCATTATCATTTGTAGCTCAGCCTCGAAAATTGTTTTCGACTGACCTTTGGTCTTTGAATTTTCCCAATCTTTCCCGCATCAACGAGACGTCAAGCTAAACTAACAGTGCCCCAGGTGGAACCTTCACCTTCATCAACGTGAAGACGAAAAGGTTGCCCGTGCAGGACTGACTCATTCATGACTGGCCAGGGCTACTTTTGTGATTTATTTTCATCCCCAAAAGTACCCTTTATTTGGTCGCCAAGAGGGTGTTTTTAAAACTACAAATGGTTAAGTTCACAAAAATTAAATAAATTTGCTAATTTTTATTCGTATTGATCTGTATTGATTTGTATTGACCCAAAAAATTTTTGAAATGAAAATTTTCAAAAATTATTGAACATGTCTCCACGCCATTTTTGAGAAGGTCAATATTTGTTTTTGAAGAGAAAAGCCAAAGAATTCTTGCATAAAAACTCGTTTTTTCAAAACTGAATATTTCATAAAGAGAACTACCACTCCCAGGGTGAATCAACTTGGTGTTAATCTTCCAAAAATATCTTGAAATTGTATAAAAGCCGTACAAGGTTTTGGAAGAAAAAATTTCAAAAACCTTCAATTTCTGCTGAGCAATCAATACGGACCAATACCAAAAGCTCTTTTCTTAAACATAAAATTAGCCCTACTCACGACTCTCCCACTACCGCACGCCACTTCGGACGTCATCGAGCCACTAAAGAGGTAGTTGTACCTACAACAATGGCTCGGTTGAGCACCTAATGGACGTCATCAGACCAAATATTAACGTTTGTGAATGAAAATTTCCCCGACATGCACACTTTCGCCTAATGACCGGCCCGAGGTTGTTGGTTTTGCTGTCTCTGGTCTCCGTGGAGCACACGAATCGGCAGGCTTCGGGGCGCTTCGTCTCCCTAATGGGGTTATTGTCGTCCTCGTGTCGCCGTCACCGTTGCCCCAGCGTTTTGTAAACACCACAATCAATCATTCATGTGCGCGACTTTCCCCAACCATCTAGTCTGCGGGAAATGGCGGATTTGTTTATACCTGAAAGACGTCATGGCTCTGTCGAAAAAAGCGGTGAATTATGGAGTGATGGCGCTGAGGTCATCGATGCCGATTGTGGATTGACAAGCTCGAAACTGGCGGTGGGCTCGAAAGACGACGTCTAATTAAATCTCGCAATAAAATAAATCACGGAGCGCCGCAGTGCCGGAAGTGTTTAACGTAATTAGCACGTTCGAATGTCTTTCCAGCAGCAATTGGCACCTTTTATTGTGTCATGTTCCTCACCTGCGTCCCGCGCGCTGAAATTTCCATTTGTACAGAGAGCATTGGCTGGAAACACGTGATAATGAGACTGATTATTTCATCGGAAGGCGCAGATTACGAGACTAAAAAGTTTTCGCAAAATTCCTCGAGTCGTGCAAGATATGCGGCTTTGAGCTAGAGCGGTATGTGGGCGGGAGGAATCCTTCGTAGTTTGGCAAGATCTTGTAGGAAAATTCCGCTGCTCTGAGGCAGTCTTTTGTTCGGCAGAGGTAAGGTGGGTGTTGCGGAAAATGAGGGAGAGATTTTCCTTTCACTGACCGCACGAAAGCCACCCACGTCTGCACACTTGAACTTCACAGGAACTTGCGGGGTTTCGTGAGATTAACCCATTTCTCGCTACCTCGGCTTGTGGAAATCTTCTGAGCCTAATGACTAGGGCGGCAACTTGCGTCCAGTTGATTTTAAGGTTTTTCAATACAAACCAATACCGATCAATTCTTCTTTTCTTTGGCTATTTTTAGCTTCTCAGTAAACTCCAACCTGATATCAGAAACAATCAATTAAAACCAATACTGATCAATACATCTGTTTCGTAATCAATACAAACCAATACCGATGAATACAACTTTTTGTCGAGTTTCGAGCTTATTGATTGATTTTAAAGAGATTTTTATATATTAAAACGAAAAAATTTTGTCTCACTGGACGTTGCAAACAGTCAATACAAATCAATACAGATAAATTTTTTGTTCTGGTCAAATCTTTAGCAGTTCGGTTAATTCTTTGGACATGTTTGGTAACAAAAAATTTATTTGTCAAAAACAGTCAATACAAATCAATACTGATCAATACTCCTGTTCAGGTCAATTTGTATGGCTTTGAAGTTAGAGTTGAACAAAATTTTTGAGTGCCCTGGTAACGGGATGAAAGGATAAACGACCGGTGCTTTGTGGCTTTCGTCATTCCTTGGGCAAAAAACACCTGAGGTGGCGTAAGTAATTGCCCTTTTCGGCTCCTCGCCTCCCACCTTCTTGAATTCTCTCGGCACCAATTTGCGAATGACGCAAAGTCGACCCGAAATGGCAATCTTATCGACGTAAAATAGCCAATTTCGATTGTGTCGATTGGACGATCCGCTTTAAACCGGTGGTGTTTTCCAGAATGCGAGTCACTGATACGAAAAAATGCTAGTACTGGATCCAACACGCCGCTTCACCATCGACCAAATAAAGCGACACCGATGGATGGCCGTCGAAGTACTGGACTCCCCTGTGATAAAGAACCCCCCGATCAACTCGGGCGGAACGGCCTGCTTCGAGCCGAATGACGTGGTGTTGCGGATCATGCAGAATCTGGGAATCGATGCGGCAAAAACGAGGAAAAGCTTGAAGGTAAGAGGCGTCCCCAGAGAAGCTGAAGCAAGGTTTACATAAGAGTCGTGTGTTTCGCAGGAAAACAGCTATGACCACGTAACTGCCATTTATCTACTGCTGTTGGAGAAGTTGCGCAACAAATCAATGTCCCAGGAGAACTCGAGTTGCGTCCAGAACACGAACAACAACAGCCTCAGCAACCCCGGCGGCAACTTTGTACCAAAGCACCACTCGCTCGAGACCCAGCGTCGGCGTCCGAGCACTATTGCAGAGCAGGCTATGAGGATATCGGTCCTGGGATGTCTCCCAAGGTAAGTTATTATACCAAGCATTACCAATCAATACCGAGCCATTGTAAAATTCCTGGTGAAACCTGTTGTCTGTCTGTCTGAATATTAGCAATTTCCTAGAGAGGCTTAAAGAGGTTTACCTCACTGAATATTTCGAATTTTAAACGTTCGAAAACGGGGAACTTTGGAGGTACTATTTTCCTGGAGGCAGCTGACTTTAGAGACCTTTATCTCGGTAACCACGGCACCGATTTCCATGATTTTTGATTTTTAATAACAAATGAGTCCCAATTTTAAGAAAATCAAGGAGAAACCTGGACTTGATCGCAAAAAAGAAGTGAAAATTGATCAAAAAGCCGTCATTTGAGCATGGCTCTTTAGCATTTTCACTGTAAAAATTTTTTTCTTTGTCGAAAGACTTGATGTTTCCACTTCTTCAATCAAATTTAACCCTTTTTTATTTCTTCTGCAGACCTGAGCAGGCAGTTTCTCCGAGACATCACGCTTCAATCACGGCGAACGACCCCCAGATCGCCGCTGCAGCGCCCTCCATGATCACGCTGCGAGAGACAAGCATCCGGGAGATCAACTGTGTCCAGCCGACGCTCAAGGAGGGTCCGACCTCGTACTTCAGGGGCTCGGTGTACAACAACTCCACCACGCAGCAACTGCCAACGACGCTGATTGGAGCGCGGGAGGCCTACAGTCTAGTGCCGGACTACCCGCAGCCCGGGGCCTACCCCGGTCACCTGCCGCCCTCCAGCAGACTCGCCTCCAACCGGTTCCTGGCCAGCGGCCTAGACCAGCGCATCATGAAGCAGAGCACCGAGGACTGCCGTCGCCTCCTCCAGCAGGTGAGTGCCGCCCTCCCTCTCACTCGGTGTGTGTGTTCATTGCTTGTAGTCTTTCGAGGTTGAAGGTTGCTCTCCTCTCTGTCCTCCTCTGTCGCTGTCGTTGTTACATACTCTGGCATCTTCTCTTTCTCTCTCTCTCCCAGGCAACCGCTGTAGTCGACCCAGCTCGAAATCAAAATGTCCCCGTAGTAGAACCATCACCATATCACATGAATCCACATTATTCCACCGCCATGTTCGGGCCCCAGCAGCCAGGTACGGGCGCTAAGGTACTGCACAACAGCGGGAGCGCCATCCACCAGGCTCAGGCGTCTCAGACTATCACGACGAAGCCGCCCTCCCCGCAGCCCCCGGGCCTGCAGGGGGGCGTGCTCCCGAGACACTTGCCCTCATCGACGAGCTTCGACTCGAAACAGAGCCAGTTGCCGAGTTTCACGATGTTCCATATGTCCGAGGAGGCCCGACGCCTGTTCCAGACCCTGCAGCAGAGCCCTCTTCCGATCGCCACTCATGATGTAATTTGATTTGAGACATTTCACGTTCGATTTGAGTTTCCGTGTTCAGTGTTTTTTTTATCTTTTCGATGTTTGCACCTTTCTCCACTCACATATTGTTTAGTAGAAGTACATCATAGCTGTAGTAGTGAATAATGAATGAATTTGAATTGAAGTAGAACCTTTGTAGACCTAATTGGGACACGCCTGCACGGAGTTTTCACTTTTCCGCGACACAGACAAGCGCAAATGCGAATGCAAAAAGAGGAATTAAAGAAGAATAAAAGACTGAAATGATTAAAAGCGTTCTTGCTTGCCGTTCCCGTCCATTTGTGTTCCCTCTAACGCCCCTCTCGCATGCTTTGAGCCCGAGGAATGCTCGAAAGTGATCCCTTTCGAACATTCCTCATAAGCCGGAGGAACCCCGACAGAGTAGTAAGTATTTTCGTCCCGCTTGAGGTATTTCTTTCCTTTTCGCTGACAAATCTGCTTTTTCTGTTCCAATTAACCGAGACATCCCGCTCCCACGCACCTCAGTAATCAAGTTTCTCTTCTCCAACTACAGCCTCGCCAGAGCGCTGACTCCATGCGGTACAGCCTGAGTCCGCAACCGACGTCAGCAACGAACTTGAGCTCATCTCCGTCGCCACAGTCCCAGATGCAGCAGCAGGTCTCGCCCCAGCATCCGCAGCAGGTGATCTCGCCGCAGCCCGTCGCCGTCTCGGAGCTCCCCCTGACACTCGGAAAGGAGAAGATGCAGAATTTTTCCGACCTGGCCAAGTCGACGCCTCCCTTCAAGGACTACTTGAACAACTTGCAGACATACGCGTATCTCCAGAACATCGAGAGCGGAGACGCCCTCATGATGCAGCCTCGCTCGTCCCAGATCACGCAGCAGCACAGCTCCAGCACCGACGAGGGCTGCGAGACGGATCATGGAGGTGAGACTCCTCGGCTCTCTCGTCATCTTTGTCGAATCCAACCTCCCTCCTTTGCAGAGATGGAAGAGCAGCCCAACCCGGCCGTTCCTCCCCCGATCCAGAGACTCAACTCGTACGCGAGCTCCAGCTCCTCCAGTGGCGTCGTTGCCAACTTCCACTCGAAGAGCCTGAGCCAGAACCTGAGCTGTGACTCGTCTCGGAGCAACTTCTCCACCTTTGAGAGCCTCGAGCTCAACTTGTCTGACTGCAGCGACTTGGCCGGTAGCTTGCCTTCCTGCGCCACCACCACTGTCACCGACAGTGACCCCAAGGATGAAGGTATGTCTTACTTTCTGAGACTCATTTTTACGAAAGGGGGTTTTTGTTTTTCTGGAAAGTCTTAAAATTGAACTTTTTTGAACCCTTTTAAAAGTTTATCAATTTTATAAATTTTTTCAACAATCAGACTCTGAATAAAAAATCAAAATTTTCCTAAAAAGACTTCAACTAGGCTTCAGGAGTCGGTATCTAGCAAAAAAGCTCTTCTAAATGCAAGAAGAAGCTCGTAAGGAAGCTCAAGCTATCAGATTAAATTTTTGAAATTTTCCAACCAAAGTGGAGTTTCTGGTCTCTTGTTATTAACTTCGTTTTTTCTGGAAAATATTTGTCTTCTTCCTAACCCTTCCTTTTCCCCTAGTTGGTGTAAGGACCGTCACCAGCACCTCTACTGTCCACTGTGGCTACACCTCTGGCACCGGAAACTCGCCCTGCTCCTTCGTCCGAAACGCCGGACATGGAAACGGCCACAACGGCAAGGGATGCCGAGGCGTCTCGAGGTCCCCAGTAGACTTCAGGTGAGTCCCAACCCCTCTTGCCAAGCACGAGCGTCCTAAAACCCCCGTTTTCGCAGAGAGGGTCGACGCGCCAGCGACGGGTTAGTGGCCCAAGGAATCCTCAACAACGCCGATCACCCCCTCAACGCCGGAGTCGCGTTCAACAGCCAGCGCTTGCATGAGGCATGCAAGGCGAAGGGCGTCCTTGAGCTCCATTTGCTCCAAAAGGAGGCCGCCCAGCTCGTCAATCAATACCAAACGAATGTTCCGCAAGACGAGCTCGTTGTGCGTCAGATCCAGCACTCGCAGTTCCACGTGCAGCCCCAAGTGGACCTCCCCCAAGCCCTCTTCCAGTGCTCCCTCAAGCACCAGACGTCGTCTCCGAACCCTGCTGTTCCCGGAAACGAGGCCTACTTCGCGAAACAGGCAACGAATCCGGGCGAGCTGGCGTATCTCGGAGCTCTGTTCGGCAAGGAGGCCACGATGCCCGCAGGGGTGCAGCAGAAACCACCCCTGCAGCAGCAGCTCATGCAGCACCGACTGCTGCAGCAGAAGAGGCAGATCCTCCAGAAGCAGGGAGCCCTCGAGAACAGCCTGAGTCGGCGTCAGATGCTGCGACAGCACAGCTACAAGCTAGCTCAGCAGGCCCAGATCATGCCGCCACTGCCTCTCAACGAGAACGAGGGCGAGGAGCTGGTGTCGTTCCAGACCATCGTGGAGAACGCGACGTCAGGAGGCTCGCCCACGCCCTCGGGGTCCCCGAAGATCATGAAGACCACCCACATCACGAGCAGCTCCCCGGACTGCAGTGGCGTCTGGAGTGCGCTCCCCAACTCGATGCAGACGTGCCAGATTAGCGAAGGATCTCTCACCCAGATGGCGGGAGGAGCCCACGAGAGCTGGGCCCACGCTCCGCCCCTCTACCAGGTATATTTCCACTCCTCTCGCTACTGACGCTCACGTGCCAGACCCGAGTCTCACCTGTGTTCTTTCTTTTATTTTTTATGCTATGATTTCTCGGACCCAGTCGGCAAAAGTGAGACGTCGTCTGTTTCGAGAAAGATCCCTCAGACGCAACCTTTCCACAACCACCTGACTTTCGCCCCTGAGTCCCCCCTGTCGATAGTCACGAACCAAATATAGCTAGTAGAGTGTAGCCACATCACTTTGGATTTGCGTATGATGAGCACTTTAATCGATTGTATCTATTTTAAGTTGAATAAACCAGAATTTGATTATTTTTTGAGTTGCTTTTTGAGTTGTGAGGTTGGTATTTATGATTTCAGCACCGATTATCACTTTTTGTCTGTCTGTCTTGTCTTTTTATGACAACATGATTTGTGATGCTTTTGTTTAATTTTTATAAATTAATCTAAAGACCTCAAGGATTGGTATGGGCTGAAAAGAAAATTCCTGGTTTGCAACCTAAAAATCATATTTAAGCCCGCTGGTTTTTCTTCTCCAACCAGAACATATATTTTTGCTGATTCTTTTCCAAATCCACCAATATCAAAATCAGCTCAATCCGACGAGATTTAATATTTTTAAGTGATTTTCTCCCAAAAGCTTACCTAAGAAAATTTATTAAAAATGGCGGACCTCCACCTTTCAACGTAGATTTCTCCGTAAAAAATACCCAAAACCGCCAAATCTTTAAACTTTGAAGAATTCTGCGTTCACCAGTAGGCCTTGAGCCCGGTCTTGTTCATAAATAGAGCTACTTATCCGATGTGAAAACGAGTGTGTCTTCCGTTTCAGACCGTCCCCTCCATCTGGACCCACTCGACCCTCACGACGCCCCCAATGCAGCCCCTCAGCGAGAGCCCCATCCTGGAACTCACGGAGCAGATGGAGAGCATCTAGGAGCGGACGCCTAGTGAATAAATCAATGCCAAGACTGCTATGAAAGTCAACGTACATTAAATATTACCGCATTGTCAATTTGATTACACGACGGAGATGAAATTCGCTTTCGGTTCTCACGGTTATCAATTATATCACCACATTCTGAACAAATAATTACCTAACCTAATATATAAAATATATACAAGAAAATGGAACGAAAACAATAAACAATCTAGTCAATAATTAGGAGGTAAAGTTTATAAACCAGATTATAGGTAGAAATTAGGACAGTCACTCACAAAGCATGAGGGAGAGCAGGACAGTCGAGCTCAAGTACCGCTTTGCAATGGTTTTCGTTGCTTTTAATTGTCACTTAGAGAGTTCTAAATAGAAGAAAAATGTGTAGGAGCGAGTTAAGAAGCTTTTAGTAGTCCACTTCAATGTCCTTGCAATGTAGCGAAGTTAGAATTTCCGGCCATTTTGAGGTTCCGTTGACCCTGATTTAGTGCGCGTAGGAGAAGATATTCGGCGTAGACCTTCCGTTGAAACTTTACTCGGAGATGCATCATAAGCAATACATAATCATAACAAGTAACATTACTCGATTAAATTTTAAATTAATGTAGTCAAAAATGAAAGGGTTGAAATGTGCCTACCCTTGTCCATACACGTAGCCATTCATACATACTTGCAAGTGCAGGAGAGCTTTCACATGGTGGTTGTGATTGCCCGCAGAAACATCACATTTAGCAGGATCTTTTTAGACGAACTACAACAGCAACAAACACACGTTAAATCATTAACTCAAGTATTAAAGTTGGACATTCAACATATTCCTATCTAATGACTGTTTCATACACACTTCCATAGCAACTTTACATCTTTTCAACTTTTATCTCTCATCGTACGTACGATTCAAAACCAGAACGTTCACATTGACAAGACACCAATGTCCTGGAACTTAATAAAATGACATTCAACTTGTAGACACTAGAAAAATATTAACATTGCTATGAGATACATAGAATTTTGTAGTGAAAATTGTATACAACGTATTGTTTCAACAATAAAAGATATTAAAGTATACAGCCCCCAAAGATGGGGCAGCATTAAATTAGCACAACGTTTTTCATTAACCAGACAGACGGACAAAATTTCTAAGATCTCTCCTGAAAAAAAAAGCTTCTTTAGGTGATCTGGGGCTTTCTTTATTTTTTAGGAGAACTGACAGCTTAAAATCAGAGTCAAGAAGGCTTAAGAGTAGTCGGACATTTTATGGGGTGACTTTCTTGCGTTTGATCTCAGCTTCCAGGGCATGTAGAAAGGCGAATGATGGCTTAAAAGTTGCGCACACTCTTCTAGACGGGACAAACTTACATTTCGAGTCTAGGTTTTAAGGGGTTTCGGAGCTCTGAGAGTTCCCCTGGAGGCCTATCAAGACGCCCGTTCTCCACTAATTCCCACCGGACCCCCAGATATTATATTTTTCCCAGATAGCCCGTGAAAAATAAAGGTCATCTTGCCACGGAAAGGTCATTTTGCCACGGAATTGTCCGTCAAATTTCACGGTAGCTATGACTTTTAAAAATCGAAATCGAAATAGTGAAATTTGACGGACAAAAAAAATCGAAAAAAAAAGGAGCCCCCGGAGATAGAGCTTTTTGTGGCAAAATGACCTTAATTCTTCACGGGCTATCTGGGAAAAATATAATATCCGGGGGTCCGGAGGGAAATAGTGGAGAATGGGCGTCTTGATAGGCCTCCAGGGGAACTCTCAGAGCTCCGAAACCCCTTAAAACCTAGACTCGAAATGTAAGTTTGTCCCGTCTAGGAGAGTGTGCGCATTTTTTAAGCCATCATTCCCCTTTCTACGTGCCGTTTCCGACTACTCTTAAAGCAAGCTAGACACGTGGACTTGAGCGATTTTTCAAACGGCCTCTTCGAACTCAAAAGCAAAGCGTCGCTTCTGAATGTTCTGGAGGCGATTCTGAAGCACATCGAGAGTGCTTCTTTGTTGGCAGTGTTTAATTAGGTTGTTTTTAGCGTATTTTCAGATAGTTTTTTGACAAATTTTGTATCAAAGACGCAGAAAAGCTTCAGCAGACGCCGATTAACCGCGATACCTTTGAGAGAGCAGCGAATCTCCTTGGCAAGCAGGTAAACAGCTGATAAAAGTGCATCCAGAGGCCAAAAATAAATGCGTCACAAATTTGAGCCCAAAAGTGCAATTGTTTGTTTTTTTATTTTATCTGGTTGTTTACGAGTCTGGTTCCTTTCACTTTTATCCAAAGTGCGTCTCGATTCTGCAAACGACATTCACATGCTCGAGACATTCCTGCCTGTTTTTGATTCGTTCTCCAAAATCAAAGCGGACGCGGAATGAGATAAAAATAAATCTAATTCGCGAGCCTGCACAAGAATTGCACAACGCGACACACCTTCTATACGCGCTCGAAGGCCAAGCCGTCGCGGGCCTCGAAGCGCTAGAAATGTGGCGCTTCCTGGGTGACCTTGAACCTGCTTGTGACTGATAAGACAAATATGTTGTTTGCAGATTAACCTGCGAGATATCAACAAAGAGACTATCGAGCTATTATTGGAATTGGATGACAGGTGCGGATAGGCGACATGGAACAGTTTTCGCACGACTTGACCCTCGCTCTGGAGGAGACCGCCAATGGCCGGGGGCGCAGCTACCGGTTTGGGAGGAGAAGGACGAGGTCCACGGGAAATCTTCGTGAGTCGTGTTTTTGGCAACCTTCGACCTTCAGTACGTGACAGAGTTTCTTTCAGCTTGTGCCCCCCTTCCCACTGAGGACAGCTCCAGCAGCCAGGCGGATCACATGCCCAACAACTTGAACACCAACGACAACAACAATATCAATATGGAAGGAGCCATTTGTGCCGGGGGAGGCAGCAACTCGATTCAGAGCGACTCGGATGACTTCATGAGGTCCTTTGCGCTGAAACTGAGGCAGACCCCGAAGTCGGGAAACATCGAATCAGACTCGCTGAACGAGAACTTTAGCCCTACCAGGTGAGCTCCTGATTGAGAAATGAGTTTAAAAAAATCCCACCCGGTTTCGATCCCAGACTCGCCACATTCGTCTCGTGAGCTGGCTTGCGTTCCGACTTCCGATATTGTTAACGCTCCAGTCAAAAATGTTCCGCTCTTGTGCAATTATGACGTTCCACAATGGAAGATGAGTCATTGTTCGCACACTTTCGCCTCGCTTGGCTGCAATTGAACGTGAGACCTGTCACGGAGGTCCGCAGTTGCGTCAATGGCCCTTTTGTTCGGTGACTTTTTGATCGTTTGTGGTAAATTTGGGATTTTATCAATTCCTCTGAACCAAAAGTTTTGAAGCCCAAGGTCGTGTTTATTACAGGGGCAGACAGGAAAAGGTCTAGCACTTATTTATATCCAAAAATGAAGCCTATTTCTGGTCAAGAAGCGTCTAGACCATGAAGAATTTGAGGAGGGGTCATTTTCAAGAGTTTGATTTTCACGACTCGAGTAACCCCACTTCTAGGGACCAAAAGGATACTCCTGTAGCCTCCTGAGGGTCCTCAAAGGTCCGGTCACGAGAATTGCCCACATGTAACACGACCCTGTGGGAGTCACCTTGAAACATATTCGATTTCAGCAGAAAAAAATGAATTTCGGCAAAAACGGGTTAAGCCGTCAATTGTCGCAAACTGCGATTTTTAGCGAGCGAATGATGAGTGGGCATATTGGCTCCTCAATAAAATTCTCGTACTCATCGCTTGCACGCCAAAATGGGATTTTATTGCGGCAGACGACGTGAAATTGACACCGTGACTTTCGCGTTGGCTGGCAATCAATAAAATGCACTTTTGAGTCGTTCTTAAATTTTATTTCTCAACTTCGTTTCTGCAACATGGAACTCTTAACTCTACGTTTGACTTTGTGATAGACAGAACCTTTTTCCGCCTCGCACGCCGCTAATTTGATTGACAGTAGACATGAGCTGTATTTTTCCTAGTAATTATTTTACTGCTGCGGCATTGAGCGGGCGGGTGTGTGACATAAACTTAAAACTAATGCGATCAGTAGTACAGTGCTTATTTGAAGAGAAGCGTCGTCTTAATGGTCAGACACACAGACGAATCATCGACCTTCTGAGCGGGATTTGAGCTTGAAAGTGGCGCGAAATGAAAGTTAAATCTAATCTTTGTATTTCAACTGACCAAAAGAGGTGGGTTTGGAGCGGAGGCCAGGCACGAAGCGGCTTTCGTTGTAGGCCATTTTGAGCTGAGCTGGATTCGCCGGCGACTCCGGGCTAAATAGTAACGCGGTAATGTCAGGGTCACGGCGTGTGCAATTCCAATCATAATTCACCGGTTCATTGGCCACAGTGCCTTGAGCTCTGCGCCACTTCATGATGAGGCAGCAGCTCCAAACTCAATCAAGATGATTACAGTGAGCTACAGTAGTGGGTAAAATATTATGGCCAAAAAAATTTTAGTTATAATTTCGAATTTTGGCCTACACTTTTATTCAATTTTTTCATTCATAGTTTAAAAAAAATTTTTGGCTTTTAACTGAATTAAATTTAGAATTTGGAGTAACTTGGTTCTGTACAAAAGGCTCTAATTTTGACCTGTACTGAAAAGTATCTAGAAATTATTTGAACCACGAGATCGTTTTTACTGGCTACTACTGTATCGAAAAAAATTATTTAGGGTGTAGTTGTGTTAATTTCGGCCTGTACTGTAAATGTATAAAATAATTTCAAAATCGAGATCGTTCTGTACTGGCCACTACTGTACCGAAAAAAAATAGATGAGGTGTAAAAAATGTACAGGCCACTACTATACCGAAAAAAAATAGATGAGGTGTCAAAAATATTCAGGCCACTACTGTAAACTATACCCGCAGAAGGTGTGCCTTACTTCTCTTCACTTCTCTTTTCCGTCATGTGTAGTTGTTGTTGTAATGGGATTTGAAACAATTTATTTGTATATAAAACTAAATTAATCTAGAGACGCTACAGTGGAGGTACGAATACACGCTATGATAGAGTAGTTTGTAAATCTAGATTATGGACTACTAATAATACATGACATCGACAATTACCGAGCACAAGTTCAAGAGCCCGACTGTCGCCGCTCCGAAGTTTTCCGCCTTTTCCACATTTCCCGGAGACCCGGGGAGCGAGTGTTTGGCGGTTGACAAACGTCATGGCAACGACAGTCGTAAAACGATTTATAAATAGCTATTTTGGGGGATCAAAAATAGTTTTATCTGTTCTTAAATTCTCCTATTAGATACATTTCTCTCGCTCATGTTTCTTGCGTTGGTGAACCACACTCTATTATATAAATTTGTGGCGTCTTTAGGTACTCAATTCAATTTATAAACACATTCTATAAAGGGAAACGTTAATCTGTGTGCATCTCGAACGAAATTGGTAAAAATGCTGGTCTTCGTGGTTGGTACATTCGATTCCTGGGGAGATCAGAGACTGTTTTCTCGCAGCAGGTGCGAACTTTTCATCTCCGTGCCAGTCAACGAACTCGAAATCGGCTCAGAAACGAAAATATTGCGCGGAATTTGTTATTTTTGGCTCTCTTTCAACCACGCATTTCAGTGTCACGGCCCCTGAATGCGTGGTTTGCTCCATAAATCGCGTTCGGGGGAGCCCTCGAAGATGACAAACGCCCGCTCTCTGAGTATCTATCTGCTTTATTGGAACCTCTAAAACAAACGTCTTCACACAGACAACAAGGGAATTCTTCGGCTATTTATGAGAGATTAATGACATAGATTTTGCTAATTTTAGATTTGTAACACTTTTGTATCGTTTTGTTTTGTAATATTCTCTTTAAATGGAATTTGCTTCAACAGTACAGTATTCGAAGGGCACGCTAACGCTAAAGGTACAAAATTGGAGAGGGAACTTACAAATTAGAGGTCAAAATAAGTTAAAATTTGACTACAAATTTGATCGTGAGTGAGTTAGAGTTTTAGTTTTAGTTTCGTAAAAAGTAATCACACATGCACTTGAGTGGAGACCAAATTCAGGATGTCGCAACGTAAAAGAGCAGGACGAGAAGGACGACGGGGGCCTTGAGGAGCCACGAGAGGTCGTCTGACAGGATGAGACTTACGAATAAGGCCACGGGCAATGCACGGTTGAGCCAGTATCAGTGTTGTATGTCGGGAGCGGGGACGGGGTCGCCCTTCTGCTGCTGCATTTTGTACTGACGCTTCAGCTCCGCGAGCTGCTTTCGCTGGGCCTCGCGTTTCTTGGCCGCCATGAGGGCGGCAGGAGAGGGGGCCGGCGACGGTTTCGACGCCAGGGGTCGACGCACGAGGGGCGTGCTGCGGGTCTTCGAGGCTCCATCCGTGACTGAGAGACTAGAGAGGGATTCCTCGGGTGAGGGGATTTTCCAACCGTTGGCTCGCATCTGCTCCACCTGCGCGAACGCCTGGTCTATGTTCTCCACCTGGATCAGCAGCATGTCCCAGAAGCCCTGCAGATCCTGCAGCTTTGTGGGACACGGGTCGTCCGGGGGAGGCTTCACGTTCTTCTGACACAGACCCTCGAACTGCACCATCTTCTGCGAGGACAGGAGACGCGCTTTCCCCGTGGCGGCCCGCAGGTGCCCGATCGTCTCCTCCGGCACCTCCGCCTTCAGCAGACCCTCTATCTCCGCATCCAGCTTGTCTGCCTGCGCCAGCAGTCGGTCTCGCTCCCGGTTCATCACTCGCAGGTAGTCGTTGCCGTCCCGGGGCGAGCCCCCGTTGGCTGTGCCGTTCGCGTAGCCCCCATTCGATGTGCCGTTTGTGATTTTGGGCGTCTCTGGTGATGTCATGGTGTGTCTGTTGCTCTCAGGTGACTCACGAGCTGCTGACTTTATGACTCAGACCCGGCTTTCTGCAAAGAGAGGGAAGGAAGGCCTTTTAGGGAGTTGAAAAGTCAGACAGAGAGGCCATTTTTCACACGACTTTCGACTCCAGCATAAATTTGAATTGAAAGAAGCTCGCTAGTCGCGATACACGAGCTCGTTATCTCGACTTTGCATATGTTCGCGCATGTGAGGAACCAACAATGTTGCGCTACTCTGCTTTCTGATTCCCAAGCGATTTGTTTTTTATTTTTTGTGCCGCAATCAGCTTTCCCCTGGGCCCATGTGAGGCCATTAGTTATAATCGCCCCAACCCGCCACCGATTGTTAACAGAACTAACATTTGTGCGACAAGTTGTGGGCCGAGCTCTCTTTTGTGCCCCGAAGAGCTACCGCTGGCCCATTGTGGGTTTCAATTAGCGGAACTACCAACTGTGTAGCTCGACAGCCGACGTGGAAGGAGAGGCAATCGATCGAGGGAATAATAATGGCTCTACAATGTATTTATCTATCATACTCACGACGGTCTGGCTCTAGATGTACGGATTAATTACGGTTCTTCTGCACTACAATATAAATTTCCTTCGGTTCGTTAATTTCTCCGAATGCGCGAGCGCAATCTAAGCCAGCATAAGTCTAACCGTTTTCGCTCGCTCTTTATGGCTCTTTTAATTGGAGACTCTGTAATTGTGCGATGCAGCGGGCAAATAGATTAACATTTTTATTCCCAAATGTGTCAGAGGAGGAGGGAAGTTTATCAGTTTTGTGCCTTTCTAACTCCCAAAAGCCTGAAACTTGAGACTTTTCTGTACTAGGAACCTATTTTGGACCTCAAAAGACCAGAAAATCAACTCTTTTCCGAACTTCAACCCATTATGGGCCTTTTACAGCCACTTAAATCGGCTCTTTGGGATCAAAGGTCGTGCTTTTTTTAGCTCTAACTCATTTTAAATCCTCAAAAATCTCTAAATTGAATATTGTGCCCTCAAAAACCCTGAAAGTGGACTGTTTCACATCGAAGGTCATCTCTTTTCTGAACTTTAATCCATTTTGGGCCTCTTATAGCCACTAAAATCGGGTTCCTGACATCGAGGGTCGTCTTTTTCTGACGTTGAAACCCCCGAAGACCCCGAAAAGTCTCAAAAAATTGACTGCCCCAAATCGAAGGCCGCCTTTTCTACTGAACTTGAAACCATTTTTGCCTTTCGACGCCACGAAAGTCGGCTGCCCCGCATCAAAGACGCAAACGAACGGAACAAGTTCAATAAAACTGACTTCTGCCAAAGTAATTACCATACCTCTTACATTCCAATGCCTCTATAATAGCGGTGTTCTGATAGAATGAGCGACGACGTGATTCAAATCGAGGTACAGCAAAAACTGACACGTTCCACGATCCGGGTCTCACTCAGAAAGTGGCTGGCGGGGCTGAGACGAAGACAACAATAACCACGAGACTCAAATTCACTTCTTGCTGCGCTAACTTTTTACTCATGACTGTCGATATATCGCAGAGAGTGGCGTGTAATGGAGCTGCAAGTGTGTGAATGGGACTTTTTGTGAACGCAACTCAACTCCTAGCGTATATAGTGAAATTATGTGCGGCTGACGTAGCGCGCGATGAATAATTAAGGTCTTTGTGGCGATGATAAAACGCATGACATATTGCTTTTTGGGTGGGAGGGCAGTTACTCGGTCAAGGGCCGCGACTTAAGACAGAATTTTTTAATTGAGTTGCACGAAAATGCTAATTATGTCTTTAGATGTGGAGGAAAGCTTTTGGAAAACTTCAAAACAATGTTAGGCTGCCTTTAAGTCACGTCCCTGGTAGCTTAGGGTTTGTTCACATATTACGTCACGGTAAAAATCGAGATTTTCGACCCCCCCCCCCCCTCTGTCACGGTTTGTCCTATATAACAGTACTTGAGTTTGTACTGGCTGTCACGGAGCGGCCGACACCCCCCCCCCCCCCCCTAGGACCGTGACGTAATATGTGAACAGCTCCTTAGGAGGGTTTTAAATTGGTCCTTTAAAGTCAAGGTCGTTCAAATACCAAAATGTTGAATTTTGAGACCTCGGGGTATTTTTCAAGGCCTTAATTATATATTTATATTTATCGAAAATATTTTGTTATTTATTTAAAAAATCTAACTGCCTCTTGGTCAAATTCCTGGTGACTAAGGAGAGTGTTTAAATGGTCCAATTTCAATCCAATCCAAAAATTTTAAGACCGACAGACATTTTTTCTGCCTTGAAAGTTCCCAGAAACCACAAAAGGTCAAACTTTTATCGCGTGCCTTTTGATTACCGCTCGTCACTAGCAGCTCCCGAGTCTCTGACATAACCCGAAGCCACGACAGAAATATTAATTTCGCCCGCTCCTGACAACTTTGTCGTGCGATGAAATGGAGAAGTAGAACTACGATACCATCTTACACGCGCTAGCTAGTCATGAATGAATCTAATTACTCGAACTTGGATGACGAACGCGTATTAAAGCGCATCAGATTCCAAAGTCTCGGTATGGAGTCGCGAGGCACGGCGGGTGGTGCTCCCACTGGAGGTCACCTAATCCGGATTAGCTCGCCTTGGCCGTGATTCTGTCCGGATTACGCGAGCTCAAGAGTGCGTATTTGCTCAGAAACCCGATACGGACCGTCTCGGAGTCGACGAGAGACAGGAAGAGGCGATTTAAGTGCATGGAGATCAGATTGCGTTATCTAAATCGGCGGCTATTTTGGTAGAAAAGCCGCAAAAACAGAGGCGAAAGTGAAACGGCTCTTCTGTACGGTTTGTCGGGCTCATTAATGATGCAAACCTACAAATTGGTTGTGAGTGGGTATTTCAACTTAAGCCACATCGGATAAATCATTGGCTCGAGACTCAGGGTGCGGGTTCTAGGAATCGTCAATTCGTCAGCTGAGTCAAAGTGGCTCTCTATCGAAGGCCACAAGTGCGGGGGAGACTTGGCCTCTCGAGAAATCGCGATAAAGAGGGCGTTTTTCAGGGTGAAGTGGAGCACAATCTCTCTGCTGCACCGCCAACACACCGCGTCCAACAACAACAACAAATTGCAAACGTGCTTCGGGTTTTGTGGCCACGAATGTCGAAAAATAGGAGGAAGTGACTTACTTTGTCTTCTTTCGTGCTAGATTTCAGCGCTTTCGTTGGTCACTGATGTGAGCAAAATTAATTGTTTTCCGCCAAGCTGGAAATCTCGGGACGTAGCACCTTTTACGACAAACGTCTTCACTGTTTACTCGCTTGTGGGTCGGTCGTCTTGTTGGATTTGAGCAATTTTTGGTATGTCACATACACGAAACTGCGAAATTTCCCTCTAATCGGCTGATCTTCACGAAATTTGGGGATTCCCGGGGCTTGTCGAATGTTTCTCGCGTTAGGGGACGCCTCGGTATCACTTTTCGGGTAAAATTTGTACGAAAACTGGTGAAATTACAGATAAAAACACGAGTCTCATTGGAATAGAATTGGATTTACTTGGCTTGCGTTTCGCGAGTCGTGCTGCGTTCCGCATTCCGCGATTGTGCGCAAAGTGCGCAGATTTAATTTGAAAAGTCTTGGGAGCCGTTGTTTAATTTTTATTCGTGGTTTGCAATTTGAGCTTATGATATCCTTCTTTGAGTCACAAGAGACTGTTTAGGTATCATTTGACTTGAAAAATACGCCGAAATCAAAATCGAAATAAAATTTTTTGGCTACTTCGATGCTGCTGCTCCGAGGCTTCTTTGAGGCTTTAGGGAATGTTACGGGGCTTTTCAGAGGAGTTATTCAGATGTCTGTTGCCTGTTATTTTAGAAACTTGTAACATGACAGAGTTTTTTATAAATGAAAATTTTTGAAAAATTCTGAAAAATCCTTTAGTTTTTGAAGGTCCTTGAACTAAATTTGAGTCGTTTTTGTTGTTGTATTTACAGGCCCAACACCCGTCGCAAGCGGAAGTTCAAGCGAATGGCCGTGGAATACGAGACAACGACCCCCTCGACCCCCGGTCACCCCAACAACAGCCCGCTCTTTCCGCTCAGCAACGTGAAGAAGCGCGTCCTGAAGCACAATTGCCAGGAAAACTTTCGCGCCAACCTGCTCTTCTGCGGCAAGAGAAAGCGCTCGCATCGCGAGAGGTACATGGAGTACGAGAACCACCGGCACTCCAGCAGTGTCCCGCGTCAGAGCAGTCTCTTCACGCCCAAGGCTTCCTACCTGGAGTACAAAAATCGCAACCGTGGCCTTTCCAAACCGTGTGAGAGGATCCTGCCCCTCAACAAGAGCATCGTGTCGAAGATAGAGAAGATTTCGCAGGAGACGAAGAACAAGTTGACAAATACCAAGTTTGCGTCCTTTGACGCCCCATCCCCGCGTCCGCCGCTGGTGACAAACCCCTCGACCAGCGAGAATGACGAGACGTCTCTGAACCAGAAGGCGCCGCCGCCAGCTCTCAAGTCCAACAGCTTCGACTCGAATATCATCGTTGGGGGAGCGATCGTGGGCGCCATCAAGCTGCCCTCCAAGGCTTCCAAGAAGGCCGCCAAGCACCGTAGACGGCGGCAGAAAATGCAGCTGCAGTTCAGCGACGAGAACAGCTTCATGGATTGCGGCCTCAACGACTTCCTGAGCTCCTCCTCGCTCAGCAGCAGCGACTCGGAGCCCGTTTTCGCGAACGAGAGCGACCACGAGGGCGATGACGAGCTCACGGACTGGCCCGGGAACGAGGCCATGATCACGTTCGCGTCCAAGCACGACTTCAAGAGGGCCCGGGCCAGACCCAAACTGCCCCAGATCCCGCAGCTGCAGGACGACTTTGTCCAAGACGACGACACGCTCATGTCCACGGAGGAGTTTGGGCTCGTGGAGGCTTGCGGGCTCGAGAAGCTCCCGGGGTACGTTCCTCCGCTCTCCATGGCGGGGCCTTCCGGCGTCTTTCCATCCCGCAACACCTCCTCCGTGCCCATCGACATCGCCCTCCCCTACCAGCACACGAAGCAGATTGAGAGTGAGATGTCCGGGGACACTTCCAACAACATCCTCTCCTCGCCCAACACCTTCACGGAGGTGCGGGAAATCATGGCTGGGTGCAGGAGGATTCGCGAGGAGAGACCCTCGTACTCCATTATTACGCCCGTGAATGAGCAGCTGGCCAGGTAATGACGGGTCTTTTGGCTTAGTCCATTTTTCGTGAAAATTCTAGAGCAGGTGGAGGTATCAATGAGCACTTTTTGGATAGGTAATTAGGTGATTTAAAGGGTGAGAGGCCGAAATTATGTAAAAATATTTTTTTCTATTGTTCAAAAATTCTTAAAATTTTTTAAATTTTTTTCAATTACTTGGGAAATTGAAAAAAAATATTTACAGGTATTTTTTCGTGAATTGCAGCCTGTAACTCTGTGAATCATCTAATTACCTACTCAGAAAAAGCTCATTGATACCTTTATGTACTCAGAACTCCAAATAAATGAAACTTCCATGCGTCAAAGAGTCGAGTTTTAAGCTGAATTTTAAAAGCAATGCCTCGTTTTAGGTTCCTGCAAGACGAGGGACAGTTCAACTTGCGGCTCTACAACGTCTCGGACATGGAGAAGCTCGCTGACCTGGCCAAGCTGTACTCGCTCTCGATGCAGACTGACAGCGGCTGCACGACTCTCAGCAAAACCAGGTACTTTTTTCTTCGCTGAATCAAGTCTCCTTGTTCTAACGAGTGCGTCTTCCGGCAGCAAAACGATGCAGTCGATCCGCGTGGACCAATCGAGCTTCACAAAAATGTACCTCAGCGACTACAAGCGCCACTGCTACGGAGACGACGACGAGGGGGCGAACGAGATGGCCAGTTAGTCTGCTCCCCGGGCCCCCGGACCTCTATCGTGGCCATCACTTTGAGCTCTTTTGGCACTGTTAAGGTTTAAGAATCACAATTAAGGAGTTTAGGTTAAGGTTTTTGCTGTGCTTGTAAGATCCTGTGTACGTTGAAAAGACAAATTTGAATAAAATAATGTTCAGAAGACGTTGACCCCGGACGCAGTGAGTCGTGGAGAGTGTCATTTGCTCTCAGTGGAATCGCTTCCCCGTAACCGGAGGCTTTGATTTATGATAGCCCCGCCACCGTCATCAGTTAGATTCCTATCTCCCGGCTGCTTTCTATTATCTTGAGAGGCTTTTGTCCTTCCTCGTTACCTTCATTAATCAATCAATGGTCCATTAGGCATCGACGATTTGCGCCTTGATGGGAACTGAGAGCGCAAGGAGGACCGAATTTATGACTAGGAGGTTGTTCACATATGATGTGACGTCAGTAGCGAGTGCTGACGAGTGGGAGGAATTCTTTTGACAAATGCGACCTGATTTATCGTGAAAGAGGCAAGAGTCGTTCACCTTCTGCTGTGGAAACCAGAATTTAAATGGGAATGCTTCGTTAGAGTCGTGAAGTCACCCGTCATGTCGTGAAAAGAAATTCTCTTTTGTCATCAGAAGTCACAAAAAACAGTTGAATTGACAAATATTGTGCCCTAAACTGCGTTTGGAGGCCTAAATAGAGCCGAAAAAGAGCCTCATCAGGTCGTCCGTCAGTCCAAAATTTTTACTTGTATGTTTCAAAAGCTTTTGAGCCCAACCTATTGACCCAAAAAATTAATTTCTTAAGAATGAGAGGAAGAGTAAGAATGAGCCTAGGATTGTGAAGCCTATTAAAATTTTTTTATTACCTGAAACCTTTAGTCTGTTTGTCCAGGATGATTTGCTTTTGAGAGAAACATGTTTAAAGAAAAAAAAATTAATTATCGTCCATAAAAATTGTGTCACCTTTTGCGGTCTAGAAATTATCATCGATTAAACTGTAGAAAATGCCGTTGATGTGTTTTTCTCGACTCGTCAGAAAAATATGCCAGGTGCTTGAAGTCTCCGGACCCCAGTGCTGATAGAAGAACGTAAACACCACCGCGAAAGTAGGTCTGCCGTCTACTTGACCCCGTTCTGACCCTCCACTTCCGCTTGTCTAGCTGCGGCACAATAAAAAGTCCATAAATCCGTAATGAAAGAATAAATCTCCTTGATATTTTTATTTTCAATCATCAATATACACACTCGTCTGCCTCATCTCCAGCAGATATCATCCTCGTGCAATGAATCGATTGTAATTGCATCATTAGTATCAGGGTAACAATGCCATAAAACAGAAATAGTTATAATTATCTCTGTTTTCGCTTCTCATCATTTGATATTTACGTATCCGAGCTGCCTCATTTTCCTTACACACAAATCTAGTTCTGGTAATCTTAAAACCTATATATTTTTCTCTGATTACAGTGTACACGTTACAGATAGTCTTCTTTGGTTGCCACTCGTTCTGTGAGTCTGTGGGGACTTGGGACCGGGAGGCGCAGCCCTCACCCGACCCACTGTGGCTCATTGGTGGTTGATTCGGTGCGCGCAATTGGAGAGCAACTTTCATGAAAACATGCAAAACTCCAGACGTTTTTATATGCGAGTCGATTACATTACTATTTGACTGTCTGCTGGCATAATTATTGCTTTCTCAGACGGTAGGCATGCACGATGACATTTGACATAACGTAATAACAAGATCTGTTTTTCTTCGAGCTGCACATCGCGAAAGCGGCCAAAGTGGGGAATGGGAACCCGAATTTCAGAGTGCACATGAATAAAAATGTAGGCAATCCGGGATTGCCATAATACTGATATTTCCATGTCATTGCCTCCTCGCGTCTTATTATCTTCACTCATTTTGTCTTCGAAAAGAGAAACTTAATGGGCTAATTTGGGCAATCTTAAGCGCTAGTGTGTGGAGAGACTTTTTACACGATGATGCGGCTAATTGCTCGTTTCCTTATTATCTGGAATGACGGGGAGATGGCAGGGATGCGGCGAATCTGAAAAAAGTCGGAAGAAACTCATTAATTCTGCTGCAACGTGGACTTCACGGCTGTTCGAGAGAAAGAGAACTATCAAGCAAAACCCAGGCTCTGAGCTACATTACCATTTCAGTCACATTATCACAGGTCTGGGGGGTTACTGGTTAGTTGGGGTTAATTCGAGTCCAGTCAGAGGAGCGAGTTGGCCCTGGGACGCGCTCCAGTGTTAGTATCGGCGCCTGGAAGTAAGTCAAAATGCTCCTGAGTTACGAGGCGTCTCTTGTGTGAGCTACAAGCGGGATGAGGTTAATGAGGGCCGTCACCAAAACCGAATGTTTTATCCATCTACGCCCAGACACCCTCTGGTCACTTAGTTTTCGGACAGAGATGAGATTTTTGTTCAAACGAGAGGGCTTTTTCTTGAAACTTCTTGTTTTTTTGAGGGGAAATTCAACCCTTTTTTCGGTCTAAAATTTTTTCGAGAAGCAAGTAACAATTTGTTTTGGGAATCGGGATGTTAAGGGCTAAAAACTAGAAGTGAAAAAAGTTTATGAGGTCTGGAAACTTTAAGATTTCAAGGGCTCGAAACCAAAAGGGGATAAAAATTTTTGGTCTAGAAACCTCAAGTCTAGAGGGTAATATTTGTCTTTTTCAAGGATCGGAACATTCCAAAATAACGAAACATTAAACTTTTTGAGCAAACAAGCAAACTGAAAAATAGTGAACGAAAACTTTCCAAACAAAGTGTCAATCACTATCCCTTCGGGTGCCAAAAGCAAACCAAGTAAATGCATAATTCATAACCGAAATGTGCCGGAGAAGACATGCATCGATGCTGGCGCATCAATTATCCAATCAAGATTGAATTAGGAGTAATCAAAAATAGAATCAAGCAAACATTCCGTGAAAATCAGAAAGTCAGAAACCAAATTGAATTACAGATGAGGTTTAGAGAGAAAGAACGAGCAGGATTCGGCGCCTGCCTACCTTGGCGGACATTCTGATGCAAACTGCGACTCGTGGATGTGTCCGAGGGTACGTCGGCAATTGAGACTTGTGATACCATGGTACGACTGTGGTTGTAGCTGTACCCGATTTCTTTCCATTTCTCTAAATCAAATTAACAATCTAAGATTATAGTTAATGGCAATTTTGAGACACCGATCGCTTCTATTTACAATTTCTCGTTCGTGTTAGGATTATGAAATGGTGCGGGTGAGTCGGATGGGGGAGTCAGCTGTGCACATTTAAGGTGAGCTGTTAGTGGAGAGGCCAAAAAGTACTTACCGTTGGCGCTGCTGCCGCGGAAGGAGAGCAGACGGGAGGGCTTGCACAGCAGCACAGTCTTGTAGGCCTGGCGGTATTGCTTGTTCATGATGACGTAGATGATGGGGTTGATGCAGGCCGACAGGTAGATGAGGATGTAGCCGGTGATGTGGAGCCCCGGAAGCGTCACGTTCTTGTCCACGATCTTGGCGATGGTGATGGGGAGGTAGCAGACGACGAAGGAGAGGAAGATCGCGAGGACCATCTTGGTGATGCGCCACTCGTTTCGCTTCTGCTTCACCTCCCGCTGGTCCTTGATGCGCGTGGCCTTCGGGAACACGGCTCCCGACTTGCCGTTGCTCGAGTGGCCCGAGCTGAGATTCGACGATGGCTGCGACGAGCTGCCTCGTAAATTATTCGGTACCGCATTTTGGCTCTTTGAGTGCTGCCTCATCCGCATCTCGGACCTGCATTAACGAACAAAAGGGGTATCAAGGGGTGTATTTCACTTCACGGGAGCTACTTACTCGTGCACGACCCAGAAAATCCTCGTGTAACAAGCGATGATAATGATGCAGGGAATAATAAATGCGATGAAAAATAGCGCAGTCTTGCTGCTTCTGCCGCTCTCATCGGGGAGGATTGAGCACGTACCGAGTCTTTCGTCGTACCCGAACCTGCCCCACACCCCGAACAGCGTCGGCAGCTGGAAGCCGTAGGAGAAGAGCCAGCAGAAGATAATCATGCATGAAATCCAGTGCTTCCGGTACACTTTCGAGTACATTGAGTGGTGGGCGATCATGATGTACCTGTGGAAAGAGGAAAATTTGTAGCTGCGACATGACTTTCGGCGGATAATTTGGCGAAATTGAGCTGTTGAGCCTGCGGTCAGGGTCGTAAATCTTGCAAATGCACTTGTTTCGGCCTCTTTTCCTCATAGGGTTGCCAACTCTCAGAGTTTGGGCCAGTGAGTTTCCCGGAGTTTTCATAATTTTTTAAAATTTTCAATTTTATTCAAAAAATGTTTCATTAAATTTTCAAAAGACTTTTCATGGAAAATTTTTATTTGGGGCATGGAAATAATGGACCCTTTTGGTTTCAAGAAAAAACTTCAGTGGGCCAGAGAACACTCCCCTCCTTATAAACAAAACTAGTAACAATTTTTCTGTCCCATGAATCTTTTTAAAATCTGCAATTTCATTTTAAATAATTTTTTTTTATAAAAAAACTTTACTTGAAAAATAAACCCGAGACTTGAAAAAATTTTACTGAGCTTTTTAAAAATTGTATTTATTTTCCACCGCCCCCCGAAAATTTTTCAGTGAGCCGAAAACCCCTTCCCTCTCCCCTCCTCCTTAGTTCTCTGGTTTGGCAACCCTCTTTTCCCCAAATTGCCCAACGAGTAAGCCAGTAAGCGTCTTTTAGCACCCGGAAACGGCTGAAACCGACGAGCTGGTGCAATAAATTGGGGAGTTTATTGCCATTACGCCGCTCAAACTTTTCCTCGAGGCCCGACTGAAGCTCATTTCCTCAATAAAAGTGAGCCCAGTTAATGATACTTACCGATTAAGGGTAATCATAGCGATGCAGAGGAGCGAAACCCCCACATTTCCGTACTGCATGAAGGGAATTGCCACGCAGAGGAGGTCGCCGTGGTCAAAAGTCCCCCGAATGAACCTCAGGGCGTTGAATGGCAACACGACTAGACAGAAGAGGCAGTCAGCGACGCACAAGCTGGAAAACAGATCGAAGATGAGCGGGGTGAGACGCCACAGTGGACCTCTACGTACCTGATGATGAAGGCTGCAGCCACGTTTCTTACTTTAGGGCACTTAACTAAGGCAAATATTGTAAGTAAATTACCAAATATTCCTACTATCATAATTAGAATCGTTGCTGTGGCGGCGAAAGTCAGCACGGGCCGGGAGAATCTGCGGGAGAGAAGAAGAAAAGTTGGTCGGAGTTCTCGGAAAAACACGTGTTGCCTCGCTCGTTCGTTGACTTTGGAATCTGCGAGTACTAATGGAGCGCTAAGGTGTTATATTTGGCAGGCTCTTGTTCGTATTCCCACACGGCGCGATGTCGACAAAAATACGCGGTTTCTGCTGACTTCAATTTGCTTCGGTTCCCAGAAAACTCGAAACTCGACGAGGCTCGCTTTGAAAGCGATAGTTCAATGGCTTCTCTGTTTGTCACAAACAACCCAAGTCGTTTCCTAGACCAGCTGGCAAATGAGCTTCTAGGAAGGAAGCTGCAAAACACTCCATCATAGTCAAAATCACACGAGACATATTGAGGCTTAGGGAAGCGTGAATTATTAATTTACTCAATCTGAAACAAAGAAGCTGTTCCTCAATGGCACTGAGATGGGATCTCACACAGTACGAAATTGAATAAGGCAGTGGCCGGAAAGCTCGAGAGGATTTGGGAGATGAATTGGGTGGATTAAGGAAGCGTTTGAGATTGACAGCGTCTGTGTGTCTGCAATTTTGACTCAATTAGCTGCTTGTTTCCTGTTCTTGAGCCCTGAGTGATGTTCTCCGTTTATTGATTGGGCAAATTGAAGGCTTTAGTGACTGCTTACTTGGCATAAGTTTTGCACCAAAAATCATGAAATCAAGATTTTCCCCAATTTTTAACTTTTCCAACTTGAAAAAGCTATGAGTTGGCTCTTAAATCAGCTTACTGACGCGTTTTGGAGCTCTAAAATATGACCTAATTTATTTAGACAAAATTTGCAGTTTTCTTTTTAAAAAATTCGAAGTAAAAATTACGTTTTTGTTCAGCGCCTGATTTGAGCCTTTCTGAAGGCTTACATTACAAAAATTTGATTTTTTCTTTGAAGTTAAATCAATAATATAAAATTTAAAAGAGCTTCAAAAAATTTTCCAAAAGAGACACATCTTCAAAAAATATTAAATAATGGCTAATTTTTCAAAGCCTGAAAATTAAACAATGGTCGGAAATGCGTTTCGAAGCTCCAATTGTGGGATAGCCAGTGTCTCCGGGATGCGCTGCGAGCTCCAGAAACACTCTGATCAATTTAGTCGGCATTAAAAGCCCGTTTTAGCACGTATCTGGAAATGGCCCATCATCCGTCACCACGATGAAGTGACAACGACATGAATTAGAGCGGCATATTCATCACTCTCCTCTTCTTTACACTTGTCGCACCCTATGACGATCAAGTGCAAAACAAATTGCCTCGCTCGCAAATTCATTTGAGGCGCATCTGCTCCGTACTCCAACACAAAGCTGTTCCGCAATTGCCGAGCGACTTCCGTTCCCATACTCACTTGTTCAACTCTCCCGGGTCGTCCAAATCTGCCGTCTCTGTCGACGTTTCGAGGAGGGCTCTTGTGAAGATTTGCGTTGGGACATCGGCAAAGTCGAGCGAGGGGATCTCGTTCGTGTCCATTATGTGGGGGGCGACCTGAAACGAGTACATCACTGTGAAATGGGGGGAGGAGGAGATCTACGATTTTAAATGGACCGTAATAACTTAAATTTATTCGAGCATTATTTTGCACTCATAATTCATCATCGTGACTGCTGACGCGGACTCTGCTTTTAGCTAAATTAGCATTGACCCCTTTCACTGCACACAGCACTGAGAGAGCCTCTGACAGATACTGGCCAAATGCATGTGATGTAATAATAAAGTCATAAATTCAATTATAAAATGGAGCGGCCGCAAAAAATACGGAGATAACTGAAGCTGGTTGCCAAGACTCGCCCCGCTATCTCGCACAATCTCGGAGGTCGCCGAGCGGCTTTCGCGTGAGAGCACGAATTTGTTGTTGTCATTGTCAAACCGGCATGCCACTGCTTAGTTTGACGAGCTGGACTTAATTATTGCTAATTGATACAAATTATTTGGAGGCGGTCAAGTGTCGTGCGGTTATGCGAGATGGCCGGAGAGGCAAATCCATTGACGGTGTCGTGTTGAGCTCCCCTTCAATTGAGCTCCTGTTGAAGGACAAGGTCTCTCTTCTCATTTCTTTGTCTTAAGGTGGATGCACACGGTCTGTCTGATCTGCTTCTAAGCTGCGTTTGATCTGCGTTTTTCGAACAAAATTTGACTGGAAACGCTTATTACTTATTTCAAATAGTTTAAATAAAAGCAGACAAGAGGCAGGTTCAGATACATCGTGTGTGGTCATCTTAAGCGAGTTTTACTGTCATAGACTTCGGAAGGCTCCAGACTTTATAAAATCTAAAATATCTTAGAGATCTGCAACCTACAGTCATTTTCTGCCTGTTCTGAAAAAAATTAACACCGAAAGAGTGGGTCCTTTTGATCCTTAAGGTGCTTACACACGTCCCCAAAGGTCACACCGAAATGCTTTTTGAGACTATGTGGTAAAGTCTAAGTGTCAAATAAGTATCGAAATCGGACTACTTCCGAAATTTGAGTTTCGATCGGCAGCTTTTTGAAACCGGATGCCTTAACAAAATATTTTCTATTGCTTGGAATGTGATTTACGGCTCTATCAGTTGCTGGAAAGGTCAAAGATGGAAATCCTCGAAACCCAACTGGCATCATTTCCATTTTTAAAACATTTTAGACCAAGAGTTTGAATCTTAATAGAATCCAAAGAACACTTGGAAAGAAAAAGAAGAAGAAATAATTTTTTGAAAAACCAAAACTTCCCAAGAAAATTATGCTCAGTTCCATGGGAAGTTCCAGACCATAAAAGAATCATCTGGGAAAAACAGACCTCAAAACGACCTCTCGCCCACACTCTGCCCGACACTTCTCGAAAACAGACGTCGCAGGCCGCAAATTAGCACGTCAATTGGCCCTCTCGACCTCGCCGTTCCCGCGTTCTCCGCAGATTGCTCCGAAATGGCGTATCACTGTCCATACTGCAATGATAATAACTCATGAGCCTCATTAAAATTATCATAAATCGCGGCCGGGCGCTAATGGAATAAACGATTCTCTCTCTCTCTCTCTTCCGGTAGGCCCATCCATTACCCAAAAGTGGAGCCATTTGTAAATTTTTCACTTCATAAATTTCCCTGCGTAAGCCCTCTTGACCCCGCGAAGGGTTAATTACACAATTTTCCCAGCCACTTTCTTTGTTCTTCTTCATTAACTGCCACATAATTTATTATAGTTCTTCTAATCTGCCACAAATTTTCTTCTCCATCGTGCAATAATACTCGTAAGTGCATTTAAACCATGCCCCTCTCCTCCTCTCTCTCCGTGTACTCCAATTCAAGTCAATTAAGAGGCAAACCAGACACCAGACAACTCGCCAGCTCTGCAATTATTACTACACAGCGACGCTCGACGGCTCCATTGTTGTTGCTATTAAATGTGAGCACATATCTTTCATCTCTTATGTAATTTAATATCGGCTAATTCTTCCTCACTGCTCTCGGGTGTCGTTTACAAAGTAGTAACTCCGCACCAAGACCGCCAATTCATACGGCAAACAATGAAGTAGTGCTGCGAGACGCGATGTGAGTTCTTTTTGAAATGTGAGAAATGAATTAGAGTCGCTGCTGCTGGGTGCGGGGGAGTCGGAGTGGGACTGTGTGAACATGGTCCGTGCTTGAACAACTCCATTTCGAAATAAATGTCTCTCGGCCGTCCACTTTATGGGCTTCCCTCCCAATCGACCAAATATGAGCATTAATTGACGATAAATTTGACAAACCTCATTTTGGACCGACGTTTCACTCTTCCGTCGGACGAGATTTTGTTTGAGCTTTAAAATGAAATTATTCAGGTTTTTTTCGGCGCGGTGTGGGAAAAATCTGGTAAAGAGCTTAGGTCAAAGAAAGTCTCACTTCTTCTCGATTGAATTTTGCTAGGGGAGCTCTTGGGAGAAATCGTCTTCAAAACGTTAGAACGGGCTAGTTTTGGTATCAGTGGGCTTAGAAAAAAACAGCTGAAACAGATGTTCAGGTTGTGGAAGAAAAAATTAACCCATTTCCAACTAAAACCAAAACGTGATTTTCAGGTCGAAAATTTAATTTTTTCTGCTGAGCTTGTAGATTCATTTGGGCTCAAATTGGGTTCATAAATTTGCAAATGTATACTTAAGGTCTCCATATCATTTGAATTTTTGAGCCAACAATATTTAAAGGGACCAACTAAATAACCGATAAGGTCCACAATCCAAGCCTTACTTTAAAAGAGTCCAAATCAAATCACCTCTAGATTCCTGGAACCCCTCTGGTCCAAAGTTCTCTATGAAAAAAGGAAATAACAAAGACCCCACTCAATTCAATTGGCTCTAAGCAATTATGTCTCATTTCCGTCCTCGTTGGAGACCGCTGGGGAGCCCCTCCGACTCAACAATCAACACTCACCGACTCGCCAATGGGATGGGTTGTAGAGGAAGTCTATTATTTGCATTCTGAATATCCCCCTGATAAAAGCGTATCAGTTTCAATGTTTAAAACAAACAATTTCGATATATTTTTAGTGGCAGCTCACAACAAATTGAAATTAATTTGACCCGCCAGGCCGCAAAGAGCGCGCCATTAGCAAATTGGACTGACCTGAATTGTTACGGGCGCGCTGGCACTATCAATTCTATCAGGCACCGAATTCTGCATCATCGCAGTCCGTAAATTTAATTGACCTACGAATCCCAATCATCGACATTGCGACATGCACCCTTGCGAGACAAATGGGCCCATAAAGACGGAAACCCAGACGCATTATTTGCTCAAAATGATGACTTGCAGACGGGCGAAACGCGCTCTCTCCGGCTTCCCGGTCTCCAATTTCGCCTTTGTCGTCATCTCGCGCATCGTCAGCGAAAGGTTACGACTGATTATATCACCTGTCTTCCTCCATTCATGCACGAGAACCACGTGACGTCACGAGTCTTTTACGGCCAAACAATGACTTATTATGGCGCAACTTGCATCACATTAAAGAGATTTTTATAGATATTTTAATTGCTCCCTCGTACACAACAGAGCCATGACTCCATCACGACCTACGACATCGTTGATGGCAGAAGCGCCGCTCCAGTGTGTCATCGGAAGGGTACGGCGGTGGTGCGGTATTATTAGACCTGCCAGGTCTTGTCACGGTGGAATCACGCGGTAGAGGAACAAGAAAACAATAATTTCTTTTATTAGGCGATTGTTTTTGTGCCACGCTGCAGCAAACAATGGACGGGGGGCGGCGAGTCCGCGTGACGACGAAACACGACGGAGGGAGGGGGAAGTGACAAGAAATGGGAGAGTTCAGCCACCGTGAGCGATGTTTTTGAGGCGATAGTAGACTCGAGGGTACTTGAAGCTTGAGCAATTGCGGCTTGTTTACGTTCAAGTGGGGGTATTTTTCTTCCGAAGAAGGAGTTGCGCGATTTTTTGTCAATTGAACTCAGGGACGGCCTTGGGGTTTGCCTGACTTTAGTTTAGTAAAATCCAAGAGCTTTTGGAATGCATCTAGAAATTTTTGGACGAAATTTAAATATTTTGAGATGGACCTTTAATTTTTTGGAGAGTTAAAGGTACCTCTAGGTCCATTATTGAAAATTGCATTTTTGTTCATACGTGTGAAAATGTTAATTTAAGAGAGCTTCGAGTGTTTATTATAAGAAACAGTGGGTGTTTTGGACTGAAAATAACACATTTTACACATATTCATACAAAATCTTCCAATTTCTCATGATTTTGGAAATTTAAGAGCTCTCTTGAGTGCTTTTTCGTGTTCTAGAGTGGCCACATTTTGATTTTTGAGGGGCTTTAAAAATTAATTTTGGTGCTTGTTGAAGCAAAAGTGGGATTTTTTATCTGAAAATTAAGAATTTCCGACATTTGTAGATAAAAGATTCCAATTCCTCATGATTTCGGATATTTTAAAGACAGCTTGTGTACACATTTTTCTTCTGGATTAGTAAATATTTTTTTTCGTAGGGCTTAAAAATTGATTCAGGTGAACAAAGAGTTTTTGGATAAAACCTAGAAGATTTTGTCTGACTTAAGAGGTCCATACCTGCCCTGAAACGTATCAATGGGCACCAGAGACGCGTAGGCGGAATATATTCCAACGCGGCATGTGTGTATCGCTGCTAATCAAGCTGTCCTTGATTGCACAAGCCTCGAATTCAATATATGAAATAAAATGAAATCAATGCGCGCAATATAATTCCGACATATATATTTTCTCACGACTCAAATCTCGGATAAAAATGCGAATGTGTGAAACACCCTGGATACTTGCAGCTGCTGTCCAACAAGACTCGGTACCCATCGCTCTTTACCTACACGACATAAAAAGACTGCATTGTCATAGTTTCGTCAACGATTTCGGTTTGATCGTTGATGGCAGCACGAGCACTCGTAAAAGCGAGAGTCGCAACCAAAATGGCAGTTGGGGAATAATTTCATTCAATAATGATGCAAACACCGATGACTTTCGTTGGGTCGTCTCTCGGTCTCTCGTTGTGGGTGTTCGGGCAATTGTGTGGCTCTTTGGAATTTTTTGGATCCGAGACGAGGCACATTTTGTTCAATTTCAAAGAGATTCAGACGACACCAACGCCAAACTCATTACTTAGCAGACCCGGACCGAGACGATGCGATTTATGGATGCGTTTCTGAGAAGCGCTTCTCTCATTATCGTCATGTCGTTCGGCTTAGTAACAAATTAAAATGCCTTCGTGCCTTGCATTCGCCCGTTCATCGAACTTCTGACACTTCACATGTTCACGAGAATGCAAAAAGTGCTTCCAGGGGTGGATCAGCGATGGATTTACAATGTTAATGAGCTTTTCATTGAGACTTCACTTAATCTATAAGATGTTTATGAGAACGTCAAGAAATTAAATAGGACAAGTTCTTGAGAAAAGTGGGGCCGTCAGGGATGGAGCTCGGGGTAATTTGGGGCTTTTGTCTACCATCTCTATAACCGCAAAAAAGCGACAAGGGCGTAGATAGAAGAAGATCATAAATTTTTAAAAGTCCAATTTTGTCCAAAATTTTTAAATGTCCAAAAAGGTCTTCTCTTTAACTTTTAAACATTTAAACAAAAAATTCAAGCTTGAGTGATTTTTATCTTCTTTTTGGTTCTTGATTTCAAGTTATCTCGAAAACGAGGCTTTCAATTTTAGGATTCTTTAAAAAAAATTTGGATCTTCAGAGGGCGTTTTTTGTTTTTTGAGGGCAAACTTCAATTTAGAGAAGAGTCATAGAATTAAAAAAAAATTTAAACTTTTTTAGAGCTATTCGAAATTTTTGCTGACTAAAATGAGCCTCAGAGCTTAACATTGTTGCTCGAAAATAGCGAGGAAATTTTGCTAAAAAATTAATTTAAATTTATAACAAAAATTTTCAAATCACTTCCAAACCTTCAAATTTAATTCCCCCCATTCAAAAAAGCTATCTACGCCACTGCCAAGCGACGATAGAAATTTCCCGAGTTCACACATAATTCTTTCTGCAAGTGACTCCAACCGGGTGACTTATGATTTATGCTAGCTCACACTCTGGTGCTCCACAGCACAGAATTATATAAACACGCATCGATTAGACGGCAACGGCTGCAGTCTCGGTAATATGGGAATAAAAATAAATTATGAAACAAATCTACGTTTTTGTGGGCTGACTGCCGTTGACACAAATTTACGTTCAAAGGGTTTTTTTTTATCATTACTCGCTCCGACAATATCGCGAAGCGAACGTACATGGAGCGCGCGAAAATATTGCGCAGCACGATCGGCAAATGAGTTTCGCAGCTTGCAGCCACACGACTTATGCAAGCCCTGAGTGACAATGGGAGGAGAAGTGGCGGTCTGTGGGAAGGAATGTCACAAAGAGCCGCACCTGCTCCTTATCGCCAGTCTTATCAGCTCTGATTTGCACCTCGCACTTGGACAAAAAAGCCTCCGCGCATTCCTCACTCGCGCTTCCGACTTTCGCGGTGGCCTTTTGTGTGTGTGTTTCAATTGCAACAATTAGAGAAAACAATTCACAAAGACCGGCAGTCGTAACAAATATGTGCTCCGTGGGTCTCCTCTTCACTTGTTTATTAGTGGAATCGTAATTATTCGCCGTTTAGTTGGACAATAACCTCACTGTTTACGAGCCCATTTGTTGCTTTGGCCTCTGCAGCCGCTCTTGAAACTCTCAGTATCAGTTTCCGATGAATGCCTGTTTGTTTGGCCGCCGCACACAACCGAAATGCGAAATGCAAGAGGGAAATAATAATAAACAAAATCGGCTTTTGACATTGGGCCGTAAATGATGAATATTACATAAAACAATTAAAATAGCCGCTGGAATGTTTGCTAAATCCGTCTATTTTGAGCAAGTGCGGAGATTTCACTTTTGATGATGACGACTTGGTGATTAAGGGGGGTCATTAGCGACTCTAATGGGGGATCAAGGATGTGATGAAATGCCTCGCGAGCACGATGGAGATTTAAGTGGTGGCGAGAAACTTCCATTAGTCGTTTGGGGGCGTCTGGAAGGCCCACTAAATGCTCTAAAAGGTCTTGAGGGTCACTCAGGAGATCAAAGATTTCAGAAACTTAGAAATAAGCTCTAGACTGCCATCGAGACAGTCTCAAAAATTGGATTCACTAAGAAGTTTATTTTGACCATAGAGCTTAAGGAGAATACGTTCTACGCATGCGCCAATTTCCTGTCAAATTTTTGGCCTGACATGGTGAATTAGACTTTATTCTGGCTTGGTTGAAATCTCGATGACAGTCAAGGGCTAAATATTCCTACACCAAAGCAACTTTTAAACAACAGAGTAGCTTCAAAAGGTGGCTTTAGGACATTTTCGACCGTTTAAAAGCCACCGAAGGTCAGAAAAGTCGCTGAGACCTGCGATTCACTTTCAAAACCACACTTCCTCCGAGCAGTTGGAGCTGCTGAAACGGTCGGATTAACAAATACTCACACGGAACGTGAAGTGAGCCGCAGTCCAGAGCAACTGCAAAGCCGCCGACGTGAATCAATTTTCCGCCTCCAAATATGAAAGTAGTTCTTGTTCCACTCGGCCCCAGTCATGCGTCACGAGCAGCTCTGAGTGCTAATATGCTAAATTGCGCTTTCCGTTTTCGTTCAAATGCCCATACATTACTAAATACCCCGATTGATTGCTATCAATGCACCTTAAATCAGACAGTCTCTCCACTCAAATTAGTCCCAGACAGTCCATAGACACTCAATACCCATACTTACTGAATAAGGCCTGCTGCTGGTGACTAATCGACGTGATCTGTGTTTCTCCTGCTGCTCGGGGTGACTAACGAGACTGGAATTGCAGCTCTGGCTTTCGAAGTCTGGAACATAGGAAAAACAACAATTAACTTTGCAGCTGATTGGTTGTGACATTTGGCGATAGTCGATAATCCCGGGAGGCCCAACTGCTGGCGTTTTGGGCGATAAGGGGCTAAAAATATGAACTCCCGATTTTATCGCTTCCTGATTGGGGTTTCGGGTACAGATTTCTCTGGCACTCACTTTGGCGTGTCCGATCCGATTATCGCGGTCTAGTCACTGGTGACCGCATCTTTCACATACTCGTGATAAATCTTTTTGCCCACTTGGATCAAGACGAAGTAAATCACACTAAAAATGGCCAGTTTTACGCTCTGGTGCATGACTAATTTGTGCGTTTTTAATTTTCAAATTTTCACCAAAGTCCAGTGAAGCACTTCACTGCAGCTCCGTGACTTTCTTCAGTTTAATAAGAAAAATTTCAATTATTTATTGTTTACTGGACGAGCTGCAGCCTGCTCTCGAGACTCGTGTTCCACTCGCGTAATTCTAAACACTAGCACGTTCTTCCTTTTCTCTGGAATTTTTTCAACACTCGCCAGCTCTTCGCCACTCTTCGGCCGCAACTTGCACTTTGAATAAATAAATAATGCCTCTATTGTGTTATTCCACTTCTTTAGCTTCTCCGGATTACGTTGCTGAGACGAGACATTTTGTTTACAAAAAAATTTCTTGCATCCACTAAACAAAGATTCGTTGTTGTCTTCACTTTTGATTCAATAATTTTTGTTATTTTTCCACGATAAGAAAAATGAGCAGCGAGACACGGAGCAGCTTCGGCACTGACGGCTGGCGGCACAATGAATGGAGTTGAAAAGTATAAATTTACAAACGAGTACGGCGATTAGTACGACGTACTGGCTGTCAGTGTGTGAGCAGTGGGGCCATTCATGAGTCACGAACACTGAGAAACGTATGATCGTGCGGGCAGACTTGAATGAACGTAAAATCAGTATTGATCGGGCGTCGTTAATTATCTCGGTCCATTGGTCCCAAGTCACCGAGAGTTCCGAGAATTCGCAACTGGAATGCGGCGTGAACCGGGTGTGACTCAGCCCACGCACCATCATAGCTAGTTCATGCTGCACCTGATAAGGCACCTCCGTAGGGCTGCCAGATCGCGCTCTCTTTCCGCACTAATCTCACTGATACCAGCTGGTCAGTAACGGCGCAGCTATCGGGGTGTCCAGTCGCTCTTTGCCTTCCCGCTGATAACAAATGGATCCGACGGTTGAGACGCAGAACGGCCGAGTCTCGGGGCTCCGGAAGACCAGCCGGCTCGGGAGCGAGTACTTTTCCTTCCTGGGGATTCCGTTTGCCAAGCCGCCCGTTGGCAGTCTGAGGTTCAAGTCCCCGGAGCCAGCCGAGCCCTGGGAGGGCGTTCTAGCCGCCACGAAGGAGAAACCTGTCCCGTACTACCACACCTCCCACTTCGAGGGCCTGCAGCAGAGCGAGGACTGCCTGTACCTCAATGTCTACGCCAAAAACGTAAGCTTTGATGTTTTGGGAGCGCGAAACTTTCTCAGACCAGTGACGTAAATAAAGAGGGGCCTCATAGAAATTTATAATGTCCCATCAATGGCGGGTTTCTTTTCTATTTTTACAGAAAATTTCCTTAAATTTCATTTTTTGCTTTTAACAAACTTTTAATCTTTCATAATTTCTTAATTTTATTGATTTTTTTAATTTTCATCCTTTCCAATAATTTTATTGTCACTCATCTAAAACTAAATTTCGTGACTCATCTAAAACTAAAATCGTGAGACACTTAGCTAAAAACTTTGACCTGAGTGGAATAAAATTTACTTCTAAAACCTAAGGGCTTCCCCTAAAGACACCCCCCCCCCCCACATTTCAAAAAGTAATCTACGCCACTGTCTGTTTGTTCGAATAGCTGCAGAGAAACGCGAAGCCAGTAGTGGTCTTTATTCACGGAGGGGGCTACAACTCGGGCTCCAGCACCTCCAAGATGCTGGGCCCCGACTTCCTGATGGAGAAGGAGATGATTCTGGTCACCTTCAACTACCGCCTCCACGTCTTTGGACTGCTTGCCTTCAAGAACCACGAGCTCGGAGTACCCGGGAACGCCTTCCTCAAGGACCAGCGCATGGCTCTGCGGTGGGTGAGAGACAACATCGAGGCCTTCGGGGGAGATCCCAACAACGTGACTGTCGTGGGACACAGCGTGGGCGCCGCTTCGGTGCAGCACCACCTGGTCTCTCCGGGGTCCGAGGGACTCTTCAGCCGGGCCATCCTGATGTCTGGGTCGGCCATAGCCTGCTGGGGACTCGCTCCGTTCCTGAGTATCGGAGAGAAGCTCGCCATAGCGTGTGGCTGGAGTGGGAGGGGAGGAGAACGCGGGGCTCTGGAGCATCTCAGGAGCCTGGATGCCGAGACGTTAACGACCGTGTCGAAGACAAAGAAGCTGCTGAGCGACGAGGATGTGGCGAACGACACCTATTATCCTTTTATGCCCCTAATTGAGCCGTATAAGGATAACGACTCGTTCTGCGTAAAGGAGCCTTTATGGTCCCTAAAAGACTGCTGGGGGAATAAAATCGACGTAGTCTTCTGGATGGCCTCCAACGAGAGCCTTCTGGAAACCAACCAGTTCGTCCAGCGTGCGCTCCAAAAGGGGGTGTCGAACCGCCTCATGGTGCCCTTCAAGATACGGCAGAAGATGAAGCCGGGGTTCGTGGAGGAGGAGGAGAAACGCATCCGAGCAATTTACGGCAACTTCAAGGACTTTGGACCCAGGAACTACCAGCCTCTCTTGGACGTAAGCTTGACTTTTTCACTTTTTCTTCTCAGAAGAACTCTCAGGCCGATGACTTCAAGAGAAACTCTACTTCAGGACCTCTTCAGAGCTGAAGTAGAGGTTCTCTTTTCTCTTGAACTCTTGGAAAATCTTCAACCGTTTTTCTTCTCAGTTCCGAAACGACCAGCTCTTTGCTCACCCCATACACCGGTCAATCCTGGCTCGGGTCACCTACTCACCTGCCAAGACCTTCATGGCGTACTTTGACATCGTCTCCAACACCTTCAACCACCACAAGATCATCTACGGAGCCCAGGGCCAGCAGGGAGCTTCTCACGGGGACGAGCTCTCGTACATCTTCTCCAACGAGTTCGGAGTTTTGCCGCCGAAGGAGTCTGTGGAGTTCAAGAACGTCAAGAAAATTGTGAGTCTTTGAAGTTTTCAGGATCACTTGAGGATTTGTGAGTCCTTGTAGGTGGACTTGATCTTCAACGTGGCCTCCCAGGGCAGCAGCTACTGCGAGTCAATCTCCTGGAACCCGATTCAGAAGTCGGAGCTGCCGTACGGATACAAGGCTCTGCTGATCCAGGACCCCGACTGGGAGGTGCGGAGCTGCAAGGCCTTCGCTAGGATGCCGGCCTGGGACAGCTTGTACCTCAAAAACGACCTGTATTAAGTTTATTTATATTGGCGTGGCGGGTGACGGGCGTATCAATAAAAGAGTTGTTTATCAGTCCGTTTGTGCCTCGCACACTTCGTAATCACTCGCGCCGGCGGTCGCGATCGTTCATTTTAATCAGCTGTTCAAAGTGAATTTACAGCGAGAGAGCACTCAGTTACATCTGGGCTACTGAGTTGGACGCCTCGACTGCAGAAAAAAGCTGAAAATGGATCTGATTGTGGAGACCAAGCTGGGCAAGATCAAGGGGCTTCTGAGGACGAGCCAGGTAGGGGACGAGTACTGCTCGTTCCAAGGAATCCCGTTCGCCAAGCCGCCTCTCGGAGAGCTGAGGTTCCGAGACCCGGTGCCCGTGGACCCCTGGAGCGATGTTTTGGACGCTACGGCAGAGAAAAGCGTCCCTCACGCCAAAAAGAACCACTTTCCAGAGCCCCCGGAAAACGAGGACTGCCTCTACTTGAACGTTTACTCCAGAGATGTAAGTAGATACGAGACAATCTCGCGGCCTTGACCAGCTTATCTCGACAATCGTTATAGTTGCGATCCAGCAAAAAGCCAGTGATTGTGTTCATCTACGGGGGAGGCTTCCACTCCGGATCGGGGTCGACGAGGCTGTACGGGCCTGACTTCCTGATGCAGAAGAGCCTCGTCCTGGTGACCTTCAACTACCGTCTGGGTGTCTTTGGCTTCATCTCGTTCAAGGACCCGGCTCTGGGGATCCCGGGAAATGCGGCCCTGAAGGATCAGCGCCAGGTCCTGAGGTGGGTGCGAGACAACATCGAGGCTTTCGGAGGAGATCCCGACAACGTGACCTTGGTGGGTCACAGCGCCGGGGCAGCTTCTGTCCACCACCACATGCTGGCTCCCAGCTCGGCGGGGCTCTTCAGACGCGCGATCATTCTGTCGGGGTCAGCTCTTGCCATGTGGGGGCTATCTGACATCGAGAACATGCCCCAGAGACTCGCCAAGAGCCTCGGATGGGACGGAAACGGGGACGAAAAGGGTGCCTACGAGTTCCTCTTGTCCCAAGACGGCGCGAAGATCATGAAAGCGACCCACGAGTCACGGATTCTGAGACGAGAGGACACTCTGAGGGACCACTTTCACTCGTTCGGACCCAGAGTGGAGCCGTACGAGACCCCAGACTCGTTCATACTAAAGCCAGTGAAAGAGTTACTCAAAGACCCTTGGAGCAAGGACATCGAAGCCATCGTCTGGATCGCCTCCAACGAGGCCCTCATGCTGGATCCCCAGACAGACGAGGCCTTGAAGAACGGAGTCGACGACGAGACACTGGTGCCCTTCGAGGTCAAGCGGAACCTATCCCCGCAGGAGCTGAAGGAGGCCATCAGGAAGGTCCGGGCCATGTATGGGGACTTCAAAGACTTCCGAAAGGACAACATCCAGCCCTACGTCGACTTCCGCAACGACCAGGTCTTTTTGCACTCCATTCACCGGCTGGTTCTGTCCCGCGTCACCTACTGCCCCGGGAAGACCTACTTTGCGTACTTCGATCTCGTTTCCGACACCCTGAACCACACCAAGATCCGCCACAACGCAGCTAACGAGAAGGGGGCCAGTCATGCCGACGAGCTCTCGTACGTCTTCACCAACTCGTTTGGTCCGGTGCCACCCAAGGAGTCTCTCGAGTTCAGCAACATCCAGAAAATGGTAATCTTTTTGACTTCGAAAACGAAAATTTTCTGAAGGAAATATTTTTCAAGGTCGACCTCTTCTACGGCTTCATGAAGGACGGCCAAGGTTACTGCGACGGAATCTCGTGGAAGCCGGTCCCAAAGACTGATTTGCCTTACAACTACAAAGCCCTGGTGATACGAGACCCCGACTGGAGCTTCGGGGTCGTGGAGGAGATGGAGCGCTACAAGATCTGGGACTCGCTCTTCCCTCCCAAAACTCTGTTTTAATTAAAAGCTTTAAATTTTTGGTGAATGAAATAAATATTTTTGTAATCTTAAGTTATCATGTGTGGTTTCCGTAACTGATAAGACTGATAAAGCCCACTCATTCAATCATAGACCTTTAGCCGAAATGGAGCCTCAAGTTGCCACCTCCCTCGGGAAAATCAAGGGCGTCGAGAAAACCAGCAAGCTGCAGGATAAATACCTCGCTTTCTATGGGATTCCGTACGCCAAGCCTCCAGTGGGTGAGCTGAGGTTCAAGGCTCCCGTTCCGATTGAGCCATGGAAGGGAGTTCTCGAGGCCACCAACGAGAAGTTCAACGAACCTTACTCCTACACCCAGAACTTCAAGGAGGCCTACGAGAACGAGGACTGTCTGAACCTCAACGTGTTCACCCGGAACGTAAGTGGATTTTCCCCAAAAGCCCACCGGACTTATCACTTTTTTATCAGCTGGAGAAGACTAAGAAGCCGGTATTCGTCTACATCTACGGAGGAGTGTTCGTTTCAGGCTCCAGCGCGATAAACATGTACGGACCCGACTTTCTGATGACGAAGGACGTCATTCTCGTGACCCTTAACTTCAGGAACGGGGTGTTTGGGTTCATTTCTTTCAAGGATCCGGCCCTGGATGTCCCAGGAAATGCAGGACTGAAGGACCAGAGACTCGCCCTGAAATGGGTGAAGGCCAATATCGAAGCCTTTGGAGGAGATCCGGATAACATTACTGTTGGAGGGCACAGCTCCGGGGGCATTTCAGTCCACACTCACTGCCTATCTCCGAGCTCAGCCGGTCTCTTTAAGAGAGCCCTGATCATGGGAGGGTCAGCGTTGCAGGCTTTGGATGCCGCCAAGTGCGATGACAACATTGGGGAAAGAGTGGCGAAGAACTTGGGCTACACCGGAGATGGCAGCGACAAGGACGTCTACGAGTTCCTGAAGACACAGGACGCAGCTGAACTCTACAAAGCAGCTCGTCCAGAGCTTCTGAGTGTCGCTGGGGAGAGAGTTGCTTTTGGACCAATAGTCGAGGCGTATGAAAGTGAGAGTGTTTTATGTCGTGAAATGCCAATCCACGCTGCAAGAGCTAGCTGGAGCAGTGAGATTGAGATAATCTTCATATTCAACTCGAACGAAGGGCTTATCATGAACCCGCTCCTGGAGCCCGCCCTCAAGTACGGGATCAACGAAGCATTCTTAGTCCCCGTATCACTACTAGCCCGGCTCTCTCCCTCGGAAAAGGCCGAAGCTCTTGCGAAAATTAAGGCTGTCTACGGGAACTTTGAAGGCTTTGGGCCAGGCAACACCCAGAGCCTTACTGATGCCTTCAGCGACCAAATCATCCACGGAATCCATCGATCAATTCTCTCAAGGCTCCACTATGCCTCAGGAAAGACTTACCTGATGTACTTCGACTTGGCCTCCGACACCTTGAACCATCTGAAGATCAAATACAAGGGAATTGGGCAGAAAGGGGCCTGTCATGGAGACGAGCTATCCTACATCTTCTGTCGAGAGCTGGGACCGATGGTGGAGATGGATTCTACTGAGTTCAGGAACATTCAGAAGATGGTAAGGTGTTGATTTGGGCGAGCTCAAAGTGCACAAGTTTCGTTTTAGGCCGATTTGATGGAGAGTATCTTGAGACAGGGCTCTTTTGCTAGCAAGAACGTGACCTGGGAGCCGATAGAGAAACAGGACCTGCCCTACAGGTACAAGGGACTCCGAATCCAGGACCCAGAGTGGACTTTCGGGGAGATTGAAGCCGTCAAGAGGCTCCCGATTCGCGACAGTCTCTATCTGGAGAACGAGCTGTATTGATATTAACTTGAGGAAATAAATAAAAGTGGTGTTGTAGCCTGGACGTGAGCGTTGTAGAATTTTGTATTTTCATGGGTATTTTTCTCACGCCTAATTAAGCATCTATTTTTATGGAACTGACGATAGATGACATCAATATTGAGCTTCAGTGAGCTTGTGACTGCAGGTGTAAAAATGACAAAGTTTGACGAGAATGATGAGTTCTAAGTAGTGTTTCCCGCTGAACTGCACTTCCTGGTTTCACCACATTGTGATATTACGTTGATAAGCCTCGCTATAGTGCGGTTTCAGAGAACTGATAAAACTTAAACTAAATACTGATAAAACTGAGAGGTCTCACAAAGTCCCATTGGAGTCAATCGATCAGAAACTATCGCGCAAAATGGTCCCTCTGGTGTCTACCTCTCTTGGGAAAATCAAGGGCGTTGAGAAAACCAGCAAGCTGCAGGATAAGTACCTCGCTTTCTATGGGATTCCGTACGCCAAGCCCCCCATTGGCGAGCTGAGGTTCAAGGCTCCCGTTCCAGTCGAGCCATGGGAAGGAATTCTCGAGGCCACCAATGAAAAATTCAACGAACCTTTCTCCTATCCACCTCACTTGAAGGAGGTCCAGGAAAGGGAGGACTGTCTGAACCTGAACGTTTTCACCCCGGATGTGATTGAAATGTGAGTTAGCAATATCTTTATTTTTCAAGAGTTGAAATGTGCATTCCAGAAAGCCAGTATTCGTGTTCATCTACGGAGGGGCGTTTATCGGAGGCTCCTCTGCTATTAGCATGTATGGACCCGACTTTTTGATGACAAAGGACGTCGTTGTCGTGACCCTTAACTTTAGAAACGGGGTTTTTGGTTTCCTGTCTTTCAAGGATCCGTGTCTAGATGTCCCAGGAAATGCAGGACTCAAGGATCAAAGACTCGCTTTGAAGTGGGTGAAAGCCAATATCGGAGCCTTTGGAGGAGATCCGGATAACATTACTTTTGGAGGCCACAGCTCTGGAGGCATGTCAGTCCACGCCCACTGCCTATCTCCGAGCTCAGCTGGATTGTTTAACAAAGCCCTAATTTTCGCAGGGGCATTGTTTCCCCACAAGGGGGACGAAAACATTGGCGAGAGAGTGGCGAAGAACTTGGGCTACACCGGAGATGGGAGCGACAAGGACGTCTACGAGTTCCTGAAGACGCAGGACGCAGCTGAGCTCTACAAGGCAGCTCGTCCGGAGCTTCTGAGTATCGCTGGGGAGAGAGTTGTGATCGGTCCAACAATTGAGCCGTACGAAAGTGAGGGCGTTTTTTGTCGCGAAATACCTGTGAAGGCCGCGAGATCTTGCTGGAGCAGTAAGATAGATTTGTTTTTCACCTTCAACTCCAACGAAGGTCTGTTTTTGAAATCCCTTGTGGAATATTGCCTGGAACACGGAGTAAAGGAGGGACTTTTGGTGCCTCATTTACTTCAAGCTCGTCTCTCATCCACGGAAAAAGATGAGCTGATAGCTAAAGTTAGAGGAATTTACGGAGACTTTAACAATCAGTCGCTGACTGACCTCATTAGTGACTTGATCATCCACGGAATCCACCAAGCCATCCTCTCGAGGCTTCACTATGCCTCTGGAAAGACTTACCTGATGTACTTTGACCTCGACTCCGACACACTGAACCACTCGAAGATCATGGCCCAGGCAAACGGGCAGAAAGGGGCCTGTCATGGAGACGAGCTGTCCTACATCTTCTACCGAGAGCTAGGACCGATGGTGGAGATGGATTCTACTGAGTTAAGGAACATTCAGAAGATGGTAAGGTGTTGATTTTGATGCACCGAAAATAATTGAGTCTTTTTAGTTGGATTTGATGGAGAGTATTCTTAAGCAAGGCTCCTTTGCGAACGAAGCCGTGACTTGGAAGCCGATAGAGAAACAAGACTTGCCCTATGGCTACAAGGGACTGAGAATCGAGGATCCGGAATGGACTTTTGGCGAAATTGAGCTAGTGAAGAGGTTCCCGATTCGCGACAGTCTCTATCTAGAGGACGAGCTGTACTGACTTTTATCTTCCCAGACGCATCTTATCTTGTTTGAGATGAAATAAAAATTTCTAAAATACTTTTTCGGCTTTCAGTCGAGTGTTCAGTCCCCGAAGCTTAAGATGAACCCAATTATTTCCACCAAATCTGGTCGAGTCAGAGGTCTCCGTGTCCGAGACGAGTACGTCGCCTTCTTTGGGATCCCCTTCGCCAAGCCACCTCTCGGAGAGCTCAGGTTCAGGGCTCCAGTGTCTTCTGAACCATGGGAAGGCATTTTAGACGCCACAGTCGAGAAGCCGTCGCCCTGCTATCTCTCTTCCTACGTCGCTGGCCTTGAAGCCAGCGAAGATTGCTTGTATCTGAACGTGTTTGCCAAGAACGTGAGTGCCATCTGAAGCTTTACTTTGCTTACTTAAGCTCTTTCAGCTGGAGATGGACAAGAAGCCCGTGATCGTGTTTGTTCATGGAGGAAACTTCAACGCCGGCTCCTGCTCCACCAAGCTCTACGGACCGGACCATCTCCTGCAGAAGGACGTGATACTGGTGACCTTCAACTACCGCTTGGTCGCTCAAGGCTGCTTGAGTTTCAAGGATCCCTCGCTCAAAATACCAGGGAACGCCGCTCTGAAGGACCAGCGAATGGCGCTGAAGTGGGTTCGGAACAACATAGAGGCGTTTGGAGGAAACCCGGACAACGTAACTGCCTTCGGACACAGCGCTGGGGCTGTGAGCCTGTTTCACCACATGGCCTCTGAGGGCTCTCGGGGGCTCTTCCAGAGAGCAGTTCTGTTTTCAGGGACACCTCTGGCCAGCTGGGGACTCAACAGGGCCAAGAATGTGGGCGAAAAAGTGGCTCGGAACACGGGGTGGGACGGAAGTGGGGGCGAAAGAGGGGCCTACGAGCACCTCTTGAAGCTGGATTCAAAGACTCTTACGGAGGCTTGCCATTCAAAACACCTCCTAACGAAAGAAGACATGCTGAACGAAGCTTTCAACGCCTTTGGACCGGTTTTGGAGCCCTACGAAAGCGAAGATTCCGTCATTGCTCGCGACCCAGTTGAGGCCATGAGAGACTGCTGGGGCAACAGCATCGATATCGTGATTTCCTCAGCATCCAACGAAATTCTGACGAATTTCGACACATGGATCCAGCCTGCGGTCGTTCAGAAGTTTGTCGAAATATCCGCTATTCCTCCGGATCTTCGAGACTCGATGAGCCTGGCGGAGCTGAAGGGAAATATTGCGAAAGTCAAGGCGCTCTACGGGGACTTTGAGGCCTTCAGTCACGGAAACTACAAGCCAATGCTGGATGTGAGTCAATATAAACTCCCTTAAACTCTCCAGGATTAATGAAATTTAATTCCAGTTCCGCAACGACCAGCTCTACAATCACCCTACCCATCGCGTGATTCTTTCGCGAATTCACCACGCTCCCCAGGCCAAGACCTTCCTATGCTACTTCCACCTGGTCTCGGAGGCCCTCAACTTCTCTAAAATCAGACACAAGGCGATGGACCAGCCTGGGGTAGCCCACGGAGACGAGCTCCTGTACCTCTTCACTAGTGGCTACGGACCGGCCGTTTCCAGGGACTCGAAGGACTTCCAAAGCATCCAGAAAGTGGTGACCTTTTTGACCGACTTTGCCAAAGACGGACCTAAGATGTGCGAGGAGAGGTCGTGGGACGCCATCAGGAAGGAAGACTTGCCCTACGAGTACAAGGCACTGGTCATGGAGGAGCCCGAATGGAATGTGAGACCGCTCGAGGAGACTCAGAGGATGAGCGTGTGGGATACTTTGTACTCAAAAGGACAGTTGTTTTAACCCTCTAATGCTTCACATATTTTTTTTCGTGTGTCTTTTATCTCCAAGTATGAAAGAAAAGAGAGGGAGGATTTTCTGTCCTGAAATTTTATCATGTTAAAGTTATCTCCAAAAGTAGCAAATCATGGAACTATACTATGATCCTATCACTTAACCCATTTCGGGCCGGACATAGATCCGCTCGTACGATTTTGCTCATTTATTGAAATTTTAGCTCCGGGGCAAAAACCGTATGAAAAATTTGAGGTAAAAAATATATCTCATACATATATATTTTGTATATTTCGCATATATTTCAACAATATAATATATTTATGGTTTTCCTTCATGCACATCATACCCAGCATAGAGTTTCTCCATTTTTAAAAAATATATTTTAATCAAATATACCATACATATGTAAAAAATACAAAAAACGAGTTTTTTTCATCATACACTTTTGAAGCCTAGTTTAACCTGTGAAAAACCCTATTTGGGAAAAACTTGATTTTTCCCGTGATGTTTGCCGCTTATTCAACAAAAATTGAAAAAGACGAAATTTTGGGGAAGTTTGTTCAAAAAGCCTATTTTTCAAAAGCCTTAGAAGCTAGTTTTAAGAGCCTCGGGAGAAAAATTTTCTTCAATCAGGTAAAGACGAAAGATTTTTTTTTTTTTTCTGTGTGTGGGGTGAAGAGAGACGCACAATAAGACATGTACCTCTCCCTTCTTCACTTCGACCTGGAAGATCTTTTGTGAAAAACCCATTCATCAATCAGGTAAAGACGAAAGATGAAATATTTAGACAAAAAAGAATTTGTCAAAAAAAATGTCCGAAAAAAAATTCCAAATTTTATGGTTGGAAATCTGACGCTTGGCTCAAAATGGGTTAAGCGAAAGGAACTAAGACCCCCCAAAGTCAAATAAAATATTTTCAACTCGAGCTTTTCATGTTTGGAATGGTACCACCCAAGAAAAGTTGGCCCCACGCACTAGAGGGTTAACACAAATATGCCGAGCAGGTGCACCTTGAATACACAAACGAAGGAATTTTGTCAATCGCAGAGTTACTTAATCCGGCATAAATCTTCTTTAATCGGCTTTCATTCCATCTGTCACCGGGAGAATGAGAGGTATTTGTTTGGGAGACGACGCGACGACAGACAAAAGGCTTGGGCCGGAGACGACAGACGTGATTGCAAACTCATTAAATGTCGGGTATTCACGAGTTGTGGAAAAAACGTCCGAGTCAATCGAAGAGGAGGCACTTGCAGGCTATTAAAAGTTTTCCACTTCCACGGGATTTGCCAGCGCGTGTCTCAGCCGGCGTATCGGCGGCGTTGAGGGTCCGGGTGCTGTGAGCACACTTTAGAATTTCAATTAAAGTTTTGCGCCAAAGTGCCTCAGAAGCAGGAAAAGCGGGAGCCGAGGCGGAACGAGAAAGTTGCTCTTGGAAATTAAACACATTTCCATGACACTTGTTTTCCTTCCCCGCCATCGCATCGGCAGCTCGGAAGCAGGCGGAAATTCGCTTGTTTGTCTTATTAGCAGCTCCTTTGTCGAAAGTGGTTTGACGAGATAACGACGCCCGTCTCTGTTTCTGGCTCCTTATCGAACACTCTTGCTATCTTATCGTTGACAATCGTGTTTTCGTGTACTCCACCTCCTCAAAACGACTACTTCGGCAGTTTGGTTGCGTCCGTTTGGCGATCCAGTTCTCCAGAAATGAAACTTTTAAGCCTTGCAATTGCGACTCTGAGTCTTTTTGGCCTCCTTTGCTTCTCCCATGGTGCGTAATTAGCCACTTTTCGGGGTCTTTTGTGTAATAGGAGTCTGTTCCTCAGCTCTCAACTGCTACACGTGTGCCGTGACAGCCTCCTCGGGAGACAAGAAGTGCATAGACGACCCTGCGAACGTCGAGGGACGACCAGTGGTGACGTGCACGAAGAGGTACTGCACGATATTTAGGCAGGAGCTGAAGGACCCGGCGGGGAAGGTCAACTCTTTCACGAGAGGATGCGAGGATGAACCAATTGTGAGTAAATACCCGTTCGTCTGGAACACTATGACAGCTGAGAGGTGTTTAACTATCGCCTGGATTTTTCTGGACTTTTTCAAGCCTAACTAACAGATCTAAGAGAGTTTCCAGACGTAACCTGGATATCTTGAAGATTCAATTTTCGGCTAAATGGGGAGATTGAAGGGCCGAAATTGTTTTGGAGATGGATTCTACTTTGCAATCTTGTATCGAAACTTTGGGGTTTTGAACCCTTTTTCTTGGATTTTATGACTTTGAGTCTCGAAAATTTTCCATCCACATTTTTTTAAGGTCGAATTAAATTTAATTTAAGGTAAAAACAGCCTTGAAGTATACAAAGATTCGTTGAATCAAATCCATATCAAAGAAATTTTAGACCTTTGATTTCCACAAGTGAAAATTTTCGGAAGAAAAAGTTTTATGAATTTCCAGAAAATTTATATTTAAATCGTCTAGTTCTTCTTAATCCATCTAATGTACAAAATTAGCTCTTCTCTATTTTCACTTGTCGGAATTTCTTAAATTAAATCTTGACCTAGAAAGAAAAGAAGCAAATTATTTTTTTTTCCAGTTCCTAGACGAGGTTGTGGAAGACGAGCTCTTCATAACGTACTACCGCTCGTGCACGACAGATCTGTGCAATTCCGGTGAGTCCCCAAAGTCATAAGCGAATACACAGCCACAAGTAAAACTCCCGAATTCCAGATGACGGCGTGGAGTCGGGAGGCGAGTACGACTCGCCCCAGCGGAACGGTGGCGAGAATCTCATCATAGCGGGAAAGACATCGGCGGCACCTGACTCTCGCCGGCTCTTCCCAGCCTTGCTCCTCGCCGCCACATTTTCCATTTTCAGCAGATTGATTTTATGATTCGCAAACAGTTTGGAGCGCACTCGAGCATGAATATTGCATCAATATGCTTCCTCTCCTTTTTATAAACACACCATAACATATTTTGTGCATGAAACATTCGGGATGCAGCGAGCGCCAATGCGCATTGCAATAACATAACGACGAACGGCACTCGGATGTGATATTTGCAGATTGCTTTTATTGAGCCTCTGCTCCTCGGTACTTGAGCCGTGAGCGTTATTCGACCTCCCCCGCAGTCCCAGGAATAAACGACCTGCCTCCCGAACCGTCGTTTTAATGTCCTCCTTATTGCTTCCCGACTTCAAAGACACGACAGGGGACTGAGTCAAGAGATCCTGACCTGTGTCAACTACTTAGTCCCTGAATATTTGCATTTTTCCTCCCTCTGCCGAAAAAAATAGGATCCTAAGACAACAAAACGACGAATGAATAATATTTAATATTCAAATGTGCCCCAATAATAGCTCTGGAAGCCATTTTACGATGATGATGATGGCTTTGGCGCACTTAATCGTAGGCTGCGTGGTGTGAAACCCTAGATGGGCCTTCGTTGCCCATAAAAATCGCTCCTCAGATTCTCGGTTCCCGCTCCGAAGGCCGTGCAATGTGCATTGCATACCTTGGGTGCTCGAATGCGATGCAGAATTAAAATTTACGACATTGTAACGCGCTTTACGACGGCAAAGCGATGGAAAATGATGAAACTAATTTATGGAGGGCCGTAAAACCTTTAATGGTATGCACTGGAATTGGATTGACGTCTGCTAGCCAGACACTTTTCTTAAAGAAGTCCTCCCTCGCTCTCGTCGGAAGGCTCATCAAGCGAAACGGACTGAGGCGACAAATAGCCTGCTGCCTGCTGCAAAATGGGACACTACAGAGTCTTCAAAACGTGACAAAATGTTGAATAACTCGGGCTCTCAATTATTTATTGTTGATTTTGTTAAAGCCGGTGCTGACGTCGCGACGCCAATGCCGAGCTGGCCCAATTCCGAGCCCCACTCCGTATGTTTTGTTGTTATGAAATTCGCATGCATCGCATCATTTCCTATTTTCTCCATTCCAGCCCCGTTACTATGCTGTTTGTTGTGATGTTATGTGTTTGTTGCTTTTATTGAGCAGCATCAGGAGCTGCAGCAACAACCAGAGGCAACATCAGCAGATCTCTCTCTCGCAGTCCTCGTAACCAAGGACAATAAAAATAGATGTTATAGCGCTGTAATTTTCGCAGTTTTTACATTTTGCAGCCGCCTGCTCGCCCGCCCGCGTTGGCAGATCGGAAAAATTGTCATATGGGCGCGAGGGAGAGTGAATGCTGCACTAGATAAATTGGTCATTGAACGCTATGGAGTACATTTCGTGGTTCCATTCATGGTTCTTTCATGACTGTGCAGAGCTCTAGCTGTAGACTGGGATATTTGAATGAGTCTCCGAGGAGGGAATTTTATTGGGAAGCCCTAAAGGAAAATCAATTGCTTTTATCTATTAAAATACTCAAATTTTGCAAAAAAAAACTTAAAATTCTTTTGAGTTAGAGTTTGATTTATTTTAAAAATTTTCCCAGTAAAAAGAGTTTTACCACATACATTTTTGAAAAAAATTTTTCCGCCCAAACTTCTTTTTATTTTGACCCAAAAAAAAAAGTACTCTCCCAGTCTAAGTTCTCTCATTATTTCCATTCATTTTTAAGAAAAACCAACAGTGTCCTTGCTTTCTTTTTCCATTTCAAGGGTCAGAGATTAAGATTAATATTTCTCCCAGTCTAGGGTTTTTCTTTTTGCCTTGGTTTTATTAATTTAAGGCCACATTATTAGGGAAATAAAATTCCTATTTCCTTTGGCACCTCTTTTTCTACGTTAAAGCTTCTACAAAAAAAGGTCTCCCAGTCTAGGCTCTCGTCTTCATAGTGTGAAACACTGCAAATTTTCTCACAAGAATTTTTCTTTTCATCTCATGCCTCATTTTCAGCTTCAAGGCGAAAAATACTCTCCCAGTCTAGGTTTCTGTAGATTTCTTTCCTCCTATTACCCCTATTGTTTCATCAGACAATGCATTTCTCCCAGTCTAGGCTCTCGTCTTCGACGTAATTTTCGTGAAAAACTGCACAACAGAAACGACTTCATACTGCATTTGCACAAATTCAGTCCTCATGCAAATTATTTTCAATAAACTCCCAGCTCACATTCCTCCGACGCGCCAATAAAACTGAAAGCCTCCTCTAGAAGAGATCTTCATCCGATTGTTGGCACTAGAGCAACAACAATACGCGCTGCAGCTATGAATAAAGGAGGCTTTCTGGGGCAAAACAAGATTTTCTTTATTTTAATCCGCTTCTTGGCCTCCCGCATCCTCCCTCCCCCTCTCCCGCTTTCTCGCGCGAGATTTACGCAACATGCCAGGCCCATGCCGCAACATAGATAAGCAAATGATGTGCTAACCATCAGCGAATTTATGCAAATCTGCCGAGTCGTGTAGCAAGTTGGCGTGTGATTTGCAAGTCAAAGCAGGAGCGACCGCAAGACTGCTCTCCCTGGGCCACGGATCCGCACTAACCTGCCACAACGTGATGTTGCTATCAGAGCCCTCGTAGGTTTCATTTTTCAACGCATGCGTTTGCCGCCCTCCCCGAGATGCCGGCAAGTGTAAACAAATCTCCACACTCAGACACAGAGAGTGGATGGAAACGCGAGCAGCTGTTGGGAATCACACATGCATTTTCCGTCGCCGCTATTTTCCCGCATTTCAGTCTGAAGAAGACGCTTCCCGTGACAAGACGTGGTTCCCAGAACGCTCGTGAGCAACAATTGGCTTGATGACCAACCTCCTGCGCTATCTCGAGAAAACAAAGTGACTCAGGTCGACTGCTATCAGGAGGAGTTGGTATCTTATCGTACGCGAAACCCGAGACTCGCTGTCCAGTACAGCAGTTTGAGCGCCCGCGGACGGACAGAGCCCGGGGAAGTGAAAAGAAATTGCGGAAAACTGCCAGAGATAGAAGTGTAATTAATCTGAAGGTTTCGTGTTCAAAGTTTCGAGTTGCAGCAAAAAATGTGAATACAAAAACATTTCTGGGAAGCGGAAAAATGTGATGGCTGGAAAAACTCGACTTTGGGAGGAATTTTCTCGGAAAAATCTCGTTTCGTAGTTCGACGAACGGGCAAATTTTTCAGTGCATTTTACAACTTTTTGAAAAATTCACTTTTGAGGCCATTTTGTCCGTCTGTCTGTCTGTTTGTTCGAGAATTGTGAAGAGATAGAGAATTGCGGTTTTTTGCATCGTGTCAATCGTGATGGGATTGAACTTTTAAGACCCAAACTTGCAGCTTCAAACTTCTTAATTTTCTCCTTTAAAAAATATTGGACCTTTTAAACACCCCAGGGGAAAAAATTGAGGGAGTTTTACTGTCATATAAAAGCTAAATAATTTTTTTTAAGGCCACCATAAATTATTTTGATAATTTGCAATTCGAGGAATTATCATGAATGCATTCACAAGCCACTCAATATGATAAGAGCTCACGCCTCGATAAGATAACGGCCTTCCCCATTAATTGATTGAGCCTGTCTAACATGTTTGTTTAGCCATTAGACAGCTTCTGCACTCACTCTCTCGCTTCTGCGAAATATTTGGGGAATTCGGGTCGACCAGCAGTCTCGTCCAATGACCAGCTTGCGTTATTATGACGAAATTGATTGACCACGATTAATCAAACGCCCCTCAAAGCGGTGATTAATTTCCCATTTTCCTCCAAATTGCCACATTTTCGGGCGCTCTGCCTCGAGGAGGCTGAGACGCGTGTTTACACGCGGCCCAAGGTACACGATGTTTCTCAAAATAACACAACTCTTCAAACAAACTTGCTCTCGGATCTCAAGCGTCTTTAAACACGATAAAAAAGCCATTAAAATTACTCACAACTCGTCTGAATGAAAAAGCGGGTTGCGAGTACGTTTGATGCCGATTTCGAGGGCAACATTGAAACAATTGCACGAGAGTTATTTTTAACGCGGACAAAAGCTCGGCGCTGGCACGAAAAATCGCTCTCCAGCGTGGTGCAAATTAAGATTGGTGAAAAATATCGCCTTCCCCGCGTGATGAAAAATGACCGCGCACGACTTGAGTAATGAGATTTTTCCGAATTCCTCCTCAGCACCCCGAAATCGCTGTGTGTGCCAGATAGATGCAAGTGCGTGGAACTCAGAAATCATAATAATCGGAACGGGCAACGGGCACAAACATGTGAAGAGCAACCGCGAAAAACGCAAAGCAGAGTGGAAAGTGGAAAAATGAGTACATAAAACAGTTTTTTTTTTTTTTTTGGAAGAAAAGAGGAACGTGCATTTGATCTATTTGTATCGCCGGGAGCTCGCCTTGCGCTACTCAAAAAAGAAAAACCGTAATTCAAAGATAAATATTTACGTTCAAATTAAATTAAATTACAACGGACGAACCGCCTCCGAGGCGCGCATCAAGTTCAGAGGAACATAATAATCACGAACGACACGAGCCGGAGCATAAAAATTCCAGCCCCACAACGAGCCATCTCTCCGAAAGGTAAGCGTTGTCGTCTCTCCATTGACGGCGGCTGTGTCTTCAGTCTTCACGAGATTTATTGCGCCAACCCAGACGGTTCAAGTTCAGCTTGCTCCTCCCGAAGCCAAGAGATTGCAATTTCACTTTCCATCGGCTGCATTTTTCCGAGCCACTTAATTAAAATTCTTGTTTTCCCGTGCCAGGGGAGGGGACTGGCTGCTTGTCTGTCGTTCTAAGTCAATATTAACCCATTATCTGTCCATAATTTTTTACCGACTTTCGAAGCATGGTTTGAGCCTTTCAAAAAGCCTATTATATTTTTTGGGCTTTAAGAGGAAAAATGCTCAAAAAAGTCAACATCAGGAAAAATTCTTTAAATATCTCCAATGGGTTGATTTTCGAAAAAATCTTGACTTTTGCATGAAATGTTGAAAATCCTTGGTAAATTTTTAGAAAATATTCAAAGAAGCTTATCCCAGGAAAATTTTTTTCCAGATATCTTTAAACAAAAATAAGTAAAAAATCTCCTGTGGATTGATTCCGTTCAAAAAAAAAATTAAATTTGTCTCAAAAACGCGTAATGTCGCTTTGAAGCCAAGTTTGAGCCTTTAAAAAGCTTAACCTTGGATTTTTTTCGGTAAATTTGATAAGTAAATTAAAGTAAAAATACATTTTGAAAAAGAAAAAGGCTTAAAAAATTTTTAAAAAACAGGAAAAAAAATTTCTGAGTAAAATTTGCGATTAAAAATGACTTGAAAAAAATTTGGGCGAAAAATAACACCACTGGGAGAAAATGGGTTGATTCCGTTCCCAGAAAAGTAGAGCCCATTAAGTAAAAACAAGCGAGGAATAACAGATTTTAAACAGACTCTCGGAATTTCTGAGCAAGCTGCCATAGAAACGCCGGGTTTCCCCTGCAGGCAGACGGAATTCATGGGGCGGAAAGTTGAGTCAATCATTTCTTCCTGATCGAGCAGCTGAGGAGGCCAGCAGCGACGTCCCAGAGGTCAGGAGCCTGTGTAGCCGCACGAAAGTAACAACCGTGCATAAAAAACGCGCAATAAAGCCTCATTTTATGACAATTTGGGTCCCAAAAAACTCAATCAAAACATAATTGCTTGTCACAAAGCTGCTCGGAGACGAGTAGCGCAATAAAAAATTAATTAATCATCATCGTTAACGTGCCAAAACACGCTGCTCCGGCAATTAGAGCGAGCGCCTTTCGCGTCACCTTGGAGGCCGACTGTCACGTCGCGAGTTCCGGGAGGTCAAAGCTCTCGTCCGCCCACTTCCTACTTCCCCCTTTCTGCCGATGTAGATGTATGTAAAGCATGTTGTAAATCATAACTTCTTCATTTTGCGCCGAAGGAGCGAATTTGTCGCTTGAAAGAACAATAAATTGAATACGTGAATGTATTTTCTAACAACAATAACGACCACACTCGAGAGTACCGGGAGAGGGAGCCTCGCTTCATGCACACATGTCAGGCACATATTTCACCCCGATACAACTGCGAGCTGTCATAAAAATCATGAAGCGGGAGGGAGAATAAATTACTTTTGAATGATTTGGCTTTGCACCTCGTGGACTCGATGATCCCGGAGCTGGAGGGGGTCGTTGAACCCCTCGCCTTCGCCCCCGATGATTGAGTGGTTTCGATAATGGGCTCGTCCCGCTCGAGAGAGAGGGAGCAAAGTGATGGTAATGGGCGATATTATTTCCCCAATTGAGCCATTTAAGTGATTGTCGATGCGAGGAAGTCGGGGGCTTTTGAATGGCAAATCTGGCCCACCCTGACATCACGGCAACGACATCATTAAATCCAGATTAATAGGCAAAGGTTAACGTTCCTCCCACAATCGGATCCAAATCACCACTTTGGGCCTTGAGGCGAGTCCGAGAGAATGTGCAGAACGTTGTTGGGCTCATTTTTCCAGCGATAAAATCAGAATAAGTGCTTTCCCCAGACTGAATGGAAAATTTCTATGCGATATATAGAGCGCAAAAATGAGATAATTTGAAAAATAATAAACAACATATCATTTTCCGTCGAGGTACGGCGTCCTTGGCGGAGACCCGTCTTGCCTAGTCATTGTCCCACTAAACGCAATAAGTGTGGCGAGAGCGAGAACGAGAAAAAGGAACGGGAGCACAAAGCACTTTTTGTCGTAATGCCGGCTCAGTGACGAGCACTTTGCGCTCGTCTTTCCCCCGTCATCAGAGCCTGAAAGATGGCAACTTCCCACTTCTCATGCCCCAGGCTTTGTTTTGTGAAGCGCCACCGAGTGCCCCGAAGCCAGCCCAGATACCTGACTCATTTATCTCGAGACCGTATATCGACCAGCGCTGGGATGTTTTGTTCTGTTGCGGGAAAATGAAACATTGCATGATGAGGAAAATTGCATTATAAAATATTCCTCGGTGATGGCAAAAAGTGAGAAGTATTCTGGTTAAATTATTCATTCTCTGGGGGGAAATTTGTGCCGGTTGGAACTGGGAACGAGGAAAAATTACCGGAAAACGTGAAAATTGCAGCTTGATACTTGAGACTTCTGCTTGGATGGAAAGCAGATTCTTTACCCATTTTGTCCCATTTCGTCCCAGAATTTTTTGTGATGTTTTGAAGCCTAGTTTCAGCTTTTTGAAGAGCTTATTTTGATAGAAATAAATTTTATTAAAAGCTCATTTCCAAACGCCTGAAAAGCAATTTTCTAGGGTCTAAGGAAAATAATTTTCTGAAAAAATAAATCAGAAAGAAACAACCCTGGTATAAAATGGGTTAACTGCTTAAGTTTTTAGCTCAAATCAAAGAGAAAAGTCCAAGAAATTTTTAATGAGCCTCCCTTAAACGTCCTAGGAAATCCTCTGAAAAGAAAAGAAAACAGCTGAGGCGGAAAATCCCCGAGTGAAAACTCGTAAGAGGATTATTGGCGGGAAAAATCGTCCATTTGGAATGAAAGTTTTCCTCAGCGCCGCGAAAATCATCGTCCTCATCAAAGAAAAGACAGCTTTCCGGCTGTCTTTGAAGAGCGAAGTCACACATCAAGCCTTGAACCGGCTGCCTCTCACCCCAACGCCTCGGCACCCTTTCTGCCGCCCCATAAATTTCCATGGATTTCCCTTTTCCTTGCGCCTTATGTTCAATATCAGCTACAATCGCAGCCCGATTTCCCATGATGCCGGCTCTCATAGCCACGCTCGCAAATTAAAAATCAATTCTTTATACGACGCCGGATTTCGCCGATAATAGTGCTCTGGTTCGGATTAGAAGTAACGAGAATGAATGGGAACGACACGGAGCGGAAGCGGGCGATGACTTGCGTCGAACGAGTATAGGAACCAGATTAATTAACGCCAGCTGGAAAAGCTGGAAACTCTGTAACTCAGCATGCGAGTGTGTTTATTTTCCTTGCAAATGTTCCAAAGCATGGGCTGCAAAGCAATCAAGGCGTGTGTGGAGCCGTTAAATGGAAGGAAAACATGTCTAGTTTTTGATGAGACAGAGCCTACTTTCGGTGCTTAATTTGGGCCTCAATGGTGACGCAATGCCCGAAAGTGTGTCAGGAGTGACGTCTGCTATCATTGTGGTTTGGGCATCACCTCAATTTTGCTATTGAGTCCATTAAGAGGGAGATGGTATTTGCTTTGGCACGCATCTCGCATTAACAAGAGACGTGGTGCACATCAGAAGGTCATCAATCTTTGTAGGTCACCTAATGGCGATCGTATTTCATTGGAATCGCAAACAGCCCGCTACATTCTTGTCTAATGTTCGACATTTATTTGCCGCCCCTCAACTTTTTCGCCTCAATTAGGTCAGCAAAGCTCCGAGGCTCACGTTCGCTTTATTGTTATGCAAATCGAATTTGTCAGAGGGGGCTCCCGAGTTGCAAACAGGATAATTTATATCGTCATCGGGATAAACTTTTTTAATATATATCTCGGGTGATTGGTCAACTTGTCCCATCAACATCGTCTGCAAGTTTGCCGCAATAAAGATGCCATGCCGTGCCGAAGTCCGAAAGAAAGTTTATGCGGTCTCCGGAGCTCTCCTCCGGAAACATAAAAAGTCCCAAATCTCCGTTTAAATATGCAAAGTTGACAGAATCTATCCCTGGGAGTCTGGGAGAGGAAGGAGACTATTTATTTACGACATTCAATAATCTCGTCACATCTCGATTAGCATTGTGTACCGAGACAATGCGCTGAGACACACGACATGCGATATTCCGAGTCATTCATGTGTCGACTCGTAGAGAGTACAGACATTCGGGCACAATGGAGGCGCATTTCAATAAAATCCGATATTTTCCATGGACGTGGAGCAACTTTTAAGAAGGTTCAAAGACACTGCTGCGAGAGTTTATTCAATTTAAATGTTACAAATGGGCCAGTGAAAGCGAGATGAAAGGACAATTGCTCTCTTTAATCTTTGGACCCGCTGGTAATTGAATTTGCCGGCAAATTGATTGATTGCCGAGTGGACGGGTTCGGGACCGCTTTTAATGGCGGCCCCATTGAGTGGGGTTTGGAGCGAAGCCAAATTTTTGCCGAGTGAAGTCTTCCGGGAAGCTTTGCAGGCGGACAGGTTATGGAGCGGAAACCAAACAGGGACATTCCATTTCGTAAACAGGGAGTCAAGGCTCCGGACAGCGGAAGAACGATGAAAGGGACGTTGAACCCCAATAATAGGAATTCCTCGAAGCTCGACCCAACTCGGGTGGGTGATAAATTCGACGTCGGGCAGCCCAAGCAACCGTGACGTGCCGCTTAGCGCCGGCAGCTACACTCAAGTAGGATCATTCTTCCGTCCCAAGGACGGTCGCCTCTCGACACTTGTTGTGTAGTGTAATCGGCTTCAATCTGGGTCAGTCTGCAGCACACGTTTAATTAAAGACGCCCAAGACTTTCGCTTTCTCGTGAAATTTCGCGCTCCGAGACCTCCCGCTCTCTCCTGAGAATGCTCGGAATTTCGTATACATTCTTCTCCTGTGTGCTGGCAATATTCATGAGCACAAGGTATCGAGTGCCGTAAAGCACTTCGAAACTTCTTCATCAAAGCAGCAGTAACGTAATTCACATACCTCCGAGAACTTGCATAACTTAGTGCCTTCGGTGCGATGGGTAGGAGCCATAGAGTCTAGACCTAGAGTTTAGAATTTCCTCATTTCAACCAATTTTGACTTGCGCATGCGCAGAACTGGAAAAAATGATCCTGATTTAAGAGGTTTTTTAAAAATTTGGTGGGTCATGTTCTGCGCATGCGCAAGTCACAAGTTCTCAAACTGAACTAAATAGGAATTTTTAGGGAGTTTAGACTCTATGTATGGCTCCTTCCTCCCATTTCCACCTGATTCCCTCGATTTACAAAGAGAGAATAAGCCTTCTAAGAAGGCTTATTTAAATCGAGCTCTACTTGAGAAAAATTTTGTTATACCTCTAGGTCTCGACTCTGTGGGAGGAGCCCCAATCACCAAAGCTGTTGCATCAGCCAAGGTTCTCGGAACTTTGCCTGTTTGCGCCGCCAAAACAGTTTGTATCAATTTTTGATTATATCCGCTCCAATTCCCGCCAAGCCTCTGTCATCGGAAGTCTCCCAAGAACGACACAGCAACTGCGCCAAAGGTCTCGAAGTCGCATATTTATGAGCATGTCAAGTTGCCATTTGCATTTTCCGACCATCGATTCCACGTGACTCCCTCCCATACAGCAGAAGACATTCTCCAGGCCTCCATCGTGACGTGGATCGTGCGTAAGACTTCGAGAACCGAAGCAGCAGGCGGCTAATTTTAGAACTCTTTGAGGCAATAAATTAGCGGGTTAGAGAGAAGTGTGGTGCGAAACATAATTCCCATCGGCCGGCAGAAGTTGGAACGGACACCAGTTGGACTGTCAGGCATTAGTAATCCGCGAGGCGAATCGGGGCGGAATTCATTGGGCGACAGAGCAAACACAGAGAGCTCACACGTAGCACATAACTTTTAATGGGCTAAGGCCGGGAGTGAAAACATGGAAACGAGAATTTTGCAGATCGTTAGCCTAAATTTTATCAATAAATAGGCGACTCGGGCGACGGACAGGGCTCATTTGTGCGCATTGTGTGGAACATGAAGTGCATCGTAAAGTCATGGTGACGGCCTAGTAATTAATTCATGGCTACATGCAGATCCCGATGATGATGCTTTACGACTCTGACTTAATTGCAGAAGGCCCACAGGCAGGGAGTGGTGGCAACGATGTGATTCACGAGAATGTGGAACATGAATGGAAAATTTATTCATCGCAGGCATCATCGTTCAAATATCGGACAAGGATACGAGAGTGTCCTCTTATTCAATTAAACTGATTCATGCGTGATTGTGAGCGGTGATGATGGAGAATTATGTGGCTGTGAGTGGCTTGCGTGGAAATTTACTCGGCAGTATGGCTTCGGGAACTGAAAGTGATTTTAATTAAAAAATATTCCTTGAACCAGGGGCGTCTTAAAGAGGGGGTTCGAGTAGATCTGGATTTTTTTTAATCATCCCAGACCAGTCTCTCGTTAGATCTGGGAAAGACAAGGCCGTGATTACAATCGAGGGGGCCCCTTTACAACCAAAAATTTTTACAGCTATTTTTGAAAGGATCTTTTATGTCAATAAAAAGGCCAAACTTTAAAGGGGCCCGAGAGACTTTATTAAGAGCCACTTCTTATCGACTCTCTTTAAGGGTCCTTAAATTCCTACCAAGAATTTCTAAAAGTAGGTTGTCTTGGAATTTTTAGGGGCTCCCGGATGATTATGGTGGTCCCCTAGAATTTTTAAAGGTCCTTGAAATTTTTATGGGGTCTCACAGAGGTTATGGATCCCTCTAAAATTTTTAAGAGGCCCCTCGAAATTTTATTGGACCCTAAAAACATTATGGGGCCTTCTCAAACTTCTAAGGGCCCTTTTAACATAAAACTATTCACAATATGGGCCCTAAGCTCTCTCCCTCTAAGTGCCCATAAGGTTAATGTGGCCCTGGAGAAAGACCACATTAGAGTTCTCATTTCTGAGAAACTGAAAATCTTCAAATGAAAATTCTGAGGTCCAGAAAATTTTTTTTCCTCAAAAATTGCGCAAATAAGGTCCCAAAGAGGAAAATGGGATATTTTGTTCACTAGTGTAGGAGAGAAAGTGAGCCTAACAAAGAGATACACCCTTGCCTGGAACGAGAAGCCCCAAAGAAGTCAGCAGATGAAAAGATTTGAGGCCAGGAATGCAATAATCCAGAAAGTGGCAGCGTCAAAGAATCAAGACAACACAATTGCAATCCAATTTCTATGATTGCAGCATCAACTCCTTGCAAAAATGTAATTGAAATGCCACGCCGAGCCGGGGGAGTCGATGAAAGACGTTTGCTCCAAAGAAGGCGTGTGAATAATGTTGCGAAAATAATGTAATTGCAGCTCAACAGCTGGAAAAGTGCTTTTATCAAAGGCAAGAGGGGCAACTTTGCCGACACATTCACATGCACTTGCGGTTGCTTTGATTCTGTTACTCGCTCCTTGAGTTTCAAAGCCCTCACATCTTCCTGGCTCAACCCGTCACTCCACCGGGTGATTACTGGGTTACTGAACCGCGATTATGAAATTAAATGCGTTGCGAATTTCTGTGCACAGAGCAGCTGGAAAACCTCTCACATGTGCAATCAAAACACCACGAGCGGGCGGCGGTTGGGCGTCAGAGTAGTAGTCGGAAAACAAGCATAAACAAAAACTTTACAATACGTCGACGTATATTTTAGTATTCTGGGCACATGGAATATGATTTAGCGTGCTTTTATTCAGATGGATTCATAAATATTGGCAGCCAGAGACTGCATCCAAGTTTTTCCTCCTCCCCCATTGTTTCCACTCCGCTGCCATCCCGATTGAGGCACTGAGCAAACTTGGCTGCTTCGCAATCTGATCACACTCTCGTGAGTTTGCCACCACTTTATTTCCCTTCTTTTTCCGCTTTCGGCTGCCTCGCGCTGATTTTCATATTTTTATTATGATGTCAGTGAAATAATTTGGTTGTCGACGATCTCGCTCCCGAAGACTTGGGAGTCTATATTGCGCGGGGCTGCAGGCAATTTGGCACTAGTTGCGCCCGATAAGGGGTTCAGAAGTTGTCTGTGGCGGAAAGTTTGCGTATTTTTCCGAGATTTTGACACAAATGAGTACCATAAAGAGCCGTAAAAATCTCCGCTGGCCCATTAAAACTAGCCTAATTATCCTGTTTACGTCCCGTTTCAGACTCCTCCAGCATCGGCTTCAGTAGTGGAGGTCCTCTAAAACCATTCGTGAGTAATAAACGGCAGGACAGTAAAGTTTAATGCTAATGGCGCTAAAGAGGTGAAAATAAAAATGAAAAAGTTGATTAAAACAATAAAAAGCACCGCTGTGAGCTGCAAATAGTGCGAGGATTAGCCGCTAGATAGCCACCAGTAATTACTTTTACATTCTATTGCTCTCTTATTGGGCGAATACCAAGAGAGCCACAAGCCACGTGCGTTGTAACAGTAATGAAAATGGAAATGGTAATGTGAGCAAAAATGTCCCCGTGGAATTCGATTGTAATTACCAGTAGTCACCATTAGAAACACCGCCTGGCAGCTGACGGGATCGCAAAAGTTGTGGCATTCTCTGGCACCGGCACCATGGACGGGGAGGACGGTTATGCGCTCGACTTCACCACGTTGATGACGACGATTATGGAGACGGAATTTATTAATGACACTGTGATAACTAATCCCCCAGGTAGGTCGTCGAACGGAAATCGGCGCGGAATCTCCTTCTCCTTTTGTTCGCGAGCTCAATGAGGCTAATTTTTACAGCTTTGAATTGCGAGGGAATTTTCGAGCTGAGTTACTTTTAGGCTTTTACTTGGCTTTGAATGGATCCCAAGAAGAGTCAAAAGCTGAAGTACGTCTCCGAGACACTAATGGAATGCCTTTCTTCTTTATTGAAGTTTAACATTTTGGGCTTTAAAAGGGCTTGCCTTTGCAGCAGAGAAACTCTCCTATCAATGCCGATTTTCTTTATTATTTAGATGAGCTTTTTTATTCCTACAGTAAATTCGTAAATATAAAAGCTCTAAAAATCGAAGCTTTAATCCCAAGAGTGACTTGACAGAAGTTAAGGAGGCTTGAAAAGGACTGCTAAAAAAGAGGTGGAAATAAAATTTTTTGAAGAGCCAAAAGCTTCAAAGAAAGAAATGGAGGAAGTCTTCAGTGTTTCTAAAGAGCTGAAGTCACAATAAATTTTCTTCTATCAGGAACTATATAGCTATATTCCTCCTCAGAAGTCCTCCCTTGGGTTCTATTTAGCTACAAGAATTTTCAAAGGAAGCGAAATTGCCAGGGACTAATTTTTCTTATTAAAATAAAAACGTCTTCGAAATGGGACTCCATTAGCTGGGTAATATTTTTTACCACTCCATCTTGAGAAGCCCCAAAGCCTGTTGGAAGCAGAAAACCCGCTCAGAAAAACCACTCTACTGCTGGCTGCCATAAAAACGAGGTGGCTTATCCACAGGACCTTCACTGCTTAGCATTCCTAGCTCACGACGCCTTATTACACTTGTTATTGCAATTGCCGCTCCGTGGCGCGGCTCCGTCCCTCTTCCCTGCTGCAGCCCGGCCTGCAAAAGTAGGTTAATATTTTGTATAGTCGCACTACTTTCGAAATACACACACACGGTTTTTCCAATGCTACCCTCCCCCTCCCCCTGCCCCGCTCCCTCTAATAACATCTTGTTGTTTTCATATCCCCACAGATCCTTCAACGCCCGTCCGTCTCTTCGACGGCTACAGCCAGGCTCTGCTGCATTTTGCTGCCGTTTCGTGCATCCTCTTCATAGTTCTCGGTGTTCCGGGTAATTTAATTACCATTATTGCATTAGCTAGGTGTAAAAAGGTGAGTTTTCATTTCATTTTGCAACACATTTTTTTCTCTCTCCAATTCCATTCCATTTTAACATGATGTCGGATCCGATTCATGTGCGGCAGCGTGAATTGAGGTCGACTTGGCAGCTGGACGGCTGATGAAGACACGAAGACCGACACGTGAATGGGGATCACGGATTCATCAATTGGAAGTGCGAACCCAACACTATTTATCTCTGACATACATTTCGCAAATGGAGGCCAAGCTTTTCGTCCTCCTTCTTTCCAGCCACTGACCACTAAATAATGCATGACGCAGGATTTAAAAGCCAAGAATAAATCAAACTTGGACTCGAAGAGATCTTGAAGCGAGCTCAAGCGGGCAAAAAGTTAACAAAAGATTTGCAACTCGTTACTAAGCCGAGGTCGGTCGAGTCGTGTTTGAACATATTCCTCCGTTTCCTATATCATCAATCATCTCCTTCTCCTCCATTCAGATATCCTTTTTGCGGCTTTGGCACTTCCGACGACCCCACTCCCCTTCCTCTCAGCATTTCACCGTTTCACGCCAATTCCCGACCCCGACGCACTGAATAATGAATCGAATCGTTGTCACAAAGGACGAGATAGCATCGCACTTGACTCCTTTTCTTTCCAATTCTCCGAGGAACGTGAGAGGAGAAGGATTAGAAAGTTCCCAGACACACGCCAGACGCCTCCTCTGTGTGTTGCGCGATAAAATGCAAAACAGAGTGTTTATTAACCCTCGAGACGATGGCCAAGATTTAATCAGCGACTTGCGAAGCGAAAAATGTTTTGTTACACTTTAATGAAGAACACGACGGCGAAATTTCGCTGTGACACAACTTTAAGCTGACGTCGGAGCAAACTTCAACTTGCTGTAGCTTTGCGAGATTTAATTCAGAGACGCTTTTCCTCTCTCTCTTTTATTTATTTTGCATAATTTACACTGAATTCTTCCTGGAGGTGGGTTGGGACGGCAAATTATTTCATCAATACGCCTAGGGATAAGCAGTCTCCGAAGACTGGGAGAGTAACGACAGACTGGTCAAAGAGGACTGAGAGGGGGAACAAGACTAATATTTTCTTAATTATGCATATCAGGACGTCTATGCCGGTTGGAAGAAGGGGGATCAATGGGGGTTCACTGGTCTCTGGGAATATTGTGGATAGTTCGGAGTTTTCCGTAGACATTTCAGGATCTTCCGAGGAAAACTCGGGATAGTCGGTCGAAAACTCTGAATAATCCGTGGAAATCTCCCAGTTTTCCGTTGAGATCTCAGTCGAGTAGTCAGGAAAGTTTGTGGAGCTGGAATCGTCGGTAGATCCTTGGTTGCTTCTTCGGTTAATGACAGGGATTAGGGTTAAAATTCCGGGATTTTCTGAGGGATCTGTTGAGAACTCGTCGGTGGAATACTCAGGGTAGTCGGTGGATAGCTCGGAATAGTCCGTGGAAATTTCTGAATAATCCGTGGAAATCTCCCAGTTTTCCGTCAAGATCTCAGTGGAGCCTTGGTTGCTTCTTCGGTTAATAACCGGAATTAATGTTGAAGTTTCGGGATTTCCCAAGGGATCTGTTGAGAACTCGTCCGTGGAATACTCAGGGTAGTCGGTGGATAGCTCGGAATAGTCCGTGGAAATTTCTGAATAATCCGTGGAAATCTCCCAGTTTTCCGTCGAGATCTCAGTGGAGCCCTGGTTGCTTCTTCGGTTAATGACCGGGATTAAGGTTGGAGTTTCGGGATTTTCTGAGACCTCTGTTGAGAACTCGTCGGTGGAATACTCAGGGTAGTCGGTTTGGGGCGGGTTTCTTCTTCGCCCAATCGGAAGCAGAGTAGACATGGGAATGATTGTTGAGCCATATGGGTCCTCCGATGTGGGGTTAAAGGGGTCATCTGTGGACCCATCAGGGTATTCAGTGGACCACTGGTTGGATCTTCGATTGATGTCGATAGTAGATGACTCAGTTGACGAGGTTTGGGGCTCCTCAGACGGATAGTCAGTAGTTTCCTGGTTGGATCTGCGACGAATTTCGGTTGAATCGGTTGAATAGTCAGTAGGCAAAATGGTGGAGGAGAGCTCAGGATAGTCACTGGTTTCTTGATTGGCTCTTCTTTTGGCTTCTGAGAACCAAGTCGAAGAGAGTTCAGGGCCCTCAGTAGAAGAAGACTCAGGATAATCCGTAGACTCTTGGTTTGTCCTTCGTTTGGCTTCTGGGAAAGGCCACGAGGTGGAGGAGAGCTCAGGGCCTTGGGTGGAAGAAGACTCAGGATAGTCAGTAACCTCCTGGTTGGCTCTACGCTTGGTTTCTTTGGGATACAAGATGGATGAGGAAAGCAAAACGGTTGTGGAGCCAATTGGATCTTCAGTTGGAGACTCGGTGGATTGCAAACTGATGCGTCGCTTGACAGATGGCTCGGAACTGGAAGGGTCTGGGAACTCCGTAGAAGTGAACAGTGATGGGAAAACTTTCTTCATGCCCTTCAGAGCGAGCTGAGAAATTTCGCCCACTCTCTGGAGCACTTCGAAAACCACGGCCTTGATTCCCTCCTGCTCCTCTGAACTGAGAGCTTCGGCCTGGAAAAACCCTAGAAAATAACCTCTTGAGCCAAAAAGAGCCTTACGTCTCCAGAGGGAAGCAGCAAAAGTCCAGCAAAAAGGCCTAAGAAAACTAGCTTGAGCTTCATCTTCGCTTGAATGAGGCCTCTCGGACTAGAGTTGGCCTTTTAATGAGAAATTTTCCTCATTTCTGACGTCGCTAATTGGTAATTGGGTTACAAAGTGGAACAAGCAGTAATTAACGCGCACACATGAAAACCCCGGTGGAATTGGATTCTCAGCTGGATTTCGCAAGGTTGTTTTGCAAGACAGGCGAGCTCGTGGCTTTATTTCATCCTTGAGCAACATGAAAGGTCTTTGATCCCGCGCCTCGCCTCGTCTCCTTCTTCCTCAAAGCTACCGAAGCTAGGCTGTGTGTCTTCCATTTTCCCAATTTCAAAAGAGTTTACTTGTCGCAGTCGCAATTACTGTCAAGGAGGCATAAATCTCCATTCACGCATTTCCCTTTCGGTATAATCAACTAATGGCCCAATTTGACGCGCGTTAAATCACGAAAATTAAATTTGTCACGATTACAAATCGCGGCGACAACAAAGCCATCCATTACACGGCGTGTCGGGGGATAGACAAGCTAATTCTTTCCTCCTTTTCCAGGTACGCAACGCCACAGCGGTGTTCATCATCAACCTCTCCCTCTCCGACCTCCTCTTCTGCTGCTTCAACCTGCCCCTTGCCGCCAGCACGTTCCTGAACCGCGCCTGGACTCACGGCGAACTGCTCTGTCGTCTCTTCCCGCTCCTCCGGTATGGATTGCTCGCCGTCAGCCTCTTCACCATCCTCGCCATCACCATCAACCGCTACGTCATGATCGGCCATCCGAGGGTGTATCCGAGGTAAGACCATAGAGCACATTTTCTAGAGGGACAACTACTTTATTTCTCATTTTTGAGAAGTCATTGAATTTCTCTGGTTAGACATGCTTGGATGGCAACTATGACTCAATTTGGAAGTTTTATTAAAGCTAACAATTTTTTCTAATTTTTGAAAGTGATTTTAGAAAATATTTTTTGAGTCCAAACAGTTTAAATCGACCTGTTTATTGCAGTCTGATATCACCCTGATAATAAGCTGAAAAAGCCCTATTTCAGGTTCAAAAAGATTAGTCTGAAGATGTTCCGAGAACTCGAAAATCCGGGAACTCTCTCAAAGAGGCGTTCCCGGAATTTTCCCGAGGATTTTCCGAAAAAACCCGGATTTCCTGGAGTTAGTTTCCTGTCATTTTTATTTCAAAGGGGCGTTCCCGTTTTCGGAATTTTCCCCGAAAATTTTCCGGTCAAAAAAAAGATTTTCCAAAAACCACTCTCTAAATTTTAGCCACTTACAAAAAAACCTTATCTCTCTAGTATCAGCCTCTATTGGCAAGACTTCCCCCGTTTGTCGTCTCGCAAAGTTAATTACATGCAAATGAAGGTCAACATCCGCTTGTTTGTCACAGCTTGTGCGACCACGGAGCTAATTCGGAACACTTTAAATCCCCCGAGTGCTCGCTCTAGCGCCGAAACGCCGAACAACGGCGGTCATGCATGATGTGTCAAATAGGAAAACTTTCTGTCACTGTTTATTAAACTTTCCCTTCGCAGCACAGCCCTCCCTCACCCCCAAAAGTCGGCAAAATGATACGCATTGTGGCAGCATGCCGTCGCTATTATTACCTCTCTCAGTTCGCTCTCAAAGTCAAAAGCCGAATGTGGAGTGTAAACTTTCCCATCCCGACTCTCGAGTTTAGTTTGAACTTTTGTGTGAGCCGAGTTAACCAAATTTAGCCGCCAGCGGTTGGTTTTTGCCGTTCCTCGCATGTGAGATGAGCGTTTTCCTGTTTTCGCAGATATCCTTCACACAAGTTTCCTTTCTTTTCGGCACCAGAATAAGTTTGAAAGTCTGATTAGGAGCATTAAGTTGTTTGGGATAACTTTTTGGAACTTGTTTAGAATAATTTGATTCGCAACAATCGCCGGATGGGGTTTCCTGGGAAAATGAAATGGAAATCCCACAAGCACATTGAATTCGGATTATTAAAAGTTTCTAGGGGAGAGGCGCCCGGAGCTTGTAGTATCCGCAAGCAACGGGTGTGTGGGAATAACTTTTGCTCAGCAAACAAACTTGGGAAAATTGAATTGGAGCAGACACTTTTCCGGCTTGAGGCTGTAATGCAATGAGTTGGTCCAGACCAAGTTAATCAGCTTATGTATTTTTTTAACAGAACAGGTGGAAGTGACCATGATGCAGATTTCTGGCTTAGAAACAAAATTTTTCTGCGTCATTTTTGAGTCTTTTAGTCATTTTTAAGAGCTAAAAGTCTGATTGAGACGCATGGAGACTAAATATGGTGCCTGATTTTGCCGTAAAAAATTCTGTTATCCATGAAACTGTCAAAATATTCAAAGATAAATTTTTGAGCTGAAATTTTGAGTCAGGAAAAATACTATGTTGATTTAAACTCTTCTAAAATATGAGTATTTGGGCTCCATTAAAAAATTAATTCAAAATTAAGTTTAAATCCTTAGGAAAATGCTTCCTGTTCATTTAAAATATATTATCTTGAATAATAAATTTAATAGAAAACTGATGGGTTCAATTGAAATTCAATCAGACGAAGGAACGGGTTCAAGTACCTCATCAATAGTGGATTATCCCACAAAGTACCAGTCGATCCCCATTTTCCGGCACTCGACAAAGCAGATCATTGACTAGCTTGAAGAATCCTTCCTCCTCCAGATTTCGGGCGCTTGGCTCGACGCCAGCCGCATTCCCTCACAACCCCACGTTCCACGTACAAATCAAAAGTCGCTCCCCAGAAAGTTTCCACGTTCGTTTAAATACTTTTCCCATTAGCAGTCGAGCGGCTAAACGACTTGGCTCGGGCTCGTGTTCCGTCCCAGACTCTCGGGCAGGAAAATAAAATTAAATCGTACAGGTTAATGCAGTTGTTGCCATTTGTAGCCACTAGCCGCCGTCGTGGTGTGTAATTGAGATAACCTGTTGCCATATAATAATAATTCCGCATCACCTCCCAGTGTCCCTCAACGCGCTGTCATTATCGCCGTGTCCGTTTTGAGGGCGAGGGCGCTGTATTGTTGTGCCATTTAACCTCCTCCCTTCCTCCGGTAGTCGGGGTTTTGTGGTAGAAGGCATAATAAAACTGTTGATTGCAGGCAAGAAAGCGACTACATGTGTCAATTATGGGAGGTAAACTGCAGCTTCCGATGGCTGACGGGTGCAGAACAGGGAACATGACAAGCTTTCTTTGCCTTCGCTCACCCGGGAAATTGCATTTTTATTGCAGAGAGAGAGACAGAAACACACACGACAGAGTAGAATTGACATTTTCTGCATGACGCGTCGTTTGAGGTTTCCTCTCTTTGATGCCGAAAACATGAAAATGTTGGCGCAAAAGGCCGAAAACAAGCCGCAAAACCAAAACAATTTGCATTAATTTGGCACAATTTATTTCACTTCTGTTGAATTTTATCCAAAACACGTAAATTGCATTACCCAAACGCAGAACACGAAGCAGATGGAGGTCCATTTGCATACTTTGCCAAATTCCTCGAGTTGCGTCACTGATTTCTACAGCTTGTAAAAATTAAATTTTACAACTCTCTACAATTTTTGTCCTATTTTGGGTAAAACCAGAATTTCACAATTTTTCTTCAACCTTCTCCTAAGCAAGAAATTTTCTCTTTAAGTTTTAAAATACAAATAAAACAAAACAGAATTTTTTCGACTATTTTTTCCTTGAAATTAAACTTGGAAACATTTTTGGCCCTTTGAGAGAAAAATTTTTATAAGCCCTACTGATTTCTATATTTCAGGATCTACCAGCGCAAGTTCCTGATAGTGATGGTGGCGACTTGCTGGGTGTGCGCCTTCCTGCCCCTCATCTTCACCTGGACCGGCCAATGGGGCCAATTTGGACTGGACTCGCAAGTCGGCTCGTGCTCAATTCTGCCGAACAAGAAGGGTAAGACAGAAGTCCACTGTCCACAAAGGGATAAATACGCCGTTGGAATAAATTCTGCAAACGGTTTACCAATTTCCAACATCAATTTGAGTCACTTGAATGCTCGCTGGGGAATTTTTATTGGCGGAAAAACGAGATGGGGCGGTGAACGCAAACTCACTTTCTCGAATTCTACTCACCCGTGGCGCTCGGGGAGAGAAGGAGCGGGAACTTCGAGAGTAGTTAATTAAATTATAAAAGAAACAATTGTTGACTCTGCAAATAGTTTCGCTCAACACCATTTGTGGGACTTAGTTTGGAAATACGTTGCAAGTTGCGCCAAGTGGTAGAGTCAGGGGTGGACAGAAAGAGACTTTGAGGGGCGTTATATAGAGGTGTCGATTTGAGGACTCAGGGGAGTCAATTTTAGGGGCGTCAATTTTTAGGCTCTGAGGTCAATCATTGGTAAATTTTAGGAGCGTGGCTTACCATATTTAGAGGGGTCAATTTTCATGACTCAAGGGCGTGAATTTTAAGACCCTTGCACGTGGCTTTTAGGACATAGGGGCGTGAATTTTTAAGACCAGTGGGCGTGGTTTTCAGGATATAGGGGCGTGAATTTTTAAGACCAGTGGGCGTGGTTTCAAAACTTAAAACCGTCAATTTGAGGACTTTGGAGACTCCAAAAGTGAACATTTTATACAAGTGAGCCCCCCTCCCCTCCCGAAAAACGCCTATGCCTTAAGCCCAAAAGGGCAAATAACAACCGTTTCGTTTCAGGACACTCTCCGAAGGAATTTCTTTTTATAATTGCATTCGCTCTTCCTTGTCTCTGCATTTTAATTTGCTACGCCCGCATTTTCTACATCGTTCGAAAGACTCACGAGTCGGTTTTCAAGTCTGTGGGATCCGTGAAAGTCACGCAGCCCACCAGCGGCAGCAACGGGAGCAGTAGTGGAGGCAAGGGGGCGGACTCGTACGGCGCCCATGCCGGCACCGAGGAGGCTCTACTGCCCAAAAAGAAGGACCGGGAGCCGTACAGTGAAAGCAGCTCCAGCGAGGACGCCACGCGACAGCGCAACAGGCTGTCGTTCCAGGAGGAGAGCAGCAACGGGAAGGTCGAGGGGGGCTCGCAGAAGACGAACCTGAGCTCCCGCACGGGCAGCCTGTACCAGAGACAGCGGCACTATCTCACGAAGCTGGACGGGGAGGACCTCAAGTTTATCGATACGAGTGTGGAGAGCGACTTGCCTCCGACGCTGTCGAATTTGCGCCCAAACGCGCCGCCCCAGCCGCGAAAAGTCTCCACTCAGATGAGTGTAACGATCAATGAAGCGAAGAATTGCATGAAGATAAATGGGAATAATAATGGGGACGGCACGGTGGTGGTGGCTGGAACGCAGACAACGAGACGAGCAGCGGCGAATTGCAATAATAACAATTGTATCGAGGATTTCGATTCCGCCGTGGAGAACAGCAGCAGCTCCATGGAGCAGAATAATCATCAGGTAGGTTCCCATTACGTTTATCGGCACGAGCATGACGATTGCTTTCCAGGGCTGCATCTAGACCTACTTTTCCTGAGGCCTGTAGTTTTTAGAGGGACTTTTTCATTGAATTTTTAATGGTTTTGTCGATTTTTAACGTAAAATGAAAACACATTTTAAGAGAATTTAAGCTTATAGAGCCTTCTGAGACTCAAAAATGTTCCTTAAGATAATTGGAAAATCGAATTGAGTCTTCTGAGTTCTTTTTCAGAGCTTTGAATGAACGGAAAATTTACTTTAAATTGAATCTGCTGTTTGAAGCTTGTCTTAAGTTCTAAGTAGTTGCGTAAACTTGGCTTTGGCGACCCACAAAAATTCCAGTTGCTCAGTTTATTTTATTCAAAACAATCCAGACGAATTCAAGGCCCTCAAAAGGTCATTAAACGACCTTGAGACTTCTTTGAGCCTCAAAAAGATGAACATCCGGCCCTGGCTCCCGAAAATCAGGTTATCGTCACATGAAAAATCAAAGATAATGAGATTTTCATGGAATCACCTCGAGCTTATTTATTTCACCTCGTAACTCCGGAACTTCCAGAACGTCCTTGACCCCCCCACCTGCCTCGAGGTGCCATAAACGCCCCGAATGACTCGCAATTACGATAAAAATCCCCCTTAACACCTCGGCCGCAATATCCGCATCCCTAATCCACCACCTATGGCCATTATCGCGTTGTCCAGAATAGCCACACTCTCTTCGCCTCGAACGGAAATCATATCAATTTTCCTTTTATGCCGACTAAAGCTCGTTTCTGCCTCCCATCAATCTTATTCCCCCACATCCACACTGTCTCTTGGCATTTCTCTCAAGCAAAATTCAATCAGCTGCTCGTAACGTAGCTGCTCAACACGTGTGTTCTGTAAAATGTGAAATTGGGGCACGAAAGCGGAAACGGAGTTTCCATTTGATAATTTTCACCATCAGAGACAAGAATGACTGCTCCAGACGTCTCTTCGGGGCCGGGTGAGCGGAATTAGGCTAAAGGAAATTAATGACTTAATTTTTTGTCATTCGGACTCGGGCTCGAGATAAGTGAAGAAAAATGATTGCGGCTTCCTCGGAGTCTTGCTTTCATAAATTAATGATACGATGGGGTCGTGATAAGAGAAACATGTTTTTCCTGCACGCGAGCCCCCATAAGGAGCATTTATCTTGCATCAAACGGCCTTTCCTGCAATTTGAAAGTGGCTATTCGAGGTGGATTGTTCGTCTCTTCAAGCTTTTTGGCTTTTGAAATTTTTTTACCAAGCAAATTGCATGGCTCGATATTCAGTTTTTCTGGAACTTACACAAACAATTACCCAGTCATCGACTTTAGGTCCATTTGGGGCTTCAGAAGCTTCAAGTCTGTGTCTTCTTATATACTTGTTTGTTGTTCATTTGTTAGATGAAGGCGAAAAAGTGTGGTCAGGTGTTGACTGACGAAAAACAGCCTTCACTCAACAAGTGAAGATATTTCCTAAAATATTGCAAATCCTGAAAAAATTCTTTCTCGAAAAAATTGCGTTTTTGGACTTTCTGAACCTCACTGGACACAAGAAAATGTGCTGATGTTCCCTGCCCGTACAATCCAAGTCTAGAAAACTTCTTTAGTCGCGCTTTCCGTTGCCGTAGGTCACGGACTTCCGGATAAACATTTGTTCTCCTCTCCCTTCTCGGAAACAGACGCCTTTATCTGCCCATGTTTCGTTCCAGGCGGACGGAAAGCTGGAAGGGACGCAATTTCTCACAGTGCAAGTCGACCTAGACCCGTCCTCGAGCTCCGGAATCGAGATGGCCCCCGAGCCGGAGTGCAAGTTCCAGAGGTGAGTCCCATGAATGCAAATTCCCGGCTAAACTTCCCGTTTGCTTCCAGGTCCAAGAAGAGGTCATTCGTGTCGACGCTGCGGAAGAGCACTCGCCTCACGTGTCGCAGCCGGTCCATGGCGGGCAACACCTCGGGGGCGTCCATCATGTACCCGGGACGCATGACGGCAAAGGACCGACGACTGCTCAAAATGATACTCGTCATATTCGTCTCCTTTGTCATCTGCTACCTGCCCATCACGATAAACAAGATATTCGAGTCCGTGGCCAAGAATCACTTCATGAACATCATTGGCTACGTTCTTATCTACTTGACCACCTGCATAAACCCCATCATTTATGTCGTCATGAGCTCCGAGTACCGGCAGGCGTACAAGAACCTGATAATGTGCCGCAACAGCAACCTCAAGCCGACCCGCAAGGAGACGCAGAGGGCGGCCTCGCCCAAGGAATGACAAAAGGCCTCGTCGTCGTCGCGCGGCACAACGACCACCGCCACCACCAACTCCTCCTCCACCACCATCAAGTGAGAGGAGCGCCCCAAAAGACAGCCCTCCATCCCCCTCCCCCCGCACCTCCCATTGACCAACGTGTTAAGTAGCTCAAGCACTCTTCGTCTCAGCACCTCTCTCAAAGTCTCTCACACAAGAAAAAGTTACATATTTAAGTGCCGTGGAAAAATTTGTGAAACAAACCAACCAACCGTAGACTGCTAGGACTCGTTAGGAAGTAAGATGGAAAAGTGAAGAAGTCACTGCCAAAGTCGGTTTTGAACCGTTCTAGCTCGTAAGGAAAGTAACGATAGGGAACACTTCTCTCAGAACCGTCAATTTTAGGATAATTTTGCGTATTAGCCTTACATTTTGGAACAACGTTTCGGCTGACGGCTCAAGGTTCCACCGAGAACTCAAATTTCGAGGGCAATACTTCTTATGCCGTTTGTAGCTGCATTTCTGATCAAGATCATTACCTGTATGTTTGTGTAGTTAATTAAGTTACCTTGGAGTCACATGTAAGATTTTTTATGGACAAATGTTACTATTTAAGCTTTGGACTAAGAGATGTTCAAATAAATCAAAAGTTGTCAAGAGTTTGGTTGTTCATTTTTCGGGCCTAGACTTGGGTCTCCTAGCTGTATATTTTGAGCATCTTGAAGGGGTCCTCGAACTTCTAAAAAGCTGGTACTAAGCCTCAAAGGAGTCTTTTTAGTTTCCAACCTGAGAATTCTAAATTATCCCCATCACTAAAAATCAACGTGATTTTTTATTCTAAAATGTTTTGAAGGGTCTTGAAGTCTAGGAAAAGAGTATGGGGGGTCTTAAAGTCTTGAGAAGTCTTTCTGGGTATTTTTACAGTTTTTTATCTGACTTTTAAATGGTCTCCAGTTTTAGTCTTCATTAGCCCTCACATCCAAAATTACTCAAAAACCTCATAATCAATCCAATTGGCAGTAGAAAACCACAAAACTCGCTTCAAAATAAAAACCAGGTCACGTGCAAGCCACCTGTTGAGTCCCCTTAATTAACCCAGTGACAGAAAAGCCGTTGCCAAGCCACCAACTATTTGTTTTCCACCCTTCGATTCCACAAACCACTTTTCGCCCCAGAAGATGAACTTCGAGCAGGATCGAAAGGCTCTGTACGAGCGCAGGAAGAACCTCGTGTACCTCATCCACCAGTACCTGAGCGAGATTGGGCTCCAGAAGAGCGCCATGGTGCTGCAGCAGGAGACAGATCTCAACCCGGACCTCCAGGTGTGCGACAACGTCGACCTCGAGACCATGTACATGGACTTCTGCAGCTACTACAAGCTCAGGTTTAGCAAGACGCCCAAAATTGTCCGTCGAGTGGAGCACGAGGGTCCCCAGAGACGTCCCAGGACCGTCACGTGCGAGCTCGACAAGACCCGGGAGCGAGCCAAGAGGACTTCCGTCTCGACACTGAACCTCTCCGACAGTGTCGTGATCAACAGTGCCTTCAGTCGGTCCCAGGTCCCAGTGCAGGAAGCCACGGTCTCCCTGAAGCCCATGCTGAGCACCTTCGAGAACTGCACGCCAGAGTGGCGAGACATGGCGGAGATGGTGTGCCGGGACCTCATCCTCAAGGACTACGGAGTCACCTTCGAAAAGGTCCACGGGGCCGAGAGTGCCAAGAGCATCCTGTACGAGAGCGTCATTCTGCCCCTGGAGTTCCCGGAGCTCTTCGCTGACGGGGTCAAGTCGTGGAGGAGTGTGATGATGCACGGCCCGCCCGGAACAGGCAAGACCATGCTAGCAAAGGCACTGTGCTCGGAGCTCAAGGGCAAGTTTGCGTTCTTCAACGTGGCTTCCAGCACCGTGGTGTCCAAGTGGCGTGGGGAGTCGGAGAAGCTGGTTCGGGTGCTGTTCGAGGTAGCCAAGCTGTACGCTCCCTCGATCATTTTCATCGACGAGATCGACGGACTGACGTCTCTGAGGGACTGCAACACCGACCACGAGGCCACGAAGCGCTTCAAGAACGAGTTCCTGACCCTCATAGACGGAATTGGGAGCGAGGAGAGCCAAGGAATTTTTTTGCTGGCCAACACGAACCTTCCTTGGTAAATGATGACTTTCTTGAGAACTGATTTTCCTTTGGATGATCTATTTTAGACCTAAGAACACGTTTTCTGGCTCCTGAAATATTTTTTGAAAATTTTCATTCACGGCTTAGCGTTATGTTAAGGTTTCAGAGGTCCTAGAGAGGGTCTAAAAAAGGTCATTTAAGTCATTCGACCTTCCGTTTCCTAGGATGAAGTATCCTAGATTTGTTTGAAATTTTTTTAGAACATAAATTGTGGCTCAACAGGAAATCAAAAGACCAAAATGACCGATTTGAGAAGGTTCAGGAGCCCAAAAAAATTTTTAAGCCTTTAAAAGAACTCAAAACTCGCAATTTCAGGGAAATAGACCCCGCTTTCCTCCGCCGTTTTGAGAGGAAGATCCTCATAGAGCTCCCAGACGCCAAAGCCCGCATCGAAATGCTACGATCCTGCCTACCAGCCATCCAGGAGTGCAGCGATGGGCTCGTCCAGGAACTGATCGAGGCTACGGAGGCCTTCACGGGGGACGAGATCAGGATAGCTTGCAAGGAGGCAACGATGATGATGATCCGCAGAAACATCCAGAGACGCAAGCAGAACGCGCAGCTCAAGAGGGGCGTCAAGATGGAGGACCTCATGGCGGCCATCCAGCAGATCAAGCCGGCGTCGAGGGAGCTCTTCGCCAAACACAGGGAGTGGAATCAAAAGTTCGGAAACCAGCTTTAATGATCTAATAAATTTCAGTTCTGTTGTCGACGAGCCATCTTCTGTCCCTGGTAGAGTCCCGTGTAGTACCCGCTCATGTACCAGGACATGAGCATGGCTGAGAGGTGCTCGGCGTCGTTCATGTCGTCGTCCAGCATCGGTGGCATCGGCGGTGGGGGCGGGAACATGGTCTTGGGGTCGAGATTCACCTGCTTGGTTGTGGATCTCGCCTTTTTGCCAGCTCTCTCCAGCTCGGCCTGAAGCTTCTGCTCCTTTCGCTGCTTCTTTCCCCACGACGGAAGCAACGCTTCGACATCCACGAGCTGCTCGTTGTCGTAGCCCACGTATTTGATGAGAAACTTGCCACTGAGATCCTGGCTTACTATCCGGGCCTCGTAGTCAACGCCGTCCTCGTACGTGGCCCGACAGAACCCCCCAACTCGGAAGCTGTGCTCCTTCTCCTGGCTCGTGCTGCTGGCAGTGGTTGACCCTCCCGCCTCCAGCGGATTTTTCTTCCCCCCTGCGCCCTTGTTTGTGGAACTGGCTATGCGCTTCGCGACCTCCTCTCGTGCCAGCTTCATCGAGTCCTCGTATGCCTTGATGATGAGGGAGTCGTCCCAGATGTCTTCTTGGGTCTCCTGAAACAGCTCGCGAATATTTACTCTGATCTCGTGAACTGGAAAGCTCTTACCCCTCGAACAAAGAGCTGCGCCATTCCTAGACTAAACTGGGGTGGTTATTCTGATTAACAGTTCGTGTGCTGTCGATACAAATTAGTTTCGTGAAATACGATTGAAATTTCGCTCCTTTGTTTACGTTTTCGAGATCGGCAGTTTGGCGCACTTCGCGCTTCACTAAACGTCACTTTTGACAGCAGTTTCGAGTTCGAAAAGCGCAGTGCGCGCAGTCCGCGCAAATGGTCGGATAGAATTTGATAAAAACAATCGACGAAGTGTACCATTTTAGGAGAATAATCAGTGAAAATCAAAAGTCTGGAACCCGAAATCAAAGGAAATCCCGTAGTTTAGCAGCCGTTCGTGATTTAGTGTTAAAATTCCAGTCAGAAGAGCCGTAGTTTATGGAATTCCGGTGTAACTGCAGCAGGACGATCCAAAATTAGAAATCGATCACTTTTTGACTCAGAATCCTTTCATTTCCGTGAACCGCCGGCAATTAGTGTAAGTAGACAGGAAGGGGGCGCTAGAGATGCGAAAGTGCGTGGGTATTTCGCCATAAATTCCCCGGAATTCGGCAGCCGGCTTATGGAGTTTAGGGGAGGGGGGGGGTTGCGAAGCCACCTGCCGAGAGGGTGGGATGAGAGGCGAAACGCCATGGGGAAGCAAACGTGCGTTAATTGGATTAAAATCAGGCTCTCTGAGGGTTCCGGTAAATCCTGAATTCGCGAGAGTCCCGGCGGCAATGGAATTCGTTTGGAACTGGTTTGTAATTGGTCACCGATTGTGCCATAAATTTATGTGTATTCAATTCAATTCATCATAATAATCAACATCTTAGAAAACTATAGAATTGCAAATTCGTTTAAGCCAAGCGTGTAGTTGAATGGCGAATGGCTGCAAAAAAGATGTAAAAGTATCAAAGAACAATTATCGTTATTCCCTTTCGTCCTCGGTGTGCCGAGTGTTGTGGCAGGCAGGAGGCAGCTCGACTCACGCACCCTAACATATTGATTATTTTTTTGGGAAGCGAATGTGAAATGAATAACAACAGACACGTACATTGGCACAAATTTAATAGGTATAAAGTTAGGCACGACAATACGTATCGTGTCCACATCGGGAAGGGCTGTTGTGTCCAGGAAGGCTGGCGGGGATAATAATTTGCGATGGACAGAGGCGGTCGAGAGGTTCAGGTTGGAAGAGTTGGGCGAGAGCGAGTCCGGATTGAGCGAACGGCAGTGTAGAGTGCCGGCTAAGGCAAGGATAAATGATGGCTTAAGCGTACGCCGCGCTATGCCATGCGAGTTTGCGAAGAAAAGGTGACAAATTGCAAGTACTTTACACACGAATTTCGGCTGTGGGGAGAAACCCTACGATTTCGTGAGTCGAGCAAAACTTGTCAATGTTGTACTCAATTTTCAATGGTCCATGGAATTTTAATGTCAGTTGCACTGTATTAGGTTGTAAATCATCATCTTGATCTTCTTCGCAATTTATCTCTCGCTCGCTTGACTAGACGTGACAATGGCCAGATGCCGAAAACCCTAAAAACACGCTAAGTGCCGGGGCCCTGCGCTCGAAACTATTAGGCAAATGCCTGACAAGTTGTTTTATGGCCAGCGTGATGACAGAGTGTGTGGCTTGGGAAAGCTAGGGATTGAGACTTCTCGGAAATTTTCCTGTTTGGATAAATGTTTTATGGCCCCACGGCGATGAAATCTGGGATTTTGTTGGTACAGAGAAATTTTAATTAAAATTCCTAATTTGTCTGTTAGTCTATTTTTCACTATTCCAACTCTCTAAGGGGCAAGGTCGTCCTGAGATGGTCATTGAAAAATGTTTGAAAAAACCCACGTTATATTTAGAAATTTAAAATCAACTTTAAGTCTCTTATTTTAAAAATTTTCATACGTTTTCCAGACTTTTTTGGGGTTTTCTACCAAAATCTCAGCTCTAAATGTCCATCCCTACCTCTAACTCTTTCTTTACCTTATTCCAAGAAGTCCATCTTATTTTGAAGGCCATCCAGAAATCCAAGTAGGCCTCAAAAGGGCCCAAAAAATAGGCTTCTGGCTTCTAAAAAGGAAAAAATCCGGAAAAAGGCCAAGTTTCCGTCTTTTTTGGGCCAAAACTAAAACCTTTTAGAAAGTTCTGATCCCCCATCGGCTTTACGGCCGATTTAATTCACAAGCCGAACACTTTCGAGATGTAAACTTAATGAAGAACACAAAATCTGACCCAATTTCAGTTATTTTATTAGCAGTGAGTGCGCGAGAGACTGCAATTTGTCACGGTTCTGGTGGTGATGAGCAAAAGGAGGCGAAAATGAAAGTGCGGCGATTATTAATTCGTCTGCAATCAACATGAATCGGTAGCGACAAGTGTGTTGTCGGCGGGAGAGACTTGAATAAATGGCGGTGCCGAGTTTGAGTTGCATTTCCGATATACGAGTGTGGCCGGAGCCAAGAAAAGGGTCGAGGGAGCGTGGGCGGTGGAGAAATGCATCGGATGAATCATGTTAATCCATTAATCTTGCGCCCCAACCGTGTTGTCCATCAATCAGTCGCCCATCTCACTGACACGCAATCACAGATGCGCTGCAACAATGTCGCCACGTGGCCCACATCTCGACGAGCTGCAGTGAGGCCCCGGCTCTCGGGGCTGGGCGTTGCGTAAGTCCGTCCGGGTCGCCGGAAACAGAACGGGCTGCATCTGTGGAATGAAATTTTTCGTATTTTTCACCAATTTTCTCCCCAGCTTCTGTATCATGTGGTCGGGTTTTCTCAAACACACGCACACACGGTCAACGTTTTATAAATAATTCGGTCTAAAATTAAAATCTTACGCGATATCTTATGCACACATTCAAATTACATAAACATCATTAGTGCTGTAGAGAGAAGCAGTTCTTGCAGGAGCGAAGAAGCACAGTCGACCTCTGCGTGACCGCCGCAAGTCGTGGGCACTGGCTCGTCCGAGTGTAGCGGGGGTCGACTGTGTTGGAGCGCGCGCCAAAAATAAAAAGTTGATGTAAATTTTTTGAATATAAAATTCACTTGTTGTGCGCTCGAACTCGAAGCAAATGTGATAAAAATAGACTGAGCGTCGCGAGGCTTTCGCGTGTGTATTCTCCGCTGAGATGAGAGCAAAACGAAGATCTTCGCTTGTTCCCTCCGCCGAAAGTGAAGACCTATAAGTTTCTCGTAATTATGAAATTTATTATTTGTTGAGTCGAAGGTGCGTGCCAGCGCCCAGGGCCACACCCGAAGCCGCGAGCAGCCGCGTCGAAAGAAAAGGTGCTTCTGGAGGCCGCTTACGGATGACCGTTTGAGAGGCTTCGCGAATCTGTGTTCTCCAAGCTCTTCATCGGGTCCGCTCGAGTGGCCCGTAAATGTGCCATTGTGCCAGAAGCGAGAGTGCCTCGTCCACTTGTTGCTTTGAGGGGAAAAACGGACTATTTTCAAACTGTCACAATGGCAAATTTTAGGTTTTACTGAAATTTTAAATGTCAACATTACTTTTAAAATATAACTAGGTGAATAATTGTCTAAAAAATTTGTTGGGCTTCTTTGGGAGCTATTTTCTAAGAAAAATAGAGGTCTTAAAAAAATCTCAGGACGCAACAACCCTCCTGACCGAGTGATAGATTGATTTGGGTGAGAAAAGTAGTTTCAAAAATTTAATAATAGACCACTCCTGACTTCTAAAAACCTCAGTGAAGGTCTGTCCCTGAGATTTGGGCAAATTTATAAAAATAGGAGGCTTGTTTATGCTTCCGGCTGTCACCCATTTGTCGCGACCACGGGAGACTCCACTATTTTTCTCGGGCGTCTCGAAAACGGAGGGCTTCCCCGGGCTCCGGTGCGAGCAAGACGCCACTCAAAGTTCGAGTGAGTTGAGCAGTGAAGTGGTGAGTGAATGGGAACTGCTTGAGAAAAATGTGTTTCGTACATAACATTAACGCTCGGGTTCGGGCAAAATATTATAAAGAAGAATGAAGTCGGTGTGTGTGTACATTCGCGGTTTACACGACACGTAGACACAGGCGGTGCTGTGAGTAGCAAAAACAGGCTATTCTGGCTCTCATACATTTCTTTCAATTTAGTTTTGAGTTGGCGACCAACGCGAGCGGTCTTCGAGATTATATCTTAATTAGCGTAATATAAATTGCCTATTCTATAAATATTTTCTTGATGAAATTTCTTGCCTCTGGCCCTGCCCGCCACACAATAACATACACGCAGATATTCTATCAGAAACCCCTGAAATCGCCCAAGATCTATTTTAACTGCTTTGCGATATACCCACACACATACACACACGCATTGGATTAGTGGCCGCGCGATCAGGATCACGGAAAGGGGGTTGATTGGTGGAAAAGTGAAACCCGGAAATCCCGAAGGCGACTGGCCGCTTCGAGAAGCACGAAGAGAGTCTCTCGGGTTGTTATATAACACGAAGTCCTCGAGATGAAAATCGGTGCGAAACGGTGAAAAATTTCTTGCTTCTTGAAGTGTTGCTAGCCGAAGTCGAGAGAAAAAAGTTGAATAAACATTTCTTCGAGCGGGCAGGCAGTTGTGTGTGCTTATTTGAAAATTAATCTAAAAATATATCAACAAGAATCAACAGAAAAAATTTACCTACTTTGCAGTTATAATAAGCAAGCGAATACGAAAGATATCGAAAATTAAAATCATATATATATTTAAATTACGCAGTGCAAAGCAAATCGAACGACGAAACTCAGTGGTGAGCATAATTCAAAATGTATGAAAACGGAGGATATGTGGATGCCGATGGATACATGGAGCAGGAGGAGGAATGGGAGCGCGAGGGGCTCCTAGACCCCGCGTGGGAGAAGCAGCAGAAGAAGGTAAGACCCCATAGTGCCGTAGTGCCGATCGACGACGACTTCGACAGTGATTGACGGCGATTGTGCTCGCTCGTTCGAGTATAAATAGACGGATTCGCGACCGAAGAGGCAGGGATCGGGTTATATCACAGCTCCAGGGCTGGCCTTGAGACGGCCAATGGGGCTGGGGAGGCGCCATGAGGCTTGCCAAGATTCCAGAGAAAAACAATAAAACGACCATCGGAGCTGGGTCGTATTTTTAGCCAGAGTCTCAGCCTCAGCCTTCGGGTTTTAAAAATAGCCGTGGAGCGAAAAAGTGTGAAAAGTGAGTGGCATTTGTCTCCTCAACGTGATTCCGATTTCGTTATTTGTTGACTGCCCGAGAAATCCATCCCCCCACCGCAACTTGACGAGCAGAGCCTAGAGTAGGACAGACGGAAAGAATCGTTCTGGGATCATGTTTCACAAAGCAAATTTGTTTACATGCCTGCCAAGTGGAGAAGCGGGACAATTTCGATGTGAGTCCCGATGCGAAAATAATGGCGTGCGCGAGAGTTGTCAGGTGAAACGCCGTGCATCCGAGACGCTGATTGATTGCCATTGTATGTGCCGGCATGACGGTGAGAAGAGTTGTTTGGGTTAATTAGAGGCCGATGCACGGGCGATAGGTGCAAAATATCTCTGAGAGCACTCACGCCAAGGTCGCTTTTGGGGGTCGTTGGTCGGACGACTGACGTCACGGCGACTCGATTTTGGATTCGCGGAAACGCGCCAATTTCACCAACAATTTGTGGCTCATAAATCTGGACGTTTCTACACGAGATGACTAGGGCAACCAAAAGTCAATAAAGTCTTGACCCATTGGCTACCAGGATTTTTAACTGCGTCAAGCTTCTTGCAATCGATTGTTTTAGTTGAAACGATATTAATATATTAAAACATTTTTTGGAGAAGTTCTACACTTAAAATTTCAAGCAAAAATATGCCCATGACTCAGAAATGGGTTAAATTTTTTGAAAAAAATAGTTTTCATAATAAATATTGTTGAAGAAAGTCATCACTTATAGTATTTTTTGATATTTTTTCAAAGTTAAAATTTAAAATAAAAACTGGCAGCCGAACAAAAAAAATTTAACGACTAGCTGCTTTTGTTGCTCCATCTCTCAAACTCTGTACTCTCAAATAATGTAGCCAATTTCGAGAAAAGCAGGATAAAATTAATTTAAAATCCATTCAAAACTTGACTTTAATTTTAATTTTGCTCGAAATATAGTTTATGGGTCACCAGTGGCCCCTCGGAAGCAAATGGGTAAAATCCAAAAGAGTTGTGGGGGCTTCGTGACCTTTCGATTAATTTTAATATTTGTTATGTCAATCAAGGTCAAATGTATCAGGAACAAATTTTGATTTTGTATCAATTTCCCTCAAATCTTTAATTGAAAAGTTTAAATATTTCTTCTACTATGTAGATAATTTTGTTATGGTTGACTTCAGAAAAAAGTGTCAAAATTTGAAAAATGTGTTCATGTGCAAAAAAGTTAGCAGTTTCTAACCTCAAAAGAGGTCAATTTTCTGGCTGCCCTAGGGATTTCTTCCGCCTTCGCAGCCTCTGACGAGATCTGGAGATCTTTCTCTGACCTCGAAAAAATAAAGCGAATGACACTCTGTCAGCAAACAAAAGTGTGACACCGTTTCCTGCAGATCGAGCTCAGAGTCATGTGTTTGTTTGGTTCGCATTCGTAGGTCGCACACATGAGCGAGTTTAAAATAAAGAAAAAATTCTGGCAATCGATCGTTCATCGACATGACATTATTATCTAATTGATGGGCCCAACGCTGACATTGTCGAAATAAAATCGGGACAATTGGGCCATTATGTGAGCATGCAGTGGCATATCACCACATTACGTGATGCCACAGCTATTCTCGGCCCCGCCGAGTCACTCGTACGTGAATGTTTATCTGAAACACATGAATAGACCGAAAATTACGAATTCCAAAAGTTTTGTTTGCCAGAATTGCGTAATTCCGTGCGGGCAGAAGATGAAATGTGTGTCAAGTATAGAAGTCAAAAGTGGTCGGCGGAGATCAGAAATAGCTCTCCCAGAAGTTCGTGCGGGATTATGAAGGGAGCGTTGTTTATGTTGGTAACATTTTGTGCATTCCTCGCGACTCGCTACATTAATTTTAATTAGTGGCATGTGCTTCGATTTGGCGCTAAAGGGGCTTAGATGAGTCACGGACATGGGAATTAATTAAGACTTTCTTTGGCGGGAAATTGTGGTCCCAAAATCTCAACATTTCTGTCTGTTTGTCTGATTATTTCTTTTTCTAATTTTTTTTTTCATCAAAAAAAAATTTAATCTTATCTGAACTATGGGCATGTAACTTTCTCTCTACTTGTGTGAAGCCAATAGAAGACTTCTCTTAGCCTATAAGCTCAATTCACGATACAAATAAAAGGCAGTTTTCAAGACCAGCCGATGCACCCTGGCCTTTAGTGAAGCGAAAGATGACGGACGGGCCAAGTTTTGTGAGAACTCGTAAATGAACTGTGATGACATCGTGCCCGCATTGCACGCTCTCCTCGAATTAGCATCCATTCATTAATTGAACAATACAATCGGGCGTAATTGCCACGCGTTGATGGTAGAAACAGTAGATTGCCGGTAATTTAATGGAACAAATTTCTTTCTTGCCTTTTTCCGGACTAAGTGCAGCTTTGCGATCCACCAGCCTGATTTCGACTCGCCCCAACTCTAGCTGTTAATCGGACTAGCGCGTAATTGCGCATTCCCGCGGAAAGAAATGTTAATGCATGTGTAACCCTGCCTTCGATTGGCGTTGAGTTATTTTTCCTCTCTCGCCAGAGCAACAGTTGTCAATCCTGGACCCACAGTAGCTGGCACTTAATTGAGTGCTTGCTTACACGCTTTATGTCCATTGTCGCGTCGGTCTTCTTTGTTGCCACGCTTTATTACTTCCATGTGAGAGCTGCGAATCGTGGACTTTGCGGGTTCTGGGAACGGCCTTTTCCGTGGCATCAGTCATAAAACCAACACCAGGCATAATCATCGGGTTGCTCGAGGCACGTCAACGCTTTCGTAAATATTTACTCACTACACGTAATTTCGGACTCACTTGAGGGCGTCTTTGATAAAGAGGTCTTTGAAGTCGTGAACAAGCCAATTTAGTGTTGTTTTGGGCTAGAGTGTCGGCTCTTCAGGTGCTGCTTTGAATTCAGGAAGCCTTAAAACTTGCTCATTCAATTTGGCGTAGAAATGGGACTTTGGACTTCTCACAGTGGGAAAAACTTTTCTTCAACTCAGAGAGTCTGTTTACGTAATTTTTTGCCAATCTGAGCTGATTCAACCTTCTAGTAGTCATCGCAAAAATCGTATTTCATGCGACCCAAATTGTAAACATTTTTACTTTTTCTCCGGCCTTTAGAGGGTTAAATGTTGATTTAACAAAATTTTACGGCAGTTTTTGGCCAAAAACTAATTCCTCAGACCAAAACTCAAGGTCATTCAAGGTCGAGTCACTCTCTAGGTCCCTTTTTCCCGTCAAATCCTGTCCCCTGCGCGCCCAGCCAGTCGATTCACAGCCACTGGCTCGTGAATTTTCGCAACGACATGCTATTACATGATGTTATGCATGCAATGCTAGCCAAAAATCTAAAATTAGAGTGTCGCCCCCATACTGGCGTGAAGGTGATGGCGTGAGCGGTGCGAGAATGTGTGAAAAGCCGAGTTTTCTCACTTTTATTTAGATCGGTGCGTACATCTCGGGTCCCGGTGAAGAGTCATGCAGACGACATCACGGAAAGCGAGAACACGTCATCTAAATCATCTTTTCACGCCGCACGAAATTCTTCGCTAATTGTTTATGAACTACCTTGAATGAGTGCTGAAGACAGCGCTGCGAAAACAACGGGGATTATTCATAAATTCTGACGTATGGCTCTAGTAATGTTGTTGTTGTTCAGAGACGCCGCGCGCACGGCGCAAGAGAAATTGAGCGCCGTCTGTCTCTCGACTTTGCGAGTCAGCTGGGCGGTGTATCGGGTTTCACGCATCCAAAAATGGATGGGCCCCGTGTGCTGTCAATGTTATTGTCACTGCGCAGCTCGTTCTTTTTTGTGCGTTTTGCGACTTGTCGCAGAAAGTGTCAGAGTGTATGGGACCTCGTCGGATCACTGCCAAGTGCAATGACCAAGGCGTGAAGGTCGGTGGCTGACAGCTTGTGGGCGGGGCTTCGATATGATTCCTCCACCTGATTAAGGGGCTGCTCCAACGCACGACCTCTGTGACAGAAGCGAGTGAGTGCGAACAGATTTATTGCATTTTCATGGCTCGTTGAGCGGATTTGGGCTGGAGACAAGACGTAAATTAAAATTAATTGAGATTGACATCACAGAAAAATGATCTATTTTGAGTGGAGTTGAATGACGGGCCAAATCGCGCGGCGCCAAGCGTTTTAGTGGAGCAGCGACCGAATGTATTGGATTTCACGTCAAGTGGCAGGCCGTGGTGGAACTCGTAGAAGCACTCGAGGCTAAAATTTACCCAAGCGAATTTTCCAAAAATTTTATTTTAAAGCTAGAAACAGTAAAAATTTCCTATAAAAAAAAGAAATTGGCGAAAAAGGCAAAAAATTTGAAGAATCTTTTATTTTAGCAGTAATCCTTCAAAAGGCCACAAACGTCTCATCAAACATTGTTTGTCTCAATTTCACGGCTCTTTGAAAGACTTTCATCAGTTAAGACTTGATTATAAATTCGACAAAAATTTAAATCATGATTGAATAAACTTTTTATTGCTTTTTAAGGCTCAAAGGACCTTTAAAAAAAATTTAAAGCCCATTAAAGCAAATTTCAATTCAAACCTTCTCATAAAAAATCTTGTTCCTAAATATTGTGGTCTTTTAGAAGACTTTTATGACTCAAAACCTTACTGAAACATTTTTTAAAATTAAAATCGTGGGTGAAATAAGTTTTTCAAAATTCTTAAATGATTTTCTATAACCCCCCAGACCGTATTCCAGCTCTACCACTGGTCCTTAATCGCTCCAGAATACTAAGCGCTCTCGAAGGGGAACTAGTTCACGCCACTTGAATCGCGGAGTGAAAGTTACGCGTTATCTCGAGAGCTGGCCCGCACATCTAGCGCTGAGAATGACGAATTAATTAATGCAGCATGTTGAAATGCACTCGAAACATAACAATTAGCTGCATTCACTCTCAAGGTAGTTTCCCATATCCCGCACGACACAATGCCGGAGTTCCCACGGCCGCTGTGCGGCAGAGCTTTTTGCGGCTTCCCCTCCAAAAGTTCGTTTTCACGGAGAAACCTTGGAAAATGTCGAAAATACACATTTCAATGAACATTCCATAGTAATTACTAACTGAGATGTGTCTTTGGCAGGCACGGCCGAGATTGCCAAGAAGAAGCAAAAGTATTTATTTTAAAATAGCTTGAAGATCAAATGTGAGTGTCAGTCGTCGGACGATGGAAGTGGCGGGCTATCGGGCGTAGGAGGCATGTTGCATTCTCTGTTAGAGCAAAACGTGCTGATTGCATAACGAGAATTTGCGCGAGAGGTAAATAGATTTGTTGGGAACAGCAGGTAAAAAACTGACAGACAAACATCGAGGAGGGATAATTGGTGATTTCGCGTTCAATGTCGCTTCGAGAATAGACCGTAAAACAGCATGAATCACGGGCTGAGGCGGAGGATAGAAAGTGTTCTGGCGCGCGAGTTTAAGGTGTTCCGAAAGGTAACTGCGACCTTGGGGCTCAGAATTGGCACGTCGCGTTGCCACTGAGTTCTTGGGAGTGAAAAGTGCATAGCCGACGCGAGTGAGTGAAAATTCCCAGGCCATTGTCTAGTCGGGGCAATTAAAAACGTTTTTAGGCGGCGAACTCGTCAATGGAGCACTTATTTTCAATTTGCACTGCCGACGCGTGTTCAGAGGCCCACCATGTGTTGTACAGAGTCGATCCAAATGGTCGGGGGACCCATTAAGTTAGGGTTTAGAGTAAAAATCTTGCGCATGCGCAGAATAAGGGTTTGGAAAATGTTTTTTTGAGGCTCTCTAATGTAAAAAATCCTCTTGAGAGGGCTCTTGGGCAACCAGAGGACCTCTAAAAGGTGCCGTCTGCGTAAAGATATTGTAGGGAGCTGCAAAAGAAAGCCCAAAAGTGAGGTTTCTAGTGAAGCCAGTTTGGATCAACCACGTTTACGCAAATGAGCCCATATTGTTGCGTCGCAGACAATTGGCGTTTCCTTTCACTTTCCGCAACAATCGGGCGATTGACGTTCGAAGTTGGGGCTCTGGCTTGAGAGACTAAAGCCCCCGAGGTCAACTCGCAGCTCTAACTGTTTGCAAATGAGTTACGATATTCATAAAATTATAATTGCGTCGAGCGAAGGAGTACGGTTCTTTTTTGTGCCGATTCTATCACATGTCAAATGGCCGAGCGAGAGAGAGAGCAAAACACGAGCTTCTTGGTCAGTCGTTTGTTTGTTTGCTGCCTTGCATAAGAAATGTGCAATAATAAACGGTAAAGCTGTAAAACCGGAATCTCCGAGCCTCTTCTCAATTTCTCCTTCGCAAAGAGCAACCTACTTAGTAATGAGAGACGCGGGCCGCAGACGAAGGAAGGCAATAAAAAGAGGAGCTTTGAACTTGTTACCGTTGCTCCGCTTATGACGTCGACACCATGCACATTCGTAAGGCTTCGGGGCCCGGGTCATCACGAGCTCATATATGCACATGGACCAGAGCTCTGTGGGTTCGTTGACATGCGTGCCAGCACAATAATAATAATAAAGAAACGTGAGGGGAACGGAAGAAGAGAAAATCGGAGGAACGACGAGAAGAAAAAGGCAAGAGACACCTTGACCTAGAGTTCATAATATTGTGTTATATCATTTATGCGCCGTGAATGGCTGAAAAGCGGGAGAGAAACGCGAGATAAAAGCCATTGAATGGCAAATTCGTTGTTTGGACAGTTGAGCCGGTCTCTCTAGCGCTCGAGCTTCTCGCCGGAGCCATAAATCGTGGGTTTGGTGTCAGCAGGCATGAATATTCATGCAGTCATCGACCTCCTCGTCAACTTTCTGGAAGAGATTCTATTACTTCTGCTCACTTGGGTGCTTTTCTAGTCCGAGTGGTGATAAATCGAGTGATTTTGGTCGAGACATTCCGAGAAAAGTGGCCGAAATTCCACTAATAAGCCCGAATAATGTCAAGGGCCCTTCAGTAATCTCTCAAAACAGTCGAACCAAGCCCTCGAGCCCAGCTTGGTGCCTTCAGCAAGCCACCAGTCACGACCAGTGTCGCAACACTGTTACAATTACCAGTCTCGAGTGCTTATTATGCCTCCCCGAGTGGCCCATTGAAGCCATTCAAACGAGGCTTGCGCTTATCCACTCATGCTGAATTATCCCGGGGTTCGATGACCCCGCAGCGCAAAAAATGTGGGGGCCGGAGTCAAAACAAAACAATCAACTCAATTGGCGCGTCCGTTTCGAGCGACTAGTGACAAATTTTCGCACATTAACATGCCTGTCTGCACGAAATGCGAAATCGCGGTTTCGATCCTCACCTCCAGTCCGATGGAACAATGCAGTGAATCAATTACGGTGCCGTCGTCGCGTCGATCAGGTCGTCTTCGCGATGGTGCGTGACCGCAAAAAACAACAACTGCATCGACGACATTGGCATTGTGTGCTCGATGGACGGAGGCGAGAGAGAGAGAGATGTGTAATTGTGATAATTCAATAATTGAAAGACGACGCGATAAAATGAGGCAATATGCCATCACCGGCCATTAAAGGGGGTCAATAAAACAATATAAGTGAGTAGATAAAAGTTGATGCAGTAGCGCTCGAAACGGCATCCATCCGTATTTCTGATTGCTTTCTGTTGTGATTGGTGTTGGATTTCCAGTTCAGCTCGAGTGGCATGATTAATCGCTGTTGTGGTTACGGGTCTCTCAGATTCTCAGAACGACGGACATTTGTGTATGTTGGGATTCTTCGATAAGAGACATTGTATCAGAATGGGATCTGGACGAGTTTCAGAGAACGAGTTCTCGAAGAGCTAATTGTTGGCCTTGGAAGCTTACTTTTAAGAACTACACGTAAAAAAATTTAAGCTACGACTAAGATCCGATTTTGTGAGATTTTCGTGCAGTATTTCTTTAATTTACACGCAAGAAAAAAATTCAATAAGAAGAATACTTCAATAGGGTACGGATTTCGTGAGCTTTGAGCTAATAGAGATTAGATTTACTCGCAGAAAAAATTAAAATACGATTTAAATACTGAAAAGTTAAACAATCAAGGCCTGGTTACTCATACCGATACAGTTTTGGCCCAAAATAAAAAAGTTGAAAAGAGCCTAAATTTTTTTCCGTGTACTTTTTAATGATAAATATGTTAACAATGTCTTTCACGTTAATTCGTCATATGAAAGTTATTTTTGAGCGATTTGAGGTTATTTTCGAGATGACTAAGACAACATTCCCCAACCTGATTGCTGACTAAACGGCACTCGAGCCAAGTGAGCCACAGAGGACAGGGAAGAAGAGCTATAATAAGACGATTAGAGCAGCAATCAATTAGTCAGTCCGTAAATACGGCGACCTTTTAAGGCGATTTAGCTCAAAATACCTCTAACTAGTCCGCTTATACCTGCAGTGAGTAATCAGCGACGCGTCAATTGGTAATTGGCAGCACTTGCTCTCATCAACGTCGATGAAAAAACCCGCTTCTTTGCCGCCCCCTCGCGTGTCTCGGTAGCGCTGCAAAATGCAATAGCTCAATCACGATTATGCTGAGATAAGAGACTCCGCAAGAGCGGTGCAGTTCCTCCAGGTGTGGGATACAAGTTGCTACTTTGTGACGACTCACGACATTCTGTCAAGAAAATATGAGAAGCGAAAACAAACTCGCTGCATTCCTCCGCAGCCGGAGTCGTCAGTCGAGGCGATTAAATTAATGTAATTCGAATGCCTGCTGTCTAGTCGGAGCGGCCTATTACGAATACCAGAGATAAGCTGTTCTGTCTCTCCCCTAGACCTTCACCGCCTGGTGCAATAGCCATCTTCGCAAAGCTGGAACCGGAATCGAGAACATCGAGGATGACTTCCGCAACGGTCTCAAACTTATGCTCCTGCTCGAGGTCATCTCCGGCGAGACCCTGCCAAAGCCCGACCGTGGCAAGATGCGCTTCCACAAGGTAAGACGAGGCCTCTCTCTGGCAGGCTCTCACTAACTGGAGTGTTGCAGATCGCCAACGTCAACAAAGCCCTGGACTTCATCGCCTCCAAGGGCGTCAAGCTGGTGTCGATTGGTGCGGAGGAGATCGTCGACGGCAACCTCAAAATGACCCTCGGCATGATCTGGACCATCATCTTGCGTTTCGCCATCCAGGACATCTCGGTGGAGGAGATGACCGCCAAGGAGGGTCTCTTGTTGTGGTGCCAGCGCAAGACCGCGCCCTACAAGAACGTCAACGTACAAAATTTCCATCTCAGTTTCAAGGTGAGAAATTCACCGTTTCCGGCTCGTTTTAACCGCCAAATTTCTTCCAGGATGGTCTTGCTTTCTGCGCTCTAATTCACCGTCACAGACCAGACTTGATCGACTACTCAAGACTCTCCAAAGATAACCCATTGGAAAATCTCAATACTGCCTTCGACGTGGCCGAGAAGTATCTCGATATCCCACGCATGTTGGACCCAGACGGTAAGCACCTGCCTTCTCTCTTTCTCGCAGTGGCAACCTTTTAAACTGACCGTTGAATATTAGATTTGATCAACACACCCAAACCGGACGAGAGAGCTATCATGACCTACGTGTCATGTTACTATCACGCCTTCCAGGGTGCCCAACAGGTTCGGACTGCCGTGTGACCCTCTCTCGAGGAACCCCTAACCATTTTAATGTCGTTTTCGACCCTGATTTCGTGTTTTTGCCTCCTTACTAACGTCCATGAATTTTCAGTCTTCCAATTTTGGGCCCACTTACACCTCTATTTTCCAAAGATTTTCATTAAAAGTGGATACATTTGGCTTCAAAAAATTTCTCTGTAAGAAAATGTTTAAATTTGGGTATCAAGAAAAAACCCTGGTAGTTAAATTTTTGACCCCTCTAGGAAGGCCCCTGAAACCGTCACAAAAAATTCTAACAAGTGCATGATACATTTGATTTTTGTCGCTCAAACCTACGACCTCCACGAGCTACATAATTCAGTGTTTTACTGTTTTCTTTATGATTTTTCTTTTATTTTTATGCGCCCGCTTCCTATCATCTCACACCTAACCAATGTTGTGCCGCTATTGAACCAAACACCACACATATCATAACCAATTCGGTTCCGTAATTCTGTGAAATTACGCAAAATTCCCCACGATCATACCCAAAACAGATCTCCAGAACACAGCGATGCCAGATGAACGAGCCGTCATGACATATGTGTCATCCTACTATCACTGTTTCAGTGGTGCACAAAAGGTCTGTTTTTTGCTTTCCTCCTTTCTCTCTCACCTTCCATACGTTTTACGTTGATTTTTCGATGTTTCCTAACCCCTCAACCGCTTGCAACCCGAATGGTCGACTCACGAGTTGATTGCATACTTTCAGGCTGAGACTGCTGCCAACCGCATCTGCAAGGTCCTGAAGGTCAACCAGGAGAACGAGCGCCTCATGGAGGAGTACGAGCGTCTCGCCAGTGACGTAAGTATCCTCGGGAGTCCAGAGAGTCGTCTCTAACGGGGTCATTGCAGCTTCTCGAATGGATCCGTCGCACGATGCCGTGGTTGGCCTCGCGCCAGAGCGACAGCACCCTCGCCGGAGTGCAGAAGAAGCTGGAGGAGTACCGCACGTACCGCCGCAAGCACAAGCCCCCACGTGTGGAGCAGAAGGCCAAGTTGGAGACCAACTTCAACACGCTCCAGACCAAGTTGCGTCTGTCCAACCGACCTGCCTACATGCCGACGGAGGGCAAGATGGTGTCCGACATCACGAACGCCTGGAAGGGCTTGGAGGGAGCCGAGAAGGCCTTCGAGGAGTGGCTCTTGGCCGAAACCATGCGTCTGGAGCGTCTCGAGCACTTGGCCCAGAAGTTCAAGCACAAGTCCGACACGCACGAGGACTGGACCCGCGGCAAGGAGGAGATGCTGCAGTCCCAGGACTTCCGCAGCTGCAAGCTGAACGAGCTTAAGGCGCTGAAGAAGAAGCACGAGGCGTTCGAGTCGGATCTCGCCGCGCACCAGGACCGTGTCGAGCAAATTGCCGCCATCGCGCAGGAGCTCAACACGCTCGAGTACCACGACTGCGTGTCCGTGAACGCCCGCTGCCAGCGCATCTGCGACCAGTGGGACCGCTTGGGAGCTCTCACGCAGCGTCGTCGTCAGGCTCTGGATGAGGCCGAGCGCGTCCTCGAGAAGATCGACATCCTCCACTTGGAGTTCGCGAAGAGGGCTGCCCCCTTCAACAACTGGCTCGATGGGGCTCGCGAGGACCTCGTGGACATGTTCATTGTCCACACGATGGAGGAGATCCAGGGTCTCATGACGGCCCACGAGCAGTTCAAGGCGACGCTCGGGGAGGCCGACAAGGAGTTCAACCTCATTGTGGGTCTCGTGCGCGAGGTAGAGTCCATCGTGCAGCAACACAAGATCCCCGGGGGTCTCGAGAACCCCTACACGACCCTCACTGCCGCCGACCTCACCCGCAAGTGGTCCGACGTCCGTACTCTGGTGCCACAGCGTGACAACACCCTCGCCAGCGAGCTTCGTAAGCAGCAGAACAACGAGATGCTGCGTCGTCAGTTCGCCGAGAAGGCCAACGTCGTTGGTCCGTGGATCGAGCGCCAGATGGACGCCGTCCGTGCCATTGGGATGTCCATTCAGGGCAGCTTGGAGGAGCAGCTGTTGCGTCTGAAGGAGTACGAGCAGGCCGTGTATGCCTACAAGCCCAACATCGAGGACCTCGAGAAGATCCACCAGGCCGTGCAGGAGTCCATGATCTTCGAGAACCGCTACACCAACTACACCATGGAGACCTTGCGCGTTGGATGGGAGCAGCTTCTCACCTCCATCAACAGGAACATCAACGAAGTAAGGGCTCACATTTAACATTTTTCGGACCTTTTAAACTGAACCCTCTTCCAAATAGAAGGCTTCTTTAAGACTTTCAAGGCCTGAATATTCCTTTGAAAAAAGAAAAAGAAAATTTTAGAGATGACCGAATCTTTCTCGTTAAGAACATCTGAATTTTTGAAGAGTTATTTTTGTGAAGAAAATGGTCCCTGATGGCTTTAATCGACTTTGTTTACCTTATGAGAAACATTTCTGAAGATTTTGGGTCAAAAAATTTGATTTTAAGGAAAAAAATATTTTTCATTCAAAATTTTATAAATGACCAAACCTCGACTGGTTAAGAAAATCTCGATTCCAGAATTTTTGTACAAAAATTTTTTGTTACGAAAATGGTATCTGAAGCCTTTGATCGACTGAGTTCGCCCCCTGAATCACGTTAACGAAGAGTTTTGGCCGAAAAAGTGGATATTGGAGAAATTTATTTTTCCGAAAACTTGATTTTGGCCAAACCTCAACTCGTTAAGAAAATCTCGTTTTCGGGATTTTTGGGGAAAAATTTTTTGTCCAGAAAACTGTTTACAAAACCTTAAAATCACAAGATTCACCTAAATTACACGTTTTCAAAGAATTTGGGGCAAAAAGAGAAGACAAAAAGAGAAGATTTTGAACATTTTTCCTCAAAAAACTAAATTTTGAAATATTTTTTCCCTAGGTCGAAAACCAAATCTTGACCCGCGACTCGAAGGGCATCACACAGGAGCAGCTGAACGAGTTCCGCTCGAGCTTCAACCACTTCGACAAGAACCGCACTGGCCGCTTGACCCCCGAAGAACTCAAATCCTGCCTCGTCTCACTCGGATACTCCATCGGCAAGGACCGTCAAGGCGAATTGGACTTCCAGCGCATCATTGCCGTCGTGGATCCCAACAACAGCGGCTACGTCCTCTTCGACGCCTTCCTCGACTTCATGACACGCGAAAGCACTGACACAGACACCGCAGAGCAAGTCATCGACTCATTCAGAATTTTGGCCTCCGACAAGGTGAGTTGAAAGTGAGTTGAAAAAATTTTTCTCTCAATTGTTGCTTTTCAGCCATACATCCTACCTGATGAGCTTCGTCGCGAGTTGCCCCCAGATCAGGCCGAGTACTGCATCCAAAGAATGCCACCCTTCAAGGGCCCCGGGGCCGTCCCTGGAGCTCTCGACTACATGTCCTTCAGTACCGCGCTCTACGGTGAAAGTGATTTGTAAATTTTTGTTTATTTTTATTTTTTGTTTTATAAAAAAAATATTTTATTTATTTTATTAAAATGTAATATTATGATTATATTATTTTTTCCTGTAAATCGCCGTCTCTATATTGTGCGCACGCCACGCAGAATATCAAATGATAAGAAATGAATAAAACTATTGTGTCTCGAAGCGCCCTAATTTTCTTATTATTTTCCTTATTTTCCTGAGGGAAACTAAATATATCACGCCAACCATATCTCTATTTAAGCATGCATAATCGCCAAAGTTTGCTTGGATTTCGAACAATCAATTTGATTGATGTTTCCGTAGTTTTTAGGCTTAAGGAAAAAATTAATAAAAAAAAAAAACCAGCGCAGGGAAAAATGCTATATTTTGCTACCTATTGTCCAGAAGCGAGACTTTTAACCGCTCAAGTCCTCAGAGGCCAACGAATATAACCCCGAATACTCTCAGAATAAAGTTTTAAGTCCTACAATGTACCAAAGTGTGTCTTATTGGGGCCCCAGAGGTGAGGTGAAAAGGTAAGCTGACGTAACGGACTTTGTTCTAGCGATCACGAGGCACCGCGAAGGTTGCAAATTCAATTTCAAAATATGGATCACCTTATGCCGAGCCGTCTTTGTGTTTCACGAGTCGTGATTTGTTGCAGGCATTCGCTGCATTACGTTCAATAATGGCAAATAGCTTGATTAATTAGTCGGCACTCGCTTGTTAGCAGGTTGCAGAGTCGCACGTAAAAAACATCCTTTCTCTATGTGTGGCGGCTTCAGCATTCCGAAATAATTGCCCTGCTGCGAGCTCAAGACCCCGGCGTTCCAAGACGTAGCGAGACGTTTAGAAAGCACTTCCCCAAACGCTCGAGTTTCTGCCGGTTTTTCGGCGAGAAAACAAAAAGCAACCGTTATGCAAATTTCGGTACAGTTCGCCAATTTTTATGGATTTTTGGCACAAATCGAGCGGCTTGCCTAACGCCAACCGCCAGCACGTGCGTCTACTTCGGTTATTACTTTTTAATGCGCTAACTCAAGACCGTTGAGGGCTCGGTCTGGGCTTGCGGTAGGTCGTCTATCTCTCAATCTACAACTTCTGTGAATGTTTGGGTTTTTGTAGCGGGAGAATGCGCGCGGAACGCTGCAAGAAAGGCCGCGAAGAATGAGATAAGTAAATGCCATTTTTGTCTCTCAAATTACTTCCGTCGATCTCCACCTGTCTTACGCTCCGCTCGGAATGGCAGGTCTATTATTTAATAGGTATATGAGCTCTGTTTATGTTACAGTATTTCATGCTATTGTGGCGCTGTGAAAGCATAAACACGCGGCGCGGTTCATAAATGACTCTCTTTTCAATAAGTTTGCTCGTCATCTTGACCGTGACTCGGAGATTTTGTCCGTTGGTCTGACAGCTTCTGTTTGGTTTTCCGGACTGGTAACATGCTTCAGATTTTTCTCAACGCCTTTCTATGTACACATGTCAGCTTCCGCAAGGATAGAGTTACGCACTAGTTGAAACCTCTCACAGAGCGCAAAAAAACCTAATTTTTCTAGACTTAAAAAATTTTCATGACAATTTTTCAAAAGTTTTTGTCAAAGTGGGGCTTTTTTGGGTCCCAAAATCCTAAATTGGTTGACATATTTCTAGTCTTTGAATGCCATAGTTTTGAATCTAAGACAGTTTTTTGAAAATTTAGGATTTTGAGGCTTTCAAATCGATCAGAAAATTAATTTCTAGCCGTGAATGCTCTATGGTTTCGAGTTAAGATAAAAGGAGCCTGATATGAAAACTTTTTATGAATCTTAAAAGATCAGAATATTTTAAAACTACCTGTAGACATTAATACCCTATAGTCTCACGTCATTTTTAGGCTTTATTAGAGATCAGAAAATTAAAGAAAACATTTCAAAAATATCTCTAAATATTGATTCTCTATGGTTTCGAAACTCTATAAATAAAAACTTAAATAAAATGTTAAATTTTGAATATTAAAAAATCTTTAAACAATATATAAAAAATTTTTCTAGACATTGATGCTCTATGGCTTCGAGTAAAAAATGAAAAATTGAATTAAATTTAAGATTTTGAGGCTTCATAAGTAGCATAAGTTTGATGAAAAAAATTTTCACGGCTCTTTTCCCACGCCAAGCTTCCATGAAGTTTCATAATCGCGGCCCCTCTGACGTCGATAAAGTTTGAGAAATTGACAAAAGGGTACCATTTGAACCGACGTCTCGTAATTGGCATGCAAGACCGCTCTTGTTGGGCCATAAACCCTAAACTGCCCCGCACTTGCAATTCTCCTCATACGCGAAAACATAAACAGAAACAGCCTTCGATGTTAACAAGTTTTTTGCAATTCAAAAGACGGCCAAAAAATTAGTCAACCAGGCCCGTCTCACATGTGTTGCCCCACATGCTAAGCGATTACCATAACTCACATAAACTCGACACTTTCTTCATTTATCAGAAACTCATAATCGGACGCGAACAAAAAGTTCATTAGGAAAAAGGTTAATTCTGTCTTGAGCTCAGGGCGGCTGCCCGCTACCGCGCGCTTTCGCTCTCATCCGGAGTTCGCATGAGACACGCACGTCATGGGGTATTGTGTGTAAGTGCGAAAGAGCAACCGCGTATCAGCATTTTAGCGCGCGGTTCGCGATCAGTGCTCCAAAAATCGTTGCCGTCGCCGGATCGGCGAGCAGTAATCTCTCGTGCAGAATGCATTACTTCATTATCATTGCCATTGCCACCCTTCACGGTGCCAGGGTGACCGGGTTCAACCAGAAGAACGACGCCTTCATCACGATCCCCAATCTCGGGAGGCTCAAGGGATTCGAGCGAGACGGCATCTTTCACTTTCTCGGGATACGATACGGCCAGGCGCCCGTTGGTGAAAGAAGGTAACGTGTTTTGTGTTTATTGCGCTCGATATTGGGTTGTGTAATGGCCCGAAAGTGAATGTAAAATTCTTCCATTGAAGTGGATGGTGATTTAAACAAAAAACTGCTCCATAATCGATAAAGCAGGCGTGACATTTCGGTGCACGGACTCGCTTCGCAGCTCTGGGCTTTCAGATGGGGTGCCAAGATACTAATTAATCCAGCCCCAGATCAGTGAAAGCTCCAAAAATGCCATGAGTGCAATAAACCAGAAGCTGCCCCCAAGCGTAATAAAGGTCAACGGATATCGTCGCTGAAAAAATTGTTATCAAACCTATTAGATATTTTATTCATCGTGGAGAAAAAATATGTATCAAAGGTAGAAAAAAAATCTACCGGTTTTGGGGGCATAATTAACCCATTTCCGCCAGCTTTGTTGATTTGCAATTCGAATCCGATTTGAATTATGTTCAGGATCTAGAAAATACGAATAAAAAGTGCGAGAAAAAAGTTTAGAGGCAAGCTACTTTCTTTCAAAGTTCAAACAAACTAGTTTTTGACCGTCTTCCAATTTTTTCCCTAGACTTGAATTAGCTCAAACTTGAATAATTTCTACTGATGCAATTCAAAACCCAAAACTGTGCCATTTTAATGTTATTGAAAGTTTTCCCAGAGACATTTAAATTCTATTGGAAAAAATCCTGACTTTTTCTTTGTGATGGGATTTAAGATTTTCCTCAAAAAACTTTTGGTGAAATTGTAAATTCGGCCCTAAAATGAAACCTGAACCATAAAAAATCTATTTCTCAGAAAGTCTCCCTAAACGACCTAAAAAGGACGCTTGAGGTAATTTTAGAAAATCGAAATAATTGTGCATGACCAACCTAATGGAGTCTGAATTTCCTCTAGTGGTTATCTCTATGGATTCGACACATATGGGAACGGGCTGCCCACGAGCTTTATCGTCGCTGAAAAAATTGTTATCAAACCGATTTTATCGCGAAAAAAAATGAATCAAAGGAGATGAAAAAATCAACCGGTTTTGGGGCCGTAATCGAGTGACCTTAATTGCTGGACAGTTTTGAGGGCTCTTCCAGAACAAGTTCCTAAGCGACTTGCGGTTTGAAAAAATAAACAAAATTGAAAGCCCCAATTTTCGAGTTCAGCTTCAATGACTTAAAGAAAACTTTACTTGGTAAAAACTCGTCCAATCAGCCGAAACAAAATACATTTGGTCTATTGTCTTAGCTTTGTCTCGGCGTAATCCGGCAATCATTGAACTCGACTTCGAATGGCCATAAATTTCGATAAAAAGTTGTTTAAGGCGAAAGAAAGCAGGTTTCTAAATGCCACCTTTCTAAATACCCACAGATTCCGAGCAGCTCTTCCTGAACGACCGTGGCTCGGAGTACGCGATGCCACTCGCTACGGGGACTTCTGTCCCAACGTCCAGCTCATCACGGGCTTCATCACCGGCTCCGAGGACTGTCTCTTCCTCAACGTGTAAGCCACCCACTCCCATGCTTTTTCAAGGTCACCAAAATGATGTCTCTTGCAGCAACTTTAAGAAGTCCAAGATGTTCGGGAAGCTGCCTGTCATGGTGTGGCTGCACGGAGGAGCCTTCAGGAATGGCGCAGGACACTTCCCAGGCACGGGCCCCGAGTTTCTCGTGCAGAAGGACGTGCTTCTGGTGACCCTCAACTACAGAACTGGCGCATTCGGGTTCGTGTGTGTGGACCAGGGGGCTCCCGGGAACGCTGGCATCCAGGACCAGGTGCTGGCTCTCAAGTGGGTCCAGAAGAACATCGCCTACTTTGGTGGAGACCCCACTCGAGTGACTCTCTTCGGGTTCTCAGCGGGAGCCATCTCTGCCGAGATCCTGATGCTGTCTCCGTCCTCCAGAGGCCTCTTCCACCACGTCATCGCCCAGAGCGGCTCCGTTCTGAGTCCCTGGGGCATGGCTCACAACCCCAAGCTCCAGGCCATGAGACTTGCGAGGGCTCTCGGGTACTGGGGTCACATTAGTGGAGTGGTGCCGTTTCTCAAGAAGGCACCGTGGCGGTCCCTCGCGAGGGAGGTCAGGAGACTGACAGCCCCGACTCTGGAGAGGAACGTCTTGGATATTTTCTTCACGCCTTGCGTTGAGGAGGACTACGGGGCCCACATGGACTACGACCCAGTCATGACGAGGCATCCCCTGGAGGTTTTCGCCACGGGAGACTACAACGTGATCCCCTACATGACTGGTATCACGGCGGACGAGGGTATTTTGATGCTGAGAAGTGAGTAAAAATAGTTTTGAGTAGCTCGATAAGGAAAAACCTCGGTTAGAGGCTACAAAAGAAGGTGAAGGAAGGTGACAAAAAAATTTATTCAAGAACGATAACCGACTTGCAGATCTCTTTTAGTTAGTCAGTCCCTCCTAGTAACGCTATCTAGGGAAAAATATTCAAGTTTAGGCTCAGAGATAGCTGATAAAGACAGGCTAAAATCAAAATAATCTTCCTAAATTTTTAAAACTCACCTTCAAAAGCTCTTTTTGGCATGTATTCAACAAATTTTGGCTTTTGGGCTCCATTAAAAAGCTCGTTAAAAATCGTTTTGAGAAGTAGAAAAGTTAAATTGAATTTGGAAGCCCAAAATAAAAATCAGGCTATCAGTTAAGAAGACTATGGTTTGAGCTAAAAAATACCTCTTTCACTTCAGATGACCGAGTGGACACCATGGTCTGGCCCAAGCTCCGGAACAGCAGCACATTCTTCATCCCCTCCGACCTCCACCTCAACGGCCTCTCACCCTGGGAAATCAAGTCGCTGGCCCGCAAGATCGGAAGCTTCTATCTCTCCGGAGTGACAGACGACAACTCTGCCACAGACGCCCTCGTTCGAGTAAGTCCCGAGTCCAAACCTCGCCTTCAGACCTCATTTCATCTCTATTTCAGTACGGAACCGACGTGTGGTTCCTCAACGGGCTCGTCAGAGGGGTGCAGCTCATGCTGGCACACGGCGAGCAGAAGATCTTCATGTACCGCTTCGCTTTCGAGGGCAGCTTCAACTTCTACAAGCGCTTCACGGGCTACAATGGCCGAGGAGTCTCGCACGGAGACGAGCTGGGCTACCTATTTGCCGTCCCCTTCCCCCTCCTGAAGCTGCAGGGGCTGAAGAAGTTCAACCGAGAGATCCAGATGCTCCGGTGCATGCTCACGATGTGGACAAACTTTGCCAAAACGGGGAACCCGAATCTGGGGGAGAAACACGAGGGCCAGTCCTTCCGGGACTTTTACTGGCTGCCCTCCAAGTCGAACGACGACATCTTCTACCTGGACATCAATGACCACATGAAGGTATTTGCCGGATTCCCGTACCCCAACCGGTTACGGTTCTGGGAGGAGATTTACCAAAGATTCGGGTGACAGAGCCGCCCACTGATGGGACTGAAGTCGATGTAAATATGATTTTAAGGCTAAGTTTAAGTTATTAAATTAATTTGGGACTAAGCAACAATTTCAACATTCGGCCTGTCGACATAAAATTTTATTTCTTGAGAACCAAAGGAAGGCAAAAGAAGGGACAAAATAAGAAGGTTAACCTTGACTTTGGCTAGCTAAATAAAAATTAAATTTTAAACCTTAAAAATAAGTCTTCGGGTTAAGATAACTCTCGATGGTGTCACTTCCGGTAGTTAGAAATTTTATGACAAAATTCTAGATGGCACTTCTCGATGCTCAAATTTCTCAAGTAGCAGATAGTCTAGAAACTTTTTAATGATAAGTCAAAACTTTTTTAAACTTTCCCAATTTTTCAAAAATATTCCGGGAAGTTTGTGTGTTAGTTCTCCCCTTTAGAATATCATCTACCAATACAACAGATCAGATTGATAAAATATTTACTAATATTAAGTTCAGAAACCCAAATTGGGAACTCAGATTGGGAGCTTTAAAATATTCCGGCCTGATTTATGGCTTGTAGGAGAGACTTTTTAGCGGAACACAATCTCCGATTAGATAAACGCTGCATTTTATTGGTCTATTGATTTGTGATTTCCTGCGAAAAGTCTTTGTTGTCCCCTCAGAAGCAGAAAAGTAAGCTTTCTCGTCCATTTGCTATTGTCATCCCTATGTGCAAGTTCACTGACTCACCTCTCTCTGCAAAGCAGTAATCGCGATCAAATTATAGGTTTTCTCTGGCCTGAGGTGCAATTAGAGTAGACTTCGCACACAACAAAGTACGCGGCAACGACACGCTTCCCGTGCTGCTCGCGAAATTGCGCGTCTGCTTATGCAACGGCAAGGTCGTTTGTGGCGTGTTTTCTTTGCTTTTCTCTCCATCCGTCTTTCTTGCAGTTACATTGCTGCTGCAGCGCTCAAACATGGCATTGTCTTGCCATATTTACAACCAAACTGTTGTTTTGACTGCACTTAGCACATGAATATGGGACAAACTTTTTATTTCTTTCATAAATACTTGAGATAAGAGATTGATTATCTATGAACAGCGGTACTTAAGTCTACAGAAGAGCCTTTCAGACTGGTTTTGGCACAGGTTGGAGTTGCTTGGCGGTGTCTCGGAGCACGCGGGAGCCCCATCTGGTGAAGAAGGTGTCCAAGTCGTTGAAGACCTACGGGAATCGAGGTCAGAAATGGGCTTTTGAAGGAGATTAGTTACCTGAGTCCCTCCGTACTGGCTCTGGAAGGAGTCCCAGGGGATAGCGGTGGCGTGGGGCGTAAAGTCCTCGTAGCGTGTGATGTCGTGACTGGAGAAGGATGGCGTCTTGAAGTGGGAGGAGTAGCCCTTGCCCGAGAACTGCGACGCGGCTTGCTTCCGTGGGGTGTCTGGAAAGTATGGAGAGTAAGGAAAATGAGAAAGCAGACGAACTGGCGAATTTAAGGAAGTGGAAGTGACTTGATCTGAGGGTTCGTTCACATATTACAACATGGTCAAAGGGGAAATGGCGTGACAACAATCAACAGGTCACGAACAAGTCTAAGTGACAAACTGTGCAAAAGATGATCAAAAACGCGATTTTTACCGTGACGTAATATCTGCACGAACCCTAAATCACCATTTGGCATTGCGCATGCGCAGAAAGGAGCACACCCAAAAAAGCTTTCGAGGAGAATTTAGTCTTCTTTGGTAATTTTCTTTTAACTGAGCTTCAGGGCCGCGTTAGCCAGATGGGACCTTTGGGAGTCTTCATTTTTAGCGTCTAACATGTTAAGTAAATTATTGAGAGCCTCTTTAAATTAAAAGGGGCACCTAAAAAGTTGCAATGATCCTTAAAAGTTGTGCTGGGGCTCCCTAAAAATTAAAGGGGACTCTTTTTAGGTTCTGATGAGGCCCCCTGACCATTCCAAGGGCCTCTAAAGATATTTCTGGGGCCTTCTAAAAATTCAAGGGACCCCCTAAAAATTAAAGAGGCCCATTTAAAGTTCTACAAAATATGTTTCGAAAATTTTAGTAGAGAAAAGGGCCCCCTCGAATGCAAACACAGCCCTGCTGAGCTTAGATCAAGAAGGGAAATTAGTCGAAAAACATTTTCCGTTCTGCGCATGCGCAAGCCAAATTGTCAATGGACCGAAAAAGCCCTAACAACTAGCCAACTAAGTATTTATGGCCAATTAGAGGCATCAAAGATAGACTTATCACAATGAGCGGCGCTTTTATTCGGCTATCTCTAATCTTAATGCAATCAATCACAATAATGTCAGTGGAACGTCGGATAATCTTCCGTCGAGTCGAAGAGATAAGACTGCTCGAACTGGTATTTCGTCACCCAGGGCACGGTGACGGTGCTGCGGCCCGTGAAGTGGGGCGAGAAATTGTATATCAGATGCCGCATCTCGTCTAGACGGTCATCGAAGCGGTGGTTGCTGCGTCTCGTCTCGCTCACGAAGAACGTTGCCAGGTAGTGGCTGAGCTGGATGGCGGCCTGGCTGTGAGGGACCTGCCACAGAAAGCTCCACTCGAAGGGGTTCTTCTCGGGATGGTACTGCGTGCCGTAGAAGGGGTAACGGACGTGCTCGTAGGTGGAGACGTGCTCAATCCCAAAGAGGTCCCGGTTCGTGGTGAGGATCCTCCAGTTGTCCGAGATCCCCGTCGCCTGCAGCGTCTCGTTTGTCACGCAGTAGATGTGGATGTTGAAGGCCACTCTCTCCCGCTCCAGGGACTGCTGCAGCTCCGTCGAGAGACCCGCGAACATGCGCCCTCTGGTGCCCGTGAACTCGAGGGGGTAGGCAGCGTTGTAGGCGAAGCAGCTCCTCAGCACGTCCCTGGACCTGCCGGCGTCCTGGTAGGCCAGCACCTCGAAGCCCAGACACGTGCCCCAGACCGGGAAGTAGTCGCCCTCGTCGTTGTACCTCCGAGCGATATCAAAGATGTAGTCCACGGACTTGCCGTAGCCGTCGACGTTGGCGTCCAAGCTCGCCGCTCCTCCCGGAAATACGACCCCGTTGATCTTGCTGAGGAGCTTCTCGTAGTACTCCCTCGGCCGGTTGTTGAAAATCGGCACCACTCGGGCCCCTCCCGCCTCAATGAACTTCACGTACGAGGCTCCAATGATCGACTTCTCCTGTATTGGCGTCTCGGTCTCCGTTCCCTTGAGGTTCGGGATGCTGTTTCTGACGTCCTGGAGCATCAGCACTCCGATAATAGGCTGGTAGTTGAACCTGATGTCGGGGTCAGGGATGACATCTCGCGAGAAAGAGGTGCTCGGGAGCGCGAAAAGGAGAATCAGGACGAAGATGAAGAGGGAGAACAGGACTCCGAAGAGGAACTTGAACATTTCTGGCGTATTTTTGGTCGCAATTTTTATGGCGAACTGGGCTTTTTTCGGTAATGATGCCAATTTTAAGTCGAGATACGGGAGCTCTTTATCGGAACGTTATCGGCGACATGTGATGAGTAACGACAGAGTTGTAAAAGAGCAATAAAAGATATAAATCAATCAGCCGGTAGCACATTTTCGTCAATCGAAGTGAGATTTTTGCCCCCGGTCTTATCGGAGCTGGCATGTTTATTGAGTTACGTCACTTGGAATGCCTCGTGTCTGCAGCGGAAATCCTGTTTTATTTTCGGCTTTCACTCTGATAAACTAGAAGCAGCTTTGCGGGCCTCTGAATTTATTTTCTGTCAGGCTAATTTTCGACCCTTTTCTTTGGATATTTGGTTATTCTTGAAGAAACTTTTCCACCTTCTCACACTTTTTACACTGCTGTTATTTGGGTAAAAAAACTTTTTGGCCCTCTGATCTCAGCTAGAGGAAGGGTTTAGAACAACTAAGGGGAACCACATTTTTCACAGTAAATAAATTGGACTTTTTGAGGCTTTAGAAGCAGTTCTGGAAGATAGAAATCTTGTTTATTCTAACTAAGAGATTCTCTAGGAGTCTCAAATAAAGAGTTAAGGGCCCAAATTCAAAGAAAATGGCCAAATATTTTAAGTCATGGGCCCCGATTTTAAGCTAGAAGCCTCAAATGCAAGGATAGAGGCTCTAAATTTTAAGCCAGGGTCCAAAATTCTAAGATAGGGGCTCCAAACTCAATCTGAGAGATACCTGATTTTGAAACAGAGGTCCATTTTTAGACTTTCATTGTACTCAAGCCAATTTATAGAACCATTTCATGAATTTTTTCTCAATCACCGATTTTTGAAAATTTACCCTTGAGAAAAAACGAAAGACTACTCACAAACTGGCACTGCCCTAGGTTGCTCCACTGCCGAGGTCGGGAACTCGAGGTACGTGAGGATGGGCTTGAAGACGGGAGGCATGACGTGGTTCACGCTCGGCTTGTGGTTCCAGATCTGCTTGATAACGTAGGTCGTGTCCGCCAGTGGCATCGCCAGGTAGTGCCCGTTCGACTCCACCTTGACCTGGTACGTCGGTCTCGATCCCCGCTGCAGATACGGAAACACCTGATGCTGCCTCTGCTCCAGAATAATACCGTCCGGTACCGCGATTCCGTCCTTCTGCAGCCGGTTCAGCAAGAGCCGGTCCGATCGCCAGGCTTCGGTGGGAATTTTGCCGCCGAGCTCCGGAGTCACATGCTCTCGGAATATGGCTCGCTTTTTTGGATTCTGTGAATTATGTTGGACATAAAAAGGTAAGTCGTGAGCCGTTTGACATGCAAAATATGGGAAGAGGTTCATGTGAGCATTAATCAAATGAGACGCGAGATATTCAACCTTTAAGACAATGTAATATTTTAATGGGTGCTTCACTCCGAGACTCACCTTTACTGTGGCAGCTTCTGTGAGTGTGACGGTGCAGATTGCGAAAAATGCAAGCGTGAATGCAGCGTTCCTCCTCATCGTAACTCGCTTGTTTTATTTATATGCGCAAATTGTTATTCACTAACGAGCTTCGTCGCCGCTTACTCCTTTATGATGACTTAAGTAACTAATTTTCGGATCTTAGTGGTCGACTGGCCTCGCGTTTATGGACGTAGCAGTCTTATAGGCATCACATCTCAGTTTCTGCAACGTCATGAGGAGTCAGCAAGTCGCACTTTTTCCACCAAACCCCCCTCCACCTATGAAATTTGATGGATGACGTGCGAAATAGCGAATCAGGTGCCTCGGCAGAAGCACAGGTGGATCCCAGCACCTCGAATTGGGAGAAAAGTGCGATTTTCACGGTTCTTGCGTCATTTGCGATGGGCAATCAGTCACACCGGCCTCCATTATTTTAACGAGTAGAAGCAGTAGCGAGTTAACCCTCTAACGCATTTAAAAATTTTTAGTCAGAAAAGAGGGTTTTTTCTGATGAGTAAAACTTTTTTATGCTTCATTTAATTGAGCTGAAATTTTAGTATGTTATAGCTGACATTTAATCAAGCAAATCATGGAACATTGTTATGGCCCTATCTCCTAAGAGAAGGGAGTTAGGGCTTCCCACAGTTGGTCAAGTTTTTCTTTCTTCAATCAACTGTAAGTTTCTTACGGTGTACGACAAAAATGTAAATTAAAAACCGTTAGAAAGCCAGATAATCAATCTAAAATAACTCATTAAATTTTTTTCCCCAAAAAAAGTTTTTGACCGAAAACCTTCACCTCAACACAATGCATTAGAGGGTTAACGTACCGGCTGAGTGTCATTTTCGCTCGCAAAACATCAATTCACTCTAATTAATGGACCCAGCCCCGTTAACCCTCTCACTTTTCAATTACCGCTCGTCTGATGCCCCGTGTCGATATTTTTCGACCCAGAAGGACGCGAAAGTGAATGAGCGCCTTCTTGGCATTGGTGCTCCATATTTCCAGGTCACCAGATGGCCATAAGAGCATCGTAACTGGCAATTAAATGTCCGATGGTGTTCGTTACAACCCCATCAACGAGATAAGCTCACCGCGAGAGCTGGCCAGTGCCATTAGATATGCGTAAAATAAAATTTACATTCAGGTTTATAACCATCCAATCAAACGGGCGATAAAAGCGACCAGTGTTTACAGTAATGCGCTCGTAAAGTGCGACCCCCTTCATGTAACCCCCGTTTGTGCCATTCTCTAGGATAATCGGCACCGAAAGCGCCCATTAGCGACGCACAATTGAAATTATACGGCTTCGACGTCCCACCGAGCTTTTTGCGACGCGACTCCAATTACCCAAATTCAATATGAATGATGATCTACAATCAGGCATGTGAGCGATGGGCAGCAAATTACTCAGAAGGGGTGTAAGGTCGTCATTAAGCCGCTCAATCGACAAAAGAGTCGCATTGTGCCTCTCTGAATTACTTGGCACTTCAATCAATTTGCCAAATTGAATTATTTTGATCCCCCTAAGTTTGTTTGTTGGCACTCTACTTCGGCAGTTCAATGTCAGGTTCCGTCGCGTCTCCTTTGTCAATTGTTACAAAAAATAAATGCCGCTGGGATCATTGACAATGGGGGGCTTTGACGGGGATTTATCGGAAGGAGTCACGCGCCGACTTCCGAGGGCGCTTTGCGGAATCGCGAATCAACGGAATGCTTGTTGGAGTCAAGTTCAGGGAGGTTTTTTTGCAGGTTTGAGGAAGGAGAAACTCTTATTTCTTGAAGTCTGAGGAGACTGGGTCAAGTTTGGGACTTAAATTACTCTAAGGTCAAATTTAAGTCTCCCAGATTTTTTTGGCTATTCAGGAGTTTTCAAATTTTCCCGTTCAAATTTTTTCCCAAATCAAAGTTCATCAGAAAGTTTTGGCCATAGAGATAACTTTTAGAGGGACAACAATCTTTCGGTTTCTGATTTTCGTCGAAACTCGCAGGTTGGCTTAATTTTCAAAACGTAAAATTCAATCCAGATATCGTCAATTGGAATTCAGAAATCATCAATTGCAATTCAGTATTTGTAAATCAAGACGACATTATTATTTTTCCTCGATTCATAGCCACTGAAAATTTAGATTGAGACTAAACACATTTGTATGATTATGCAACAAAAGAGGAAAGTATAACGGGACTCAATAGGGTTGCCCAAATTTAAAATTATGATATTTTGTAGTTCGCTAGTCCAAAGGAGAGAAAATCCATCCTTCTCGATCTGACTTGAAGAAACTCTCTTTTTACTTCCTCAACACGCTTCAAGCTTCTGCCCCTTTGTATGCAAATTCCCGCCTCTTTTTGCACGCACCTCAGCTTTCTTCGTTTTTTCCTCGCACTGCTACTCGCAAGACCTGCGTGGTTCAGGTTCGTCTCCGCAGTTTTGCGTTTCTAATTTGGAGCAAAAAAACGCCACACTCCATAATCAATCGGTAATAAACCAATTTGGGCACCAAAACATCAATAAAATGCAGCAAACGGGAAGGAGGTTCCTCGAAACACTTTCCTGCAAACACGCGGTCGCTTAGCAGGTGATTAACGAGTACAAGCACGCAAGTATCAAGATCATTTTCCCATTGTTACTGCTCAACTACCAGCGCTCGCTTAATGAATTCATTGCGCGCGCTGCCCATCAGCCATCACATGACTTTCCGAAAGCCCGAAAGCGGAATGATGAAAGTGTATGTTTGGGTCCGGGCCACAAAAAGCTGTTGCTCGTGACGCAATTGGCGTTGTTTACATCCTCTGATGTCGTCTTTCTCGCCGATGTGAATCAGGTGAAGTACCCGATAAATTTCCGGGGGCCTTTTGATTTCGGCGACCACGTGAGCAGAGTTTTCGCAAACGATGGCCAGTGACAAGTTGCATAATTGGGCTAGACAAAATCTTGATTGCTTTTAAAACGCCTAATTGACGTGCTTTTAATACACTCTGGGTTTCGGGGGGCACAAAGAGCCCCGGCACGTTTCTGCCAAATGAATGGGTCGCGATGTAACTGTCGCGGCTGCAGATTATCCAATGCAAACGTACCCCGGGTGGGCACCGAGAGGGGGGGATGAGTGGACCTTTTGTCCCGGGAAGAATCCGACGTTGACATCTATCCTTAAATATAAAACCTGTCTGATAATTTTAAAGTGATACTTAAACCATTTAAATTTTCAATTTCAGCTCAATTAAAGCACCTAAAATGTTTCCCCCTTCGGTGACCTCTCACCCCACCCCCTTAAGAGATAGGGGCAATCATCTGTTGTATAATTTGTTAGATTTGCTATGATGTATAACATATCCAAAATTCAGCTCAATTGGACGAAGTATATGGAACTTTCATCCAACGGGAAAACCCCCTTAACTCCCCCCCAGGCAGTGTTCTGGAAAAACCAAAGTGGTAACACCACTCTCCAGACTACACAAGACATTATGCAAAAAACCACAAGTCTCTAGCTCTTCTAGTATCGGAGCCTTTGTGACTCGGACGGACGGATATTTCGGACACAAAAGTGCATTTTTTTCAAAATTAATGAAAACGCACCAAAATGGTTTTATGGTTCTCAAAAGAGCCTTCTCGGTTTTTTTAATGAAATTTGTGCGTCGGGGGTTAGAGGGGCTGGATTGAAAATTCATCCCAGGCCCGTGAATGTCTCTCGAAACCCCTAGTAGCATCTCTCGACCCCGTAGCCGTAATCGCGGAAGAACGAGACCCACTGACCACAAAGCTGACGATGTGCATAATTAAGCACGCCTAGTTGTTTTCTTGCGCCACCAGGTGCGGCCGAGCACTTCCTCGCGCCAATCAATCACGCTGATTGAATTTCTCCGCAAGCTCCGGACCCTAGAAACTCCGATGGACTCCCGGGTGGGTGACAAAAAACACCATAAGTGGTGTGGCAGTGGCAAAAACTAAAAGTGAAAACAACGCCGCGTCTTTACGAACAAGTCGAATCGATTGGGAGCGGGCGAGGAAGAAAAATTATTGCCATTGTTTACGGAATCCAGCACTTGGGTGATGTTACGATGAAAAGTTGGTGAAGGTTACGGTACCTAAGCGCTTCTGGTGCCGATTTATGTAATTTTAAATTCGTTAAATCGTCACGCATTATTTTCCATTCGCTCTACGCGTTTGTCGTAGACATCTCCAATGAATGACCATTTAAATTACGATAATTGTTGTGCGGGCAATAACGCGATTAGCCATTAATTATTGTGGCTAGCGAGGGAAGACGACACCCTTAATCATCTGCGCTGTTGAAGCGAGGGCTCGCGGTGGCTTTGATAGGGATTTATTATTATCTTTTTGCCGGCCTCGCACGTCTCTCTGGGCTATAATCAGGGCGCTGACATTGGAGAAACTTTCGAATCAAGGTTTGTAAAAAAATTCTTAATTTTTAATCAACTTTCTTAGCCACTTAACTTTCTTTGGGGTCTCAAGAACCATTCCCAGGCTTTGAGACTAGTAAAAGCTGCAGTAAAACATTAAGAGATGTTTTAAAGCTATCTGCCTTTTTGACGATAAAAATTGGCTCCAAAAGTGCTCTCAAGTGATGATTTATGAGGAACTGTGACCTCGTTAAATCCTCGCCCTGGGCCCCATCCGCACAATGCCAGACCCCGAGACCATTTGCAGTTGCATTTTTTGCCCCAAGCACAACGACTCTGGAGTGGGCTCAAAGAAAATTGTACAAACAGCTTGTACGTGCGAAATTATTCAACCGACACACATAATAAACATTTCGAAAATAATCACACACTCATTTCATCTTCATTCAGACCAATTTCGTCGCCGCTGCTTCAGTTATGAGGTTCGCAATCGCATAAATTGTGGATGTCGATTTCATTGTTACAAGCAGTTTGATTAGTTACCAGCCAGCCCGATGATTGAGGTTACATGTGAGTTAATCCAAAAGGCGAGTGACTCCGCGATGATCTGATACTCGTTATTGCAGAAACACACAAAAGAAACTTGAATGTAATTCACCGAAAAGTGTCTTGGAAACCTTGAGCTCCCGAATTTCACCACTTTTTGCTCGTCTCGCTTATCTATTTTTTTCACTTTCCCTCGTTCTTCTGCTGGTGTTGCTTCAATTAGCACTGGAACTCTGGTCTCTTCTCGCATAAATGCACGTAGAAAAAGTTCACGCGCGCAAAAAATGCCACGATACTCTTAAAACACGTCCGATCCGCAAGGAGGCTCGTCGCTAACTGATCCGATGCTGCACCGTGATGGCCAGCGTAGCTCGCGGGTCGGCGAAAAAAGTTTCGTGCTGTATGTTGAATCTCAAATTGCAGCAAAAACAGACGCTCCTGTGTCGTACGGCGGGCTTGTAGGCACTTTCTATGACGTCACAGAGCTCAGAGTGGCTGTTTTTAGGCTTAAGGGCTCATTCAAGTATTATGTCACGGTAAAAATCGGGATCTTAGACTCCTCTTCCTCCTTCCTCCCCCCTCTCTCAAACCGTTACGAAATATTTGAACGACCCTAATGGTGCAAAAAGAGACCTCGCTCATTTGACACAGGAAGGCGAGCGGCTTCGGGAGGAAATCCTACTCAAAAGAGCTCGTGGGAAACAAGCGACGAACCCGGGATTATTGACGTGGGCCCTAAGAGGCTCGCGAGCTAAGCCCCAGTTTACGAAACGACGCACCACAGACCACTAATCGATTGGCTTGGCGAGATTACGGGCTCTCTACCTGCGCTCGAAATTCGAATCGGTGGGCCAATGCAGTTTCCTCTTGATTGATCCGGCCCAGGTGTGTGAAAATCGATTCAAATTAGGTTGGGTTTCCGTTGATTGCTGGAGGACACGGAGCAGGTGATACGGAGGCATCTCGACTTGGCTTAGGTCAGTTCAAGTCAAGCAAGTTTTTGCCCTCGCACCTTTTCCCGTTTCGCTTCTTTCTTTTTTACCGCCCGCCGCGACGCACTCGCTCCGTCGTCTTGCGTAACCCCTTTTTCATAATTTCTCTGCTTTTTCTGACTCCCCTCGAACTGTCGTCATGCTCATCGTCGACCATTCATTATTCAAAGCCGTTCATGCAGGGTCGCGCGGGAGACAATTTATTGCAACAAAGATATTGCTGAAACACAGAAATTGCAGCGCGAGTGGAACAAATATTTATTTATAGCAGCAAAGCCATTGACGAATGTTGCAGAAATATGTATGGAGGAGAACAAGAGGGGCTAGCTGGAGCGGCATCGGCATGGCAAGTGTCTCGTTGCACCAGTGACTGAGGCATAAGTCATTGATATTGTGTGTTGATTGCATCGTTGGACAAATAATGAGCCTAGCTGCAGTTTTGCTTTGATTTTCTCAAAATTGGATCAAGGGAAGGGATGGTGCTGGGGGGGGACCTTTTTTCTGAAGTCAAACTAACTTCAAAGGGGAGTTAAAAGTCCACGTTTGGGCCCTATTTAGTCCGTCTCTGCCATCAAATCCAGTGATGGAGCTAAAGGCGGATTTTTTCAAGACTGAAAGGAAGCTGAAAAGCTTATCTTAAACGCTCTTGAATCCGTTTCTGCCATCAAATTCAGGAAAGGAGTCAAGGAGGATTATTTTCTAAGGCAATACTTAACGTTTTTGGACTAAAAATGATTTTTAGAGCTCATTTTAAATCCACTTAAGGATCCTTTCTAGTCTTTTTCTGCCATAAATGCACAGATGGAGCTTTCATCTCATATTTTCTACAACGAAAATATTTAAAATGCTCTCAAGGACCCCTTAAGTCCAAATCTGCCATCTAAAGAAGGAATGGAGCTAAAAAAGGCAAAAAAGAACTGATCCTCATCACAAGATATGAGTTAAAAATTGGGTGGTCCCCTCTTGAGTCCATCCCTGTCCTTAGACGAAGACTTGGAAGGAATGACCCCCTCATGAGCCATACCTGCGCCCGTCAATTATTATGTAAGCCCCAAGAAGCTCACGTGATACTCAAAAGAGCATTCTTCGCCTCCTCTATACACTTTATGTACAACAATTGGGGTTAATTACTCGACTCACTTTGCAAATAAACCATCTGTTAGAGCGCCATAAACGCATTCCACGGGCCCCTCGGCCTCGCGATTCGCACAGAACGCTCGCCACTTTCGGATTTGGAGCTTTCAACTACATTTCGACACACGACGTGATTCAATTCGGCACCGAGATAACATCAAACGGCTGATAAGCACGCGGCGCGGTCGTAAAAACAATGGCAAAAAGGCGCGTGAAGCAACCTTGATACACTACTCTCTTCATCCAGCTCTCGGTGTGAAATGCGAATCACATGGCTCGCGGAAAAAAACGGCGGCATCTCGAGAGACACATGTATGTGACTGCGATGCTGCAGCACTTGACCTGGTTGCGGTCGTCTGCGACTCTGCGGGCCTCTGAAAGTGGTTTGCATCCATGTAAGGGCGCTCAAACATTCAATTAGCGTTTGACAGCAGGGCGTCTGAGGGCCATCGTGTTTGTTGTTTTTTGGCCGAAAGTTGTGAGCTTAGTCTGCCTCTCGGATTAGAACGGGGAAGCCAAAGAAAACAGCGATCGGAAGTAAATATTGTTTCTAAGCTGATTTCGTGCCAATCGAGGCAATTGGATTGCCGATTGAGTTTCGGGACTTCCTCCCCGAACTTTCCCAATCTGCCTCAGCGATCTGCATAGTATGTATCTGGAGCATTTCAACAATGGAACCAATCAGCTCTGCCATAAAAAGTCTTTGTGAGGGCGACAAGTTGGGCCGAACGCGTACCTGTACGGGGTGTGCTCAGGATGTGAAGTCGTAAAAGGGTTCACAACACAAACAAAGGTGGGCCTGAAGTGCCGGGTTGTGCAACGAGGACCATGGATGTGGGACTGTGTGCGTGAGGGACCGGGTACCTGGGATGCGCAAGAGACGTTTCATTCATAAATTTGGAGTCCTCGAGTGCAGCAGCAAAATGGATTTTCTCATACTCCTAGTTCTCGTCATTTGCGGAAGTTCGGCCGTGGAAGGATATTACGTTCACAAGGCGCCTCACGGAGACCAACTTCCGGTCCAGAAGTGCCGTCTCATGTGTGAATCTAGCGTAAGTCAGCTCTTTTGAAGCCTCTCAAGGAATCTCTAACTCCCGAAATGTCTCTTCCAGTTCCTCGAAGCCCAACAAACCCGGTGTGAAGCGAGCTCCGGATGCTCCATGTGCTGGGACTACTGCTCCATGCTGTTCCTCGAGAGCCGCACCATTATGACCCTGATGTGCACGGACGTAATTTGCGTAAGTTTGCTGACCTCTCGACGAGAGCCCCCTCTAACTCGCTTTCTTCAGTTCTCAGGATGCCGAAACGCCTGCAAGTTCTACGGTCTGGACCCCAAGAGACAGCACGAGAGTCGACAGAAACTGCTGGAGAAGTTGACCAAGCCCTGACAGCAGTGAGAAAGTTTTGTTGTTATCAAAGTTTGTACTCTTCGTTGAGATTACGCAGAATCGTACGTGGTTGACTTAAGTTAAGTGTTATATAATTGTAAATAGGAGCCGAGATTGCTTCAAAATTGAATAAAATGATGCCGTAAACTCGAAGCACGACTTGTTTCGTCGATGGCCGGGGGAAATAGACCGAAGCCTGCCAATATTCTCACCCCAGGTGCTCACTGAGCGTTGTGCTGGTCTCGAAATGGGAGACACGACCCTTGCTGGCTGCGTGATTTACGGTTTCGATGTCACAATAATATCATTTATGCAAATTGATCGACAGAAATACCGGCTAAATTCGAAAAACTCGCTTCCGGAGCTTGCAGAGTCTCCGCCAGATGTCTCGTTTCGGTCTCACTAGTTTGAAATTCCAGCCGTTGAAGTTTTTGCTAAACGTTCTCGCAACAACGTGGGAGTGAGTGAAGCCAGATCCCATAAAGATCAGAGCCCCCGCTGCGATTCTAACTCAGATCACTGTCAGCTCCAATTCTGAGGCCAATCTCCACAATTTACAAATTTATGAACAATGTCACTGCCGTTAGTTTAATTGTCTCGTCATTTATCTCGCGCTGAGTACCATGGGAGCAAGATAGTAAAATAATTTAGAAGAAAAGTGATTAAGATGCAAATAAAAACGCGCACTTGCATCTCACACGACTCGGCATGAGACTTTATTGATAATTGTACGTCGGTAATGAATGTGTTTTGCACCTGAGAGCTGAACTTTACTGTTTTTATATGGGAGTGCGCTTTTTATGGATCATAACCAGGTGCATTGTGAGCTCTGACGTCAAAGCTGGCCAATTAGTGCGCTAGAAACTTATTTCTGGGCCAGACTGACGGACGAGATTTTTTGTTTCGAGATTCAAGGTTGTTTAAGAGGAGCAGAAGGAATTTGTCTGTTTGTCAAAATTTCTTAGACAGACATATTCTTTTTTCGAGACATTCAAGGTCACTTTAAAAAGGTACAGAGAAGGTTCATTTATATCAAAAGAGTCTTCTGGGAGTTTGGGAGGAACCCACCCCATCAGAAAACTCCCAGAAAAGAAACACATGAGCTCTGACAAAGCCTTAAAAGAGGTTTGAGGTTTTATGAGAAAAAATTAAGCCTATCTTGAAGAGCTACAGAGAGCTTTATTTGAACACTGGGTCATGAATAAAGCCTATAGAAATTTAATTTTTAAATCTTGAATTTTGAAATTCCATTAGGAAAAAATTTGGTTCCTAAAAGAAGCCCTTAAAAACCCTTTTTTGAGTCATAGCTGGTAGAAAAATTTCATGGTTCCTTGAGGGGTCAATAGAAGAAAATTTAGAAAATTTTGTTACGTAAATTTTCGTATTTGGGAAAGCCGCGATTTCCCAAGCCGAGGCATGTTTTATTAAAACGGCCAATGATTGATTAGAGCTGGAAGTCGTTTAATTTGGAGATCTGATAACGACGAGCATTATTGTCGCCACATTTGCTGGGCTTTTCATATGTCAACAGCTAATACAACAATTTAATAACGAACCTTTTTATAGCTCCGGCGCGCGCTGGCTGCTCACTTAGATTAATTAACTCCGATATCGAATCGATTTTTTCCATCGCTTTTTACTTCACTCGCCAGTCGCGCGATAAAGTTGTCAATCTGTCGTATAAAGTATATTAATGATGATATAATTTCGTGCACAACGTGCTAATGAATGGTCCATGGCTTACGCGATAATTTAATCGTGAGCGTCCGAATGAGAAACCCCAAATTAGACCCGATACTCGGAGTCGAAGAATACTCATGCCCGAGACCTGAGCCTGGCCCATGCCTGCCATGTAATAATTGAAGTTGAAGTGAAAATTACCGCGAGCCACGCTGACCAATGATGCGAGCCCGAGCGGCTATAATAAGGTGAGAGGCAGACTTGACAAAATAATTTGGGAGACGAGACTCGGCTCGTGATTATGAAGATCATTAGAAAATGAAGGCTGTACATGATTATTTTGAGTCATGTCGGCTTTGAATCAAAAAGAGATTTTTTTCGGCTTATTAACTCTGCCCCAGCAGGGTTTCGCACCTTCGTCTCCAGCTGAGCAACGATCGTCGGGCAAGCGAATTCGTCCCTTCCTCCAGCGACTCCAGCGAGTCTCCCAATCGCCTCTTCTCCTCCACAACATCTTCATTATCACTCGATTTTATGCTTTCTCAACACCTCAATTGTGAGCGGGGCGCGCGCGAGGCAAAGGCAGCGCGAGGAAAGGAGGAAAAGAGGCACAGGCAGAGCAGAGGAGAGGCAATGAATGCGTACATTTATGAAAAGAGAAGTGTTATTTGAAGAATTTAAATTATTATTGTTCGGGTAATGATTTATTTGTGCTTTTTAATAACAGCCTTTTATGGCCGCCATTCTCGGCCGAGAGCGGCTTATACATGCGGCGAAATTGAATTTTAAGATGACTCAATTACTTTTGATCGGCTCTCAATGGACGCAGAAAGCAGATGGTTGCTCTTTTCGCTCTTTTGGAAAGTGACTCGTTTGTCTGGCGGACGATTGTTATTGCTTGTGTTAAGGGTGTCTTTTTACGACTTTTTTAACTGGTGTTTTTCTTTTTCACTGAGAGAATTATGGACTAGAAATATTACGAGAAAGCTCAAGCAGTCCTTAAATTAGCCTCTTTTTTTGGCTATTTACCTCTTCACAGTTTAGCGTGTTAGATTTTTTCTGAAGTAAGAAGCCTTAGATAAGTTAAGAAAAAATACTCTCAAGCGCTTAAACTTCTTTAAGACTTCAGAAGAAATCTAAAAAGCTCAAAAATCAACTTCAAACAGTCCAAATCATGAAAAACGTTTCCTGACCTCAGAAACAAGAAAGATAATCCTGTGGATCAAAAAAGGCTCTTTTCTGAGATTTCAAAACTTTCTCTGAAATCTGTAGAAAAATTCAATTTTTACGTCTAGAGTACGACACTGTATAATCTGTTGGTAAAAAAATTTGTTGACTTGTTTCCTAGACACCTATTCTCGTGAAAGTCGAGAACCACGAAAAAATTCGAAGCCAAACCGCTTTTTATGATCTCCAGCTTTATGATTTAATTTACCTACTTAGCTAACAATAATGAAGCGACCTGTTTATTGACTCCTCCGTCCGGTGAGAAGCCCGAAGTTCATAAAAAGCCAGCATTAATATTTGTAATACACACAATAATTTAGGTGTTTTTATTCCCAGATTCCTTTATTAAATTATTTATTTGATCTTTCGTGCTTTTTATTTCTTTCGCCGAGCAGCTCTCGCCTCTCTCGTACACTCGTAACTTTTGTTCTTTAGCGCTCTATTATTAAAAGCAATAAATCATGTTGCGCGATCAGATGAATGGAAAGCGAGTGCAAGCGGCCCAATCACGTAAACTCGAGCGGAATCGGGACGTTTAGCGCATAATGGTGACATTTGGAGCCCTCATTTACACACTTTACGACACTCTTAGCTCAAAAATGGCCCATGTCAGTGCGCTGTCATCGTCGTTTCCCCGTGAAAGAAGTGATGATAAACGGGCTCACGAAGCGGAGAGGGCAACAAATGATGGGATTCAACAACAACAAAGCTCACCTTTTGTTGCCTTTATTGAGCCAGACGTTATTCAATAAATAAAATCAAAATTAAACGTTTATTATCAGAGATTTGTTACGCTAAGTTGGGAAAATTAAGATGTTGTGTCGGCGTTGAATGGAGAGGCGTTGGGTGCCGAAGTCGAGGGACAACAAAGCGATCGAGCTCGGCCGAGATTGAATTTGAGAAAGTGAGTTGACGGAAAATGTGATAAATGGAGTTCTTGGGCTGAAAAGGAAAATGATAAAAATTCAAATGAGCGCTGCATGGTGAGAGAGCCGATTGAAATTGGTATTTTTACGGTCGCGGGAGATATTAACAGCGTCACACTATTTGGACCGTGCCCGTTTCAATCATCTGCATTCTGGACTCCCAACCTTGGGGCTAATCAGACTTCAAGGAGATGTTGAATCTTCTATTTTTTCAAGGTGCAAAATAATTTCAGGGTTTTCAGATTTTTCACCTGAAACAATCAAAAAATTTTGAGACCCTAACAAATAAGTCTTAACCCTCTGAGCCATGGTTGGATTTTTTTTGCGAAAGTAAAAATCTTAAAAGTGGAAAAATACGCCTTTATCCATTAGATTTAACCCTCTAGGTGATCTAAATTAGCTTAGATTTGGGTTTAGAAAATTTAAAGTGAAATTTTAACTGTGAAGAAAACTAGTAAAAAATTCAAATTTGAAGGTTTTAATTTTTAAATGGACTTTCAACGAAAGTAGCAATTTTTTAAAATTTCTAAAGAAGGTTAAAAAATGTGAAGAAGCAAACTTCAACCTTAACCGTCACTGCTGAGGCCGCAAAAAGCCCCCAGCAGAAGATAATCGACATCTTTTTATTGTGACTTAACATTTTAATTTTATTCAATTTTGAAACTCCGATCGTCATTATCACCTCCACACCGGCATATCGGCATCGAAGTCGGGCACAAAAACCCTCTCGCGATTCCATCTCCGCGCTGCCATCAGTTGAGATACGATCAAGTCGATCGCCGCGTGCTTATTGCCCCGCGTTCCATTTATTGCTTATTGGAAAAGTTTATTTTATACAAAATTCCTCAAAAGCAGGCGGTAAAATACGATGAAAAAATGCATGATGTGGCAGCGAAGACGAAGAACCAATAAAAAGCGTCACGCAGCTTAATTGAGAAACTTTGTGATGGCCATCATTTTGCCGCTCGCGCGATTCGATGTGCTGCAATGAATGGGTGTTATAAAGAATTCAAAGTGTGACGCGATGATGGAATTTGGGGGCTCTGTGGGGTGCGTTGAATAATTAAATTAGACACTTCATTACATTTATCTCCGGTCGCATCGATTCCGTTGATCTTTGTGGCTCAATTTCGACGCCAATTCTCGCCATGCAGCTAATTTTATTCATTGAAAGCCCCACGACCCGCCGCGATCCACCGTTTCCGCTGATTTAGCGGCACAGTGACCTACTCCAGCGACCTCTAGAGAGTCTCGAGAGGGAGAATCTTTGAACTTTTTGCATGGGGTCAATTTACTAGAGGGATCTTAATATTTTTAGAAATAAAAAATCGAAAATAATGACCTTTTTATTTTTAAGAAAATCCAATATGGCCGCCATAGGTTTTTTTATATTAAAAGCATTTTAGAACCTGTATAAAATTTACGTAAAATAAATACGTAGGGCAAAAAATGTTTTTTGAATAAAATTTTTATCTCAAAAACTAATTTTCTTAAACCTCCAACTTAACGTCTTGTTTAAAATTAAACATTTCTATAAACTTTGAAAAATTAGGAAGCCTAGGTTTGAAAGTTAGAGCTTTAATATTGGAGTTTTGGAATTTTCTAAGCTGAAAACTGTAATATGAAAATTTCGGAAATGCAAAAAGTTGCTCTTAGAAGACCTCAGGAAGCCTCTAGTAGATAAGGCTCTATAGCTTTTTGCCCCCGTGCCCGCGACTCCCATGAATGAACTCAGATTCCAGCTCTGATCGGATATTAAGGCGAGCAGTAACAATGATGCGATTCTATTCGCAATATTTACAAACAATGTGGCGTGCAACAGCAGTCGTAAGAACGCTCAATAGCTCTCCCAAGGCTAGAGTTGGCGTGAGTGCTGCAGCTCTCGTCGGGAACTGACTTCAATCAAGAGAAAGCTGTCGCGGGAAGCAGACCAGGAAGCAAGATGTGGCTCATTTGGCTGAAACTCGGCCTGACGGCTCTCGTAACTCTCCTCCTGTACATCGAGCTGCAGCGTCGGAGGCTCAGCAATAGGTTCAAGCACATCCCGGGACCCCCAGAGTATCCCGTCATCGGCAGCGTCCTGACCTTGAAGTCCAACCGCCTCACCGACTACCAGAACAAGTTTGACCAGATCTGCGTGGAGCCCATCTCCAAGATCATCTTCGCCGGGCAGCTCCTCCTGGTCGTCAGCGAGCCCGTGGCTCTCCAGCAGATCCTCTCGTCGCAGGCCTTCCTCAGCAAGCCCTTCATGTCGGACTTCCTGGGCCTCAAGTACGGCCTCAGCTCGGCAAAATGTGAGTCCTTGAGCTGCTTTTCAGTCGGGCTAATTTTTTTTTCCTCAGACCACATCTGGAAGCCGATTCGGAAGGGAATAAACGTAGCTTTCAGTCACCGGGCTTCAGTGGCTCTCATTCCGCTCTTCAACAAGTACGTCCACGACTACTGCAGCGAGCTCACGGCCCAGCTCGGCGCTACAGGCCCCTTTGACATCTACGAGGTCTGCGTGCGGGTCACGTTGAGTCAGATTCTAGGTGTGTTCGTGCGTTGCCTTCACTTTTACTTAATTGCACCTTTGCAGAGTCAACGATCCGGCAGTCCTCCGTCAACCTGGACCAGAAGATCATCGAGAAGTGGGCCGAGTCCATCACGAAGCGGGCCGTCAACCCCATCTACTACCCGTACTTTATTTTCCAGCACTCCAAGCTCTACAAGCCGTACAAGCTGGGTCACCAGCACCTCCGGGAGATCTGGAGTGACGCCGTGAAGACGTCCAACAACAACTTTGAGGACCCCTACGCCCGCGTCCTCATCGACGAGCTCATGAGACTGGCGTCTGATGACGACACCATCAACTACAAGCTCGTTTACGACAACCTGACCTCTGTGCTTTCTGTAAGTCGACCGTTTTTGTCACCTTTTGTGTCTGAATCAGCCATATTCCATACAGTTTTGTAACCTTTTGCGAGGTTGGGTTCATTTTAGCGGAGAAATCTGGGTTACAGCCGTTTAAAAAAATTTTGGGAAGGAAACTTTTGGGTGAAATACTGAATCGCTTTGGATTATCCTGCTTCTGGGGTCTATAGATTTGGAAAAAAACTAGCTAAGATGAAACGTGATTCTTAGAGAGATTTTCTTTGACAAATCAGGTTCTTGGGGACCTTAAAAAGATTCAGGGAACTTAAAGAAACAATTGTAGGGCTTCGAGACAATCTCCCTGGCAATCTCGTACACAGTGCTGATGCTCGCAATGCACCCCGAGGTGGACCAGAGGGTGGAGGAGGAGGTCTTCGCGCACTACTCGGGCTCCGGACCCATCGACTACGATCTCATCAAGCAAATGACGTACCTGGACATGGTGGTGAAGGAGAGCCTGCGTCTCTTCCCGCCCTCTCCCATCAGCCCACGCGAGAGCATCTCGGAGGTGTACGTCGAGAACATCGGGGTCGTGCCCAAGGGCACGATCGTGCTCATCCCCTTCCACAAGCTGCACCGGTGGAAGCACATCTGGGGCCCGGGAGCCGACCGCTTCAACCCGGACAACTTTCTACCGGAGAACATCAGCTCGCGACACCCCTTCAGCTACCTCCCGTTCAGCAGCGGGAGCCGCAACTGCGTGGGTGAGAGACGACTGGCGAGAGGCTGGGCTGCGAAGTGATTCAATTAAACACGCTATTGTTTTTTTTTTGCAGGCTACAATTACGCAGTGATCAGTGTTAAAATAGCGCTCGTAAAGATAATAAGCGAGTTCAAGTTTACAACTAGATTGGAAATGGATAAGCTGGTGCTTAAGCTGGTTGGGACGCTGAAGCTCGAGAACGGACACATGGTCCAAGTTCAGCGGAGAGTACGCGGAAGCAACTAATTACATCTCTTGTACATTTGAATGTGATTCCAATAATTTTATACAATTTTAGACTGGCAATTGATTTAAGCGCTGAGACCTGAAAAATGCCCGCCATAAAGGGATAAGCATCTCCTCGGAATAATTGAAATTCTTTGGTGGATTTTCTCACATCCACGTGCATTACTTTTCTGCGGTGTCTTTTCTCCTTTTGCGAAGAAAAGTGCTTTAATAAGCATGACTTTTCCGTCAGTCTGAGTTGTGAAAGGTTTCAGAGTGGCAAGGATGTCTCATTTTTCTTCCAAGTATTTATCTAAATTTAAGCTTAAGGTATTTTTTCAAAGACTCTAAAAAGGTTTTGAAATAGTCAAGTTTAAGAACCTGGAAGTCAAAGTTTTAGGTAAATTTTAGATGAATGTAATATTTATAAATATTTTCAAGTTTAAAAAATAGCCACGTTCAAAACCTTGAGTTTAAATTTTTTTAATCCTAAATCATTAAAATTTCTACAAGATCTAAAAATCAGAGGTGCATATATAACTTTTTCAAAAGTCAAAAATTTTTATTTTTTATTTTAAGTATTCAAAAATTAATCAGAAAAATGGTCTTTATTGAGGCTTAAATCTACTAGCTTCTTACAAATTTTTCTTACTCTCAAAGGTAGCTGGCTGTAATAACCTTAAAATCCCCAATACTCAAAAGAGGCTTTCCCCCCCATAGAAGAGCCCCCAACCAAGCTTCCACAACTCTCCTGAAAGCAAGTCAAGCTTACTGATGAAGTGCTATAGGAGTCACCTCCCCCTTTTAACCTTTCTTGCCTTCAAAGCGGCGTGGTCCGAGGTAATTCCATAACTCACAAACGACCGCTGCAAAAGGAGAGAAAATGCAAAATTAATATATTATAAATATACATAAAATTGGCACTTTTAACACGATCCAATTTGCGTTAACCTTTTGATCATACACAGCCACATGCTGATATGCGAGGGCTCGAGGTAAAATGTGCATTGGCGGAGAGCGCACAAACGTCCAGAACGCGGGAGAAGAAGAATCTCGGAGGTGAAATCAATTTTTGTTATCATTTTTGACTGGAAGTGCAAAACACCTCCCACTTCTGCGAAGAACGGAGTCGTAAAGCGCGCTCAGAGAAGACATAAAGCGTTATTCGAATAATAATCGTCCATAAATTTGTTTCCATTTTCTCCAGTCGGCCCATTCGGCACTAAAATTGTGTCTCGCTTTGCCGCGTGTCTGAGAAAATATTCATCAAAGGTGTTTGACTTTATGACACTCAATCACTCTCAATTTGGCTCCGGGCCGGACCATTCCGCGACAATGACGGCCAAAATGGCGGTTCGGCTCGCCTTAAATAGACTAATTGAGACATTAAGGTGAGACCACTAACTTTAATTTAGTTGTCAGTTGTGTGGTTTGTGCGCGCGCAGCTTTTGTGAACTGGAGCAGTATCTGATCCACGAAGCCAATTACCACTCGATTCTGATTGAAATACATTGCGGGCAATTAATCTCGGGATTTTATTGTTTCTTGTGGTTTTTGGCTCCGGACAAAGAAGTCTCCTTATAAGTGAATTACTCAGGGTCTACTTATGGTGCCTTCAGACTCGCTGTCCTTTCACTCGATCTGTCAAAATTACAGCTTTTGACCTATTTTTTAAAAACATAAAACTTAGTTCGATTTGGGCCTGTTCAGTTATGAAATCTTACCTCAAAGTTGAAGAATGGAAATTTTAAAAAAATATGTTAAGGAACCTTTCGGGAGAAAATTGAGCTGAATTGAGCTGACTTTGGACTTGGTAGATCAGAAAAGCATTAAACTGTAACATAGATGCAGATCGTAGAAGTAAAATCTGTTTAACTTCCCTCTGTAAGCTGAAACGAGCTGCAGAAGTCTAAAAATTCTGAGGCAAGTAAGACTCAAAATATTAGAATTTTTAATGATAAATCTTCAATTTTACCAATGGCTCCTTTTACAGAAAAACAGTTTTTCTTTGCTACGTTTCGACTCAAATGACGAGTCTTTATTCAAGCAATTCTACAAAATTGGAATTTGGCATTATTAAGCAAAACAATATCTAAAAATCTTACAATTTTCCAGAATTCTTACATCAAGTTTGAATTTTCAGATTTATGAATGACAAATTTTCCAAAGCTTATTAGTTGAACAAATTATCATACTGTGTGCCAAAGTCAAAAACATCATTTTGAACATTAATGTTAGTACATGATTTTATGTGGACAGCTTCTTTAAAAAGCCTGGCTGTTAAATTTGACTCTTTCTCAATTATTTCAACATTGTCAAGATCGAAGAAACAATTTTGACCACTTGAAATCATGTGAGTTGTTAGCGAAGAAAGTTGATCTGCTTTGATATTTTTGTGTTGCTTAATTCTTTCACGGAGATATTGCTTTGTCTGTCCAATGTAAATTGCTCCACAAGAACATGTGACTTTATACACAACATTTGATTGTAGTTCCTTTGGTGTTGAATCCTTCAATTTTGTAAATAAATTTTTATAAAAAGTTCGAATCTCAAACATTACTGGAGCTTTTAGAATATTATAAGTACTCCTGAAACTCTTCTTAAGAATAATAAGTTTTATACAAATCGTGATTGAATTTATGGTAAAAAAATTTGAAAAAAAATTAAGCTAACATATCGACAGTGAGAAGATTATTCACAACTCGCGAAAAGGAGAAATACAGAGGGACCATGAGAAAGTCACCTCTTGGAGCTGGACGCCATTTATCACGGAATCAGTCAGCTCGCCGTCCCATATTCAGCGATACGGATTTTTCAATTCTACCTCCTTTTCCATAGAGCTCAATTTTCAATAATATGATTTATGACTCCACCGATCCCCTGCCCGATGTCTGGCTAAATTGTTTCGAAATTCATTTATCTTTTGTTGCTGCTCCAGAGTCTCTAGACCAATATAATAGAGCTGTATCTGCGTCTCCCAGTGCTCTTTTCTCCATTCCTCGTGCATATGCCTCCGCTAGCGCAAGAGCGATTCGAAAGAGCACCGACACGAGAGCGCGCGTAGGCTTGAAAAGCCATGGAGCACACAATATTGTTATGTATGTTTAGAAACTATCCATAAAACATTTTGTATTGTGTATTTCATTATTTGTTGTTGAGCTGCTTCAAACAAAATAATGTATTAACAACTTTATTATGAGCTGAATGAGCAAGCGGAGCTCGTTATATAAAAATCGGTGTGCAAGGAGGACGAAAAAATGTTGTTGTTGTTTGCAGCCAATTTGTACGGGGCGGGGAATGTTAAAGAAGAAGAATAGTGTGCCGAAATGAAGTGCTTTTCAATCAATTTTTGATGATTTTCGACTTTCAAAGTGGCAGCTATTGTGTTGATTTCTATTGTCTGCTGCAGCCGCGCATATTGTTTTTCTGCCGCTCATTTGTAAAAATTTACTACGTTGATGTGAATGGCTACCAGATAATCAATCACTGATTTATGGATTCCGAATTTTCAATTTCAATGTTAACGGGACAATTTAATTAGCTTTTAACCCCTGAGTTTTCTGAACGAAACTGTTGCTTCAATATGGCTGATCAGAAGGTCTTTGGCTGTGATTATTTTTGGGTCTTGGCTAACACATGAAAAAGCCTTAATTTAGCATTAACTCTCAGTCTCTCAAGTCCAAGCCTACAATTTCGAGTCTCAGAATTTTATTTAATTTTATAAAAAAATAAAAGTTAATTTAAAAACCTGTAGTAGACAATTTGAAGACTCTAGTACAGCTTAAAGAGGCCCAGAACATTATGTTGAAAATTTAAAGCCACTTGATGGTCTCTTTGCTGAACTAATGACTTCATAAATAAGGAATAAAAATAAGGTCTGAGGGCTGAGAGTCCCAAAATAGTCCTGAAAAAGTGTTGAGTAATCTTCAGCAAGAAACTCCAATCGGGTCGTTAATTGTTGCGAGCAAAAACCTTCTCGAAATTCAATTGTCTCAGTTAGAGGAGTTTTTTGCCCCATTGAGCTCAGCCGTGAAATCCATCAGCACAATAGTCTCGGTCTCGTGGTAATGAAGAGCTCGAAGAGCCATTTCCAGAGCAACAATACAATGATTTGATACTCATAAATATTTTGATCGATTTTCTTTTGTGCGCTACAATCTACGAACCACAACAATACTAATTACATTGCGGATTGATCACTATTTAGACATCTCTGATGATGTGAAAATCCATTAATTAAGCGACGCGAGGTTCGATGCGCGGGTAAAAACGAGGCAATAAGCTGTGGCTCGACAACTTTCAATATACATGGGGCGAAGTGATTTGCCATGGTCACTTTAGGCGTGACTTGCAAGCGAGCAAGTTGTTCTATCGCCCCGGCCACAGAATGTTTCTGGTTGATTTTAGCGGATTTCGCGCTTGAAATTCTGTTCTCTTGGAGCAAGCAGAGCGTGTTTCTCCCCGCCGATCATCAAGATACGACGCTCTCGACGGCCAGTTGATGAGAATCTAGCCGTTAATGATGCGGTCAAAGCGTGCATCGCGACTACATAATAATGTTGCTGCGTGGTTCGGTTCGGTGCTAGGGTTTAGTCTTGGGAGTCGGCAATTCCCGGGATTCTGGACCAAAATTAGCTTTAAATTAGACGGGAAATTTTTTTGAAAATTTCGGGGCTCAATTTTTGTTTTCATTAAAAATAACTCCTGATAAAATGCTCCTGACATTTTTTTTAGAAAATTTTTAACCATTTAACCAACGGCTATAAATCGCTAAAATCCACGCTTAAGGGAGAAATTGAAAAATCTGCTAAAGCTTTAGAGTCTTAAATAAAAAACTCTACTGAAAAAAATTAATGGAAACCTTAAAACCTTCAATTTTGTACGAAGGGAATTTTTTTACAGCAACAATGTTTTTGAAAAAAAAAACCGAACACAGCACCAGCTTCGTTGAAAAAAAAATTGCTAAAATTATTTCAGTATTTTTGAGTAATCTCTCATAAAATTATTGAGTATTTGTGATTCCCTTGGGATTCCCACCTGACTTGAAAAAATTACCGATTTCCCGGGAGATAAATAAGGTTGGGAATCGCTAAACCCTAGTCAGTGCCTCGACTCCTCGAGAACGAGAATATTAATGTCTTAATAAAGTTATTAATAAATAGAAAAATTTTCGACGGTCCATAAATTTTATCTTCGTTTAACCGCGATGCACTAATGTGCTGTGTGCAACACGTTCAAAGGGAGTGCGAAGCAGTTAATCTTCCCGAGAGCCTCGCTAGGGCTGCCCGAATGGACTCTGGAGTGGCCGCAAAAGGTGCACAGTCCGTCAGCCTTGGGTCCTCCCGTTCCTCAGCGCGCGACCCGAGTAAGTTATGGGTAACAAATATTTCTTTTCTTTCATTTTGTTTCCCTTTGTTGTTTCATTTAGCCACTCGACGGCTCCGGGAGAGAGAAAAAAAGATGTTAATTTAATCCGGAGAAACAGAAGATTTGTTTCGGTATCGCTCTTCTCTGCGAACCCCTTCGTCAGTTCGTCTTCGTTTAATTAAAAATTATAATTCAATAACGTTATAGATTCTTAATTAATATCATTATTAATTTCCACCGTGTTTTTGCCTCTTCAGTGCGCGCCCAGGGCCGGTGGAAACTGGACTACACGTGGCCCGTGTGTTCCAATAAATTAACCCTCTGATGTGTGAATCACACCTCCTGATTACCAGAGGTCCATTTGAGACCCAAAATCTCTCAAGGGAGAATTTTTTTATGCTTCATTCGATTGAGGTTAAAGTTAAGTAACAACATTGAGACCCTGTCTTCTATGGGGGAGAATCTAGGGTTCCCCAAAGTCAATAGAAATTTTTTTCCTAAGCTCCAAGGTAATAAGAACAAAAAGCCCTGATGTTGCATTACAGGGTTAAGCCAAATGAGAGCAAATTTTTCACATTTCTCCCTAACGCAGGCCGCGCAATTTCCATGTGAAGTCCGCCGTAATTTATGGACGCCCATGTTGATTAATTCAAAATTAAATGGATACTCAAGTCCACCACCACATTCTGGCTGCACCGGCAGACTTTGATTAAGTTATTATGTATTTCCATGCAGGCTGCCTCTGCCTCGTTTAGCTCGGAGCTGGGCTGGCTCTCCCGCTTGGCTCTCGCTTATTGAAATATTAATTAATTTTTTGATTTTGAGCGCGTAGCAAATTTAAACGACGCTGATTATGCCCTGGCACCGAACACAAATGAGAGGAATATTAATTAATAATTAAAATATAAATGACTTTATTAGAGCCCGAGTCGTGGGAGCGCCTGACAGGTACACGGGTCAGGAAACCCCTGGGTCTCGCTACTCTCGCTACCGCGTGGACAGATAATAGAATTTCGGTCACAAATCACCGACTTGTCCCGGAATGATATGATAATGCTGCGAGAGCGAGGCCATAAAAGAGCTCCAATAAATTGAGTTATTAATTTTTACGATGTTTTTGAGCTTCGAAGGCAGATTGAGAAATGTCTTCCTATTGTTGCGCCGTGTAATTCTTATAAATGTTTTATGTATCGCTTTATTCTAATAATGATGTTCTCGGCCTTACCTGTGCCTGCCCCGGGCCGCTACCTGACAGATGCATGAAATTTTAAATTATTTTTTATGGGCCTTTTCAATATCTCCGGCTCGTATTTTGTCACAGAGTTATTCAGATTTAGATCAAATATGTATCTCGTAAAATTGAAACCCCGCTAAAATACAAAATTTAAATTAATCGCTCCTTTTCATCTCCGCCACGACTCTCAAATGTGGATATTATTTATGAATCCATATTTCGTGATTTCGTTTCAAAGTTCCGCATCTCGCAGGTAATCGGCTGCGGATGATTTCATTAACGATATTTCTTTTTATATCTGCCCCTCGCCTCTCGCCCCTCGTGATTTGTCTTAATTTCGCCTTGTTTGTGTTCGCCGTGATGAGGATCAGCACTTTTTAATCAGAAGCTGGACCGTAAAATTGTTTTAACCGAAACTTTGTTGTAATTTTTTCAATTTGGTTTTCACCTTCCTTCAGCTCGGACGGCCCGAAATATTAACGGATGTGAACTCAATTACGACGTCAAGCGAAAACATGGGAAAGCAGATCGCTTCCACGCCCCCGAATTCGGTGCATCTGTCGCGTATACGAGTTCTGATGGGTCGTCAAAATTGATTCCAGAAACTGGGTCCGGGTATCTAGCGGCCTCTCGCACCCAAAGCCCCGCATCTGTGTGTTGGTAATTTAGTGTAATTTAACTGTCAGAACAAGTTATTAAGACATCACGAATTATAAGCCTTGCAGAGAGCCCGCAAAGAGAAAATTGTAAACTTTTCCTTTTTCACTTCTTTTTTTTCAGCTCCTCACACTTTTAAGCCGACTTCATTTCGTTTTATTACCTTTTAATAGACTGCTTGGTGTGTTATTTTTATGTTCCAAACATGGTAATAACTGCCAATGGATTTGCCCGTAATCCTGTACACTTTTAAGCCACTTTTACGTACATGTTGTGCCTCGCCTTTGAAATTTACGCGCGCTCTTTGCGAAATTGAATTGAATTATTATCCTCAGAAGTTTCTTTGCATACGTGCACATGCAGGTTGGATCGACTTGAGAAGTGCTTGATGGAGGTTAATGAAAAACGTGGTTTCCCTCATTTTCAATTTTCTCATATTTATTTTTGGCACCCTCAGAGCTGACTAGCCTACCCTAGAGCGAAAGTATAGTCCAAAATATGAGTTCTATTTTTTTTAACACTCGAAGTCGACTTAAAAGGCCGTGATTTCGAAAAAAAAAAATCGCCCACATTTCTACATTAAATTTGTGTTGACACGGTGGAGGTTTCACTTTAGTTTTGGAAGACCTCAAACGTCCACTGTGAGCTTTTAAAGTCAATGAAGTCACCTTAAGAGCTGAAATTAGCATATTTTAGTCCGAATTGCGTGCCCTTCAGAAGGACCAGAAGTCAAGTAAACAAAGATTATTTTGTACAACAGTTGTATGATAGTTTCTGGACAAAAAAAATATTTAGCTCACAGACAGCCAAGAGTCTGTAATTTAAATCTATATTTGCGTGTTAAAATCCTGAATGAACACAAAACAAAACAAAGCGCAAAGAAGAAACGTGCAAGTTAGTTATTATTATTCTACCCTTTTATGAAATAAATGTCTTTATTAATTTCAGAACCTGCCGGAGTGACGGAGTCTCTCTGTTGAGTGCGCAGCTAAACGGCCATTTGGAGGGAAATGCGGCTGAAAAATGTCTTTGCGAGTGCTAAGGTGCAAATTAAAATCAAATTAAGGAGTGCGAGCTTGCCTCTGAGCTTCACTCGGAACAGGGAAATTAATAAAGCGGAGAGCCATAATTACGAGCTCGAAAGAAATGCAATATATTAGCACGCAATTGGACGCAGGTAGCAGGTCGGCTCCCAAATTAGCGCGCGCAGGAGAGCCTCGAAACCCTTTCAGCCCGTCTGATTGACTCATCAGCACCCAATTTCCGCAAAGCTCTTCCTTATTGATTCACTTCGCGCATAATGACTTCATCAATGGAGGCTGGGCGAGATGCGATTTCGAAACGTATAAGATTGCATTCAATCAATTTCACAAATTAAGTCATTAAACTGAATGGTTGGGAACGTTACAATATTCGATGATCATATCACGATAAATGCCGTACTTTGCAATTTCGTTCCCCGGTGCCTCGGCGCTCGGCCTCGCCACGGTCCCAGTCTCGGGCACAAAGGCTGTTGAATAACCATAAGGCCTGAGTGAGCGATGAAAAACTGCGAGCAACATAATTGTTATATTTATAATAATGATTTTCTTAATCATTTATTGAATTAACAATGGATAAATTGAAACATTCAGGCGGGACTACTCGCAAGAATATCCTGCATGAGCACAATATCATTATCGTCATCATCATTATTGTTCAATGCAAGTGAATGCGGGCTCATGCGTGAGTAGGATGATGTGAAAGCTGATCGGAGATTTCGCAATAGCATCGGTTGCTGCCTGGAGGAGGCTTGCTGGCGCTTTCGAGATTTCCTAGACTTTGATGCTTCTTATTTGCAGCCTTTTCTGTTTTTGGGAGCTTGGGAGGTGGAAATCTTTATCTCAGTCACGGTTATTGGTCGTCCAGTCAAAATAAGTGCTGAGAGTCGGCACTTAAAGGCACAAGAACCTCTAGAAGGCTTCTTAGAAATTTCTTTTGGAAAAATTAGCTCAAGCTTTGACGTCTGAGAGTCAAAATTGGGTTTAAAACCTCTGTAGAGCCTTAAAAAGGTTCCATGGTAGGCCATTTCAAAAAGGCTGCTTCAGGAAGAGACTTGTGAGAGCACAAGAAAACTAAACAAACGGCCGAATCAAGAAAAATCAATCGCCGTCAGTCGAAACCCACGCGAAACGTAATAAATCTATTGTTAGGAGCCCCCTCCGCCTTCTCAGAACTCCAAAGTCGCCATTTTTTACGGCCGTCGAGCAGTCAAAGTATCAATAGGCCCGTAATTAATGGATGAAACAAATTAAAACTTTTTCATCAGCTCGCTTTTAATTTATTTTCAATAAATTCGCCTCGTTTTTGTGTCCGCCAATCCAAGTGATGGCTGATTTTTTATCCTGCGATACGCGGACGTGACGTCCGACTGCCGCCATATGGAATATGTTCGACGAGAGAGAAGGTTCCCCCCGCCCGCAAAAAATCCATTATATTGTGCTGCTGTTTATTTTAAAAACGGATAAAAATAATTTATTATAATAAAATGTGCATATGCCGATGGAAAATTGATACACAGAATAGATAAAGTTGGGCGAGTCAGGGCCGGATATTGGGTTTTATTGATTTCCTTCCACCACAGCTAATCACCGGCCGATGATATTCACTTTCACAGGTCCGCACTGCGCAGACGGCCAGGCTCCACGTGTGACAAATCGAGTTCCAGAAGCCTCCAGATAGCGAGTATCAAATTTACACCGACTACTGTAATCAATAACACCTGTTCGCCTCTCCTTTATGTCCGTCTCAATTTACTACGCCATTAATTGTATTCTCACCTTGGAATTAACATGTTTACGGACAAAACGAAGTCTCATCGACGAGAGCGAGAGAGAGAGTCATGCTCCCAAATTCAATAATAAAATTTCCTGGCGGGGTTCCATTACAATTAATTTATCTTCCTCGTCCGCTCGTTAATTTTATTTTTCTTCATTAAAGCGGCCCCGGCCCCGGCCCCGTTCGGCTCGCGAGTTTGAAGGGAGAGAGAAGAAAACAAATTGAATCCTCAAGCAGTTTTGATTCCAGAGCCGAGAGAGAACGAGAAAGTGCGGGGCACAAAGGATTCCGAGTGTCGAATGAGCATGGCCCCCAGCTGAGCCAACAAACCATTAATCCACATCATCAAAATAGAGTTAATGATGGTGAGGTGTGATATGTGGCTACATGCGGTCTGCTCTAACGTAATTGTTCGATGAAATACTCACATTTTATTCCGTCACAAGAGAATTTGTTTAATAAATTAGTATTAAAATATTTAAACACATTTTTATTGATGTCATTATGGCACTTTATTATACATTTTTGTGTCTTCTATGGGCCCCGAGCTCAGAGATGCGCACAATGTAACGACTTTGTTGCTGACAATGTATCGAATTAGTCGCCTATCGCGAGCAGTTTGTTTTAAGACCTTTTTATTGGGCTTCTTGGAAATTCTCAGGGAGTCTCTTTACGATTCTCTGAGCACGAGAATCCATCTCCACATCTGAGACCGCTCCGAAATTGAATTTCTGACATGTAACACCTATTAAAACATCACAACATGTCTACGAAAATCACGCAACTCGACGTGCTGGCGAGGAAAATGTGGAAAAAATGCCGCCTCGGCTCCCGTAGACGGTCATGAATGCAGATTCCGCGGAGGATAGCCGACGTACGTGATGGAAATGTTTGCGGTAAGAAGATAATTACAGTGCCTCCTCGTCCAGCTTGCAGATTGTTATTTTTGTGTTTGTGCATGCTGCGTTTTATCATTTTGCCACCGCTCAAGGGTCTCTGCTACGCGCGAGAGATATCACATAATTACTTCATTTTGCACGGCAGCGCAGCGGATTAAGCGGTACCGGGAGATTTTATTGTTTTTCCTTTCCTCCGCACTCCCGCTCCCGCTCCCGTCCGAAATATATATCGCGTCTTAATCATTAGACGCAATTGAGGCACGACACGGAATAAGTCATAATTGTGGGCAGCTCCTTGCATGCGGCTGGAGGCGGAATTCTGCGGTTTGCGAGCACGGGAGAAGTGATAAGTTGGCTCAGTTGCTGCTCGTTAGCTCGCCATTAAAAAGTGGGAGCGACGATTAAGGCAGCTAATCCATTCACTATGGCTCGGCCCAGCTTCCTGGATGAACTTACCTTTAAGATGAGGCTGTCACGTTTGAAAATTTTTCTAAGCAATTTTATAGAATTCTTAACAAAGTAAAAAACCTTCATTAAAAATTTTAGAACTGACAATTGATTTCAAATCAAGGGGGAAAACTTTGACGAGAAAAAAATGAAGAAAAGCTTAAAGTCTATGAAGGCTTCTTTCTAGGGGTAGTCAAAAATAATGTTGTGAGTTAATTGGGAGCCTTGTACTAGAGAAATTTTAAAATTTGATTAGAGCGTTTTTCCCAATTTTTTAACACATTTTAAACCAGCTGTGACATTTGTAAAAATTTGGTTTCTTTGAAAAATATTGTAAGTTAATTTTAAGCTCGAAAACTTACAATATTTTTCAAAGAAACCAAGGTTTAACAAATGTCACAGCTGGTTTAAAATGTGTTAAAAAATTAGGAAAAACGCTGATTAAATTTTTTAATTGCTCTGAGAAATCGACATTTTACTCATAAAATTTTTCTCTAAAAGGGTCTGAAAAGGGTTAGAATTTTTGAGGGATTCAAAATTTTTCGAAAAGCCACAAGATCACAAGAACTGGTCAAGGCCTGAAATGGGTCAAACTGGACGAAAAAAACGGGCTGCATTTTCAATAAATAATTCATGGTTTTATTACTGATTTGATTTGTTCTTTCCAAACTTATCGGCTAAAGGTAGATAACTTTTACATATTTATTCAGTTTGTCTTCATAATTTCTGTGTGTGTGTCTCGTCTGTGAGCTAATCAACAAATGACTCATGTTTCAGTAAGGTAATATTTCATCTGAGGGACTTCAATGTATAGGACTGGTATGGTCTTAGGGCTTATCATTACGAGTAAAGTGTACAAATGTGTGTCTGTACCTGTGCAATTAAAGCACATCTAATAAACTATAAATTTTATACACGATTTATGATACATTGCATTGTATATTGTATATCGACAACTACGACTCTTTGTGTTTGAACCTAAATTTCACCTTGCTTGAGGGCTCGCTCTAATCTCCCAGAGGAGTGTGTGATAATGTTCCGCTAATAATATGTTTATATTCACGATATGATATTTATTTCTCACAAAACATAAAATAATGGTTCGATATTACAACGAAATAAATGCCAGAGAGTGAGGAGGAAACAAAATATATAGGATTTGTACGTATTGCACTGAGAAGTAGCACCCGCAATCACATAAAATGGCTAAAACTAGGGGACTCGGGGGTTCAGGGCTCACGTGCTGTGGCTGCTGTAGAGGAGGGACTCTATACTAAAGGGATTGCTAGGTCGGCTGTTCTTCTGACTATCACTGCCCTCGGCGTCGTCGAGGCCATCTTCGGTGCTGTCTCTTCGTTGTACGGAACAATCCTCGGGCTCGTCCTCCCCGCACGAGTCGTCGCCCACGACGTCGATGGTGTCGTCGTCGTTGTCGTCCTCGCCCTCCGTGTCGGACTGGTTGATGCGGTGCTGCGAGAGGTACTCGGCCCGCAGTGCGTCCAGGTCCACGGTGATCCCCTTCGCCCTCAACTTTCGAGCCTGTCGCTCCAGCGCCTTGGCCAGCTTTTTCCTGCGACGAGCCCTGTGGAAGGGAACAGCGGTAAAGTCGAGCTCTTCTGGGTCCCAGGATCGTAATACTAACCTTTCGCGGGCCTTGAGTTCGTTAGGTGGTATTGGTTCGCCCGAACAGGACTGGGGGTGGGCGTTGTGGGCAGGTCGACCCGGTCCCTTCTTCGTGTGCTCCTTCTTTCGCCACTTTGCTCGTCTGTTTTGAAACCAAACCTGCAACAATAAGAATTGCCATGTAAATTCGACTCGAAAGGATCTCAGTGGGCTTTTGGAAATTTTTGAGACATTTTGGCTGAAATTGTTGGCATTGCAACTGCAAATATTTTTAAGAAAATTGTTCGTAACATTAAATTTTGATTATTTTTCGGAATAAAAAGGCCAAAAAAGGCTGCAAAAAATGGGCAAAGAAGTTGGTGAAATTTTAGATTTAGTTCTAAATATCAAATGATGGACTTCTTAAAACTTTCTTCTCATTGTTTAAAAATATTTTTTGCGATATTTTACGGGGAAAAAAATTTAAATTTGATTTTTAAAATATTTTAACGAAAAATCTTTTCTGTATAAAAAAAATCCAAACCAGTTAGAAACGTTCTAAAAATCGAAGAGAGTAGCTGGAGCTCGAAAAATGTTAAACTTCTGTCTCTGATTCTCAGACTTGTTAACTCCAATACCCGGAAAATGGAGAACAGCCGCAAGATAGGCTGTCCAGTGGAGGGTTAAGGATGGGCGGACCCAGCGTACGTGAGCTATGTCGATGATAATCAATTGCTCACTTAACTGAACCGAGCCACTTGACCGCAACGAGAACACGCACTTTGCCCCATCATGCAAAATTGAGTGCATCAGTAGTCGGTTTGTTGGCTGTGTAAAACAATAGAATTAAATTTAATTGGAATTTTGAATAATGCTCCGGCCGACTATAAATTTTATTACCGCACAAAATTATTAATGAAGCGTTACCAATTTAATTAGAAATTTATGAATCGGCTCGTGAGTTATGAACTCGCATGGCTGTCCGGTGCCATGATCGCTCCCATCAAGCAGAACAATTAATTATGATTATTAAATTGATAATAATGCGGTTCGAGTCCTCCATTTTGTTCACCACCGTCGCCACAACTCTAGCGACTAAAAATGGCCATAAAAATTGATTGCTCATGGTTTCAATTAAAGTGCCAGCTCTGCCTCCGTTTCCCAGTTCGCTCCCAAGACCTTGGCTTCCAACTCATTTATCATCGTTAAGCTGTGACTTGCGCAGAAAAGACTCGGAAAATGCCAAGTAATCCCCCAATTTATACGAGAACGCTTGCTCCCCCATTCGGCAGCTCGCTGACACGCTGAGGAAGAAAGAAGTTTATTGGTTTATGGGGAAGACATAAGTCATCTCATCAACGGAATGGCAGGATCCCCTCCGCCCGCTCGCCCGAAACGTGCCCATATCGATTGCCATTCATTACTGTTAGGAGAGTCGAGTCTGTGGCCGCAACTTGGTCCGTATGTTCTGGAACATTTAGGGACTTATCGACAAAAAGGGGATTGAGATTGCCGAGACCAGCAAATCCCTATTAAATTAAGGAAAATCATTTAATCTCCGTGTACAAATAACAACACCGAATACAGTCATAATGATGCCACGACAACAGAAGGATTTTCTCTAGTCGAGTCTCGCTGGTGATAATAAACACAATTTAATGGACTTATCGACTTTGCGGGAGGGGAGGCGGGAAGGGATAATTTCCGGCATCGGGGCTTTCTCTATTCAAACACCTAACGACCGGCTAAGTGGCCGAGCCTCGTGTTGGCCCGTGAGAATAATAACTGCCCATTAGTACGTAGGGTCATAAACTGTGCAATGCATAAATCGAACTGTGGAAAGTGTCAGGAACGGGCAGAGTTATGGGCCTCGTCGAACCTTTGAAGCCCAACTGGAACCGGCCATAAATTGTGCCCGTAATAAAACTCTCGTAAAATTGAATGGAATTAATGTTGACTGGGTGCGGGGGAGAGGGGGGAGTCTCGGGGCGCTTTTGATTTGCAAAACAGATAAATAATGAATTTAATAATAAACTATTTCGTCCTCGGCAGCCCGCTCTCGAAGGAGATCATCTCCCGCTCCGGTCTGGTTGCCAAAGGAGGGTACAAATGAGATAACATTTGCTCGTATCGTCGTCGCTCAACTCCCTTAGGTAGTTTGTTTCAATATCATAAATAAAAGGAGCAGCCGACCCTCTTGTTGAGGTTGAGGATTTGAGCGAAATATGCCAGCATAAGCGGCGGATTACATCACAGAAGGTGTGTTTAATGTGGCAAAAATCTGTTCAAATCGAGAACATAAGTTCGCCATGCTAGGCAAGGCAGTGTGAAACACACATAAATTATTCATGTCATGTAATTTCACGTGGTTGGAACAACTTTTCGGGGGAAACATAGTCGTTTGTAATTCTTTTCCTCCGCTTTCCACCACCGAGTGGCCGTAATTGGATTATTAATGTTGGGCGTCGAGGTCAGACGGCGTTCTCGTCTTCTTCGCTGCATGTCCTCGAGCCACGACAACAAGAAAATTTAATAAAATATGGCGTCCATTAATTTCAATATTTGTTTCCACACTTGCCTGCCACAGCAGTGCCGTGTTTGCGCCTTTTTGACATATTTCGTAGCTGCCCTGCTTTGTTTAAAGGTGCTCTGCGCACACGTCAGCCTCATTACCTTCCCGAAAGCAGAGACTGAACCGGAGTGGGTTTTGACTGAGGAGAATTTTGGGTTTAAAAACTCAGCTAGGTTTTTTTAGCGACTTTTATGGAGTAATTAACTCTTTTAAGTCCCTATTTCAGCAATTTTAGGGCCTTAAGGAGAATTTATGGTGTTTTGGTCCCTCTTAATTTAACTGGTTTACTTATTTAGTGACCTGGTCTCTTTAAAGAGCAACTTCAGCTTTATTTCAGAGCTGTTTAAGGGCCTTTAGGGTAGCCCACAAAGGTCTGGTCCCTTAAAATTCAACTCAGAAAGGTTCAAAATTTTTATTTCTCTTCTCAAGGTGGTCTTCTCCTATTAAACCAACTGATAAAAGTTCAATAAAAGCCTTAAGGGATACCCAAAAGCTTCAAAAGGAGGCCAAAATCTTCGATGCCCCCATAAAAACTTTCCCGAGCTCCATGTGTCACTTATTCCAGGCTCTTCACCTCCCTGAATCCTGCCCTCAGGCAGCACAACGCCATGCCATGCATCAAAGTAACTGCATGGCCCATTATGTGTATGTGTATTCAGCAAAAAGTTTATAAAATAATCACAATATCAACTTTTTGTTACGTTTAATCAATTTGCTGAAATTGTTCGTTGTCATGAAATGGCATGGCTTCGATATGACGGCCAACCACCATGTTTGTGACTCTGATTCGCTATAATGACGGGTGTTCGTGTCCTACAAAAAGGATGGATGTGATTGAAAATGTTCGTGAGCAGTCTCGAGAGCAGTTCGGTGAAAAAGACGCGCAATTTCAGCCAATTACGGGAGTCCTTCAAGAGAGGGAAAAGGAAGGGAAGAAAACGACTACTTACTGCCACTCGACTCTCCTTCAGCTCGAGTCTCATCGCCAGCGCTTCCCGCATAAAGACATCCGGGTAGTGACTGGCAGAAAATGCTCTCTCTAATTCCTCTAATTGCCACGAATTAAAGTTCGTTCTCGACCGTCTCCGCTTCGACGCGCTGCTCTCGTCGTCTCCGTCAGCCGCAGAACCTGCAAAAAGAGCGATTCTCGAATCAATCGAACTCATCCGCAATTTAAATCAATTTGGACATCTTGGGAATCTGATTGAAAACGGGGATTTGCGAATATTTGACCTCGGCGAAATTGAGTGCACGCTGCAATCAGCCCTGTGGCTCCAATTAATAACACATAATCGCGCTGCTCCGATGACGAGACTTAACGATGATAATAATAATTGCAGCGAGCATGAATGGCTGGCAAATACTCGCTTACAAACGGGGAAAAACACGAGCAAGTAATTCAGAAATAATAATCATGATTATGTCTATTATTTTATAATAAACATGATTCCCATTCACGGGCACAACTGCAGAGGCTGAGGCTGGGGCACTTAGGTATTTGCACAGGGTATTATCGACAGCAAACAATACACATGCTCGTATATTAAATTAAAAGTTAATCAATTTTGGATCGTTTATTTGATGTAATTTGGCGGTTAGCTCGCAGTTACTCCGCTGCATCGATCGACAGGCACCAATCAGCAATTTAAAAAAGATTAAAAGTTTTATGGTGTGCTAGCATAAGTCCTTAACGAGCCTCAGGGGTGGACTGTAGGTGATCCTTGGGGGCTACTTCTGACTTCAAAGTTCTCAAACTTTCCTTAAAAAATTGAGCTCTTCCTCAGAATATATTTTTTACTTTTTAAACCCAATAGAAAACCTAGAAACTTACTTAAAAAATTTCAAACATTTTTTAGCTCTTCGTCAAAGCCTCATTTTAACCTTCTAGACTCTTCTAGGTGCTTCTAAGACCATCAAATATCATCTTTCAGTGAAAATAAAGCCCCCCAGAGTCTACTTCTGCCCCAAAACTTGCTTCTTAAAGCCCTCTAGGGCCCTCTTTAGACCTTTCTACCCTTCCTCAGGCCGTCAAAAATCACCGATTCTCGGATTTACTTGAAAAAAGGCCCCCCAGTGTCAACCTCTGCCCCCCAAATTCCCAGAAACTGACCATAAAAGAGAGCAAATACCCGAAATTCCCGACTTCCCGCGACCTCGTCAATCAATGTGCCTCTTATCTCGTCATAACAAGACACAAACTGCCCGCAATCTGCCCGCGCCCGACGCTGATGATGAAATCGCCGCACATCAAGAAGAAACAATTATGTAGGTCCCTCCGCGGTCGCGATCAGAGGTTAATAGGATGTTTCTATAAATCTAGCTAATCACTGGCCGATCTGCGCGAGTCGTCAATTTAATTGAATTGTGAGAAAGGAAGCGCGGGCAGATAACCGCATCTGCCTGCTATCAGTGAATGAGTGAGTCGGAAATGAAGCGCAAATCTCGTAATTGTTTACCATGTTGCAATTTAAAAACTCATTTTTCGACTGCTAATTAAGCTGCAATGCCAGGCAGCTCCACCTCTTCGCTGTCCACGGTGTGAAACGTGTTTTGTTTCTCTCCACCGCGCGCCAATTCCTCATTTCGGCCGCTGCTGGATTCGGTGTCGGCCATCATGCACGCTTGAGTTGATTTTCGAAATGAACGTCAAATTATCTTTCAATTAGCCGCCGCGCATATCATTTCCATGGAATCGCGTGCAAATTTTTCAACAAGAGCGACCGCTTTGATGCGGAATCGGTTATGATGAATGGATTCTTGGCGCAATTATTCAGACTCGAATGCGAGAACCGGCTCTTGAGCGCCCAATCAGCGGAAAACCTAAAGAGCCGTGAAACTTTTTATCGTTTTTTGGGGAGTGAGACACTTGTCCGTCTGTCCTGAATGATTTTTGTTTCTTCAAATGCACAAAAACTCGAATAGTTTGTTCTTCTTATTCCAAAAATACCATTAAGACCTACATATAAGAGTTTTATGGTCTGTATGTCTGTCTAAAACATTAAATTTAGAGAATTTCTATTTAAAAAAACTCTTCAACTTCCTCTAAAAATTGTAGCAATGTTTTATGATTTTATAGAAAACTCTCAAGGCAATCTGTAAATTTAAAAATTTAAAAATAAAATTGATCTGTGCTAAAAACGATTGAATGTTTTTAAAAAACGGCTTTATCCCGATCAGCTCCGTTTTAGGAATAAAAACAAATATTGGGCTCTACTTAGAACTTATTTTTCAGCTAACACAACCTGGCCTTTATCTCCTAAGTAGGTATGCCCTTTTCAGATATACTTCTGATTTAATAATAAATAATAAAAATAAAATTTTTTAAAACTGACCGTCTTATTTTAGGAACAAAAATAAATATTAAGCCCCAGAACTCGTTTTGCAGAATTTCAGTTTTAATTTGTAAAAACTAAAGTTTAAAAAATTAATCTTGGTCAAAAAAATTGTTAAGCTTTTTAAAAACATCTCTATCTCCTAGGCTCTGTTTTAGTAACGAAAAAATATTGAGTCTTGTTTGTCTGGTCTTTTCATCCCAAATATGCCCTTTTCAGAGACTGCTCCCGATTTTGAGATTCCTGAGACATCCTGCCCGGGGACACCACGCCCAACAGAGCCTCAAAAGTGGCCATTTGCATGTCAACAAGTACTAAAATTACGCCCCACCAATAGACAAACTGTGCAGTTGGAAGATTACATGTTATTAGTCTGTGCACCCGGTAAGTAGTATAATCACGATTAACTTTTAAAATCGCAATTATGAAATGCTCTCATTTTATGGGAAATTTAATATTCATTTTACAGCATAGACACAGGCGGTGGCGTTCAGATGGAAAATCCGCAGTTGTATGCATGAATGTTTTTTAACCAGAGCTACTTGTGCCACGGCCATAGTCAGAGCAAACAGAGTGTGGAGAGCCGAGCAGCAATATTGTATTTTTCAATTGAATTCTCGATTTGTGTGTGTACTCGGCGTAGTAATGCGGAGCTGGAGCGGGCAATGTGATTGAAATAAATGCACTTTTATTGATTTTGCTCATTTGATTGGAACATGCAAACTTATATTGGTTACCGCCTTGGGTTAGTTTTTCAATTTGCATCGATTCGCCTCAATTAATTATTCAGAGCCCCGGTTCGTCGACTCACGCGACATCCCGGGTCGTTCCCATTCCCAGACCCGCGATATCAGATCAATCAAAACACGATTTTTCACCTAATCCCTTTATCAACGCCTCCCTAGTCCCTCGCACCCGACGCAATATTGCCTTGTTTGGTGCAAATATGCTCGGCCTCCGTGAGAGCGTGCATCAAAAAGCGATTTCCCGCCCCTTCTTGTCACCAGACCTCAGTGCTAAGCTCGAGCACGGCGCGTCGAAGTCGATAAGGAGCGCTGACTCGAGTGAGAGCAAACAGCGAGAGACACGTGTCGTTAATAGAACTGTAAATAAGCAGAGGCGTCACGTGGCGGACGGCAAGCATGTCGAATCGGGTCGCCAAATCTGAGAGGGCCACTTACTTATAATTTTTTGTTGGTCCTTTTGTGATTTTACACGCCGGATTATTGCTGCAGTATATTAATGGCAAACAATTGATCAAATGAAACTGAAGATATGCTCGACGTTGGCGATGGGAAGATAAACACGGCGATAGCGATCTTAATTCCCCCAAATTGCACTGCGGCTACTTAGTTTTGCATTATTTTAATGTTTTTCCGGCTCTAAACCGACAAACAATCGGGGTTTAAAAGGCAATTTGTTTCATTTTTTGCCTCGCTGTATGACGACTATTTATTTGGACTGGAATTAGAGCGGTTTTTTTCGAGAGCGGATATTTCAAGGGCGGGAGACGACGACTCTCGGTTTTGGAGGGGGAACGGAGACAAAAGACTACCTTTAGTGCCTCCTTCGGCTTTCTCACAAGCTTATTTAATTTTTAAAAGTTTTTGACTTGATTTTCTAGCCCTCATTTTCCATTTTGGTCGTTTTTCCCCCCTAAAATTTTTTCGTCCGAAATTTTTTCGTTGGTTCTCGTTTTCTTTGGAATTTTTCCAAAATACCAAACCAAAAATTTAAGGACATTGCGGGCCAATTCAGTGTTTGGAAGGTATTGGTGAGCAAAACAGCATCAATTTTCAAGTCCCACAATATCAAAACCAACCAATATAAATTTATTATAGGTAACTCAATGCTTTTTCGATTTTTTATCTTCTAAAATGTTTTTCCCAAAAATGAAGTGTTTCTGTGGTTCGAAAATCCATCTCCAATTCATGATATTCCTTCAACTAGAATGTTCGGCAAGGTTGGTACCTGAATAGCCCCCTTTTTCTCGCTCCCAGGCGTGAAATTCCGGTAATGAAGCCGGGCACTTAATTGGGCCGATCTACTTTCCGTCGAAACTGCAAATCATGATTAAATTGAAAACATTTACACTTACAAAGTACCCAAATTCCATCATCATCGCCGACCCGATCAGCCGATCGAAGCGAGACGTGTAACAATTTGATAAGAAAGCAATTTGGACCTCGTGTATGCTTAAAAATTTAAATTTAAATTGAAAATAAATTTTTGGCCATCAAAGTCAACTTTTCATGATTGTAATTTTCTCGGTGCGCGCAGCAAAAACCCTCACTTATCACAACAACAACAATCTCGATGATGATAATGATGATGACAGACCAGAGACCAGCGAGCCCTGGGTTCGGCCGTTTGGCCGTTCGGGTCCGGGCTAGCCGTGAAAAATTCCCAATCTGATTGCCATCGAGATTCCAAGCGTTCATAAAATTTAACGGCCGCAAATTAAATTCAATTTTGTATAATAACTTCATTCTCTGCGCGTTGAGCTCTTTGGGCCGAAGAAAAATGGCCATACTACATAATAATAATAGTTTGATAGCGGCTGTGGCTGAAGAATGTGCAGTTTTGCGAAATAAAAGGCCCAAGCGCGCGATAAAAATTACGCCGTGCCGTCAGTGCATCCCCGAGGGGGCGGGCAGGGCAGCTGACGACCTCCACACTCTTCCTTTCCAGAGCCTCAACATAATTTAGACATTAACAATCTAACAGCTCAATCATCATCAACGGAGCTGGCCCACGAAATGACTCGGCCAGCTCGATAATCAAATTGGTACATCTGCTTCTCTTTAGGCGCTTTGTACCTTGAATTTTTTATTATTCTCTCGTATGCGAGCAACATTGTGTTTAATTTTCGAGTCTCCGTTAATGTATGAAGACATTAAAGCAACCCAGAAGCATCACTCTTTCTTGTGAACGCGAAACAAATTAATTAAAAAGGTTGTTGAGCCCCGAGGGCGAGCCTCTTGTTTCAATAAGCGACAGTCCCCGCTCGAAATCGGCACATAAAAGCGGGTCATTCATTCCGTTATCGTTTTCCACACATGCCAGGAGTCCCTCACGTTTCTTTTATTACCAATTTCCATGGATTATCTAATGCCTTTTCCGTAATTCGAATTGAACGCATAAATTGTAATTGAGTCGGACTCGAAAGCACACACACTCACTCGTAAAAATATTGTTATTATGATTTATTGGCGAATAAATCGTTTTTCAATGGTGATAAAAGTGCGAGATAAGCGAACACAACAACAACAACTGCAGCTAAATGGTGCCCAAGCATGGAACTGGCGGAGTTCAGGGGGGAGTCCTATCGCTTGACGGGAACGAAGACGAAGCCATCGGATTAATTCGCTACAGTTACTTAATTTCCATTATAAAATGCCAGAGCGCCATCGTAGAGTCGTGATGCAATGTTCAGAAAACTATTTGCTTTTGCATAATGAATGAGTCGAGCCGACAAAGACCGACAATGTTGCTCCGACACGATTCTATTCTTTTCTCCGGGAGGCGACTGTTTTGGCTCTTCTCGGAATTCCAGAGCCCGCGATTGAAACATCAGAGAGAAAGACGCGCAACTGTGAAAATGATGGATGGTCTCTACTATAGAGGTTAGTTTCTAGAGGTGCTTCAGATTTTTTTTAATTAAAAGTTTTTTTAGAGTTTTTAGGGAAATTCCGTTTAAGGATATTGACTCTTTTGTCTCGATAGTATAGTCTAGTTTGAAGAGGGGGTTCTAGGAAACTGGGGGCTCGAGAAATGAAAAAGGGCCCCAATTTTGTCTTTAATTGTCTAAGAAAATCCAAAAGCTTGTTCTAAGACCTAACCTTAAGGTCTCAACCGTAACGTTTGGTTCATAGAGGAGGTGCTTTTGACGATTATATTGAAAACATTCAAGTTAGGCATTTACTGGTATCCCTCTAGAATCTCATCTCTTTGCCTGAAGGCAAATATCGAATTTTTGTGCCAAGAATTTCAAAAGTTTCAATTTTCCGAAAAAAAATCAAATAGGTTTCTAAGGCTGAACCCACTCTTTAGGTAATTATTTCAACCATAGAGCTCTACTTCTAGAGGGGGAACTAAATAACTAAGCTTTCAAGAGATTTGAAAATTCAAGCCCCCTCTAGGAACCTAACTCTGTGGTCTCGACCCGGCTGAGGTGCACATTAGCCTTATTAAAATCGACCAGAAATAGGCGTTCCCGCCAACGTTGCATATATTTTCAATTAACTCTGGCTGGCGAGCCGCTCTAGACTACAACCCTTGAGCAATTTTTCTTGCGCGCGGACTGCCAACTCGCCTGCAACAAAGATTTTTAATCAGATATGCGAATTATTTCCTTTCAGCGTCTTCGAAAATCTCTCTCCTGTTTTCAAAAACAATTATATTTATGAAGCCATTCGCATGAGGATGATTAATTGTCTGCCCTGTCAGTCCCTGACACGTACACAAATTGAAACATGGACCGAGTCGGTTCGCGTCTTTCATGTGAAGGGAAGCCGAAATTCTGGTCTTTTTGGGGAACCTTTTTTTTGGCCGACAGATCTCGCAGGAGATGCAATCAGAGACGCGGTAATTGGCGCAACGGTAGCGTCGACCGGCGAGAGCGAAAAAACGCAACTCCGGAGTTTACTTAGCAAGTCTGTTATTATTCATTTATGTTATTATTTATTATTAATTTTTCGATACGTATAATTGCGCCATGCCACTTAGACAATGCCGTGGTTTGTATGCAAATTAGGCTCATTTGCGGCGTGAATGGTGTAACGCCATCAGCGTTGGCGGCACCTTCGGTCGAAGAAGGACGTGGACGTCTCTCTTGGCACCGCAATTACACCTCGCTTAAGTGGAGGGGGCTCCAATTTGCTGCACCGGAGACCGAGGAAGTCATTATGAGGCCAATTTGGACGCCATAAACTAGAAAGAAATTAAGCCATTTTTCACCCCTTTGCGACATTTTAAACTTTCTGGTCTTGACTAACGCAGATGTGCCCCCGAGGCCAGCCAAGACACCGGCCCGCGTCCATGTTTGCGCTGAGAAATCAATTTAATGGCCCTGTTTTTGTTGCACCAATCAAATTGATAAAAATCTCCAAACAAAACAACTCGGATGGCCCCAATTATGTCGAGATATTCAATCACAAGCTGTCCTGGGGCTATCAAGTTTCCTGCCAGCTCAGCTCTCCTCTCCATCCGATGGAGGCTACTCACGCGAGCGATACTGCACCGAAGCTCCTCCATTCCCGCCGTCATTAATAACTGAACACGGATCGTTACATTGTGATTATCAGCGCTCATCGTCATCGTACTCGTCATAATGTCATAAAAACTGCCAAATTAAAAATTGAGTCATTTTTCAAAAACACTGTTATTAAATGTTTCAAACAAGCCCGGTAATTATCTGTTATTTTGTTTCCATCCCAGCCCGGCCTGATCGACGTTAACATCTCTCTCTGACATTTTTCAGATACGCCACTCGGCTCTCGTCTTCCCCGAAAAGAAAGAAATTTAGAGGCAGCGCACTTGGAAGGTCGCAACCATCGTGATGAGCTGACGGCGTGCGATAGGAGCAGGTGTACTTTCCGATAACCGATGTCATCCCCACCTTCACTCATGCGAGCATGTCGGCCTTCGAATTGGCGAACTCGTCGGTGACTTGCACTAGGATTCGCGGCGAGGGTGCGGAACTCAATTACCAGTTTGATGTCTTCATTTCAAGATGACGAGAATCCATCTCCATACTACTTTTCACCTCGTATAGCTCTGTTCTGCGAACCATAGCAATACGAGGACGAATGGAAGAGATCATTTCAGCTTTCAACTGGATTAAGGACTTGGAACTGTGACGGAGTTACAAATATGTTATGGTTAGGTACCCAGACGGTTAGGTACCCATACGTTTAATCAGAAGATTGATTTGGTTTAGCTTTTTCAAGACATGGTCCTAAGGGAGAGGGGAGCGAGGGGGGTCGGCTGCTCCGTGACAAACTCAAAACTACTATACAGGACAAACCGTGGCAGAGGGGGGGGGGGGCTCAAATATCTCGGTTTTTACCGTGACGTAATTTGTGAACGAGATCTTACCAAGCGATCAGTTCTGTAGAGTCTATATTTAGTCTATATAATAGCCTACATAAGTAAGCGTTCTTTTGGACACTGTCCAGTTCCAAAAAACCATCAAGAACCACTTTATTTCCGTTTCCTTATTTTACCCAATCGTTAATTCAAGTTCCATTATGAAAACCTGAATCCTTTTTAGATCAAATTCATCCTCGATCTAACTTAGCAAAATTGGTACACAAAGCCATCAAGAACTTATCGCCATGCCGACATAAGTTGGAGACAAAAGGACCTCCCAAGGTCCAAAAAGTGACAAATACCCCCTCAGGGCCTGATTCACCTCCAGTTTGCAAGTTCGTAGACATCAGAAGCCCGAGGGCTTGACCGATCAATGCGTATTTAGTGACTGCGGTTTTGCAACAATCCTCCAATTATTCCCATTTTGTATAATTTCGTGACGACATCTGGGCTTTATTTGTACTTGCTAAAATGGTCAATCCAATTAGGTGGTTGTGGAAGCACACTCGGGAGCCGGAGATAAAGGAAACCGCAATCGAATTGTTCTCCAATTCTTGACAGATTAAGAGAGTTTTAGCGACATTCGTGAGAGCAACAGCTTGTGTTTGCACAGCCAGAGTCGAATTGTGGTAAGGACGATGGGACAGTCTGGAGCCCGCGGGTCCGAACATTCAGCACGTCGGACTTGTCACAATTGGGTGGTCACCACTCAAGTAGGTCGATCAACCCCATAATCATTATCAAATTTGGGTAAATGAGCACGCCCAATGCCGGTCGTTACTAAGTAGTTTATCAGCAATAACATTAGTTTCAATCACAAATCCATCAAATTACGGTGATAATGACTTTATTAATCATAATTTGTTTGCATTGGGCGCGCGAGCTGAGCCCCGGAATCCAACTCCGCGATTCTTGTCATGTGATAATTAAAATGTAATGTAATCATTGAGCGAGTCAATAAATCAAAGAGGTGTCAATAATGTGGCGGTGCGAGCGATAAAAATAGCCACAAAATGGCGGTTAGGCCGACGGCCCGAGTGCGTGAATTTATCTTCTTTACGTCACATTAAGTTTCTATTTGCCGTCCGCTCTGCGTACGAACTTTCTTTTTCTATTACCCAGCTTACAGACGGACGGAAGTGCGGAGCATCCCAGCATCCCATTGAAAGCTCTCCCTGTGTATTATTTCGCTATACACCAGCAAGCCATTTAAATCCATCTCACTTCTCTTTATTGATTATAAAATTAAATTCAGGCCTCGTGCAGGCTACGGACACGCACACAGGCTCACAGGACCGGTCGGAGTGTGCGTGGAGTCCGTCTCTTTCGCGCGCAGAAGGGAGGCGAGAGAAGTGAGAAGCAGCAGGGAAAAGAGCAAAAGAAGTGTGAAGAATAAATTAGTGTTTGTGTTACTAAAATTCACTTAGGCCAGCTACGGACTCGACTCCAGCCTGGCATAATAAATCGCTCTTGCTCTTTTTGTTTCTGGGCGTGTCGCTTTATCACGCCCCAGCATGCTATTGCTATGTACCGCACTCATACCTTATTTATGTTTCGTTTTTATGCTACACACTACACCCACTGGCATGCACACACACACGCAGATTGCCCCGATGTCGACGTCGATGTTCGAGGGAGAAAAGACGGCGAAAGACGAGACTTGATTATTATGTTTACCGCAAACAATGTTTCACATGCCGTATTGTGGCTCAGCTCTTCATCTCCGCGCAGCCACAGCTTCTCGTATGTTACATAGGGAAGTTGGGAAAGTCGAGTCTATGTACAGCAGCACGGAGGAGCAGCTGCTGAGTAGCTGAGGAAATTGATTTTTGGTTGAGTAAATTTTCTTTCACTTTACTCTCTCATTTGTCTTGATTTTTATGCGAGATGAAAATGAAAATTTACCCCAAATGACTTTATTGATTTTTCCTTCTGCTCCCCGGGGTTGTAGCCATATTGTTTTCATCGTTTTTGCGCACTTTTCTTTCCGCCGCGGGGTGGAGCGGCAGTGGCTCCGTTTTCCCGTGAACCCTCATTTGAATCCCATAAAATCGCAACCCCTTGTCGATATCGGGGAAATGTGGGGAGTTAAGTAGGCAATAAAGTTCCTGGCGCTGGGAAATTGATTTTCACCGGAAAATTTTCTAATGTGATTTTTATTTGAAGAAAAAATAAATGATGAGCGAATTTCAGACTTTTTCTGTTATCTTTGGCTATTGTAATATTTTAAGTTGAAGGAAGCTTTTAAACCTTAACAGACAAAGTCGAAAAATTAATTCACGAGAAAATCCTTCAAGTCAAGGAAAAGAAGGTCATAATTCTGATTCTAGATTTTAATTTTGAAATGAATTTTTTAACGTCTCTTATGGCATCTCAAGCTTAAAACCTAAGCAAAAAAGTTAGTAAAAACGAGTTCTCGAGAAAAACCTTAAGACCAAATAAAATTGAAAATTAGATCATGGACAATTTTTGTTCATCATCAAAGAAAACACAAGGGACCTCCCTGACCCCTTTTTTCCACCCCTTAACCCATATTTAGGAAGCTAAACCTTTAGAGAAAAGGTAAATTCAACTAAAATAATTTACCAGAAATCAACAGTAAATTCTCTTTGTTCTGGCTGTGTGGGGAAAATTGGTGGGAAAGCGTGCTGTGTCTTCGTGTCTCGAATTTCATTGAAACAATCAAGAATCGCAGAGCCAGACAGGGTTCGGCATGAAAAGTCAACTCAAATGCACGCTCAACGACAAAATTACATTTAATAACGAAAATGGCAAAGCAAAGATTTGTTCCTTGCGTTTGGAAAAATGAAAACAACTCGCCTCGCGCTCGAAAATAGAAAAAAGTTGGTGATTTATGCACGATTATTTCAATTATACTGCCAATTTGCCCAACTGAATACATGTCGTTCCAGTCAGGTTAAACAAAAGTCGCATGCAACTGCGGGAAAACAAACAAGAGGCAGCTTTCCGGAACAAAATGGCAGATGGCAGCTCCGCAAATCGATGCTAACTGATTTGCATGCGGTTGTTTGCTCAAGACTCGACGTCTCGTCCCCTCTTCCGCCGCACGATGCCCGAGATCCGGGCACGCAGATAGGCCAGAATAGCCTAATTTCGGTTTATTTCGGGACGCACCAAGAGTCAAGACAAGGGAGGGTGGAGGGTCGCTTTTCTGCCACGAGCGCATCCGAGTCCCTCCGGAGTAATAACTTTTGACGACGCCGATTTCGTTGTTTCTCCCCCGTCTCACTCTTTAATAGACTCTCGACTCTCTCCCGCTTCTTTGTCTGCAGTTCATTCATCATTGCGGCGGTGCTTATTATCATTTTAATTACAGCTCTCCTTATCTCGATCTCGATAATGGCGTCGTGATTTCGGAACATCTGTACGGGTTCTTTTTCGAGACCGGGGGAAGGAAAAGGAATCAGAGCCCGCGATTTAATCACTGCTGACCCACTTAATCCAACTCGGAACGCGCTCTCTGTCCAGCGCTATCCAGTCTAATTATGGACTTCGCGTGCTTGTTGCAATAAAAATTAACTAACAATCGCCCAACAGCAGATTTGTATGCGCGCTAACAAGCAAACCGCCCCCCGCGTCCCCCATGCACAGTGGGACAAGTTCGAGCTTCTAAAGGGTAGAGTTAAAAATTAGTTTAAGGTCTGGGTGGCCTCAACAACTGGCCACTGTGGTACCTATCTTGGCACAGAGAGACGAGGGTCAATTTTTTAGGAGAAAATCCAGGAATTAGATTTTTTTGGTCCTAAAAAATTAACTAGAGATCAACTCAAATTCTTTCAATTTGAAACAATAAAATATATGAATCCCTGTCAACGCAATGATATCAGTCTTGACTTTAAAAAAAAAATCCTAAATTAAAGATTTGACTATTTTTGGTGATAAAATTTTTCTGGTCCTCGAATAGTAAACACTTGACCCACTGTGAAATTTTTGGCACATTTGGACGAATATAAGTTTCTAAAGAAATGACTGAAAATACCCAAATATCGGTTAGGAATAAATTTTTGGCACTGTGGGACAAGTTTTGACCTCTAGGGAATGAAGCTAAAAATAAGCTCGTTGAAAATTTCGGTATGTGAGCGGCGCACTGTGCCACGGGGTGGGGGCATCGCGACCACTCTGTCCTCCGGTCGATATTCACTTGGCACACGCGCGAAAATCAATATCGCCATTAATTGAATTCTGCCATATTTTCTCATTTCCCTGCCAGCATTTCCATCTTTGATTTTCCGCCTTTTTCATGCGCACAAAAAATAAATTAAATTTCACTTGTGCTGTCTCCCACCTCCACCTTTGTGCACCGCTATGCCATAATTTAGTGTCACGGCGAAAATAAAAATAATATATGAGTCTGGCAGCCTCTTCCCTTCGCTGATACGCGCGTCCTGGACACACGCAAATCGCGAGGTGAACAGACAAAAAGTTGTAAAACAAAATGTTTTTAAAATTCATTTAACGGCTGCTGGTACACGGAGAAAATGGAAAACACGGCGGCAGCGAATAAAATTTAATGAAAATTAATTTTGTTTTTAATTAAAACAGCAACAACGTAGGTGCTCCGGAGAGGATAGCCACAGCCGCTATTAGACCAACTTTGACCATTTCAATAAAAGTTGAATGCGGGAACATGAAATTATTTTTCCACGGGGTTTTAAATTTTTTTATTGGCGGTCGTTCAATAGACTAGTGCTTTTTAATTAAAATGCGGCTGGAGCGGCTTTTTTTCGCACAGTTTCTAAGCTGCCAGTGACACGTTTGTGGAAATTTCGAAATTCGTGAGCCAAGAAGCCCACTTAATTAGGCTTTAAAGTGGCGAAATTTGTTCCAGCACCTCTTTAAATAGCTATTAGCCCCCTTTCTGAGACACGGAGAAAATCCGAAATTTCCCAGCCCGGCCCAACCCGAAAGCGAGCACGGAGCACCCAGAAGAAAGTAGCTCGGCCCACTTTGAGCCATTAAAAGTCACTTAACAATTGTCATGACCGTGATTCCGACACGCAAATGAACGGGAGGCGCGTTCTTGGCGCGGAAGAGTCCAGTTCGCGCGATGATGAATGCCTAACCCGGGCCCAGCGCGAACAAATTGAGTCATTAACCTGCAACAATGGAGCGAGTCTTAGACAGAGGCCCTCCGCATCTAATTTAATTACTTAATTCGCTCATTGCCCGTCCGCGTTCGGGTCATTTGAGGCATCGAGGCATCGTGGTATCGTGGTATCGGGGAGGAAGGAAAGGCAAAGGTCTGCTTAGATAATTGACTTTGTATTTAACGAGACTCGAAGGTGGATCGAGGAAAACAAAATAATTCTGTTCCTCGTCCCTGTAATTATTTTCAATAAAACAGTTTCTAATCTGTATAATTTAAATCTGTTTTCAGAAATTTCAAAGCGATCGGCACGAAAGGCACTGCGGTTAACGACTCGAAGTCCGTACTCCAGATATCGAGAGAAATTAACCTGTTTGGGTGAAGCCTGTAATTAAATGCAGCAAACATGATAACCACTCATTATATTTTCGTGTGTTTCTCCTCCACCTCCGTTTCGCTCCGTCCGGAGTCCCGAGTCCGGACTCCAACTCAGCTTTGATCTAATTGATATCTTCATTCTCGAACAGACAGCCGAAAGTTTGTGCCCTCTCTTTGCATAAATCCATATTCCATTGCCGATACATCCACTCTGCGGCTCTGGCTTGGCGTTGATGTGCGCTCCGTGATGTTATTTATTGAAATTTAGCAGCCATTTTTGACACAATAATTGTTATTTATTGATCCAAATCATCATATTGTTATAAGTAGCGGGACCGGCAGCAACACGAAAAAAACCCGCCAAATTTATGCAAAGCCCGGGCCCCCTTCCTGCGCCTCTCCCTCGCTCTCGATCCAGAAACGGCGCGAGAATGGGCCGAAAAAATAATAAACAGTTGCCAGCCAGCTCCGAGTGGAATGGAAAATTAACATGTTTATGTCATTGTCAATTATTTTATACCATTTCAATTCGAACGAGTGCGACGTGGCTGGCTTTTGAAAGTTGCAGCAGGCATCCAGTCAGCCACCACCACTTCATTGAGGAGAAGTTTATGGTGTGCGCACGAAAGCTGATTTCAATTTAAATTTTCGCTCTGCCACTGCAGTTTATTATTGTTTTTTGTTGCACTCCGTGAGCGCCTTTGTTGCTGTCGGCTCCCCTCCACCTCTACCTCCATATTGGGAACATCCGCTGTTGAGCGAAAACGGCTCATATTTTTGGAGATTTAGGGCGTTTCGGATGGGACAGGTGCTAGGCTCTCCGTGCTCTTTATTGCCCATAAGACAGGTGTTTTATGGGATTTTAAGGCGTTTCTTGACCTCCGGATGCTCTCGATTTGGGGGTCAAAAAAGCGTTAAGCTGGACCTTTATGTTTAAGCTTCTTAACAGGCTCAATACTTCAGCCATTTTATAGTCTTTTTTACGGGTTTTCCGGGCTAAAGAGATGCCCTTGAATTTGATTTTTTTTTGACTGCAAAAAGTTGTTTTTTCGCTTGACCTTTTAATGACCACAATGGTAACAATTTTGTATTGTAGAAAAATCTTACTGTTCTTTTTTGTGAGAGCAGGAGCTTCAAGATCCTGGATATGACTGTGTTATAGAGCCAATTTAATTTAAAATAAAAAATTGTTGGAATAAATAATGTGGGTAAGTAACCCATGGGTAACTTATTTTACCAATGGGTAATTTATTAAACCCTTTGAGTACCCATCAAACGCATGGGTAACTCTGTAGCTTTTAACCGAACCCTCGAATAGAAGCTTCAAAGCTCTGCAACTCCCAAATACTGAAGAAATTCTGAAGGTAGGTCTGATCTAAGAAAGAATTTTTGTAAAAGAAAATCTCATTTTCTATCATCAGAACACCTCAAGCCCTTCAAGCCCTCAGATACCTGATGCAAATTGATTTAGGCATTTCGGTGTGAAAATGAAAAATGAATGACGAAGTTAATTGACAACATGGGGCACTGAATGCAGAAAATTACACACTTGCGCGCAACTCCTCTCGACTCCACTGCGGCCGCGTCTGAGAGACTGGGAATAAGCGAGCGAGATGCGATAATGTCTGCTACATCAGCTCCAACAACATGATTATTATTGTTTCTGCATTTCTCCCAAGTCTCCTGCATCGCCTTCGCCTCGTTCTTCCCTCCGAGCGCAACTCACTTCACTTTGTTGCTCTCCATCTCAGCTCTTTCAACTTCGGCCGGGCACCGCACCTCTTCTCCCGGTGCCGGTGCTAAATTGAGTGACGTAAATTATCCTTGCTTCTCTTTAATCCGCCAGTGCTCACCTCGCCTCTCCCGTAGTTTATGTGACACCGAATTTCAATTAGAACCTCGCCTCTTCAAAGGGTTGTGGTCGATATTTTTCAATTTACGCAGCCCTGTCGCCTTGATTAGCCTGTGTGTGCGTCCATTAAAGTTATGAACCTGAATTGGAGCTAATACAAAACAATTGTCGTACAATCACATGTGATTATTATTATAAATCACCCTCCAGAGGATCGTTTGAGTCTCCTTGCTGCTGCGCAGACCCGCCACTGAGGGTTGAGAGCGTCACAGAAAACGCGATTAACGCGGGAGCGGAGTCGAGCACACAAAAAAACCATGTCTAATTAAAACGTGCTCATTACCCGTGTGACTCCGCGATTAAAATTAGAGTTGCTGCTGCGGAGCTCGGAAGGGGTGAGGGCAAATAACCAATTTGTCATAGATAATTTCCTCCGTCTCTGGCAGTGCGAGAGCCAGCTCATCTCGCACTCGTATGCTGGCACAATGAAGCTAATCTAATCCCCGATTGCCTTCGGCAAGCCGAGACTGAGACCGTTTAATAAACCAAAACAAATGCGAGCGGCGGACGCGAGGGACAAAACAAACTTAGGGGACCTGAATACTCCAAATTATTACTCAATAGCCGGAATAGACGATTTAATTAGATAGAAAATTGGATTTCGAATGCCTCAATTAAGGCCTCCCTCGAGCTCTTTGACCTCCGACACGTTTGTACCGTTTTGAGTCACGAAACAGGTGTCTTCTTCAGATAAATCTTCTTTTACACGCAAAAAAAGTGAGTTTTCAATGGCTCAATATCGAACTGATTCCGTTTTGGACCAAATAGTTTGAATCCCAGTAAATTAGGATATTTTTGGAAGAACTTGGATCTTCACTCATTTTTTTTGCGTGTATTTATTCCATCTAATCAATCTATCCACTCAATCTTTGGATCTTTACTAATTTTTTTTGCGTATATCCAATCTTTGGAAGGAATTATATCATCAATTTTTTTGAAATAACCTAATCATATTCATTCATTCAATTTTCACTTCTATCCATCCAATTCATTCAATTTTTAAATCTGTCCATTAAAAACAAGACCATAAAATACATTCAAAGACCTTTAGAAATAAGGCTCCAACGAAAGTAGCTCTGAGGAGTTTTTGAGGAGTAAAACTGTCAAAAGGGAAGCTGCTGACCGTTTAGTGACATCTGTTGTTAGGAGAGTGAACTTAAATTGGATCCAAATAAATTATGTCGCTTTAATCCATTAATTCATCCAAAATAAAAATGAATAGGTCACGTGATTTTCAAATCGTAAATCGAGACATAGAAGACCTCCGGAAGACCCCAATCAATTACTAACGGGCTTGTCCGAAATTGATTAACACCTCTTTGCGAATTTATTAACGTTGACATAATTTACTGCGCTCCATTGTGCCCAGTAATTGTGTGTCAGAGTCGCTGGGCCCAAGATTATTATTATTCGTTCTCCATTTCCCATTCTTACATTATTGGTTAGTACGCATCGGTATCCCTTTGCAGACCAGCTCGCCAAATCGTTATCATTAAATTAAATCTTAATTTAATTAGTGCATTACTATTGCCAATTGACACGGCGTAATTAACATTTAATAATAATCGGTGTGCATCTCGGAACGCGACTCCCAAGGCCATAAATTCGGCTCTTGCATGATATTCGGGGTCTGGAGAGACTCGCGGGAGCCGAGTGCAAGGGAAGAGCGAGCACGCAGAATGAAAAACAATGATAGCATCTCATGGGCCACATAAATCAAGTGACAGTAGTGCTGAAGCAGAGGACCGAGAGCGGAGCAGGAGGTTGTTTTTAATTTAAAACTTGTTAGAAGGCTGGGGGAGGAAGGGTTGGAGAGAATGAATAAACAACTGTCGCAATGTTGTTTTGCTGCACTTCTTGGCACCACCACGGCCCGGCCCAGCTCTCGCTCTCCGGCATACGGAATAATTCTCTGATTGTATCGTCATAATATGTGAATGTCATGCGCTTTTTCTGCCTCCGTTCCCGCTTCTATTGTTTTAGATCTGCACTCGAGTCGGAGCAGGAGCCGGAGCCTCCGAATTTTCCCAAATGATTTGAATTTTGTCTCTGACATATGAGCACGAGGCTCCTCGTGTGCCATGTGGCTGAATTATGGGGACCGAGTTCATGCATCGCCACATTTCATGACACGGGAAAGAGGCGCAGGCGATGCACTTGTGGTGCAGAACAGAATAAATCAATATGACAAGTTTCGGAGTTTCATGGCTTTTTGATTGCATCTCTCGGTCCCCGGGGCGGGCCCTCGTACTGACGTTACTTGGGCTGCTCAAAAAGAGTTGCATTAATTAGCCATTTCATGGCCGTGTTTTCCAAGAAAACAAATAATGAGTCCCCATAAAAATGATAATCTCCTGCGAATTACACGCGTAACTGTCAGTCGGGCTTAAGGCACCTCAGCACGAACGCCATGCCATAACTTTGAAATATAACGACTCTCACCTCATGCATGATCTCCTAAATTAACAATCAAATTAAACACGTTATGGCACTACAAAATTACAAATAAGCGGGAGAGATAATGTTGTTATAAAAAATAATTAATAATTCAATTAAGTGTGGTAAAATATGGGATCAATTAAAGCTGCATCAGCACTTGATTTGCATGCGATTTGGGGCACCTTGCTGCACTGTCCGAGCTTTCTTGTTCACGCGTGCACCCGCGCATAAATTAATTCCGCGCTCACCGTTTCCATAATTAGCATTGAAATTGAATTAGCGAGTGATTGAATGGTTTCAGGCTACCAGAGCAAGCTCTCGGCCCCCACTCGAGAGCCGCCTTTCCGATGTATTTTGAATATTACAATTAATTAAAAAGGTAATTTGTAATATGCAAATTCGCCCAGATTAAAAACAATTTCGCGGCGAAAAAAATTGATTGAGAAACAAGTCGCAAATTGGCTCTCCGACAGACTTTCCCATAAAATCGGCAATTAAGCATTCAGTTTTTTTTCATCTTACCCCTGCCCGAACTCGAACAAACAAAAAAGTCTCAGTGACGTGGCAGAAAAAAAACAGAGATCCAGCAAATCCAGGGCACGGCGTCGGCTGCCATTAGTCAAGGCAGCTAGGCGGTGCGAGTGGCCAAAAAAGTGTCCCTCACAAATTACGGGTTGCTGCTACCTCTTTCGCGTCATTATTGGAATTAGCCACGCACAAAAAGCTCCCATCCCAAATGGAGGGTCGCTCCGATTTTCACGGTACAGAAGGCAACTCATCTGATGGGTAAAGACGACTTCTAATCACTGGCTCATCAATCATTAGAACCTTGTGCCTCTTGAGGTCTTGGTTCTCCTTCACCGTATTATTAAAAATGTTTAAGTACTAGAAAGTGGACCGTGCACCTCAGGAATAATAAAACGCAGGTTTGCGTGGGACGTTTCGTCACTATTGAGTGACTTTATTCAACAAAGTTGATAAAAGGCCGACGAGGACAATTTTCAAAAATCTCTAAGAAAGAAATAAGAAATTTTAGAGATTTTTGAAAATTGTCCTCGTCGGCCTTTTATCAACTTTGTTGAATAAAGTCACTCAATAGTGACGAAACGTCCCACGCAAACCTGCGTTTTATTATTCCTGAGGTGCACGGTCCACTTTCTAGTACATAATTGTTAGATTCACCTCCCAACCCAAGATAATAAAAATGTTTAATTTTGTATCACTGACCCTTTAATTTTTTGGCTTTGACCTTTCTCAAAGAAAAAGGACATTTTTTAGGTTTGCCAAAAGAGGGTTTTAGGCCAAACAACTGCCCTTAAGGAGTCTTTTGGGGCCTCCATAGTCCAGGAAGTAACAGAAATTCCTCTCAAATAAATAATCTGAGCCCTCCTAGAGCTTGTCAAGCCCCCTTGGCACTGCTAAAATTTTCTGAGCCCCTTTTTAACTTAAATTCAGGCTACGAGCCACCTTTTGGTCTTCTGCTCCTCTGCAGAATCAATGAAACTATAAGGGCTTAAAGGAGCCATAGATCACAAAGACCTGAGAGAGCCCAATGTCAGCTCTTGGTCACTTCCCCTCAGCTAACCCACACCCGGAACAAAACGAGTCCAGAGCGGCCTCCAGGGTCTTCGGAAACGTAATTTATATTCCGCCGATGACGACAACGACAAACGTGGTGTCGGTGGAGAAAATGAGAAAAATGATTGATTACAAGTTGTGACATTTGAATTTGATTTGCTTCGCCTTGAAACTTCACGAGCCCTGGATTTGCGGCACGATGACGAATTTAATATTCCGACTTACGGAGGACCGAAGTGAGTTGCGTAATTTCGATATAATTGAACTGATAAGTGTCTTCGTCTTCCCAAAAACGTGATATTCGGCCGGCGAGGGCGGGAGAGACGACGACGACGTGCTTGATTGAAAGGGAAACGGAAATTGAAAAGTCGTGATGTTCGCTTGCCTTCTCGCACTCTCGGGCGAATGGTGTTGCGAGCGACTGCCGGGCGGCGAGAAAAAGGTGCCCTGTTCAACTTTTCCATTTCGCGTTGCAATTAATAATAATAGCACACAAGCTGATGTGAATGAAATAATATAAAGTGCCTGGGCATGTCATAAAAACATCAAACGTTCAGTTTTCAGAAGATAATTATTTCAACCTTTCACATATAAAATACATAAATGCCATAATGCATATGGGAATTGGATACACGGATTCTCATACGGGCCACGGAGGAGCTTCGTTTGATGTGGGTTATGATGGGCGCCTCGCTCGCTTTTGACAACTCAGGCGGCAACGTATTCGTGATTGATTTTTGGTCTGCTGAACATTGCGATTGCTCTAGGTTGGTTTTTGCTACTTTTCGTTACATCGTTTTAAAATACCCTTAAAAACTTCCTGAACAGAAATTTGAGGGCTAGATTTTTGCTAAAAATCACTAGGGGCCAGAAAACCAGGGAAGGTTTGACTGCCCCATTTCTGACTAGTTCAGGGGGTAAGGACTCTTTTGAAAGGCCTATTTTCGAGGGTTTCTTTTCACTATTTCGCTATAAATTATTTCTAATTAGTTTAATTTTTCAATATTGCATAGAAAATGGCAAATATTTTAAGAATATTTTTAGTAATGAAAGTTTTATGATATTTTAAAATTAATCTTCAGATTTTCTTCTTTAGTTTAGTGGGTCAAACTTGGGCCAAGACATCCTATGAAAGGTGAATTTACAGGCAAGTTACAGACAAAAAAAAAATGTATGAAGGCTACTTTGGGTCAAATATGCGTAAAACCGTCACCTTGAGTAACTTTGGCTGGGAGAAAATTTTTGTCCATTAAAGCCAGCACTCGAGCCACCGTGCCTGCGGCACATTATTGAATTGTTTTAAACTCAATGGTTATGACTACCGAGATTAGTGTCAGTAATGTCCACCACCATGCTTGCAGCCAATTTATTCACGTACCAAGCACACCAGCAAATTTTCAATCATCGCCTACATGCACACGTTCAGCTTCCGACTGCATGTAAGCGCTGCATCGAGCAACATTTCAATTAATATTTAATTTGAACTTGTTAATAATCATTTAATTAAATCACACACATTCTCGGGCTGGAACTGAACGTTACTATTAGACTCCGCACGTTACAAAGTTCCATGTGATGTGGACCAAGTTTGCACTTTTTCGCTCCCCGCATCACATCGCGATGGCAGAAACGAACCCAATTAAAATGCGCCTTTAATTACAATTATTATGCCTCACAATGTGCGATAATTATCGCACAAAAGAGGCGAACTTTGGAGATGGATTGCGAGGCCAGGCCTTTGCGCCATTTTCGGCTCGTTTGCTGACATTTTTGCGCTCACTTACCATGCACTCAATCATTTAATTCGGAAGTTGTTGATTTCAGGTTTACTCACTTCACATCGCTGCTGATGAGCTTATAATGGGCCCCAAACTACCAGCCATCGAGATATCAGATCTCGGGCCACGTATCATGAATATTCAAAGCGTTCTCAGACTCGCTCAGTCCGGCCATTTTATTACGCATGCATGCGAGTTTTCGGCATTTATTTACATTGTTTTCGCCTGAAAAGCGCTCATTAAAAAATGATTAAGTTTTCATACATTTTTATCTCGTTATTTAATTAAAACCACTATTATGAGCGTTCTCGGTGCTTTTTGTGCCTCGCTCTCGCTTTTGTTGTGCCTACGATCCACCAAATTATGGCCTTTGATGAGGTTGCAGCACCTGAATCATTTTTTGGGGCTCGAGCTCGTGTATGTCATTATGTTCGGACCGCGTTGGCGCAATAATGAGGGGCTTCTGTAAATATTGGGGCCCAATTTCGGTGCCTAATTTGGGCTCTCTGCAAGGTAACTGCGACATTTAAGGCGCAATTTCGCATTCGTGCCCCACATCCACATTTTTATCGCCTTCTCCTGACCTTTCAGAGCCACCGGGCAGATTGTCGTCGGACGACTTCTCCAAGTGCCACAAGCCCCATTTAATTCAATCTAATCTTTCCTCTTTATTCGCGACTCTCTCAACGTTTTCCAGCTAATTATTTCAGGGGCGTATCGCATTAAAAATGAAAAAAAGCCATTATTCAAATTTCCAAACGTCTTCTCCTCGCAACTCGCAACACAAAAACAATTATTCATCAGACCAGCGAGGAGATTAAAAGTGCCTGATAAGACGTCCACCGCCATTTTTATGATTCCGCGTTTTTCTATTTGCTCCAAATGCCGCTACACTCCGCTATACAATGTTTCGAAAATAGTCCAACCGCAAACACAAAATATTACGATTATGATGCCGAGCAATTAATCACTTGCCCGGGTCTCTGCCTTTCCCGGAGCCCATTTGTTTCAGTTACAGTCTCAACTGTTTCTGCTTCAATCGCTCGACTTGAATTAATTAACCACTTCGTTGATGAGGCTTTTGAGTGCTATGGAAGCATTTGTCTCTTTTTGGGGTGAAAATTTTTATTTTAAACAATTTTTATTCGCTGAACCGCTTATATTTAAGACTAAGAGTGGAAGAGAAATTCAAACTAACTTGTCAAAATAAAATTTAAGAAATGATTGAGGACATTTGGAGACGATTTATTACCCCGGAAGTAACCTTGAGAGGGAAAGAAATTTACGTTATATGCAGGTCCAAAATTAAGCGAAAAAATTAAATTCTAACAATTTGTCTACCCTAAAATTTCATCACAAAATGCGAAGAAATTCCAAAATTTTTTAATTAAAATATTTCCCCTCTAGTGAAACATCTATGGCCAATATAAGAATACATTAACAGAGATCATTTAAGAAATAAAATTTCTAGCCAAAATGGGTTGAACATATTTTCGGTGATTTCCTTAAGAAAAAAATTTTGCCTAAGAAAGTTCAAGAATTTTTTTAAATTGAAAATTAAGGTTAAATGTATGTTCAAATATTTTTTGACGAACCTATAAATTATGGGCTTCTGCACCCCCAATAAATTATTGCTTAAAAATTTTCTCTTTGACTTTTTAAAGAGAAATATTTTTTTATAATAAAATAAAGGCTGAAGAAGTCCTTCTAATATTAGTTTATGGACTTTTCCCTAAGAAAAGAAGAGCCTTCTCCACTTCTAATAAATTTAGGTACCATCAAGGTCAACATTTGAATTATCACAAATATTTTAAATTTACGAGTTTTGGGAGTTAAACGTAACTTCGCATGAAGGTCAAATATTCAGCAAAACGCATGCTCAGTCAGCATAAAAATTCATGTTTCGCACACATGAGCACGAAAGCCGTCGGCAGTTGGCGAAAAAAGTAGTCAGAGCACTCACCTCGGTCGTCGTTAGAGTCCTCGCTCGGTGGTCCCTGCGTCGTCCTCTGGGGCGAGATGCCGGGATGTGGGATCCCCGTGAGCCCGTTCAGCCCCGCGGCCAGCCCGTTGAGCCCGGGAGCCGCCGACCCGGCGGGAAAGCGGGGTCTCGTGAGAAAGGGGTTCCCAAAGAGCCCGGGAGCCCCGAACTGCAGGAAGGGCGCCCACGGGGGCACCCTCGTGCGTGGAGCCAGCTGAGCCGCCGCCGCATACAGCTGCAGGGCCGGCTGCAGCCCAGGACCTTGCATGTTGGACAGCAAGCCTTGGTGCTCCAGCACCATCTTGGGCGTCAGTGTGCTTATCTTGCGGGTGTCCTCGTCGCTCGCTTCCGGCTCCAACTCTCCCACCTTTGCATCACCTGAGTCCTCTCCTACTCACAATTGATTGCTCTCATGCAATATTTCTATTTTACGGTCGAGCGTTTTTCACTTATTTTCCCAGACAATTTACGTGCGTTTTTCTTTTTCCTTTCTCTTGTTCTTCAATTCATCAATTCATTGTTTTTTTTTTGTTGTATTATTTTTATTTACTTCACTTGATATGGAAAATGACAGTCTTTCTGCAGTCACCGGCCGATCACGTATTCGCTGCAATGTTTTGAAATTCAATAGAGGAATAATCACAAATTCCGCTCAGCACCGCCGCTCCGGACCGTCGCCATTGACTATTGAATATTCACTGAAAGGTTGATTCGAAAAATTTACAATTCAATTCAATCCACTTGCTCCGAACACTCACACAACTGCATCACTTATCAAATTATGTTTTGTGTCGTGTATCGCGTCGACGTCGGTCCATAAGTCTCGCACACACATAACTCAAAATAGTCCCTACTCTGCGCACACAATGGCTGCTATGTACGGCAGGCCCCGCCCCCGTCTCCCATTGGCCGCGACACGGGGAGAGTTTGAGCGACAGCTTCTCTCGGGAAAGTTTTATTAAATTTCCCGGCTCCCGGTCTGCTCTACTCTGCTCTACTCCACTCGCCACACTCGCACGCTGGCATGTGAAAAAGTTTTCTAAATCGTTTTATATTGAATTTAAGTTGCTTTTCTATATAAAACAATGTCGGGCCCGATGGAAACTTGCGCGCTGATGGAAACGTGCGGTGCTAAGCTTTTTACGATACCAAACGATGCGATGTTGCTCCGCTTTGAGATGGCTATGGCTGCCTCTGCTCTCATTTACGAAGGCTACAGCTGTGCAAAGCAAGCGTAAATACTACTCTGAACTTTCTTCTTCGCTTTTATGCCGCGCGCCATGACTGCCATGGGGAATTGAATCGGCGACGACGAGTGGGTGGGGAGAGAGCGCCGCGCCGGCCCGAGTCGTGCTGAGCAAAAAGTCACAAGTTTTTGCAGGTTATGATTATTGTTTTTGAATGAGGAAATTGTTAATGAACCAATTGATTTTCGTTTTTTTTTTTGCTGTGACATTTTCTGGAAAATCAAATGTAGGAAAGAAATTTCATACCATAGAGAATAAGGGACTAGATACATAACGTTTTTTGCTTCTCCCAGCTCTAGAAAACGATATAGTGGAGGAGATGGATTCTTCAATATATTTTTCAATGTCAATACGGACCGATACAGACCAATACCAAATTTGTAGAAATTATTTAAAATAAAAAATTTGCTTACAAAAATTCATTTGAGTTTCTTTTGGACCGGTACTTTCTTGTATTGATCAGTATTGAATGGTAACGACTCCTCTTAAAATTAAATTAGTTCAATATCGCATTTTCTAAGTAAAATATGGGACGAAAAATTTAGTTATGAGCTGTTAATTTCCAAAGTGCGGTGATGATGGATGGAGATGGATTCTATTCGAATTTGGGTCTTTGTCGCTATACCTCTAGTTATACTCTCTATATGGTATTTTTGGTGGCTCCAAGACAAGAAAAATTTCGAAATCATGAGTAATGAGTCCAAAATGTCGAAACCCGATCCCGAGTCCTAGTTAATTGGTGATTGAGCCCGTAATCATCGATAGTCAACACCAAACCTTCTATTAAAATGTAATTTAATCGTGTGTCAACAATAAAATTGTTTGCTCTGTACTACGTGATAAATTAACGTGCTGTGCGATGGCAGAACACAATCATTTTGTCACCCTCGCCTGCCTTCCAATAGTCAAGCACGACAACGTGTCCTTGCGCTCCGCTCCTGCACCAAATCACGACATTGTGGTAATAATAATAACAAATAGACATTTATCTCATTGAAAAAATCATCATCACCTTTTTATTATTACATCCAAGTGTTGTAACAACATGTTTCGGAACAAAGCAAATACGCCAGAGAGGCGCTCGTGCCAGAGGACCCCGGACAAAAGAGCATCGCGGGTAGAAATCAAGTGAATCTTTTTGTGTGTTGTCACATGTCGGCTAAACATGACACTAGATAGCGGCGGAAGATACGGCACGGCGCGGTACCTCGCTAGGGGAGCGCTAGAATGTATTGAAGATTTATTCCCTCGGCTGGAGTGTTCATAAATATTAAATAGAAAAACGGCCTCATCCCCTTGCATATTTAACCTCATGTTCGCTTTCATGCGCGCGCTCTCCCAGCGTGTTCTTGCAAACTACGCTCAACTTCATATAAATAATGATGCTGATAAATTGGAATATGATGATGTATCTCCGTGCCGTGCTCTTGGTTGCACATTTTTCGGGATCTATCCATTAAAACGGTGACTGGGGCCGGGCTCGGGTGCATAAAAAGATCAAAATAATAAAAGAGAGCCATAATAGGAAAAATAGTATCTGATTTACTCCTGGCTCTCTGAGCTCGGTTGCACAGTGGGCCGACTCTATTCGATGGAGCTAAGACTTTGGAATACTAGCTAGTCATGAGGCAGTCCTATCTTTTAAAAGGGAGGAAATATGGCTCCCCAAAGTCAGTTAAAAATTTTAACTTTTTGTCTGCTTCTAAAATTTGTGATAACAGAGGCAAAATGATTGTAAAATCATGCTTCAAACATTCAAGCTAAATTTCAATAACTTAACATTAGAAATTAAATAATAAAAAATATTCAAAACACAAATAAAAAAATTTCAACGTAGTTTTTGCCTTTAGACACATATTTAAAATTAATTGGACCGAAAATGGGATCTAATGATTATTGCTTTTACTGTAGAAAATTAAAATAAAATTTGAAGTCGTGATTTTCAAAAGTTAAGGAAACTCTAGCTTTTTAACGACAAAAATATAAAAAAGCCAAATAATCAATCTGAAAGACCTAAAAATATTGTAGATTTTAAACAAAACCATTCATTAGAGGGTTAAGCAACATCAGAATGAATGAGTGTCAACCCACTGTGCAGCAGCGTAAAACGAGAAGTGCACACGCTTGATAACAATCAGAATATTGCGCTTTGATGTTAGATATAAATTGTACGCTCCTGTTTGTGCTGCCGGTGCAATTTTGATTTTAACAATAACTCATTCGCCTAGTTTTCCCTCCACCGAGCACCGAGTACCGAACACCGGCCACCGAGAGCATTGAGCACATATCAGATGATGCAAGTTGATGCATGAGTCGACTCTCCTCCGCCAGCCCTTTTGCAAGTTTGTATACGGGCGAGGTGGACCGCAAACCCACCGATAAATTGGAAAAGATTCAAGTCCCTGAGCAGCATCAAATTAATCCGGGATTGGCGAAATTCGTCATCGCAAAAGTTGCAAAGCAAACAATTTGAGGCAATAATCGCAACATTATTTTCCCTCCAATTTTCCACTGATTGAGTTTTCTTCAAAACCCGTCCAGCCGAACACAACACGTGTGGTGTCACGCTCGCATGAAATGTGATTGTACGAACCGACATCACTGTTGAGGCGAATAAAAAAGAAAAACATTTCAAAACATCCAAATAATACGTGATTTGAATAAATTGAAGTATAAGTTAACAATCTAACTTTATTTCATCGGGAGCAGGGGTGGATCTGGAGAGGGTCTGAAAATCGATGAATTTTTTCTCCCCATTTTTGTGTTTTTGTGGGCCTTCTAGAGCCTTTTTTGGGTACCTTTATTTCAAAATTTGGGGAAGGTATTGCTCTTTGGTCGTCTTTTGAACTTTTTCTTCCCAAACTGTTTAGGAGAAAATTTTATGAAGAATGTAAGGATCAGTAATTCCGGCTAGGGGCGAAGCTAAAGGGGGTCATTTTGAAAATTTTTAAAACCCCCTTTCTTCTTTTTTGAGTTTTTTCCCCCCAAATTAAGTGAAAAATAATATCAATTGACCAAATGGGTCATTTATCGAGCCCTTTGACCCCAATAAGGGGAAGAAATAGGCCCTCTAAAATCTTTTTTGAGACTTTTATTTCCAGATAAGGGACGAATTATTTTTATGGCCCCTTAGGTCTCTATTTAGGAACTTTTCTGAGCCTCTAAAATTCAATTTAATTTTTTACAAAATTTTAAGGAGAACCTCATAAAAGCCCCCTTATACACTGGCCCTGAAGAAATTCCAAGCCACATGAAAAAAGCCCATTCGAGTGAAAAGTTATATTGACTTTTCGCTTGGCACAAATTCCCATCCGAGAGAGGTGAAAGAGGCAAACGAGCAGAAAATAGACAAATATTTAAATCAGATCTGACCGCGTCCGCAAGAAAAGTGTTTCCATCAATATTTAAATTCGAAGAGGGATTTTGTGATCAGCACTTTTACACCTTTTTCTGCTGATGTAGCACACGTTTTGTATCGCTTCCATCCCCATTTGGTTCAATGATGCCGATAAAAAGAAAATATTGGCAGCGGGCAGGAAAAGGAGCCCGATAAACCACGTAAAGGGTCTTCTGGGGATAAAACAATCATCTGGCGCAAAATAATAGAATTCGGGTCGTACTTAAAGGAAATTGTTGCGATCGTTAAAGTTAATTTAATCTTTTGAGCTGCCACGTGGGAATTGAATCTCGAAATTTCACCTTTCAATTGCTAATGAGCCCTCAAATCTCACGTCAGATCGTTGCATGTCGAAGTCTCGAAGCCTGAGATTGGTTTTGTTCAGGTTATGAAAATTGTTTCGCGCTTTCCATGCTAACAGCAAGAGGAATGTTTATGTCGAGTTATGCCTTTTTACTCCGCGTCTTAATTACTTTTAATTAGCAACATGAATATCGTTAAGCATGTGAAGAACCGCTGCACAGTGGGACGTTTGTTCCACAGCCTGAATTTCCCAAAAACTTCTTTCTAAAACTTAGTGATTTTCAGCATTTTCCTAAAAATGTACTATTGTGGTCGCTTTGCCATCTGTCTGTCTGTCTGTCCAAAAATCCATAGCTCGAGAACCAGATGGGCTAGAGAGCTGCGGTCTTTTGCATCATGAAAAGCATGGTCTGTAAAGGTACAGGCTAGCTATTTCAGACCCCTATCTCTCTTGGGGGGAATGGGGGGTGTTTTACGTTTGTATGAAAACTCCTTATTTTACATCCGATTGAGCTGAATTTTAGTATGTTGTAGTCTGGGCTAAATCTAGCAAGTCATGGTCTTCAAAGTTTGGTCTTATTAAAATTTTTGCAAATACACCCTTAAGCTAAATCTCTGATTTAGCTTATTGTATATTTTTTGAATTAAAAAAAAGGTTTTTGAGTCGTCGTCCCACCGTGCAAGTGGTATGTTAATTCCGTGTTTCGCGTTGCCCTGGGTGAAGTGCGTTGTTTTTGTATTTAACAAATCACACTGGCAAAGGTGTTTCGGCAGCGACTTGGCATCGGCATGGCAGTTATAATCAACCATTTTCAACGAGCACATCGGGGCGAAAAAGGCGAGAGACAACGGAGGAGCACACAAACGAGTGCATTAATGACTTAAACATATTCGCATTAGCGCTTTTTACACAAACGAGCGTCAAGCAAGTTGAAGAGTGAAAAGGCTTGCCGATGTCGATGCCTGTGCCGGCGTGCCGGTGCCGGTGCCACGCCAACTGGAAGCCATTAATCTTGTTCGTGTTGGCGATGTGTAGCGATACACTTGGAAACGTGTGTGATGTGTTTAAAAGTCAAATTGAATCATCATTTTCCTCGTCATTACCTATCGAGAGAGGCTGAAAACTTCAACACGGCCGAGCCGGCTGTAATTGTCTATTCTGGGAAGAAGCGAGGCAATTAATGTTGAAAAATCACTTACGACGGACATAAATTATCGCACAGTTTTGCTCTCAGCTTTCTTGTTGGCTCTCCCTCTAATAGCGGCGCAAATCACCAAAGAGCTCAACGGTAATCAAAAGTGGCAGATTAGCTAATTAAATGGACTCTCGGGTCGCGAACGTGGAGCTCTGCTATCGCGGGAGTCTTTTCCATAATTAATATAAACAATCGCATGGTTATTTATGGCGCTGATTGTCATGTGACATCGCGAATATTTCGCAAACAAGATGATTTATGGCAGGATTCCTGATAACTTCACTTAGCGACTTCATTAGCGGATTCGAAAGAGGTGACCCCGGGGCAGGGCTTCCTGCGGAAAGGCAGTAATGAGTCGGAGAACAATGACAGGCATTCAGCGGAACATTAAAGGCATTTTTAAACCATTTTTACTAATCTCAAGGCGATCTTGCTACTCAGTGACTTGATTTTGGCCTTTCCGAGCATCAAAGGCAGTCTTGGGACATCCATTTCAGCTCTAAGAAAGACTGAGGGTAGAATTTCATCTCAAAGAAGGACGATTTTGGCTTCAGGTCTCTTGAGAGTGACCATTAAAGTCACAGAAGGCGTCTGTTATGGCTCAAAAATCACTAATTTATTTCTCAGTCACCTATTTCAGCTCTATAAGCTCTCCATCTATGGTAAAAACCCAGAGTTTGAGACTGTTTGGGGTCTACTAGGTTCTTAGAGCCTTGAATATAGCTTTGAATAGGGCTTAAAGATTCAAATAAACTCTAGATAACCGCTTGTCTCTCGTGGCTCCAACGTCGTGGAGACAACGGACCAACAGACAATATTGAAGCCAATTTTCTGGCAAAATCTCGCCGTTTTAATCGAAATCACTCAAGACGACACCCTCTAATGTCCCCCACGTGACCGCAGCTTCCGAGGAAGCCCCTCTCGCAATCGAATCAGACACTAAGCCGAGGAACACATAAATTCTATTTTATTTAGCACTCAACAAATGATCATAACATCCTTTTTATTCGTGTGTACAATTTCCTTGATTACAAAATATGAATTCCACGTAATTTTATGCTCCACTGTTGAGATCCTATTCCGTTTCGGCGCATCGACGACCTCCCGGCAGTCCTGTGGCGCTCCCATTCCCCCGAATCCGCGCATAAGCCCCCAAAAGGCCCTTTCACCCGCCTCCAATATGCCGTGCTGTGTGGTGCGAGCAGAAACGAATGTGAAATACATTCTTTTTCTCAAATAAATCGTAATACAAGATGTCATCTAATATTTTATACGATCTTTTTATTTTATTTTATTTTTCCTTGCCTCTCTGCCTCAGCCTCCTTCGCCCGCATGGAGAAGAGGTGTGGTGCCGATGCCATTACCTAATACGTCGCATATTCGTCTCGGAAAAGTACGGCACGCAATGGAAATTTTGCAATAAAATTTCCTTGCGGTTGGGCCTGCTTTCCGGCATGGCATCCACTGGGCTGTAGGGTTCAACGGTGTCCAACTTTTTCCATCACCCGGGAAACTGGGTTTTTTTCAAGTCCAAAAACTCCAAAACCTATTTTACCAAAACGTATATATTTAACCTGCAAATTTAAAGTCTCTTTTTATCGAAGTCCTTAAAAAAGCATCCAAAACTAGGTAACATATGCTTGTTTGGGTTTTTTTTGGAGCTGTAGACAATGTCTGATTGTTTTCAAAGATTGACTATCTGAGAGCCGTTCATTCCTTTTAGTAGGGCCCAATTTTATCTAGTAGAGACTCTAAAACTTTTAAAGATTGACGAGGACTTCTGGAGACACAAACGACTGTTTTTGGATGATTTATTATATTTTTTATGAATTGGCCAAAAAATTCATCCTCTTGAAGATTATTCAATTTCTCTCTTTAGGATGGATTCGATTAGTCATTTTTGGTTTCATCCTCAACCATGCTTTCTCCAATCTCAATTTAGTTTTCATTGAATAATAACAATTTCAAATAATTTTGTTGAAAAAATTTTCAGAAGAAACTCTCTTCGGGCTCCAGGGAACATTTTTGAATTAAGCTTTTGAAACTGAAATTGTTAAAAAATTTCTAGGGTTTTTAGAAATTTTAATATGGCCTCTATACATCCCGAAATTCCTGGAAAATTAGCTCAGGAATTCCCGGGACACAAGAATTCCCGTCTCCCGAGACTAAACCCTACACAGGGGCCGAGCTATGGATCACTCGTAGGCCACTCATGAATACAAATGTCACGCTTAAAAAGCCATTTTGCTCAAGTGCTTACTTCAAAATTGTTAAACTTTTCCAGCGTTGAGGTGAGACGTGGCCCGAGGAAGGCAGCACACGGCTTTTATTGCCGCACCGCGACAAGGTACCACCTTTTAGAGCACCAGCCAAATGTAATTGTAATCTCCCGAGTTGTAGCGCGCGCCTTTTGAAAAGGTGGTAATTTAATATACACAAATGCGACTTGAGCTGGAAATGGGGTAGCGAGGCCGCTTTAAAGTGTATTAAGTTTTATTGCGCCTCCACTCCACGGAAATGGAAATGGCACCGACTCACCACCGCATCGAGAACTACACAGGGAGAAGTTGGCAAAAGGTGTAAAAAAGTTTAAGTAAATTAGGGTAAATTAAAGATGGGGCGGCGAAACTTTTCATCCCCCGACTAATTAAGAAATTATGGCTCGAAGAAGGCAAAATGTGGCGAATATTCTAATGAGATGGCGCAACGGCGCTCTTCCTAGACCGCACTGGGCGGCATGCGATAAAATGGCGCGGATCCAATGGGCAGAAAAATGCGATTGCGGTCGGAAACTAAACAAAATAATAAATTTTTCCGCCTCAGTTGGTCGATTTTTGTGGCAGCCAAGAGGGTTTTTATTCCGATCCTGGGCGCTTCGTTGGCTCCTGACGCAGTGCGAGTGGGGCATGGCAGTAAAGTACTGACCGACCCTTTTCCCGAGAAGTTTCTGGGATCCAGGGAACTTTTTGGCTTAAAATTTTTAATCTGAAATTTTTAAAAAAATTACTTAGGGTTGTTAAAAATTTTAAAAAAAGGTGTCCTTGCAATTTCATTTTTTCTCTCGAAAAAACCCCTTCAATTTCAGAAAGTTCAAAAATTTTTTAGTAAATTGGTGAAAAAAAATTTCCCTTTCTGGTGATAAAAATGGTCAAAAATATATGTTATTTTTTCAAAACGAAATGAATGTATTTTTGCACTCCAATAAATCGTAATTTTCGGTCAAGGTGGCCTCTGTGACCGCCATGTTGAATTTTTGCAGACATAAGCCCGAAAAAATAGCTTCAAAAATGTCAGGTCCAGAAACTTTCCACTCTGACAGCAAGCAGCTACCATTTGGAGCCACAAAACGTCCATGCAAAACACGAATTTATATTCTCGGGCCGACGTCCGAATTTACGAGGTCCGTAGTTTCTAAATTTGCTCCCTGCCGTCAGTTTTGAGGCACTTGTAGCCCAAATTGAGACTCATTATTGAAATAAATTTTAATTTATGATTACGACTGAGTCGGAACCGGGCTGAGTCGAGAGCCATGGGAAATGCAGAGTGTACCTGTTACGTGCAAATTAACATGTACCTTCCTCCGGCCCCAACCGTGTTCCGTGTTCATTATAAATCATTAATTTACCTTTTTTCACCATGGGGACGATCCTTTCTTTTTATCTATTTCGTGTAAGCCCCCACCGCAGCCGGAGAGGGGGAATAAAAGTTTGCTGGAAAACAACTTTGCGTCCATTACAACTTTTTCCAACCACAAAGCAGATGATGAGGGAAATTGCTCAACTAATTAGTAATTCAAAAGGCTGGCTGATAATTCACTAGGATTTAATTTAAATTAGTTTGCCGAGCGTCCCTGAGGCGGAGGCATCTTGCTCCTTCTCTCGTACCTTGTTAATGTTGTCGTGATGTAATTTAAATTTTCTCCGCTCCGGGAGCCAGGAGCTTCTCTCCGGCAGGCCTTTCCTCGTTCCGGTTTCGGTCGCACTCTTACATTTTATGAGAGTGCTAACCAAAGATTCGCGTGATTATCGATCGTGAACATGATCGATTACACCTCAATTACTAGACTATCAAATTGCAACCGAGGGACGGTCGGAACTCACCGCTGCTGGTGCCAAAGCACCTTTTTCTCGCGCTCCTGAGCAGGGGAGTAACCAGAGGCGTACCTCGACTGCGATTTTTTTTTAAATTCTGGACTTCAATCTTTGAATTTTAGACTCCTATCTTCAAACTTGGGACCCCTAGTTTCCCTTTTCTTAGAATTGGGACCTTAACAAGAATTTTTCGGCCCCAATCCTTGAATATAAGACCCCTAGCTTCGAGGTTGAGGCTCAAATCTTTGAATTTGAACCTCTAACATCAAATTTAAAGGCCCTAGGTCAAGATATTGAGCCCGTAGCTTAGAATTAGGATATCCTTTAGTCAGTATAAAGGAACCCTTAACCCTTTTGGATACCCTAAAAATTTGTTTTCTGGAAGAAAACCGACATCATCGTTGGAGATGGATTCTCGTGACATTTTTGGGCACATTGGTTCCGTCCCTGGCCCGTCATGGAGTTAATCATTGGTTTCGCCTTGTCCGCATAAACTTATTACGTACGATGATGATGACCTCGTAATTGATGTTTGTAACTACACTCGCCCATCACTTTTTAATTTCATTATTTTCGCTTTTCACATTCCATATAAATTAATACGTAATTAATAATTCGTTCCATCCAATTTTGAGCTACAAAGTGCATGCCAAAAGCTCGAGAGACTTCCAATTTTGAGTGAACAGCAGAACGGGACAAAAATGTCCGTCTGTCTCCGAACCTAAAATTCAGTGGACTGCGACAAAGCCACTTCCTTATGACAGCAACGATTATAATCTCAATATGTTGCTCATTTGCCGTAATGCGATTATCGCCCCAGCATTATTATTATTATCACGTTTTACAATTTGTGTACGCATCATGCACCATTAAAAGCCTTGTTAGCGTGGCAACGGCATGGCAGCAGCAGCTGAATGCAGCGAGAGAGAAAAAAAAACGAATTAAGTTGCTTGTGACCACCCATTTTTGATGCTCGACGCATGTTTTCGTCTGCTTCCTTTGAGCCATGCTGTTTCGGTGATACGCGATAACGGGGTCCTGGGGGTTATCTCCGAGACTGTTCGCTTTTTTCGGGGACCAGCCCAAGTGATAACTTCTTCGCTTCTTGAGTAAATAGCGCCTCGGATCATTAATTACGAATGGCCGAATTGAAACATTTCACGCATCCTCTTCGGGCTGATAAGCTGCTAAATAAAATTTGGTATTCATATGAGGGGCTTTCGGGGGAAATATGACGCCATATTTTAAAATAATTATCTAATTTATGGGCCAATAAAAAGTGTTCTGTGGGACGATTTTATTTAATAACGCTGATTGTAGATTTTGGGCCGCGTTTTTTATTCGGCTGCCGGTGCTCTGGGACCGAATCACCGAGACCGAGAGCTAAACAAATTCATTGAAATTTTAATGGACGCTATTCCTTTTTTCGCTGCACTTGTTAACAAAGCTTTTATGGCTCTGAGCGGGGCATTAACGGGCCACGCATCGGTTTATTGTTTTCTCGGAACTCCAAATTGGCCCCATTCGCAGGCTTTCGCCTTTCCCTGCCCGCGGACCGGGCCTGGCGTGTCTCCGGCCTCTGATAATTGTAATTTATGCGACGCAGATTAAGCCAGTTCGGCAAAAAATCGCACCAGAAGTGGATTATTGATAATAAGGTCGCTAATTATTGTTATAACAAACAATTATTTTTCATCCCAACACCGACCGCCTCTGCCATAATTAAATTAAACGATTTGCTGATTAAAATCGTCGCACTTCTGCAATACAATTTGCATATTCAATCTCTCTGACATATTGATGATGATGTTTATGTACAGAATATTAATAATCCATTCGTTTTCATTGCTCGATCTGGCGTCTATTGATTTCCGATTACTTTCAATACTCAAGTCATTGTCTCGGGGAGGCTCCGAGCTAGTCTTGATGGCGAGCAAATTGTATTTTATCGGTGGCATGTGACAGCTTCAGGAGCTACCACCTTCTGACTCGTGTCTCGTCCTAGTGGAGCGAAGAGGGGGCTTGTGGATCTCATAAAAAGTCACTCCAGAGTGCAGAAGAGCAAGTACGTAGTTGAAAAGAGCACAAATTAATTATGATTGAATGTGCAACCGCTGGAAGGAATTCTAATAAGGACATTGATGTTTCTCCTCTCTCCCATCCTCACCACTTTCTCATGTCGCAACATCCGCTCGACATGGTAATGTGACGCCTAGCATGTTCCGAATTTCGTCTGCCCATTCATAAAACAAATTATATCATGTGTATCGATTTTTATGCCTTTTTCTGTAAGAGGAGGGAATTTCATAAAGTTTTAATGATTTGCGGAAATTCCCACAAACCTCTCTCTCGCTCTCTTCCCGCACTCGCATCGGCCTCAGTCTTGCCCAATAAATTTTCATTTGCGGAATGCCATCGTGCGCCCAGAATGTAAGTACCCTGATTTGTATGGGGACTTGAGACGCTTCCAGCGAGCAGCAGCCGACTTTGTTATAAATTTATGATGAAATATATTTCATTATTACGAGCGTCGTGGCACATTTGGGAAGACAAGAAAGACGGGACATGCCGCGAGAGACGGAGAAGTGAAAAACCGCGAAATAAAGAGGAACATAAGTGGTCGTCTTAGGGCCTCATTGTTGGCTGCTTTTGCTATTCTGGTGGGCAGGGAGGGGACCATTTTCACCAGGGTTTTCAAAAATATGAAATTTATTTCATTTCGTTAACGAAAAAAAAATCAAGGAATACATATTTGTTGGGAAGTTATCTTTTCGTGATTAATGGGTTAATTTCTTAAAGTAGTTTTTTTTGTAGAAGAATAGGTTTTTTGCTCATTAAAAAATTTATCGAAGAAAAGTTTTTGATTCCATTTTTTCACAAAATTTAACATGGAAAAATAATGCTAAAAAAATATTTTTACGATACCTAATTGTTCTAAAGCAAGCCTTAAATGTTGGGTGAAAAACAAATTATTTGTCTAATCTCTAGTAATTTAAAGAAGAGCTATTAAATAAAAAATCATGGGGAAAATGTTTAAGTGCATTTTGTTCCATTTTTGTCATAAAAGAAGGATTCTTAAGCCCCAAAAAAATACATCAGAGGTCCGTCCCTGACAACTCCACCTCCAGCTTTCCCGCAATGGAGCTGCCACTGCCTCAAATGATGCACATCATCATGCATTAATTTATTGTCATATTTCGTGTTACTAACAAGGGGATTGAGAACAAATCAAATATTTATCGCGAGGCCATAAATGACGGAATCACAACTTTTATTATCCAGCCGCAACTAATCAAATTCGGGGCACACTGTTACACTACATTTGTGAAGTTAATTGAAAAATCTGTTACAATTTTTATATTCTATTTTGGTCGGTGCTCGGTTGTGCGGCGACTCCCTTGATACACATTACGCTCTCCACGGTACGAGGACTCCGGAATGCGGGAGGGGAGGAAATCGTTAGTCTGAACTAGCCCAATTATCATATAAAACAAATTTCTTGCGTAAATCCCCCTGAATTTATGGGCCTATCTTCTCCACCGCTTTATTGTGCCACTCGGAGGCTGCATTAACTTAAGCTCGTATAACTGGGGGGACTATGTGCGAGGCCTCTCCTCATTTCCACGGAAATGCGATGTCGATGTAAATTTTATCCGAGTCGCTGAATTTCGCGATAAAAATCTCAACTTCTTTTTCCGCCTCCCCCCAAACTAATTTGATTAACTCAACTCGATTTTTAATTTTCCACTATCTGGGTAGCCCCTGTAACGCGAATGGGAGTTAGACATTCGGGAAAAATTGCAAACCTGAGTGCACTCAAGCCAGAAATACGAAATACACATGCATCATGGGGGCCCGGGACTCGGGTGTGTACGGGGGAGCAAGAAAAATACTAGGCGCAAGCGAAAATTGGAAAAGTTATCTGTGATTTATTGCAGACACTTTAAATGCGAAAAACATTCAAAAGTACAAAAAATGGGCATTCGTCCTCCGTGTTTGCCAAGCCTGGTTCTGGGCCACGGCACAGACTCGATTCTAAATCATAATGCCCGCTCTTTTATCTCTCTCTCTCTCGATGCGACTGGCCATTCGTTTCGGGAGTTGGACACTGCTCCTGCCCTTTTATTGTTTTCCGGATGATTGCCGTTTGCGGGCACCCCCAACTTGATGGACTCCGGGTCTGCCTGGGAAATCGCATTAAAACGTGAGCTTTCGATTTCTTCCGCCATCGCAGACTTGCCTCAATTCCTCCTTTGGCGTATGTGCTCCGGAAAATGGAAAAATAAATAGCAATCAGATGGAATCGGAGCATGCATGGAGGAGTAATCTAATAGCAAAATGAAAAAAGTTGTAAAAAGGCAAGTTTAATCGACAAACAACTCCATTCCCAGTCCCATCTAGGGTTTAGCGTCGAGACTTGAGTCTCGAGACAGTCTCGAGCAACAATTTCTGGCAGACATTTCAACAACCAAAAATTGAATAAGGTAAGCAAATAATTTTTAGTCCGCAATCGGGTCCAAAGAGTCCAAAGAGAGCGAACAGTCGTCAAAAAACTATAGAAGTCAATCAGATGGAACCAATCAGCCATTTTTTGCTTGTCAAAGGTTTAAAATATTCTTTTAGAAATTTTTGGAGCCATTTTTTGTTGTTTGAAAAATTTTTAAAGCTAGGTTTTGCTTTGGTCTGAAAGGTCTGAAATTCTCTTTTAAAATTTTCTGGAGCCATTTTTGCCGGAAATGTCGAAGTAACGGGTGAAGAGTAAACTCTCAGTATTATCAAATCGACTTCAACGCAAAAATTTTTAGTATGAAATTAATCAAAGATTTTTTTAAATGTCTATTTCTTGACAGACAGAAATTTATTTCTTAACCTTTGTATACTCTAAAAAGTTATATTTAAGGTTCAAGTTAGGTCTCATCTCGAGATTCTCGAGACGGTCTCGAAAGCATGAAAAAGTCTCGAAACTCAAAAATTCGAGACTTTGCTAAACCCTAGACTCCAGTCCGTAAATAATATTTTTCCATCGACTCCACAGAGGGAAATTTTATTTCCATTCTCGATTCAATCGTCTTTCATTTATCCCCCCGTTTTAATTAAATTCCGCGCCATCATTTGCCGCTCCGACACAACTGCCCCCATTTTCCGACACCAATTTTCACCATGGCAGTACGTGTACAGTTCTGTGCGAAAACGTGCGAAAATATACGCGAGGAGAGACGCAGACGTTGCCATGACGACGACGGTAATAAGCTAGGCAGCACCACGCACCATCTCGACTTTCTCTTTTCTCGTCAATTGCCATTTTATGAACACACAAAAGGCAATTCGTGGTAATTTATTCTGAATTTTCCATGCGTTCGACTCCGATTCCCCTTTTCCCTGTTGCTCTCCTCTCGCGGCCACTTTTGCGAGTCGGAAAAAGGCGGAAGGGGAGAACTTCAGCACCAACACAGACAATTCGCGAGGGTGGATTGATTGCCAATGGGGAGCCATTATTGTTTAGCACTGTGCTTTTGTTCTGCTAATGAAAAGGATATGTGCTTTGTTGATTTTTAAGAGTTTTTGGGTTGTAAATTTCGGAAATTGATAAGAAAATTAAATAAAAACTTTGACAAGAAAAAGTTTTGCTTAAACAATTTTTTCTACTACTTTTGAGAGTTAAAAGTCGAAGGGTTTTTAAATGCTTTAAAACATTCTTATGTTTAAAAAATGTCTTTCCTTTAAGTTAAATTCTTTAATATTAATCTACTTAATTTTACTGGAAAAAAATAGTTTCTGGTACATCTTTTGAAAATGATTTTTGAAATGAAATTTTGTTTGAAAAAATTAAATTCGTTTAAAAAAGCCCCAACGTATTTGCAAGAAAATTCAAAAGAAGACTGAAATGCCCGTCAAGAGATGGCGCTGCTAAAACTCGTTACATTCAAAATGTTTATAATATCTTTATTCATTGCTCGTTCATTGCACTATTTGCTTCCTCAGCTGTCCTTTTGTTCCATTCAGGACCACCTGGTCCCCGGACTTGAACAGCCTCGTGGCTCCCTTGGCCCCAATGATGCACGGAACGCCCACCAGCCGACATATGGCAGCATCTGTATCAAAGTACCCGCCGGCCTCCAGCACTATCCCATCGAAGAGCCTCAGACACGGCAGCCACACGAAGTTCTTGCTCAGCCTAGAGGTGATTAGAATAATTTTCTCTCCTTTCTCGGCCTTCCCAATTATTTTAGCGACGTCTGGGTCGTCCATAACCACCGCTTCTCCCGCCACTGAGCCACTACTGATGCACGTGCCAATGACCACCGGAAACAGAGCAACCGAGGTGTCCTCGAAGCCTGTTTGGACAGTTCCTTTTTGGGCAATCAGCGCGCTCAGAACCTCCTTCCGTCTGGCCGCCAGCTTGGTCAAACTGACATCAAACTTCTGCCCGAACTTTTGCAGCTCTCGAGCCGTCATGAAGTACAGCTCTTCGCCGTTCAATTGCGTTCCTATTTGGGCAAACAGCAGCTTCAGAGCCGCCAAAAAGTCGTTACGCAACGCGTGGGCGTCGAGTAGCTGTTTGGTGATGCGCTTGAGGAACGTCAAGAGGATCTTGAGAACGAAGCTGAAACAATGAAATACTCGTGATTGAGAGCTTTTGAGTCAACGGGCGGCCTACCGGTCCAGAGAGTTGTTTGTCGATGTACAAAAGTGGTCCAGCAGATACTCGATCTGGTGCTCGTCTTGCGGGAATCTGAGGGCGAACGTGGACTTGAGGTTTTTCGTGCGGACCTTCTGGAAAGCGTCGAGACCCTGCAGGAGCTGGTACGTCCACTCCTGGGGTCCTATTTCGTCGGAGAAGAGCTCTACTGGTACAGGACGGTTCAGCTCGGGGTCGGCAGTCGTGGTTCTGGCAACAAAGTGGTCTCTTTGCTCCTCGGTCATCTGAAACATTTTCGATCTTAGAATAGCCCTCAAGGTTGCCGTAGGGGATATTGGAAGATCTAGGTCCCAGCCCAAAATTAAACAACCCTTTTGGTCGGCTTTAGTGCTCATTTTAGAAAAAAAATCCCCCACAAACTTCAGAAATCCTTAGCTCCGCCTCTGTTAAAGATAGGGGTCAAGTTTTGTTGCATGACTTGGGGCCTACCATATTACGTAACGGTGAAAATCGAGATTTTCGACCCCCACCCCCCCTCTGTCACGGTTTGTCCTATATAACAGTACTTGAGTTTGTACTGACTGTCACGAAGCGGCCGACACCCCCCCCCCCTTGGATCGTGACGTAATATGTGAACAGCTCCTTGGTAGATTTTTAACGGACTACTACAAACTAATATTTCAGCTCAATCGGATGAAGTATGTGGAACTTTCATACAATCGGAAAACCCCCCTACTTACGCCCCTGATCGTTTTCCAAGGAAATCAAAACAATTTTTCCACTTTCTAGACCAAATATGACAACTTATAGAAAACCACAGGTCTCTATATCGTACAGTTTCAGAAATTCAGAGACTCAGACGGACAGAGAGCGAGACGAACGAACAGACAGACAGACAAAGTGATACTCACATTATTCACGTCGACCTCTAGAAGCTCCTCACCCCTTCGCTTGTAGGCCATCAGCGCCCTCTGGACGGCGAGGTCTTTGAGGTTGAAGTACTGCAGCACCATGGTGAAGTCCTCGTAGTGCTCCCCTTTCATTTCTGGAACAAAGACTCAAAGCTACTTAATCACGCCTCAACAGGCCACCACCCGACCCTACCTTCGCTTGTGCCGCAGATGTACTTGAAAATGAGGTACAGCCAGCTCCTCTGAATGGCCAGCAAATCGTAATAGTAGTTCCAAAAGTCCGACGACTGCTTCAATACATCATTCACCTGACAGATCATTGACTTCAGCGTCTCTGCCCCGTTCAAAGAGCCCATTGCCTTTACCCTATTCACGAAAGCCAAAGCCTTGGACGCATCAGCGTGTCTCAATCGTCTCGAATTCCTCACAATGAGCTGCAATGCCAGCTCCCCATCAATCGCCAGCAATCGCTGGATCGCAGCTGCCGTAGGCAAATTGATTTTCAGCTTGCGAAGCCGCTTCCCTATGACATACAGCCCGTGGGTGTGAGTGTCGTAGAAGGCCAGTTGCTGCGCCTGGCTCATGGGCAGAATCACGGCGGAGAGCGTGAGTGGCGTGTGGCGGTCGTAAGTGGGGTTCAGGTCCGTCGCCGACGAGAGCGTGTCGAACTCGTGCTCCAGCTCGTAGGTGCTGAGCTCGTTCTGCGTGACGTCTTCCACAGCCACTACGTGGGTTTCCTCCGAACTGACCACGAATGAGGTCCTCAGGTCGCATCCCAGCATCTTCTCCAGCGTCACTCCCAGCTTGGCTATCTCCAGGACCCTCGCTTCTTCGAGAGGCAGGTCTCCCTCCACGACCTTGTATTCCAAGTATCGGTAGTCTCGACGAATGAGGGTCTTCTGGGAACCCGATTCCAGGACGTAGAGTCGCGGGTCTCCGTTGGGAGTCGAGCGCTGGAAGGTGACGGAGATCCCTGCTGCGGGCAGGACTTGGACGGACACAATTGGCAGAGTATTGGACCAGAATCTGGGAGAAACCTTTGGTCAGAGGAGTGTTTTGGAGGTCGAGAAACTTACGATTCTTGGAAGGAGCTAAAGAAACCAGCCCAGACTTGCTTCAGGGCTCCTGGAATTTCACTCTTGAAAGACACAGAAACGCTCGGGAAGTCTCCATTCAGCAGGGCAACTGAGTACTGTGATGCCTCTCCGTACTTCTCCAGACTGGTTTCTATGCTTCTTGTAATACTTTCGGGCACCTTGAGTCCCTTCAGCGCTTCAGATATCCTGAAGAAGACAAGTTTTGGAATTTGAGAATTTTCAAAAAATGTTTTAAACGTTTTAAAATTTAACCATAAGCTTCCTCATTTTATTTAATTTTTTCCACTGGCAGAATTTCAGTCTTCATAATTGAAATAAACCATTTATCTTTCAAAAAAACTTTGGGGGACTCTAGGTTCGTCCCTTAACGTGACAAAGGTCATATGTGGTTTAATGATTTGCTAGATTTTTTACGGACTACAATATGCTCAAATTTTAGCACAATCGAATGTAAATTGAGGAACTCTCATTTGTAAAAATGCACTAAAAAATTCCAACTCACCTTCTGAGAGCATTGTGGTCAGTTTTTCCCACCTCTAGTCCCAAAACTTGGTTCCTAAGAGCAGCATCAGATGACAGAGCCTGCACGAAAGCCTCGGAGGTGACGACACAGGCTTTGGGAGCGATGAAATCCGGACACTGGACGTAGTCCTTGAACTCGACGTCGTCTTCCTCGCCGTCCTCGTGGATGATCCCGAGCCGGTTAGCGGGGTCGAAGCTCCTTCGTTTCCGCACATCTCCTCTCGGAATCGACAGCAGTGCCTTCAGCAGCCTCTCCTTGGGCTTCTCACGTCCCTTTTCGCGCACGATTTGGCACAGGAGGGCCATCAGGGAGCCTCGAGTGGCGCACGTTTTCGGGTTTTGAGCAGCCACATCTTCGATATCCACCACCAACTGCAAGAGACGACATAATGGGTTCGATATGAAATTGCATAATGAACGACTCTGGCTTATAAATTACACGAGACGAGCGAACGTGGTGGCGATAAGGAAGTTCACCGTCGATACAACAACAATAATAGGTTTTTAACGACACTTTTCACTTTCAAACCGCAACTCGGCGCTACCAGCTTACCCGCGACAGCTTCTTGGCCAGTCACAACACGACGACGACGACGACGGCTCGCGGTGCGACGACCTGCCGCGAAAGTAATTTATTGCGGATCAACAAACAATTGCGGTGGCCTGTTCGCGATGAGATATCGCGATGGACGAGCCCATAAATTAATCACCGAAATAGCATTTCGATTACGCACAGCTTGCTTCCATATGAAATGGGGGTATTATTTTGTTTTCGGTCATGCAATTATTATTTTCTCATACACGCGAGAAATGGACAAAGGTGAGGTGTAAAAGGTCCAAAAGCGGAAAGTGGCTTCGCACAATGGATCTTTGCTGGACTTTTCACTGACGTCAGGGTCAGGGATGGACTCTCTGAGGGGTACTTCTACTCACCTGCAATTGTTTGGAGATGGATTCTCGTTTTTGTACTTTGGAAAAATCGGAAGCTTGTCGGACTGATTTTGAAAAATTTTCAAAAGATTAAATTTCAAAAATATTAAAAATGAATTTTTTTCCTTTCGTTTTATTGAAGACAGAAAATTTAAATTCCACTTTTTCAACTTTAAACCTTCTGAAACAATTTTCTTGATGTAACTACAGTCGTCTGAAAGCTTCATGAACCATTTGATCGGAAAAAATATTTTATCAAAAGACCAAAAATTGAGTTTTCCTTCAAAGGAGAGCCTTTTTATGAATTTCAGATGAATTATTTTTCTCCAAATCAAAATCCCTCTGTCCACCAAAAAGTTTGAAAGAGAGATCAAGGGTGAAGCTAATCCTATTGTGACCCAACTTAAACACGAGAAAAATAACTTTCAGTTCGATTGATCATTTTGATCCAAACGAGGTCAGACTTTCGAAGGGCTAAAAACTTCAAACCCAACTCCCAAGGCGCACCTGGTCAGCCGGTCAATAAATCTCCGCATTCAAGATATTGTCTCCTCTCTCCAAATGAAACGAACACTTTTCACGCCATGCCCATTCACTGTTCAAACATGCAAATGCCGAGCCGCGTCGCGTCGCGTAGCGTCGATTCACGCTACGCCGACCATTCCTTACACGTTACAACGTCTCGTGTGAACCATTGAAAAGCATTTCGCGCCACCCGAAATACATAGCATGAATTTCATCGGCCCGTTAGCAATAGAGGTACGAGTCGATGACTGCCACATGAATTGATTATAAAAATTTGTGTTTTCTTACGCAACCGCGCGGATTATTATTATGTCAAAGCGATAAAAAGTGTGGTGCAGTCAAAGCGAATCAAATTTTGGCTCGTTTCATCACATATTTCGGTTCAGCGATGCCTCACGTAGCTCGTGGGGGTCTTGGATTTGATTGCCATGACCTTCAGATAGCAGCAACAGTTGCTTCGTCGAATGAGATGCGGAGAATTTCGAAACTGGGCCAAGTTTAGCCGCTATCACTGCACCTGAGAGCCTTTCTTTGGGCCATTCGGGGGAACTCGGACGCGCTAGCCCCTTTTGGCGCGCAAATCCGACGCAAAATTACGCGACACGCCGGCAGAATATTAAGTGGCGCGAACTTACATCACTTAATGGCATCGGCTTCTCGCTAGGACCCAGTATAAATAGAAATTATAGGTAAATTGCACGCTCATTATTATTTCAACCCTCTGCTAGCCGACTTCGAGCGCAATGCGAGCTGTACTGGTGAGTTCCGACCCGTCTCGAAGCGCCCCTTGCTGACCCAAGCTCCCCCTAGATACTGGTAGTTTGTGGACTGGCCGTCGCCGAGCCGCCGAGACACATTAGACCGTTCCTGAGCCGACAGCAGGAGCTCCCGTCCCACGGCCCGCCTCCCAACAACCAGTACGTGCCCTCATCCTACGGTCCGCCCCCCTCAGGTCCCCCGGAGTACCTCCCCCCCAACGAGTACCTTCCTCCGCCCACGCCAGCGGAGGAATACGGACCCCCGAGACAGCAAATCATTACGAAAAACGTCTACGTGCATCTGCCACCGCGGGTTCTGGAGGAGGAGCAGCCCCCCTACCCGCCCCACGTGACTCCCCGGACGCCCCAGAAGCACTACAAGATAATCTTCATCAAGACGCCTAACCAGCCGACGCCACAGGTGCCGGAGATCCCCGCGGATCCCCAGGACGAGCACAAGACGCTAGTTTACGTGCTGGTGAAGAAGCCGGAGGAGCCGACTGCAGTGGAGCCCCCTCCTCCGACAACGACAGAGGCCACGAAGCCGGAAGTGTACTTCATCAAGTACAAGGAAAACAGGCCCGCGGACACGTACGGACCTCCGCGATAACCTAGAGAGTAGTTTAAGAAATAAAGAGTCAGCTTCTAACGGTGACAGTGGCATTCCTGGGACTAGCACGCGACTTCCATCGGATGAGTCGTTTTGCAACAAAAGAGAAATGCAAACTGGTGCAGGCACGCACGCTGCACAGGGGTGTAACTGTAAGGGGGGACCAACCCTGATTCTTTTTCGAGACCTTTTTTTATTTTCTGCTTCCTGGGTACCTACATTTCATAAGAAATCTTCTACTAATTGAAGCAGAAAGAGTCCTCTAAGCTTTTTAAAGGGCTATGTTCTCTCAATTTAGGGGAAGAAAATATTTTATAAAGCTTAAGGTTACTCTATTCGGGGTCTTTTCCTCCCGAATTAGTGAAAAAAAATTTATTCCAACCCTATTTTCCTTTTAGGAGTCTTTTTCGTCTAAATTTGTGGGAATTAAATTTTTAATTCAACCCTAGCTTTTCTCTTAAGGCCCTTTTCTTCCGAAATTCGGCAAAAAAATAATTTCTGTGGACCCATTAGCTTCCAGTTTGAGGCCTTTTGCCCCCAAAAATGCTCTTTTTTCTCAGACAAAAAAAAATTCTTCCTCAAATGCAACCCATGCCTGCCCTGATGCCCTCTAACATACGCCTCTGCGCACGCCGGGGGCTGTACGTGACGTGTGAAATGTTACATGCTTTTTGTTTCCGATGCACATCAGCCCAGCCCCATAACTCACCAGCAGTGCGCTTGTAAGGCAATTTGTTCTCCAGGTTCGTCGTCTATCGCCAGTCGAGTTTCTTTCTAGAGCAAATTCCAAGCTCACGAGATGAGCTACTGGCGGCTCTTTTGTCCGTCGCACGTCAGAGGTGTGGGGAAAAAAAAGTTTCCCATTCCGGAGAGTTTCTTTCGAATCTTCTCCGTATGGCTGATTAATTTATGGAAATGTAACGCAAACCACATCATAATGAACAACTTGAACTTGTCGGAGACAAATCATCGCTGCATGACCTAAAAATCTCGTATTATGAGGCTTTGAGGTCAATCAGAACCATTTTTCGCTGAGCAAAACACAAACTCGCCCGAAGAAAGCTGACGGACGATGATTGCCCGGTCGTAAATTCGATGTTTATGACTAACAAATCTGCGATATGAATGGGCTCTCAGCCTCTCAGCTGCTTTGAGTGCTTTTACGCGGTTTACAGTTAAATGCTTAGTGTCGTGTTTCGTGTTCTCTGTTCACCTTTCCTCCTCCGTTCGCCTCCGAGTAGTTTGTTTGTGTTTCGTGCTCCCAAGCTCAGATACTCTCGGGTTTCGATGGTCTTAGAACGCGATTAAGATACGGGGGAACGAGCCAATTACGGAGCCATCTTGACGTTTCAATTCGGCCTTTCCCACGTCGCTCTTCGAGGCCGAACTGAGCCCCCTGAGCTCGAGATCAGAGCAGATTTTTGCGGACTTGCCGGTCAGTGACCCGTGGCCGAGATATATCACACGTTACCGCTAAATGCCTCATTTGATTGACAAAAAAGCTGACTTACAGCAGCTGCTCATTTTCTTCACTTTACTCGAAAAAACACGAAAATGTCAGGCATGTCCATTGTTCACGTTCCCCAATGATAAGCCGAAGGCTGCCAAGTTCAGGAATCGCAACTTTTTCGTGTCTCGCAAAGTTCAACTCTCTCATGAATATTTACAAAATGTAAACTTGTACCTACTGTCTTACATTATGTTTCCATTACTTCTTTCCTTCTTTTATTAAGTTTTGTATTATTATACAATTTGTTGAGATATGCAGCGCAATGGCTTGGCTCAATGGGCCACACTCTGTACGGCTGCGTGGAAACCAGTTGCCTCGTAATGGGTGCAACTTGGCTCGAAATTTTTTCCCGAAATTTTTGAATCCCTCCAAAATAAAATTCTGAAGAAAAATGATTGATTTCGGGGGAAAAATTTTTTTGAGAGAAAACCACGAGTTTGGGAGCCACTGGCGCAGTCACGAAGTATCTAAACAAAATACATAAGCCCATTCAGTCGGTGAGATACTTTCGATCAGTCCGGAGGTTCTTCTCAGCCTCTGCAAGTGCCTTTCTCGTTCATTTACAGAAACCGCGAGTCGTGAAGAATAAATGAAGTGTGTGATAAATCTGCAGCAAAGAGGAGAATAACAAGTACGTCACGGCAGTAGTGAGAAGTTCCCAGAAAGCCCCTCAAAAGTTCTCGTGAGCTGTGGCTCAACTCAGAAACTGGATCACAGCCAGTCCAGCTGGTTGTTACGTGCAAGAAGTTGAAGTGAAGTGAATGGTGCTCGAGCTCAGGTGCAGCCAGAGTCTCGACTCGACCCAGCCCGAGACGCAGCCGAATCGCTTGTCTTGTCCTTGATCGCGAAAAACAAAGTGTTCGCTTATTTTCGGTGTCACACACGAACTGTGAAAGGAATGTGCAGTGCAACAATAATGTGGCTGTCGACTGGAGTAGCAGTGATTGAGGCTCAGAGTTTTCAAGTGAAAAGAGATTAAAAATTAAACATACGCACGATTGTTTATATTTCGATTTACGATCAAATTGATATCGTGTACGCAAAAGTAGCCGCATATAGCCAGCAATTGGGACACAATCTGAACTACTTTCGGATCGAGACGAGAAAAGAGAGATGGTTGCCGGATTGGTGAGCAGAAAAGTAAGCTAGTTGTTGTAAATTTAACGCTTTTGTGGATTTTGTTATGAATTTCTGTTTTGCATTTATTTGCTTAATTATTGTGTGCATCACGTTTGAGAAATGAAATCGAAAATAAAGGTTTAATTGGCGAGCAGAGCGCAGGAGACGGAATAATGGGCTCTTTCTTCGCCACCCGGGCTTTCTATTGTTGTTTTCTCGAGAAGAAGAAGAGAAGGTCTCAAGTTGCTTAATTGGAATCCAGTGTAAAGTCTAGAAACCGTGACGCTTCAATGGTGGAAGTGTGGGGCTTTGAAATCAGAGGCATTTAGGCTTAAATTTGCATTATTCATTAAATTAAGGGCAGAAGGGGCTTTTGGATTTACAGAACTCTAATTTTATATAAGTCTAAAAAATTTGACTTGCGCATGCGCAGAATGAGAAACATTCCGGGACCTCATGGAAGGCTTAGCTTCCTGAAGAATGGCTACTTTTGGCCTTCCAGTTGGTAAAAAGCTTAAGGAGCAAATTTTCATAACACAATTTCATCCTTGTTTTGCGCATGCGTGAGTCAAAGTTTAGAACTTGCTTGCTTCTTTGGACGAAATGGAGATTCTGGAGATGCTAAATAGAAATTCTATAAGTTACCGTATGGTTTTGGTATTCAAAGATTCAAAATTTTATAGGGACTCCAGTTCTGTTTTGATAAAAAATAAAATATTTTTGAAAAAAAATTAATGCAAAAAAATTCAGAGTCTCTTGAAAGCTAAATGACTAAAGTTAAGGCCTTTTTCTGACCACTTTGTCGCAAATCCTCCCAGTTCTGACCTTGTGGTCAAAGAAATTACGAACAAGATTGATAAGCTACAACAATGCAATCATCTTGATTAAACACCCAAAGTGAAAACGCACTGCGAACCTTCGGAGAAGCTCATTCGGGACGGCAAGTGAGCAGAAACACGAACGCTGATTGCACAGCTCCGTGATAAAATCGTGTTTAAGTGAATTCCGAATCAATTTTTTCCCTCTCGAGTTTTATTTTCTTCATTCAATGAATATTTCTTAAATACCTTACACGTAACCACCGTAACTCTGTGGTGTTGGGTGCCCAGATAACGCGCGAGCACATACAAAAAATCAATCATACGGCCAGGGGAGAGACGAAACCTGTTTCTTCTTCTTTCTCTCTCCACAATATAAATATAAAATCATAATAAAAATAGTTCCCGAAGTACTCGTAATGCAAGACAAGTGGAGAGGTGGAACGACGACGAGCCAGGAATGCTCAAGTTTACCTCGAAAACGGCCGTAGAATCCGAATTAGCGGGAGTCTCTTCACCTCAGAAGTACTGTTCTGCTTCATTTACGAAAACACACTCCAAGCTGTCCCGACACTTCATTCACATTCACGGTTCGCGGCCCATCGATCTCGCGAGATGGACGTAATATTTGCGTTTGGAGCCCAATTAAAAAGCGTTTAGCCCAGCGCGGTGATTAATTATTCATTTCCACCTCCACGCCTCATTAGCGCGCCGAACATCTCGTGCTGAGCCCCCCGTTCAATGACCCCACTGCTCTTACAGGTGCCATTAGTTTGTAATCTAATTGCCTGCTCCTCGAATCGCGCTCAAGTTTGCCGAACCACTTAATTCCCCCCGTTTTTGCATGCATGCACCTCGCTAATCGGCTGATTGGGGGTCGTAATGGGCGCAAAACGAGCTTGTGCTCGAATCAGGAAAGAAAAAAATATGAGCTGCGTCTGAGACAAAACCTAGTGGTGCTCAATTAGCCGCGCGTATTAGAGCTGCCGACTGGCGTAATCCAAACATTGCGAGACATTCCGCGGCGATGAGAAAAACAGGATTTTGTAACAGCATCTTGACGGCCAGGTAGAGGGGCAGGGGACTTTCTATGAGCGTATTGACGGGACCTTGAAGCTCGATTCCTTCTCAAACGGATTTTTAGTTCGACTCATTGGACGAAAAACTGTTCTATTTAGGCTCCAAACAGGGCCTTTTCTTTTCGCAATACAGGGAAAAAATTGGGCTTCGATCCAAACTCTCTTTAGAACACTGACCGTTAGTTTTCGAAGAAATCTTTGAAAGGAACATTTTATCTTTATTTTATTTCGAGCAGTAAGGCTTGTGACACTGAAGCTTTTTAGAGTCTTGATCGAGAATTAATTTTTTTTGCGTATACTCATATTTATAAATTTTAGGTCCAACAAATTCAATTTCAAACGTGAGATCTCGATTCTCATCGCTGATTGGGAGGCTCAAAATACGAGACTGAGGTCTGAAGGAACTTTTAACATAACTATGAATTGACTCTCGGAAGAGGTTTCTTGAGGTCGTGAATCGAAAGGAACTACCATAAAACAATGCTTTAAAGTCCTCAGAAATGTATTCCGGATGTTTTTGTCTCCGGTCTTCGTTCCGGGCTTTTGTGAATTAAGATGGTGCTAGTGTCAAGCCATGACCTCACCCAACACCTGGACCACAATCAGCCCCTCAAATCTGGCCTTAATGCGCTACTCTCTGGGTTCAAGACTCTTTCCTCCGCAGCTTTGTTCGGCGTAATTGGAGGCTACACCCTCGTTAACAAGAGCCTTGCTCGCAATACAATATCGGATCTCTCCATCGCGCCAAATTGAGGCCATTGATTTGAGTTGTTTGTTTTTTGTAGCCACGCTGCTGCCACCATTGAACTTGAGAGTCGCATGTAAATAGGAACCGATTCAACCGAGCAAAATCGGTACATTGTCGCTCACCCTTAATTGGCATCTGGTTCAAGACTCAAGTCGTATGCAAATGACCAGCATTTCGGCGACACGAAAATCAATCAAAGCGAGTGTTCAATCATTAGTCAATGTCCGTCCCGAAAAAAAAAACTTCTTGCTCGCGCTCGAGAGCGACAAGCTTGGAAATGGGAGAGAAGTCGCGAAACAATGCAACAATAGAATGAAGCATGGCGATTAGAGGCAATTAAGTACACGCCTGATTATATGCCAAGCCTCCGTCGTACCCTTGGAGCAATGACCATAATTCCCTTCGCGCACCAAATCTCTGACAGATCCACTTAAAGCTCGAAAATCATAACTGTCGACCCCCTTCAATCAAAACTGTACTCGCGCTCCAGTTTGCGCTTTTTGTGGCCCCGCCGCTCGACACCTGGGCTGGAAGCTCCGTGCCCATTCGAGCGAGGGAGCGCGGAAACCAACGCGACTCGCCACAACCCACGTTGCGAAATGCCCATCGAGTGACAAACGGGCAAATTGACGCTAATGTGGGCAGAAATATTACGCGTTATTAGCCTATAATGCTATTTTTATTGGAGACAAATAAAGTGGGTTTATCAGAGACGCGAGAGTGCGAGACTTTATTCGACTTATTAGGAAGTAAAAGCCAAACCGGCTCGCTGCAGCGCGCTGTAACTGTCTCGCGGCATTAACATTCTTCCTTCTAGCCACCAGCCGGTTTTGAATACTCAATGAATTCTTTCCAGGCTCATCTCCATCTCTCAAACCTGATCTGCCAACTTTACGATTCTGGCCGTGACTAAGAGCCGTTTTGCTACTGGCCAAGGTCAAGGTGTCTCTATCGAGAAAGCGCTCCCATGAGCTCGCCTTTTTTGGCTTCTTGGTTTTGTTTCTTCGGGCCATAGAGACAATTAACCAGGGGGAAAATACCATAATACCAATTTTTGGCTTCTTTAGGCCATAGAGACTATTAAATAGAGGGAAATTAGCATAGTTCTGATTTTCAAACGAATATAAATTATTTTGATTTTAGTGTTTTTAGAAAATTTTAATGACTGCCATCGCACCATTTAACTGTTTTTCTAGAAAATATTAAAAAAATGATTTGTTTGAAAACTTAAAATTAGCTTAGATCACATGAAATCATTTGCTTAACATAACGTAGCCAAACACGCCCAAAATGTTCAAAGAAATAAAAGAAACATAGTGGCTAACCAGTGTGAACAAGACAGACTCAAGTCTGTCCACGGCTGGAGTAAAAGTCTGTCCGCGAGGCGAGAATGTTTGTTCGCAAGTCTTTCCGCGTGGACAGACTAGGAAAAACTTGGACAGGCCGGGTCAATTTTTGGCCCAAAAGTAATGCTTTTTCTTTTTCCAAATTTTACTTCCGGACCCGAAAGAAAATATTTAAGCAAATATACAAAAATCCCACAAGTTTTCCAACCTAATTTTTTTTGATATGGCTGAAAATTTTTGAAAAGTAGTTTTGTTGTTATATTTCCTTCTGAAAGCCCTTAAAAGCCAAAAACACATTACTTTGAAGATAGATCTCTAGTGGATTTGCTCTCTGGCCCGGACCCGCTTCAGAGTGTGTCGTAATTTGGTAGTCAAACGAGCCCAAAATTACCTAAACCCGTTCGGGGTATCAAGTTTCGGTTTCGGTTTCATTGATCGCGATATCTGGGGCCGTGGAAAGCATTTTGCATTTCTCTCCAAGGCATAATTTGTTAACTGCCGTGTACTTTGTCACCTTCCCTTTCGCGCGATCGCCACTTTGCTCGCGTTATCGTTAGTTCCGTGGCAAAAAGGCTTATTGGGTAACCAATTAAACATTCAAATGCCGTTTTTATGCGGTGGATCGCGGGTCAAGAGGCTGCAGAGAAGATCGATAGGAGGCGAATTAACGAAAGCTAATTGTTGTAAGGCCAGGTAATGAGTAATTGTTGCGACTTTCCTCGGCAAAAAAGAGAAAATGTCGTTGTTCGCGGTCAGAGGCGGTCTCGGGTGCTTTTACTCCGAAGAGTAGCTGAGGCGTCTGGGTACGGCTCTGCCAACACACCCATTGAGAGCCTCATCGATGGTTATTAATGTAACTCTGCTTGCTAATAAATTATGCAGATGACCGCAAATGCTGCACAAAAATAATGTAAGCACTACAACCTGCCTGCGGCCTTTTACCCACGAATGCCGATTTAGCGTGCAAAGTGCGCGAGATGAGACCGAAGAAAGCCAGCTCATCTCTCATTGCCATCGCGTAGTGACTCGCAGACAATGCTTGTAAAGTTGTTGGGAGATTATCAACATTTACTTCGCCTCTATTATCGTCATCTCGAAGCCCGCGCGTCTATGCAAATTGCTCACGGCACACGGTCCCGATCTATCACAGTAATGATCGTGTGTACTTGAAGATGGGTCGCTCGTGAGCCTTCCAGCTTGCGGTCGCCGGTTACCGAATGCTGATGTAACCCACATTTTGGGGCCAGGATAAACAAAACCACCCGATTTGTTTGCGATAGACCGGAGAGAAACTTTGTTGCCTGAGTAATTAACACAGCAATAGCGCGTTATTGACACGATTGAGGGTAAACGAAGGTGCGCGAGATGGGAGTGGGTCATTATCGTATTACTTAACTCACTGCTGCTTTCAGAAGCTAAGAATTCCATCTTTCTAATCTTTGAAGCTTAGTCAAGGCGATTTTGGACATTAGCTGAGTCTCTAAAGTTTTCATTGGCTTGATTAACATTTTAAATCTAACGAGCTGGCCTCCTCTTTCTTCAGCTACTGAAGCCCAAAAGAGCCTGATGAGAGCAGACATTCTAATCAAACATGTTGATTTAGGTAATTTTGCAAGATAACAATTTGACTTTGCGCATGCGCAGAACAGAAAAACACCCATGAACGATAACCTGACCTTTTTTGAAGGGTTTTTTTGCTTTAGAAACCATCAGAAGACGAATATACCCTCAACTTCTTTTGTATTCATGGCTTTACTTCCCTGTTTTTACCTACTCTTAATATTTGAGGTCTAAAATCTTTCTTCTGGTCCAACCCACACCCTCGAAAAACAGAGAGAAAAACCACTTAGGCCTTGTGAGTGATTTGTAGGAAGGAGTAGTTAAGCCAAATTGAATATCATTAACCTCTTAAGCTCCCAAAATTGGACGGAGGCGTCAGGAAGCTTTTTTCCACCGCACCTGCGCTGCCGATTGATTCATTACGAGTTTTCGATCGACGGAACCGTCCAATTATCGCGCGACTTCGTGATCTTGAACTGAACTAAGCACTCTAATGATCAAGCCACGACCAGCCTCACTCATCTCCAACCTCTCTCGCATTGCAGATTATGTCACACCAGAGACTGTTACTCGTTTTGCTGTGGGTGGGCACCGCTACCGCATGGCGACCCTGCCCCGAGCTCAGCCCACTCCTCAAGTTCCCGTGCAAGTGCAACCTGGAGACGGAATCTACGAACCCGGAACACCTCGAGCTCAACATTGACTGCGATGGAGTCGTCTTCAATGACGACCAGCCCCAGTTTCCGTACGGAGCGCCCATCATATCGTACTCCCAGCGCAGGAGTGGGCAGCACAAGCTCTCCCTGCAGGTAATTTGACCCTACTGAAGTCCGTCAGAGACACTCAAGGCCTCTTTTCAGCCCTTCATCGCCTCCAAGATCCCCCTCGAGACGGCAGACTTCTCCCAGAACGCCATCAGAGTCATCGCCGATCGGGCGTTCAAGGGCATAGAGAACACCCTGGAGGAGCTCCGACTCTCCAACAACCTCCTGGGCGACTCCCTCAACCCCATCTTCAGCACCATGGAGTTTCAAATCCTCTCCAACCTGCGACTCCTCGACCTGTCTGGCAACAAAATCAAGCTCATCGAGGAGGGCATCCTCAAGGGCTGCTTCAAGCTCCAGGAGCTCTTCCTGGACTCCAACAACCTGACGACTGTCCCCTCCAACTCACTCAATGGTCCGTCGGCCCTCAAAATTATCTCCCTACGAAACAACAACATTGGTGTCCTGAAAACGAGTGCCTTCTCCGCCCAGCCCAGCTTGGCGAAAATTGACCTGCGAAACAACATCATCAGTCTCGTCGAAGGAGGCGTCTTCCAGGGCCTCAACGACCTCACGGAGGTCTATCTGGGAGGCAACAGGATAACTCGACTCAACAGCGACGTTCTTCTGGTAACCTCTAGCCTCCTATTTTTTGCCCCAAAAGCTCACTCGTGACTGATTTCAGGGAGCTCAAACTTTGCACAAGCTCGACCTCTCTGAGAACTTCATGGACGTTTTTCCTTCGCTGACTCTGCGCCAGGTTGAGAGCCTCAAGGTCCTCAACATCTCCTCCAACATGATCAAGGTGAGCCCTTTCTGAACCTCCTGGACTCCAAACTCAAAATGTCTATTTCAGAAACTGGAAGCCTCCGATCTCTCCCAGCTCCGAAGCCTTCAGATCTTCGACATCAGCAGAAACAGCATTCCTTCTGTCTCTCCAGGGACCTTCAGAGCCCAGAAAGCCCTCAAGTACCTGGACCTCAGCCTGAACTCCTTGCGAACGGTGAGACTCTTCCCCTTTCTGACCCATTTTGGCTAAAAAGTCGCCTGTTTCAGATTGAAGACGACGCTCTTGAGGGACTCGACGCCCTCCAGACCCTCATCATCCGAGACAACAACATTCTGCTGATCCCGGGCTCAGCCCTGGGTCGTCTGCCCAAGCTCACGAACCTGTACCTGGACTTCAACCGGATCGCTGCCCTCTCCTCCGACATCCTGGGCTCCATCGAGCCTGAGAGCATCAAGTACCTCTCTCTGTCCCGGAACATCATTCGGGAGCTCCCTGCCGGCTCCTTCAAGATGCTCAACAACCTCATCTATCTCGACCTCTCCCTCAACTCGCTCGTCTTCCTCAGCGCCGAGATGTTCACGGGACTCGAGGGCTCTCTCATGGAGCTCAAGCTGTACGGGAACAAGCTCTCGAACATCGGGAACATGCCTCTGGGACTCAGGAACCTGCGGCGTCTGGACCTCAGCCAGAACAACCTCCAGGAGCTCAACAAGGAGATCTTCAGCGGCCTCGACTACCTTGCATACCTCAACATCAGCTCAAACACGCACCTCACGCCCTTCCCCGTGGACCTCTTCCACCCCTTGCGCCGTCTCCAGACCCTCGATCTTAGCAACACCGGCATCGAGAAGCTCTCAGGAGACGTCTTTGCCAACCTGGCGAACCTCAGAATCATCCGGCTGTCCAACAACCACATGCAGGAGATTGACGAGAACACCTTCTACAACCTACGGAACCTCACGGAGGTCGACCTCTCGCACAACCGTATCGTCACTCTCAAGGCCGGCTCCTTCGTGAACGTCATGAACATCAAGCGGCTCATCCTGCGGGGCAACCAGCTGAGTGCCTTCAAGGGCGAGATCTTCAACACCGGGACTGGCCTCGAGGTCATCGACCTCTCGGACAACAAGCTGAGCTACCTGTTCCCGTCCTCCTTCCGGATCCACCCACGCCTGAGGCTTCTACTGGCCGCCAACAACAAGTTCGCCTTCTTCCCCGCCGAGCTCATCCAGATGCTGCAGTACCTGGAGGAGATCAACCTGCAGCAGAACGTCCTCACGAGCGTCGACGAGCTCGACTTTGCCCGTCTCCCGCGTCTCCGAAAGCTCAACCTGGCCCAGAACCTGCTGGAGTCCATCAACGAGATGGCCTTCCACAACTCTACGCAGCTCCAGGTCATCGACCTCAGCTACAACAAGCTCGAGCGTCTCGGAGAACGCACCTTCGAGGGCCTCATGCGTCTCCAGGAGCTCAAGCTGCGAGGCAATGAGCTCAACGAGCTCCCCGACAACATCTTCGAGACCCACAAGCTCCACATGCTCGAACGGATAGACCTGTCCCACAACAAGTTCGAGTTTGCGCCCCTCAAGTCCCTCGAGAGCCAGAACTCCGTCATCGGGAACATCGACCTGAGCCACAACCAGATCCGAGAGCTGCCCTCCGACAGCCCAGTTCTCGTGAACGCCAAGACCCTGGACCTGAGCTTCAATCCGCTGAGCGACAAGTCCGTTCGCGAGCTCCTGGGCGAGCCAAAGACGGTCCGGAACCTCAACTTGGCCGGCATCAACCTCAAGAGCCTCCCGGTGCTCGAGACGCCCTATCTCCAGACCCTCAACCTGTCCCACAACCAGCTGAAGGAGGTGCGTAAGGAGTCCTTCGGTCGCACCACTCTCCTGGAGAGCCTCGACCTGTCAGGGAACCGGCTCGACAACATGAAGCAGCTCTCCGAGGCCTGGCCCATGCTTTCCTTCCTCAAGACCCTCGACATCTCCGGCAACGCCTTCGAGATGATCGGCCAGGGGGATCTCGACAACCTCGAGGTCCTCGACACCCTCCGGATCAGCGACCTCCTGGACTGCACGAGGCTCGAGAAGGCCGCCTTCAAGGGCCTCCCGAACCTCTCGAACCTCTGCGCCTTCAACTACCCCAAGCTCGGCTACCTGGACGTCCAGGGCATCCTGCAGGAGCTCCCCACTCTCCAGAGTCTCGACATCGAGGTGAAAGACGCCGCCGTTGGCGCGGAGCAGATCCAGCCCTCGAACCACCCCCGACTCAAGGCCCTCTCCATCCGGGGCTACCGACTCCGGACCATCTCCTCCAGTCTCCTGGCTGGCTTCAAGAGCAAGTACCTGACCATCGCCCTCAAGAACACGTCCCTGTCCTCGCTCCCACACGCCGTTCTCTTCCCCGTCCCACGCTCCTCCAAGGTCACCCTCGACATTTCCGGCTCCATGGTCACCGCCCTGGCTCCCCAGCTCCTGAGCTCCTTCGAGGACCGCCGAAACTCCTTCAGTCTCGCCGGTCTCGACAGCAACCCCATCCACTGCGACTGCAACGCCCGAGCTCTCCGACGGTGGCTGCCTCACGCCCACATGGAGAACCTGCAGTGCGTCACCCCCGACAGCCTCTACGGCCGTCTCCTGATCGAGATCGGGGACGACGAGCTGACCTGTGACCGCCAGCCGGGCGCCACAAAACCTGTCCCGACGACCCAGTTCCAGGCTCCGGCGACAAAGACGACCAAGGCCACGAGCAGCATCGAGCCCGAGATCATCTGGCAGAGCTCGCCGGCCCCCAAGCTCAAGACCAAGTTGGCCCAGATCAAGAGTGCCCACATCGGCAACGACGACACTCTGATAATCGCGATCGTGGGAGGCGTCGTGGGCTTCATCGTGCTCCTCATCCTCGTCGTCTGTATCGTGCGGTGTCGCAGCACCTCCGCCCCCACGTACCTCCGCAACCCCATTCCCGTTATGCCCGGCAGCATCCCGCTCAGCCAGGGTAGCGTTCTCAACGGTGGAGCCTCCACCGCCATCTACGCTGTGCCACCCTACGCCCAGAGCTACGCCACCATCAAGCCCAACCTGTCGCAGTCCCAGATGCGGCTCAACTACTCCACCATGAACACCCGGTACCCACAGCAGCACCCCTACATTATTTATAACTCGGACGAGAAGTCCTACAATCAGTACTCGTAGGCTCCGAACCGCTCTCGCTTCCTGTAAAATACTCTGTCATCGACGCCAGCGATAGCGATTCTGTATTCGTAGGATTAGGAGGTAGCTTAAGGCCCTAGGATACGCCGAGTGCGGGCTGGCACGGATCTGAGAGCGCTTGGATCCGTGGCAGCCCGGCCATAGACAATTACTGTAGATTTTCTAAGTTATTGTTACACTGAGACCATCCCTTTTCACCTTTCAATTGCGATTTTGGAACAATCATGTGGAAAATTGGACTTTCGATTGGAATTCTGGAACTTGAAGTTGGCATTTTGGACTTTTGAGAAGCTTTTAGGCATTTTCATAGGAAGAAAAACCATTTTGAACTTAGAATTGGCAAACTGGAATATTTAATTGGCACTTTGGAACTTTCTTTTGGCTAAGAGAACTTTTGATTCTAATTAAGAACAAATCAGAAAATTGCAGTTGGAACTTTAGAACTTTTAATTGTTATCTCGGACTCTTAAGTTAGAAAACTTTAAGTTAGAAATAAGAAACGCCAATTGAAATTACCAAAATCTCAATTGAAACTGTCATCTCCCAATTTTGAAAAGTGGAATTGCCAACTGAAAAATCCCATGTCCAACAGGAAGTCCCGAAATGCCAATTGAAAGTACCGTAATCTCAATTCAAAAGACAAAATGGCAACTGGAGGTCTTTTGTCCAATCAAAAACCCTTAGTCTGCAATTGAAGAGTCCGCAATTGGAGGTCGAAAGGTTTTGTGAGACCTCGAGTCTCCCATCTCCGTGTATTGTTATTAGAACTTTTTGAAAACGAATAAAGAAACTTCCAACTAACCTCGTCCGTCTCCATCTCGTGCTTGAAAAACATCCTCTTGACTCTCTGGAAGTCCCGAAACTCTGAGCGGTCCGAGTAGGGATACCAGAACAGAGCCATTCCACTCCCAGCGACCCCGTTGATGCTGCACTCGAACGGCACATTGAATTCCATCCAGTCGAAGGGGTTTCCGCCCATCAGCGAGACCTTCGAGGCGGTTCTGAAGTTTACAATCATCTGGTACTTCTTCCCTGCTGCCTCCATGTTGATGATGGAGGCTGCCGGGAAGTGACTGGGGTCTTCGGCGAAGTTTGAGAGATGAAAGTCCGTCCAGTCAATGGCGCTGATTTGCCCATTGGTGGACCGGAAGTTGCCGAACTGGGAGCTGAAAGTCAACACAATTGAGCTACATTTTAGGAAAAGAAGTCTCTATTACTGAGAAAGGCCTCGTTTGAAGCTGTAGGCTCCGATTTCCAGTAGAATTCCGTTCTTGAGGACGGCGATGAAGGACGCAGTCCGGTGCATGTGGGAGGTCTTGGACGGCCCCCAGCGTCTCTGTCTCAGACCAGACAGACTCAGCTCGACCGTTGCTTCGGATTCCACGAAAACCTGCCCAGCCAGTACCCCGAACTGGTCGTAGCCCCCTGAGTCCGCCTTGCTCAGCATGAACTTCCAGTTCCCGTCCTTCCACGGCTCCAGAGCCAGAGCTGCCGCCATGAGCTTGGGGCTCCAGTCGTAGGGCCAGTGCTGAGGCGAGCTGCAGGCCGTCCAGAGGAAGTTGAACCTCACGAACTGGAGCTCGTCTTCGCTCACAGACTCCTCGAACGTCGGTCTGATTCCACGTCTCAGGAGACCGCAAAAGGTGACTCGCCACTTGGAAAAGGGCACGAGGTTCTCCAGCTTCAGTCCGTGGGCTTCAAAGGCGTGGGGTGTCGAGTTGCAGACTCTGGTGTCGGGGTGCTCTGGAAACATATCTCTAGATCCTCTGAGACGACACAGAGCCTCAAGACCTTACCTGGAAGCGTGAACGTAGTCCCATCGGCGAGCCTTAGGGTGACCCAGAGCTCGGCTATGCGGTGCTGGAACCTCGTGAACTTCAGGAGCAGGTAGTTGCCGTGGATGTCGCTGCCGTAGAGAAACTGACTCTCGGAGCTCTTGGGATTCGGCAGCAGCTTGACGCCCTCATCGTCGTAGTTCTTCTCGCTGCGATGGAGGAGCTTCTGGTTCTGCTTGATCTTGCTCACGACTCGCTCGGCGTACCACTTTTTCAGGTAGAAATTCCACTCTACGGAAGAGAACGGGGTTTAGAGCTCAGCGGCGATTCCAGCATGCCGTTTTTATACGCCTTTTGATAAGAACGCCGATAGCCAGCCTCAATAAAAAAATCCACTGATTAAACTCTGTTCCTGGGTTCAAAGTTTTTAAAACACATTTCACCTGGAACTCGGTAGTGACCCAGCTTCTGGCCCTTCTTGCTGCCCAGAAACGTGAAGATGATGGAGAAAATGATGATGGCCACGATGGCCAGGACCTGCATGACGTCCACGACATCCATGTTTTTGTGAAACCCTCTCGCGAATTCAAACTCAACCGACTCGCAGACTTCCTCGATGCAAACTGCGAGAGACTCAAAATAAACTCGATGATAAGTCAATCAGTCGTTTATCAGTACCAGTGATAGCTCTCAAACGGCAGTCACTGACCGAGACATTGAGTCACACACGAGCTAGACGAGACTGCAGTGCTTGTTATTATTTACTATTATCAAACAATTTTGCGGCTCGTATTTGCTCACGCTCAGCTGATGAATGAAATCTCTTCGTCGACTTTACAGCGATCTCCAGAGCTGCTGGAAGTAGGTCAATGATCGAGTCTGGTTTGCGGAGTTTGGAGTTTCACTTCTCTATTGTCGAATTTTTGGCGGAGTTTCTTGGCTCTTTCTTGCCTCTAGACTCTGAAACTCGTGACTTCTGCTGAAATAGGCTCCGATTCGAAGAAACTATGGCTTGAAACTGAGTTACACTGGACCTTGCTCAATTCCATGTTAACATAGGAGGTTGTAGTCATACGAGATTTCAGGTCGAATTGGCAAAAGCTCGAAAAAATTTTTTCGTTGGATTTGAGATTTTTTACCCGAAAATGGAGACTCTAAGACCCATGAAAAAAGCAGTTCCAAAAATCAAAAAAAAATTTGAGCTTTGATCGATTTTTCAAACGAGCTTTTGACCGTTGAAAACTGCCACGCTTCATTCGGCTTGGCAATAAAATTAATTGAATTTCACGAGCAAGTGTGAAGTGTCGAATTTAATAGGGGTCAACGAGAGTCAAGAGCGACACATGTCGACTTGCGTAACACCTTTTTCGCTAATCAGGTATCTTTTTGCGCTTTAGCGAGACAGCAGTGACAGCACTCCAGTTCTCACAGCCACCACCTCAAAATTTCCCAATCGCCCATCTCTCACATGAGCGACCGAAAACCGGCAAATCCCCATGAAAGTACACGATCTGTCCTTCACCATTATGAATTTTTGTGTTCGCTTCATTTTTCACATTGTTGCACTACTTGATTTGGCTCTTTGAAAACGACCAGAGACTCCGAGGCTCATATGCATGTACGAGTGCGGAGAAAAATTGTTCGTTTGTTATCTCATCTCCTCAAAGACGCCTCGTTGTACCCACTAACCTTGTAAATGATTAAATGAATAGATGTAATGATGATCAAATGCGATATATTCGTGTTATTTTGGTTTCCATAAATCAGCTACGAGCCATCAGCGGGCCTCTCACACTCAATGGGGCTTGTGAAATCCCCAAATTTCTCACACAACCAGGCGGCCTCGATCAGATGCAGCGCAGCGAGTCGCGTAGTGTCGCTTGAGGAAGTGGACAGGATCCTTTCACTGCGTATTAGGCAGAGCAGGACGCGGGCTGCGATAAGAGACGCGTATCAGAGACAATGGCAATTGTCTCAGCTTCCCATATTGGCTTAATTGCCAGGAAAATGTTGCTCGCGAAACAATCACAGAATGCTCATTATTACGTGCGCATGATAAAGTGACTTAGAGCCGGTTAAACATGGCGATTAGAGATGTTCCATGACCATTCAGCACTACAATGACGCTCGTTTATGTAAATCGTGTGCAAGTGAGGAGTAATCAATTGCCATCCATCCAAAGTGGCGGAGGCCGGCTCTTGTGGAGAGTATCGAAACAAAAGAGGCAAAGTGCAAAAACACAGCAAAAGTCTCAAGTCTCGGTGACTCAAGCGAGCCAAATCTGTGGATGGATAAGTGAATCAGGGGCTATCGGGTTACATTATGCTGTTGTTTCTAATTTGGCGCTTGAGCAGAGCAATGAATGGGTAATGAGGCGCAGTGGGTTGGTTTTGTTGTTTTTTCTGGTCACAATTTTTTTTTCAAACTATTGCTTTTGAGCTTTTTGTTAATTTTAGAATAAAATTTTTCGTCAATTTGAAGATTTTATTTTTCAAAAAACTCTCTTTTTTATGAATTATTTTTCTGGGGAATTTTTTTCATCCAAAAATCTGTGGTAGAAGTGACATTTATTTTTTCACATTTATGACATTTCAAAGCTTTTGTAACATGGTAGGTTTTGAAGATAAAAGCTGATAGAAAACTCTCAGATATCAACAAAGAAGGTTCAAATATAAGCCTCTTAAAATTCCCAAATAGTTTAAATAACAAACTCAGAAATTCCCACAAATCCTAATTTTTTACAGACAGCCCTAATTTTTTTAAATCTTCAATGTTTCTTAAATTTGAATCTTTCTAAAAATTTTAAATTCCCTCATTGAAGTTTGTATTTATTTCTCAAAACCTTAAACCAAAAAACCTGACTTTTGGACTCTGTTTTCCCTCAATTTTGATTTTCTAAAATCATAATTTTTTTAATATTAAAATTAAAAAATAGTAGTTCATCAATTTGCTGAAAAAAATGGTAAGACATAGGGAAAAAATTGTCCCACTGTGATGTCCCACTGTGATGTCCCCCCAAACAACTACGGCAAACCATGAAAACGAACTCAACAACATGCAGGAAGTACTCGTCACTGGCACGCCGCACTTTCCTCAGCTCTACGTGGGCTGCAGTCGTGTTCCAGTGCTTTGGGCAACAGCCGAGGATGAGTAAGTGGCCAATAAACGAGTGTGTAGGTTACGCGACTATAATAATGCAAATTGAAAAGTCATTCGTAAGTGGCAGTATTTTACGCCTCGAGTAATGGGCAACCATTATTTTTCGCAGAATCCGACACTCTCTCGGAACCTGCAGCGACGACCGTGCAAAATTTGATTAGCGTCCCATCCTCGCCGATTCTTTTATTTCTCTCGCTTTCCTCTCATTAGCTATCTTGAACTTTTGTTTTACGTAACTTCCCGTTTTCCAGCGATTTTTTTGTGTGTGTTTCGAATGTCGAGGGTTCGCATGTAATTGCACCGTTTACAATAAAATCGTGTCAACGCTAATCAATTTATCCGACCCGCGCCGTGCCTTACTCTCTGGAGTCTCTCTCTCTGCCTAATGGAGCGGTGGCACGGATGCCGGATGAAGCTATTAAAACATTATGTTTCTCTTTCGCGACCCAACTCTCGGGCCCATTGTTGCAAATTAAAACATTTTGTTGATATTAGCCAGGCAGGTAGTTTCTAGTCGTCGCGTTTGGACATTTTAGCGACCATTTTGCTGCTCGCCTCTTTGATTTGAGTTCGGGTGGGGACGGTTGGGTCTTCGGCGGTTGCCTCCTCAATCAAAGCTGCGAATGGAGATTTTTTCAAACGTGGAACCGAGGTAGCTCTTACGTACGTCTCTCGTCGTCCTTGTGGGCCGCTCCGATGTACCCGGAGGTGAGCTCCCTGCGGATGGCGTTGTGGTAGACCTTCCACTTGAGGATCTTCTCCTCCTTCTGGACCTTCTGCTGCAGCTTCTCCAGAAGCTCCTGCTCCTCTTGCGTCTGTGCACTCTTGAATTTGGCCTCCCACGTCTTTTCTTCCTCGCTCTTCTCCCTCTCCACCTCAGACTCGAACTCTTTCACTAGAATTTCGATCTTGGCTTTGACCGAAGCAATCAAGATGTCGACTGAAAATGGCAAAGTTCAACTATTTTGTACAAATGGAGCCAAAGTCTTACTGTCGTCCTCAAAAGGGGGCGTAGGTCGTCCCCCAGAAAGCGTGGCTTCAAAATCAAACAGAGGAAGACGCAGCAACGAGGACTCTGGCATCTTGGAGGAAGGTGCGAGGGGCTTCCCAATGTCGCTGAGGACCTCGTTGATGTGCTGGAAGGCCATCCGGATGAGCACCACGTTCTGCTCCTCGAACTTGATCTTCTCCTCGAGGTCTTTCTGGGTCTTTTCCTCCTTCTTGATCGCAGCTTCCAGCTCCTCAATCTCAGTCAGCTGCCTAGAAGACTCATGGAATCAAACGAAGCCTCACAGCTCACGACCTACTCGATTTCGTCGTCCGTCAAGTCTAATTTTAGGCTCTCCTCTATGGCTTTGGCGTGCTGTAGTCGGAGCTGGAGAGAGTTCTTTTCCGCCTCCCCGTGTCTGATTCGAGTCAGCATTCGGTCGTCTTTCTCGTACTCTTCCTGGATTCTAAAATGTTCCTTGTTAGACTCTAGAAGTCGCTGAGGCTTTCTTGTACGTACTTTGGGAAAATCTCGGTGGTCTTGCAAACCATAACTGCCTCCTTCAGCTTCCGGAACACCGGGATTATTTCGCTTATTTGCTCTTTCAGCTCTGTTATCGCTGGAGAGTCTCTTTTGTAGCGAACAAAATCGATCTCAAAGTCACTCTGAAATTAAGAAAACCTTCAAAAGAGAGTGTTGGAGCAATTTGGGACTCACATCTCTTCGAACAAGTTTAATAGCTTGCCCCTTCAGCGAGTTGATCTTCTCCCTCTGCTCGAGTAGGAACTTGATGCGTCTCGAGGTTTCTGCCTTTACGCTCCTCTCCACCTTGTGGTACTCTTTCTCGAGAACCTTGGCACTCTTCAGGACCGGCTTTCCTATCAGAATCGTCCTCTGGATGAAGTCTTCCTGCTCCTCCATCTCTTCCTTGAGTGCATCCAGAACCGGGTCGAAGAAGATCGAGTCTTCTGAGAGCACAGAGATCAGCTTCTTGAACGAGATCTTCATGGCAACGAGAGCTCTGATACGCGTTTCGGAGTTCTTTAGCTCATACTCGTACTTCTGGATGTCGGCCGCCTCCTTGAAGGGCACCGAGTCCCTGTACTTTATTCTGTCCTGAAGAGCTGACACTTCGAGCTGCAAGATTCAAAATGCTTCGCCATCTTTTGGAAAATCTATCGATTTTCCGGGAAAATTGAATTTTTCCAGGAGATTTTCCGATATTCCGGAAAACTTAGGACAAAAAACTTTACAAAATATGACGGATTTGAAGATTCATCTCGGGTCTGAAGTTCTTCCCGAAGGAGCTGAAGTTCTTCCCGACGAAGCTGAAGTTCTTCCCAGGGGGTCTGAAGTTGTTACCGAAATCGGAAAGTCCCGGAAAGTTTTTTCAGAACAACTTCAGTCTCTGAAAAACTCACCAATCGAGCCTCGTATGTTGCGAGCAGCTTGTCTCTGTGGAACTTGAGCTTGTCCAGTTGCTTGCGTCGTGTGAAGGTGAGATGCTCCAGACCCTCGACGAGGTCCCAGGTGCTGAGCTCGGGAAAGTGTCGCTTCATCTGCTTGTCGTGGATCATCATGTTTCGCACTCGCTGTTTGTCCCCGTGCAAGGCTACGTTCAGCTTCACCTTCTTCTCTTTCACCTCCTGCCGCAGCCTCTTAATCAGTTTCTTATCTCTCTGCTCATCGGCCGCCTCATTGATTTGACTCAAGTGACGATCGTGGTCGTAGAGCCTCGCCAGAGCCTCGTACTGCGAAATTTTGTCAGCTGCGGTCCACCGCCTGTCACGGACTTTGTGCCTCTTCAAGTACCTCAGCCCGAACATTCGGTTCGTCTCGCCCGTCTTGGGCGCGATCATTCCATATTTCATTGCAACTGCGACTTTCATGCCGAGAGTTTGTTTTTTTCCACTGTTTCACCACTCAAATCAATCACTTTGCGCCCAAATTGACAGTAAGTGCATTGCTTTCGGGACGCTGGATGGAAGGCGAGCGCAAAAAATTATGATGAAAAGTTGCAAAAATCGTGCCCGAAGAAAGTTGAACACGCGAGGCTGGGGCCCGGCTTCGAGAGCTCGCCGCTCGGAACGGAGAGGAAGCAGTGGCGTAGGTAGCTTTTTGGAATGGGGGGATAAAGGCGGAAAGATATAATGGCCGTTGGGAGCTCTGAGCCTCGCTGGAGGCAAGAAATTTTTGGTTTGGAGGCAAGAAATTTTTTTAGGAGGCAAGGCTGGAGGCAAGAAATTATGGAGGCAAGAAATTTTTTTACACATTTTCTTAACAAAAAAAATTTTTTTTCGTTATTTTTAAGCGAAAAGAAAAACGTTTTCAACAATCTGAGGCTCATTTTGACCAGAAAAATTGTCGAACATAAATTTTTTGAAATAGGTCAAAATAAACTGGGTATGATTTTAATTTTTATTTGAGGAATTCTAAAATTGAAAGCGTGTTTTTCGAGAGAATAAAAGCTCATCTGTTAAAATTTTTGTAAAAACCGGTGATATACTTTAAGAAAATTTTTTGTAAAAAAAGAATTTTTAAAACTTGGATTATTGGGACTTTTTCGGACAATGAGGGCTCTCCCTATCTACGCCGCTGAGAGGAAGGCGAAGAGGCAGAAGAAAAGTAATTTGGCATATCTCAATCTAATAATCAACGATTAAATAATAATAAAATGTGCCGTGCCGTAACAATAAAGCCGAAATTATGTGATCTTCAGCGTGAGTTCCTCCGACAGAGACGAGCTGAGCCGAATCGCTTTGCTTCTCCCGAGACAAATGCGCGCGTAAGCTGGGCCACAGACCTACTGTTGGCCATATGATTGACCTGATCCATTACGCGATCATGATCCGAAATGGGAGCCGAGAGCATTAAAATTACTTAATTCACAGTCGCTCATAATTTTTCCCAAATCCCCAGCTACCAGCTGAACTCCGACCTTGTGCCATGAGGAAACAGAAGAGTCGGGATTATACAACTTTCATCACTCGGCAGGCCCTTTCTGAACGTGTGAACCGCGTTGCAGTCTATACTAATTACCATCGCTGCAACTACGGCTTGGATCCCCGGTGCTTTACATGCGGTTCGGCGCTGCGTGTCTTATTGGGTTGTAGTAATAATTGTAGTTATTGAAATGATATAAAAAGTGCATTGGGAAATTTCGCGGGAATCGAGAAGTGCAACTTTGTTTACAGTTTGCTAGTTTTAAGCCAATTTTGGGTGTCTTTTTCGATGGAGAAATTTTTTAAAACTAACAACTTTTCGAGCCTCTTTTGCATGCTTGTTTTCTTCTCTCCTGATTTTTGATTTCGTAAAATCAACGAGATATAATCTAAACTTCTTGGGATCGAAACCAACCAGCAGATTAAGTGAGTTAGAAAAATCCCTTAAATTTTATTCTTCCACCAAAAATCATCGTTTCAGGTCTGAGAGGGCGTAAAATTCTTTTTATCCGACCTAGGGAAGGAAATTCCACTTTTAAACTCTGGGAATAGTTTGACGAGTCTTTCTAGTCTTTATTCAAGAGAATATCTTCAGTCAACTCCAAAATTTCCTCCGGCAACATGTATCCTATTTCCCGAGGGTTGTCCTTTGTGTACATGTCCGATATCTTGTCAAACACCTCGACGTTGCCTGTACCGAGATCCACGTAAATTCGCCCAAAGGGGATGTCTTTGTGCAGCAACTGCATCATTTCTCTGAAAAGTTTACTTTAGAAGCCTGAAAATAAATTAACCTCTCACCTTGTTTTTCGCATCCCAAGGCAGGAGAAGATGTGATCGATGCAGAAACAGTTCACTATGAACTCGGTGAGTTCGGAGGTCGCGAGATGCTCGCACTCGGTGAGGACGGAAACGAAGATCTTGATGCAGTAGAACTCGGCCGTTTTCCGGATTTTCTGCAAAAGACAAGTCTGTTAGTTTCCCACCCAAAGTGGGGTCGAGGCACCTGAATGTCGTCGACAGCAAGACCGTTGAGGAGGTTCAGCGACACGATGGGGATGAGAAGGACGAAGGCGGCGAAAAACACGTAGCAGAGGAAGTTGTTGTAGAAGTCGATCTCGGAGACGTCGAGTTCCCCCGTGATCATGACAAAGGTCTTGAATTCCGACAGCCCAAACGAGTGAAAGTTGTTGAGGGTTGAGTTTGCTCCGTCGTCTTTCTTGCTAAAGTTCCCGAAAGTGAAGTGGAAGCCCATCCCGAAGCTGATGAGGATGAAGGAGATCGAGAGCAGGAACTTGAGGCTGTTGATTGTGACCTTGATGAGCATGACGAGGTAGATTCCGATCTCCTCGCTGACCACGAAGAACATCAGCACGGTGAGGTTTAGTCCCATGAGGATGGACCCCGTTCCCAGGGCCAAGTCCGTGGTTAGTTTCTGGAGCTTTGCGGTTTTGCCGAAGGGCTTGTTGGCATTCATCAAATCCGTCTGTTTTGAGGGATCCGGAACCAGCAGATAGACGAAGATGGCCAGGAGAGTGACGATGTTGAGGTAGTTGGTTGAGGACCGGAAGTACCTGACGCCCGAGATGACGAGCCGGATGAGCTCCGCAAAGGCCGAGATACTCGTAATCACGAGGCATATCCAGAACACGAGGCTGTTGAAGGCCACCTTCCCTTCCAGCACGGCCGTAATGTACATGATGAGGGTCACAAAAATTGAGAGAATGGGACACTGCTGGTAGAAGAAGATCTTGAAGCGGAAGAGACGCCACTTGAGGGCGATGAAGGCGCGCGAGAGAGGGTGGCACAGGAGCTCGTTGAGGGAGTTCCTTCGCACCATGAGTCCCAGCAGGTCCATCTCGTGGTTCTTCTCCGATCCGTCCACGAACAGGCCGAAGCTGAAGAAGACCTTGCGCTCGTGCTTGTTGTCGTAGAAGACCTCGGACCCCCGGAAGAAGCTCAGTTCCCGCGCGATGCACGAGTCCATGTGAGCCTTCAGAGCCTTGAACGAGATGTACTCCACCGCCAGCTTTCCCTTGTTGTTGGCCTTCACTAGCTGGGCTCTGGCGTCAATCAGCTTGCTGACCATGTACTCGTCCTCGAACTTGCATGCGTAGTAGAGAGGGGTGCTGCCGCTCTTCCTCGACGTCTGGTTCACGTCTCCGAGCTGCAGGACGCAGTCGAAGCAGCGCTCAAAGCCCTCTCTGTTTTTCTTATCCACGTTCAAGGTCTCCCGAACGACGGTTATCAGCAAGTGTCGGTCCCAGTCACCGGAGAGCTTGTTCAAGATAAACTCAAGTGTCGCGAAATTTCCCGTTCTCACAGCTACTTGGAACATGTCGGTGTAGTTGAGGGACCCCAGACCGGAACACCACTCGATAAGGTATTCCGCGAGCGTGATGAAGGTGCGTTTGAGGCACACAGGAAGGAGCTGGGCAGTCACATCGTTCTCCTGAATACACATCTTTTCGTGAGTCTGAATAAAATCCTGATTTTCCATGAATATATGGATCGCCTCCACCTCGCTCCGGTGGTAGATGACCCAGACAAAGTACAGCTCCGGCAGCACGTTCCTCAGCGTGACCAGGACCCGGCCCTCGAAGAACCTCTCGTAGTCTAGCTGGCTTCTCTCAATGACCATCTTGATGGTGTGGGCAATTCCCAAGTCTGGGAACCTCTGTTGGCAGAAGAGCAGCTTCTCCAGGACGCACTGCCCGTACCGGATCTCATCGACGTCCGCCCCAGCAAGAATGAGAACGATGATGGCTCCATTGGCGTCGAGGACGGAGGTTTCGTCGATTTGGTCTATGATATCGTGGATTGAAGGCACTTTTGGGCACTCTGATAGCTTCTCCAGGGTCTTGCTGAGCAGTTTTTCTTCCTACAGAAGACTCAATTGCAACTCTGGATGGAGGTGAGATATTCTTACGTCAAGGGGAACTTCCTGTCGACAAGCCATGGTATTTCAGCCTCTCCTGTTCTGAAACTGAGGAACTGAGCTCCCGACGGAGGTTTTTATATAATAAAAGGAGAGCCGGAAGCTGGGGCTTATCATCTGAGCTCTCTCTGAGAACTAAAGGAAGTCAAATAAATTAGCTCAAAGGTTGAAAATAGAGATTTCTTTAAAGAAAAAATAAGTTTTGTCGATTTTTTTTCACTTTGAGTCAGAGCTAGAGAAGCCTAAAACCTGACAAATACTTACAAGAGAGTCTAAAAGTGGGTTTCTACAATACGAAAACATCTATGAGAGAACCCATTAAGAGCTTTTACCCCTTTGAAAGTCTGTAAGGCCCTCCGAGAAGCTTCAATGACGATTGAAATGCCCAAAATGAACCACTAAAAAGCTTGAAAGCCACGAATAATAGGAAACAGCTGCTGAAAGGTAGCCTTCGGAAGCCCAAACAAATATCCATTACGACAAAGTGCAACCCGAAACATTCAATTTACAATCAGCTGGCAATTGGAATGCAAAATCGCAAAATTGCTCCGAATCTCGACACGCTGCCGTGTGAAAAGCGCATTGTTTGCAGCTCCAATATTATTTATTGTTTACACTATTATATTTACACCTTTTTACCAGCATGATTATTAGCATAAGCGTTTCAAAATCCTCACATATGCCCTCTCTTGGGCCCCCCGTCCTTGCTCGCGTCTATCTTGACGAGCCATTATGTGTATTTTCTTCGGGAAAAGACGGCAGGAACCGGGGATGTCGCAACGCTAGTGCCCCAAACGACTCAGGTGGTCGACACTCGACAGCCCAGGTGCGATATTGCCTGATAGGGCTCCGGATAACCCTTATTGTGTACCAGCGATGCAGCACTTGACCCCCAAACACACAAAGATGCCGCACGGCAGCTCCATGCCGAAGGTAATAAAGTAATTAGTCATACACAAACGCCAACCACGGCACCGGCATGGCTCGGAGCTTGTCTCGGAGGTACTTGAGGTAGCGCCATTATCATATTACAAGCTGAGCCGAAATCCACAACATCCATGATTCTCTTTAAACAATGCAATTATTGTTTGCTCGCCGCTGAGTACCCTTTTGACATTTTTATGATATGTAAATTGCGCATTTATCGCAGATACACACCGCATTTTTTGTCCGAATCAGCGACAGAGCCAGCATGTTTTTGTGAATTATATTAAAACCATATTTTGCGCAAGGTCGGTCATTCAAGCCTGCCTCCGCGAGGCACTTGATGAAAAACTATGAGAAAATTTCGCGTTTGTCTGCCCGAGAATGCAAGCTCGAGAGACTTTGTGCAACGCGGAGGCAGCGAACGTAAATAAATAAATCAAATTCTGGGGTCTGCGAAGGCTTTTGTCGCAGAATTGTCGCAGCGTCGGAGTCGTGACGGAGCGGAAACGTTCTCAAAGTCGAGCGCGAGACAATGATGCTTAACATTTATCATAACAGCCGGGTCAGAGTTCACCACTAAATACTTTATTGCAATTGCTACACATTTTGAGTTGGGTCTAGGCATTTTAGCTGGAATGGAAGAGGTTGTGGAAGCAAACTCCGGCTTCAGAGTGGTCCTTGAGCCCCCGAGACAGCAGGAAGACCGTCAGGAAGGAGCCCAAAAGTACTTTATTGCAGTTTCTTCACATTTTCAGTTGGCTTTAAGCATTTTGGCTGGAATGAAGGAGGTTGTCGAAGGAAACTCCACCTTCAGAGTGGTTCTTAAGTCCTCTAGACAACAGGTAGAACGTCAGGAAGGATTCCAAAACCACGCCAGCCGGGTCAGAGTTCACGACTAAGTACTTTATTGCAGTTTCTACACATTTTCAGTTGGCTCTAAGCATTTTGACTGGAATGGAGGAGGTTGTCGAAGGAAACACTGACTTCAGAGTGGCCCTTGATTCCTCTAGACAACAGGTAGAACGTCAAAAAGGAGCCCAAAACCACGCTAGCTAGGCAGAAGAGAGCCAAAAGCCAGTAGTTAACTCCCACGTGAGCTGGAACTGGGTTTTTCTGTCCTCCAAAGTCGACTTCCGTGGAATTCCCAGCCAGCAGAGCGTCGATAAGTGGCTCGAACTTGCTCTGGACGAAGTATGTCTGAGTAATGTAGGAGAGAACGTCCTTTCTCGGGACGACAGAGGAGAACTCCCCCAGCCACTGCTCGTTTGACAGACACACAATCCCATTGGCACTGTTAGGGATGTAGTTCCGGAGTCGTTTGGTGATGTTCAGCTTCACAAATGGAATGGCCCTGGAAATGGGGAAGATGCGGTCGCACCGGATGTTGTTGTCCTCGAGGTTGAGGATGAGGGACATTTTTGCGAACTTCTTCACGTTGACCTCATCAAACTCAAAGAGGTTGTTCTTTCCCAGCTGCAAGTTCTCCAAGGCCGGCAGGTCTGCCAGAAGCTCGGGTTGGAGGTACATCAGCTTGTTGGTGAGCAGGTAGAGTTTCTCGAGTCTCACCAAGCCCTGGAACGTTCCGAGTTTCAGCTCTCGCAGATCGTTGACATCGAAGTCCAGCTTCTTCAGCTTTGAGCATCTCCTGAAGACGCCAGGCTCGATGGAGGCTATCTTGTTGAATTCTGCTGAGAGATCCGTTAGGTTCGGGAAGGTCTCGCAGATTTTGTTGTCCCAGACGTGGATGCTGGAGTCTGTTATCTCCATCTCAGTGACCTTGTAGGGCTCAGAAGTCTCGATCTGGAACTGGTTCGAGTCTATTCCGGCGACTTTGCAGGCTGTCCCCTCTTTGGTGAGCTGGCACATGAACTTTGGGAGCTCGGCGTTCGAAGCTGCCACGATCAGAAGGAGAGTCACGAAAAACATGCTGACGGTTTGAAAGATCGAGTGGATTTGCAAAGTTAGACGCCCGATAGCTTATCGCAAAAATGCACTCAAATAGAGAGACGATAAGAGCCAATGATCTGAGAAAGACGCGAGTCTGTAGTGACCCAGTATCGACCACATCCGACCTTGACTCGAGACGGGCTCGGTTGCAAAGTGAAATGATTTCGCAGCCAAGACAAATTGGCTTAGCCTGATCTCCACCTCAATCTCCGTACCAGCACGGGTGGATCGCGGCAGCTTCACGAAAATAATTAGCGGTAATTTGGAGAGCATTCAGGCCTCATAGCTGCCCCACACATGTAAGTGAATAGTGCTCTTAATCAATAAATGACCCACTGATTGATGTATATCGCGCGCTGTGAGTTGCCTTCTTTTCCCATCCACAAAGCCCGTCGGCCGCGAAAAAAATATGTAACTAATATGAGCATCTACGCAATCTGCTTCGAGAGGTTTTTTCATCGGACGAACGAGTGCACTTGTGCTGGAGACGTCTGTCTGTCTACATCCTCTACGAATAAAAATGGGGCAAAAATTCAAAGTTTGGAACCTGGCGGTCATTTTTGCTTTTAAATTATGCCTATTGGCTCTCCCGTTTCAGAGATATAGGCCTCCAAAAGAACCCATGTCTAAAAACCTAAAATTCTGGGAGTGAGAGGGTGCATACTTTGAAAACCTGTTACTCCGAAACGGTTTGACAAATTTGGCTGAAATTTTTTGTGGTTACTAGTGCTATTGTCTAAGTGTTAAAAAAATATAATATATAAAATATATAGCCTATACATATATGTTATGTATTTTTTTAGTAAGTGCGAAAAATCCCCTCTCACTCCCAACCGTGGAGACTTCTCTCTTGCCCTTGATAATTCAATTACGAGTCCTAAATGTCATCGAACTAGGCTCTAGATTTATTTTCTGATTTTTGAAGAAGAGTAGAAAAATGAATTAAAAAGTCAAAAAAATTTAGAAGGGAGAATTCAGACCATGGCTTCAAGCTCTGAAGTCTTGAATGTCAAAAAAGGGCTTAGAAGCCCAAACTTTTACCCAACCAAGCTTCCATCAGAAAAATTTTTTCTGAGGCGATCCACTAATCCACATTGCACCCATGATGATCGCCTCGCTCGCGGAAAATCACAATGGTGATGCAGTTGATTAATGAGCCCCAAAGCGATTTGATACCAATACCATACTCGGTGTTTGCTCTGGCCCGAAATAAGTCATTAATAACGTTCGGGGCTTCGCAATTGCTACCAATTCGTAATTTACTCGACTTACTGACACACTTTAATTGTTTAAATTTACCACGGCATCGCTGAGGGAAATTCGGTAGCGGACGGGAGGGAGCGTTATGTAAAAGTAGTCATTACAAGTTGCTAAATGTGATTTAATTAGCTTTTAATAATGACGTACGACAATGGGGGTAGGGGCAGACTAACGAGGCCCGGCCTAAAGATGGACAGTAGCGGGGCAGGCTCTTCAAGGTCGCGGCTCTTTTGAATGTCACACCGATGAGCTTGATCATTTTCTATTAATGAAGGGCGAGCAGGCGATGAAGAAATCAATGGTGAATTTGCCTCCAAGACATCATTTAAATGCGACCTTTCTGCTTTTTTGGCAGGCCCATGCGCGCTGCCGAGGCCGCAGGTAGCCAGAATACGTACGAAAGTTCATCGATGTCAGTTACCTACATCACCGTGAGTCATGACTTCCCAAAACGAAATGCTGTCACTCGCGCCTTGCCGGTCGGTGTTGCAAGTCTGACATTGAAATGATCGGATTTTGGCACCTTTGGGTCGTCGAGTTGGCAGAAAAAACGGCCGGAGTGAGCCAACTTGCATCTCATTCTTCAATTGTTCAATTTTTATTGACCCATTGAATGCCAAGTTGAATACTGGAGCCAAAAGGTGACAGCCTATTATTTGGTTTGCCAACATCCAAATGCTAGAAACGAATTGGCATTGCGAAATCGCATCCTCGGTAGAAGTTTCGGGCGCGAGAAGAGCGTGGAAAAGTCGGAGCTGCCGTTTTGTAACGCAAATCGCCGAATCACGACCGAATTTAATGCATCGCTGAAGATGTACTTCTGAAGAAAAGTTTAACCCTCTAGTGCGGGAGTTTACTTTTTCTCTTTTTTTATTTATTTTATTTTTTACAAAATTCAATTGGCTTTTTCATGGACATGTGACCCAAATTTGGTCTAAATTTTCATTCCAAATGTGAATTTTCCTTGGCAAAATTTAGGAAAAATTCCTCTCCTAAAGCTTCTTAAAGCAAGAGAGCCCTGAAAGCCTCGAAAAAGATCAGAACTAACTTCTAGGAGAACCAGAACTAATAGGTCTCGATACATACTCGATGACAATCTAGAGCTTAACTCTGAGGTAGAGTTCAAAAAGAGAATTAAGGAGCTTACATTCTTGATCTGAGTGGGCTGTAAAGTTGCTTCAAAAATTAGCTCATCATGGGACAACACTCTAATTCTATTAAGGGCTCCCCAAAATTTCATATAAAAATTTTAGAGCCAAAAATCAACAGACAACACAAGGGTTAAAGTCGATTTCGGGCTAATGACTCGCCAATTGTAAAGTCAATGGGCTGAGTAAGTGGCGGGGGGAGCAGCATGAATTCCAGGGATTGCACAACGAGAAAGAGAGAGACCCCTTTGTGCCCGGTCCACCCACTGGATCGTGTAGAACACAATTGTCCACTTGCCGGGCTGTGGGAAGCAACAATAGGCCATGATCCCTATGATGTATTGGCCCCTTCGGGCTCACTTATCTCCGTAACACGAAAGTCAAAGATGTAACAATGATCGCCATGCTGTCGTGGACAAAACGAGCCTTTCAAACCGCCAAGCCCGCTATCTTTCATCGCATATATAAAAGTTTAATGGTAACACTCGGCTCATTGTTATTCAAATTAGATACTTTTTAATTTTGTTCCGGCTGCTGCTCGCCGCCGCTATAATTTCAATAGTAATTCGTTCATAATTTCTCGAATTTTATCAAAATACTCTTCGCGAATTTGCCCCCACATTCCCAACAATGACGATGATTGCGCGATTGCTGTGTCTGCATAATTGAACTTTTAATTTCGTCGATAGCATGATGGGCATTTTTCTCCACTCTCCGGACCCCGTGAGCATCGATCAATTTTCTGATACCCCGACACATCCCGCACCGGCGGCTAATTGGGAGCTACTTGCCCGCTAATCGACGCGCTAACTAGGCCCGTTTGACCCTCGCACCTCTCCTCATTTGCCTAAAGTAGTCCGAGGTTCTCTCGCGAGCCGGGTCTGGCTCGCATGCGATGATGCTGATGATGAAAAATTATTCATTTTTTCTCGTGTCTCGCGAGCTCAATTTTATCTCTGCACAAGCCAAGTATGCGCAATGCCCAAACTATAACTCGCAGTTTTTCACCTTTTGTATTTAAGAAATGGCAAGCAACACCGCTATTGTGTATTTTTCTGCCTCTTCTTTGAGCCCAAGTTGCTGAAAATGTCTACAATGTGCATAAAAACCTAGAGTTTCGTGTACTGCAGGCGAAGAAACTGCAAGAAAATTTTAATTCACCTCGGGTTACGTAAGGAGCCGAGCTATTGTCATTCGTAATCAGATGAAAATTGTAATTGATAACCCACTGACTCGGTTGCCGGAGAAGCTGCAATTTCTGCTCCCTAGGCTAGGGTTTCTTCATGCTGTTTTTGAGGTCTATCAAGGCCTGTTACTGAAAATCGAGTACGAGAAGGTTTTTACTTCGAATAAGGAAAAATTTGAAAAATACTTTTTGGGAAAAATTTTTGCTAGTTTTTATTCAACTGTCTACATTATTTTGGTAGTATTTCAGTCTCATAAACAGTGTCGGCCCTCGACAGTCAGAGACAAATATTTTTGAGAATTATTATTATTATTATCGTATGGAGTTTTACAGTATTTCACAAGTTCACATCGAGAGATTGAAGCCATTCAAGTGCTGCAGAATTGAGAAGTGGAGATTAATTGTGAAGATTGTAAGCCCTTCTGGTTTTCAATGTCTTATTATTTTTTTAAATTATAGAATTGTGCCCAGAAATTTCTGGATTCCTTGAGTAGCAATATTGGAAATTGAAAGTCGTTTGATGAAACCTGGTTCAACAATTGGTTATCTGAAGATTGAATAGATTGACTGGATAAAATGTTGGATATTCAATTGTCAACGCCTAGATCCGTTTGAAATCGTCTCATGTGACAATATTTTGTATCAAAACTATTTGAGAAAATTAATCAGATTCACCTGGAAAAATTAGTTGGATCCTCAAATGTCACGTGAACCCTCAAGAATTGTGAGTTAGTGAATTGCTCTAAGCACCAGATGATAAATTTTCTAATTTTGTAGAAATAAACACCTCAACACTACGATATGTTAATTTAATCGGTGGTAGCTAAAAAATAAAAATATGAATGAAATAAAATGGAATCCCTACTTTCACAACAATCTATAGCTCGCCTGCTCAAGGTTGAGACGCAGTCCATTTCGAGGGCTGCTACCAAAATTGCCCCTAATAGCTTCCATTACCCTTTGACAGGCTCCTCTTGAGCTGCCTCACACGTGAGCCGCCAAAAGTGGGCCACGCCAGCGATCCACCTTCGAACAGTAGGTTGCTGCTGCCGATCGCTACAGATACACTGGTGCCGATTATCATGAAGAAACAATTTGTGGGCCACCAGCGGAGAGCCCATATCCCATCGTTTGTCATCTTTTTTACGTGCATTGTGCGTCTGTAATTTCATTTGCATTGAAAAAAGTGTAAATGCCAGCAATAATAACTGTCAAAATTGACTAACTGGCGCTGTCATCGAGCGGCGATGGTGACTACGACCTTGGGCAGGCGTTGTGCGAAAAAATTGGGCACACGATGACAAGAGCCACGATCGGGACCGAGATATCTGATGGAGTGTCGCGGATGCGTGAGGAGATGCCATCTTCCCAAGGTGCTGGACATGTACGCCTTGGATAAACAAACGTGCCGTAATTGGGTCACTCTCGAGAGATGCACCGCGAGCCATTGTATGCTAACACTTTTTGATTTTTCGCATTGTGCACTTTAATCTCCATAAATACGGTGATGCAAGCCCTCATGAAGGTGTGAATTAATCAAAACTGAGTATGATGGGTTTATTAAAGAAGACTGAGTGCATCATCATCACGAAGATACGCAATGGGTCTGATGAAGAGCGGCGTAATGAAATGGAAAATGCACTCGTTCGCTCGTCAAAGGGTCTGACGAAACGCACGACACATATCGCTGATTGATGCACTTCACACTTTTCAGATATAGACTGCCCTTGCCCCCGCATCTCGAGATATCCATGCGTCACGAGAAGTGAGAACGGCGGGGTCCGAGAAATCGTGAGGAAATGCTCACAAAACGGCATTGTCATGCGGTCGTGTATCTCACACTCGGGCTGGAGAGTGCGGGAAAGGAAGGAAAGTTAGTACATATCGCACTTCAATTGGCTATAGCTGGTCTTCACTGTTCTGGGCTGTTTTTTGACACTTCTGGTTATTTATTCTTGGAGTTTTCAAAGACTGCTGGGAGACTTCTAGATGAAAGGCACTTTTTCTCGCTAACAAAGTTCCTCTTTAGAGACTCTCAAGATTCTCCTTAAAACCTTTATTTTAACCCTGAAATTCTCAGAAGGCTATTTTTTAAAACCCCAATATGACCCAATTTAAAGACCCTTCCTCAAGACTTCTTTTAAGACCTCTTACTGTTCTTCAAAATCCTTAAGATCCTCTTTAAAACCCCAACATCCCTCTTTAGGGCTCCCTGGAGCTACTAGAACTTTTTCACTTGCAATTCAGATATACCAAAATGCTATTTAGAAAGCATCAATTGCAATTCAGATATACCAGATACTATTCAGAAGATGTTTTAATATTATTAGATAAGAAAAGTAGGTGAAATTGAGAACAAAAGGCTCAGGTCTCAAAGAAGACCTACAAAGGACCCAGGGAAAACTTTTCGAAGGGATCCTAAACCAATTCAAGCCAGAACCAAATTTCCAGCCAATTATCTCGCAAACTACCTTTAATCGAAAGGCGAAATGCAGCCTGCTAAAACAAACGTAGGCAATTGAAGATGGGTTTTGGCACGACGAAGAGAATTATGCGAATTTTGCGTGCGCATTGTTGGAGCTCGGCAGCCTCGGATGAATGATGAAGTGATTTTATGTAATAATAAAAGTGACAAGTGGTGATGAATTGGCTCAAAACATTGATCACTTCAACATGTAATAACGTGAGGTAAATTGTGAGAGAAAGAGAAGACAATTGCCCGCCTGCCGGGTGGGCGGTGCACGAGTCATTTTCCAATTATTAGAGCAAGCAATCTGATACGAGTCTAGACACACACACAGTGACCCCATTGATGTGTCTGTGGGGGGCTCCGGCAAACAAATTAAGACGCTCGTCGGTAATGTGGGAGAAAATTCGGCACTCGGTTGCGTGATCGCCGGGGTGGTCGGTCTCTCCGCATTCCTAGGAACGCTCCCAGAATCCGAGGCCCCAGAATCGTGCCCGTCTCAAAGTCGATTCTCGTGTTGTCATAGCCGCCGGCACGCGACCTCTGCGGATGCCAAACCAATTGTCATTAGGTAGATCATTATCTGCGTGATAAATACAAAAACGACCCGGTCATTAAGTCGAGCCTACCTTCTACCTTTCCACCATATCCCCCCGTTGATATGCATGCATTAATCCGACCCACTCATCTGACGGCTTCTCAGTATCAATATCACGTTTTTGCGACCGAATGTTGACACTTTTCATACAAACCATAAATACCACAAGGCATATTCGTTCTTCATGCGGCCGGCACGAGGTTCGCCAGCGCAAAAAGGTTATCCCGCACTCGTAAAAAGTATTTTATTTGTCTATCTCTATCAGCAAAAACACATCGACTTGCTTCTTTACATATCATTTAGCGTAATTATCTGCCTCGTTTCTTGTCTACGACAGCTCTTCTCTAATGGAAATGGGCTTTCCTTGGGTCTCTTGTTTATGGTAAGTAGCTACAAGCTCGTTTCTTGCGATCGTGAGTTGCATACAATGTAAGGCTAGTTACTTTTTAGAGGCGTTCGGGACTTTTAGCCGCACAGAATTAACGACGGGAGGGGAAATAAAAATGACTGGCCGTTTCTGATCTTGTTTTCCTTGACTTTCAAACCCTTTCCTTTTATTTTCTATGCTTTTAGAAAATGTTCGAGTATTTAAGTCCTTTAATAGGATCCTCAGGGTTCGGAAAAAAATTTAAAATTTCTTGTTTAATTTTAATTTAAATTTTTAATTTCTTTTAAAGTCTTCTAGAGCCCTCCAAGGGTGTCCAGAAAAATTTATAAATTATTGAGAGTCCTCTGAAGTTCTTCAAGAGTCATCTTGAGTCCCTAAAAAAATCTCCTGGATCAAGAAAAATTTTAATGGCTTATCTATGGCTCCTTGAAGCTCGAAAATAGTCTTTTGGGTTCTTAAAGAAAGTTTTGAGGTCTACTTAGAGTCTTTTGAACTTCTTCTAGAGTCTTCGTGAGTCCTCTAAGACGATCTTCGAGGTCCAGAAAAAATTTTAAGACTACTAAGGATCTTGTAGAGTCGTTTTTACCCAAAAATACTCAATAGCAGGAAACTCCCAAGTTAAAAATATTTCTCAAGGTCACTCAGTCACCATTCCCCTGCTAGAAATGAATTTCTGCGCTGCTACCTCGTTTTTGACGAGCGGTGAGAAATTTTGAGCTCAAACTGGCAGAGAAAATTCACACCCGAAATTTTGTAACCCACCCATTCGTCTGCGTTTCGTGATCCTACCTGCATTCTTTCGAGCTGCATCAGTCATGTGAACGGTTCGCAATACGACTGGCTCTATGTGCAATGCTATTGCAGAGACGAGGCACGAGAAAAAGTCATGAAAGAAGCCGACGTCGCGCCGACGAAGGGGAACCCATCCCCTCCCCAGTTTACACCGCGAGTGAGGTTTACATTCTCTTCCGAGCGTTGCTTCCTTGAGCCTTCGAAAACCCGTCAGTCGCGTGCTCGTGACCATCCTTTCAGAATTAATTAATTATGGGTGCCCTTTGAAGGATCTTCGGAGCCTTTGTAAACATCCGAACTGCGAAGGGGATCCGCTTCTCCTCTTCCCCCCTTCTCGTGGCCTCGTGCAGCAGCACATTACCGCTAATTTGGTTTTTTCTTCATTGCTCATTTTTGCGCTATTCACCTCTTGAGCCACCGTGTACACACAATTATTCATCTCCGCAAAACAATACAATTACATTCGTGCGTCTTCTTTCTTTTCGTGCAAGACTCTCATCTCCGTGAACGTGTAGCATATTCCGAGAGGTACAAGGTACAGGCAGCACGTACGTACGGACGCGTGTGAGCCCAATTGAGCTGAGAGTAAAGTACACACATAGCGCATGGCTAAATATTTGTGAGGAGAAGACAGCAGCACAATAATGATGACGACGAAAAAAATAGGCAACATAGACACGCTGCACAGGGTCGGTATTGGGGCACACAGAGCGCAATTTTATAATATCTTTAATTTTATGCAATTTTCCAAACATTCTGATGCTGAACTCGCTGGTGTCTGGACGTGTCTCTGAGGTGCTCCGAAAATAAATAAAAGCAAGCACGTTGTAGTGAAGAACCGAGACTGTGGACTGTGAAGTGAACATAGAGCAGAGAGGAAGAAAAATCCGCTCGAGTTGCAATAGATATTGAACACACAATTGATGTGATTTATTATTGATTGTTGATATTATTGCCAATACCGAAGCAATAAATTCTGAGGTTGTGAAAATTCGCGCATTCTTCCCGACCCCGACAGATTTATCGACCCGAATTAAAGTGCCCAAGAATAAAAGCCAATTTGGAATTAAAGTGACACATCCTAGGATACCCTCAAGGACTTGGATTTCAAACACTTTCTAGGTGAGTTTCGGGCCCGCAAGGCGCTCTAGTGTCGGTGGAGGTGCAAAAGAGGGAAGTGCGACCTACTTGGCGATTTTGACTGACCGCGTCGCGATTGATGCGATGGCATGCTAATGGACAAAACAACAACAATAACTCGAGAGGCGAGCGAGGTGGCGAGCAAGAAAAAAGTCTATCGCGCACATCACACCAAATAACATGCGCTTATTTATGTTTTATGTTTTAGTTTCGCAGCTTGCGCGCTAGACAAAAGGTTATGCAATGAACTAATTCATTTGAAAAGAGTAAAGTAAAGTACGGCAATAACGCAAAAAATTAACTTCGCGCTCGGAGATGAAACCTCGCTTTTCCTTTCAATTAGACGTCTGTTCTAATTGCATAACCTCGCCGACGCGGCAATTAAGACGGCCAGAAGCCCTCCATTTCTCATTGTTTCTGCGCCAATTGCGGTCCGTCTTCGATTCAATTTGATATTTTCTGCTCCATGTCGTGTTTTAATAACTCCCCGGTGGGCTGCATTTCATGCGATGCAATTAAAAGATCCCCTGAACCGAATCTTCCCTCATAAATCATCCACCGACCGCTTCCTCGTAACCCATTGTTGTTGTTTGTGGGCCGCCCACCCGTCACTTGGGCGGGGTGGGAGAAAACAGAGTTGAAATTGGGGCTAATCTTCGAGTACCTTCGTTTGGGAGTAAACAGAGGTTCGTCGCTTGAGTTGAGCTCTTTTGATTCACAACTTCTGGGCGGGAAAAAATAGAAATAGGTTCGTCGTCTCAGTTGAGATCTCTTAACCCCCCTGACAGCACTAATTAGACATTGTCATAACTCAAGCTGCCGCTTCTGCACGTCTCGGAGAACCTTCGAGTGATCATGATCTTCAAGAGGTGCTTCCAACATCATCTTTGTTGTCTCAAACAACGCCAATACCGCAGTCAAATTCGTTCCAGAAGCATTATTGTACCATCTTGTATCTCCTGAATTCAATTGCCTGACCTTTGAGGCAAAATTTTGATGTATAAACTTATAGATGGGAACTCTCGAATTTTTTTTTTGCCAAAAATTTGTCAGACCTCTGAACTGGCGCGAATTAGTGTGATTTTTTAAAAAGATCCCCAAAAAGTGGAAACTCTGAAATTTCGTTTTAGACCGAAAAACTCTGCACTGGACAGAAATAATTGTATTTAAAAAAAGGATCCCCAAACAAGAGACCCCACAGAGGTCGAAAAAATGTTTGAGCCCCGTAGATTCCATCTATGTTTTTGTGGATCAAAAACTGATGTGCAATGGTGACCTCTAATTAGTCCGACTCCGAACGCACCTCCATTATTAATCAATTAAAGCACGAAAAGAAATGCGAAGAAGACAATGGAAATTAGCAGTTCAATGTCGCCACACTGGATCAGGGATTATCCGAGACTGACCCGTGAGAAGAGTCGCGAAAGATGGCGAGAAATGAGGAAACCACCCCCCACGTCAATACTGGCTAATCACTGAAGGTTGAGTCACACACTAATTAATACATTTTTCGGGTTCGTTGCCTTATTTCGCAGGAATCCCATTCGCTCATTCACGAGAAATTCGCAAGGCAGCGTTGCACCCACCGCCGAGCCGGAGTTTTGCAACAAATAATTATGAGAACTGTGTTTTCGACTCGCAAACTCACTCCGCCTGTCGGTTCGCCTTCAATTCGGTGAACAGCCAACAATGCAAGCGTAAATTTAGGCATCATTAGAGCCCAATATAATATTCTATTCTTCTTCTTCTTCCAATCTCACCCCTAGCGCTAATTTGCCTACAACAATTTATCCATGAGGCCAATTGAATTTGAAACTCGCTAAACGTGCAACCAGCGCGTCCTTGATCTACGTCAACCTTTGATAATGCAGCTGTGGATGCGATGCATTCAATAACGTAATTGTTGTTTGCTGCAAAACGACGCTAAACGTTCCTGAAGTCGCAACAAAAGATCCATTATTGAATGACGAGATAGCTTCTGCCGGGCTATCAAGTGTTAAGCATCGGCTTTAGCCTTCTCGCGAGGCGCTGGGAATCACGACGAGACACCAGAACGGCCATTCATCTCTAGCTCATCAATTGACATCTCAAATCACGAGTGTGTGTATGGACATGAAAGTTTTTGTTGCTGCAACAGACGAATGAAATTATTGGCAAATGCTGGAGCACACGTAGATTAGGGTCAACGATTTTAATGCGTGCCAGCTTGACGTTTATTGATGTTAATTCATCTGTGGATCAATCAAAGGGAGGGAAACTAGGACGTACCGTTTAGCGGTGACCGAGTGGCGCGAGTGGGAGCCTGGAAGCGACTCCGACCGGGATCTGGATCGGCGCTATTTGGGTCGCATCCAATGTGTAATTTGGCTCTTGGGTAACACATAATAACGCGAATCAAAATTCACTCATACGTTTGAAGATCAAGTACGTTGCTGCGGGAACGAGCGGGCGCGGCTAATTATGAGTCTGCGCGTATTGTTGCGGCCGCCGGAGCTAAAACTCTAACAACTCGGCGCTGTAAAACAGCAGATGGAGCGGCAGATAACGCTGCGCATCTCCGCAACTTCACTTTTCCTTTCGAGTTTCGACGAAATTGACGTTGCTGCCGTAACATTTCCCTCAACTTTTGCATGTTGTTTTGTCGGATACTCTTTTCTCACCCATTTATCTTGGAAATGCGCGATGCTGGCACACTCACACACCGCGTTGAGGTGAATTAAATTCCGGAAACTGCAAATATCGCGGCTCTTTTAAGCATACAATTGCATATATGATTAATAATCGCGGAGCAGCGGCGGCAGCTGAGGTAAACCGGGCTTGTTGGACAAACAGCAGATAAGATTGGCTTGCGTGACTCACCTACAAATGTGTGGAGAAGAAGCTACATTTTAATTACTGATCTCAGAGTTTCAACAGGCTCTCGTACTCACTCTCGTGTCTAAAAGGGATAATTTTAAGCGCCACCTGGTGTTAATTTCTCCAAAAGAGATTTTCTCAAATTTTTAAAAATTCATTAAAAATAACTGCTGATGATAAAATTCTCAATCTTGGCAAAAGTCTTGGCTACAAAAATTAACTTTGAAATCCGATACCTAGGAAGGAATTTATTGGGGTCTACACCTTCAGAAAAAATTATTTGATTAGCGAAAAATCGTCATTTTGAATCTTTTGAGCAAGAAATCTAATTAGGGCTCGTTCAAAAATCCCCCCTCTCCTTGTCACGGTTTTAATACTCAGATCTTTGAATTAGAATTTCGAATCTTTCTAGACGCTTTTTAAGGTACCCAACATAATTTAGTAAAGAGCCATTGCCAGTCAATAAATGGGTTAAGGCAACAAAACACGAAGAAGCCAAACCTAGAGAAGGCCACGTCTCCGAATCTGATGAAAGCCGAACTCTCGGTACTGCCCCTTCTCCAAAAAAATTCAATTAACTCCGTCTCGCGGAAAATGTACCGCACCGCAGGAGACGACGACCTTCATTGCCCCATCCACGCCCCATTAAGCTCATTTGGCTAAGAAAACAAACACCCCGTACCCCTTTGTGAGGCCCAGCTGCAGAATGGTGCACTTAACCTTGCTCCAAATAAAATCAGCATCTGCTTTTACGCATCGCTGCGAAAATGTACTCATTATTCTACTAGCCGTTTACAAAACCTCTCGTACAATTCACTTTGCATACAATCACAGATTTTTAATTAAAAACTTTTCGTGTGTATTTCGCCCCCCCGGTACTCATTTTTCGCGTCATTTTTTTAAACACAATTATGAATTGCCCAATGCCTCTCGCACGGACCCCGGCACTCGACGGAGACATTAATTCATCGAAAGTTCACAGGTCTGCGAATAACAGAGTCCAGATTGTTTTGATGTGACTCGACCGCTCGACATGACTTGACACTTGATTCACATTGCGCAAAGTGGTAGCGGTGGCAGTGGTGCTCTATTGATGACAATGCACGTAAGAGAGCGATGTGAATGTGTGTGCAAATTGTTGGCGTTTTTGCGAGCTGCCTGACACGACACCCGAGAGTACATGCGCGGGGGCCAATTATATGCTCAAACAAGCGCGACAGCGAATCTGGCTTACTTATCATCGGGTGAGCAGGGCTCTGATTGCGGAAAAACAGCTTGCTGATCGGTGATTTGCTTTCTGCGGTTTGTGGTTTTGGCACAGTTCCCCGAGAAAAGTGCATTTCTGAATGAAAAATTTTATCGTATTATTAAATTTGATGCATTTTCTTGGACTTACTCTTCATTAGATGTTTTTCCAGCAGCTTACCTAGGATTTGAAGAAGGGGAGAGCTAAATGTAATTTAAGATCCCTCGCCAATGACCCTAAGTAAGCCCCCTAGGCTCATCAAACTGGGTCTCTAGAGTGCTTTTAGGATCTAAAAATCTCAGGAAGGGAGATGATCTACTCTATCTCTTGTCCAAGGCTACGTCTATGATTTTTTTGTTATTCTTTCCGTCCATTAGTAGCATCTGGTTGCTTTTTGGGTCTAACGAGACGCTTCAACTCCCCGAAAAATGAAGGAATGAGCCTCTCTTTTTCTTGTCAGAGGCTTTCGTTGATATTAAATTTAACCATGATCTCAGATTTGGCACTGGTCATTTTTCTTAAATGTATTTTTCGACCTCATCGACCTCAGGTAGTAACATTTTAATCGAATAATGGGTGGAGCTGGTGCGAGCAGGGGGCCTGCCCCTTTAGGTCTCCTGAAAAGCAAGCAATTTCCAGGCCAATAAATCTCCCACCGCGAAGCTACAAATCGCCTCTCAAAAGCGCACATCTCGCCAAATAAGGAAGCTCTCGCGCAATTATATGCACATCTTTCACAACTATTTATTTGGCAGCCCGGCACAAACACCTTCTTTTGAGTGTGCAATAACTCATTCTGCCATTTGTCACAATAATCGATACTCTGCGATCTTCGGCACGACGCGACTCGAAACCTGTACGTAATTGAATCTCACTATGCGCTAGTCATGCTCTCCCGATGTACTTTTATGTACAACCTATCCCCCAGCTCAGCTCGGCAGCTGCCAAACTGTCACAGTGAAGGTTCTTGAATTTCGTCCGTGCCCCACATACGCAACCGGACGACGCGTCGTGACATTGTCTTTAGCGCGCTCAAACCCGAAAGACCGCGAGCTGGGCCCATCGACTAATTAAGTTATTATGACGCTTGAGCTTGTTTGGAGAGATCGCTAGACACACACTTGAATTGTGTAATTGAGATGAATTGTATATTTTTTTATTGTCTTAGCAAAATTTAGCAAAATTTTGGTTTGTCTGTCTGTCTGTCCTCTTGAGTCACGATGGCTACAGAACCGTAAGTCTTAGAGACCTCGGAAGTGGGGAAAATAAGTTTAACGTGACCAAGGGGATTTTAACCAAGCTGAAAAATCTAGCAATTGTGACCCCTTTCACGTTCAGGGACGGAGCTAGGAGCCCCCAAAGTTTATATGTTGCACGATCAAGCTTCAAAACATGCTTACTGCCAGCTAAACTTGAACTCGGGCAATCGCAGTCGTAGTTTCAAAACCAGCAGATAAATCAAAGTAGCGCCTCGTTCGCATGGAGATCCAGATAGAATTAAGTGGCTGCTCAATCAGTCCTACTACATTTTTATTATTCACATTTTTATTGCTGTATTATATTGTTTATGCTCGACTCCGTTCGTTATTATCACGTAATTAAAATTCTCACGCTAAACAAGCCAAGCTCGAGCACCAACACAGAAACAATGAGCTAGGGATCACTTTGCAGCTCGCAGCTCACAGCTCAAACTCTAGATAATTATGCTTGAAATTGTGAAATTTGACTGGTTTAGTTTGTGCTCCGCATCGTACCATCGTTTTGCACTATTTGATTGGCGGCGGTGCAGCATGATTAGTGCTGCTCTTTACGCCAGACGAGACGCGGAGTCGAGGGGGAAAAATAAATAATAATCAGGGTAAAATTATTTATTGAAGCACGTGCAGAGGTGGGGAGCCTCGGTGTTGAGATCTGAGTGATAAATATGATGATTTGTTTGTCAAAGGTCGTGGGTATGCCGATTTTGCAACGTGGCTCCATTTCGAGGCGGCTCCCTTTTCCAGATCTCCTCTTCAAATGCCTCATTAGGCTCTTTTCGGTCTGGTTCGAGACACCAAATCGTGACCATCATAAGCGTCTCAATTATGAGACCCTATTAAGTCGTTCGTTGGGAGCTCGGCCCACCTTGACATTGAGATCCGTTCCCGCTAATTGCCACTGCTATGAAAGTCACCAAATGGGCCCTTGACTCTCGCTGACTCCCGCGTCAAAGATGGCTAATGCGACACTGCGATTTTCCGCATTAGATCCGAGCCATTCAAGGAGCCCCAGAGCGGTCTTTGCAACATAGCTTCGTTACTTGCACTTTTTGCCTGTCTGTCCTTGGTGTCAGAGACGTTGTAAAACTCAACATTTTTACTTGTTAAAAAAAAAGACCAGTTAGTTTTCCCATAGAGCAGCAGAGTCTCCCAGAACGGAAGTCTCCACGACGAGCAGATTCTTTCGAGAGTCACTCAAGGCCAACTGGCTCATTTCAAGCCACGACCGGAGCCCGCGGTGCGCTCGCGAATTTGAACCAGATTCACTTTCAGTGATGCAATTATTATTCCTCTCCGTCCATTCAATTCATATTATATTATGTGTCGTAAGTAATGCAAACATGCATGCAAACAAACATAAGTCGGAGCTGAGAGAATCACATACCATGTCTGACGCTCTTTAATGCAACTAAATAACGCAAATAATATCGAGGCTGATGAGAAAAAATTTCGCTTTTTTCTTGCAGAAACCCACGCTTTTGCCGAGTTCTTGGACAAACACGACCAACTCCGAATTTTTAGGGTAAGTCACAAGCAATTTTCCTCACCTGGCAACATTGTGGGGTCCATAATTACCTCCACTTATACAATGGAAAAGCTGTGCCACTTTGCTCGCCCGAAAAGGTCAAGTTCCGTTCTGAACTTCGAGTTCCCACGCACCCTCCAATTATGCCCAAATTGCTGGCCCCCCGTTTTTTCGAGAGAGCGAGAACTTTTCGCAACCTTTTCGTGCATCTCGCTCCTCGATTCGTGCCAATCGCCGCGATCAGTCTGAGATACAGGCAGTAGTTACAAAGTTAAGCTACTCCGGTAAGTGTGTTTGCTCATTTGAGAAGTCTAAAACAACACAGTTTTGCTGCCGGATTACTTCAGCCAGAGATCTGCTACAGTATAATATGGTTTATGAATGATCTGAAACAATAACACTCGTTCGTTATGGAATATAAAATATTGCGAGTTGCCAGTTTGTCGGCGGCTATTATGACGGCTCTTGTGAAGAAACGGTTTCCCATGCGGCTGCAAAACGGTGCCTTGCCCTTTCTGGGAGCCTCTTTCTCTCGCCCCGCTCCTTCCTAGCCGCGGGCGCTCTATTTTCGCGGAAGAAAAGGCTTCCTGGTTCGAAGGAAATTCCCACGTCAGCAGAGTTAAAATTTCCGCTGCGGATAAGTGGGCTGTCACGAGACCTTGAGAGGCAGCTAAACGTTTCCTGCTACCACTCACTTCGCACCTTCAGCTTCAATGTGCGTCACAGCGTGATCCACTGCACTTCTGTCCCTCTTTTCGCGCGTCCTCACCAACCTTGACTCAATCCGGCTCGTTCACATTCTCCTGCCTCATTCCAAGGTCGACATTCTCCTAGATTTATGTGGGTGACATTAGGCAAGACACGCACGCGCCACTTCGCATTATCTGCACTAATCTCCCAGTCAGGACTTTACTGTACCGGGGGCAGCTTCGAGTAAAGTGCTACAACAACAACAAATTGCTTTGCCATCTTCATCACTTGATGCATCATTGCAACGTGTTCCCCCCTATACAGCATAATTACGAGTATGCAATCTGATAACACAATGTTTAATTGAAAGCTGATGCAAGTTGCAAGCAATTGTGTGAGTCGGTGTGTGTCTGGGGGCCTCTCTCGTGTGAGAGTGGGACTTATGCAAGTCAGCGATGCGCTATCGTGGATCTTCCCGAGATGCATTTCACTTTAATTTTTTCGCGTTTCTCTGAGCTCACAGACTCGCTGCAGCTGTTGTTGCAGCGAACAGCAGCGGAATTGAATCCCAACACCACGCTGTCATTCCTGGGAAGTCAGGGGTGGGTCCAAAAATTACTTTAAATTGATCTTTAATAAAACATTTTCAAACGGATTTTTTTCTTGGCGGTTTCTCAGATTTTTGGCTCCCATATCCGAAATTTCATTGAAAACAAAATGTTGGTCTTTGAACCAAGGGTTTAAAAAAAAAATTCCCGTTACAAAAAATTCCGTTATTAATCATTTGAAGGAAATCGAAATTTCAAAAAAAATGTATCAAAAATAATAAAGCCGAAACCTGAATTTTAAGTCAACTTTAAAAATTTTCTCTGTGATCTTTGGGGCTCTAGAAAAGCCAAAAAAATTTTTTCTCAGGGTCTTTGGGGCTCTACAAAATTCTAAGGGTATAAATTTAGGCTTAAAATGGTAGACACAAAATTTAGGTAAATACTAAAATTGGAACCCCGCTAGAAAACCCCGATACAGACCTGACTTTGATTGCAAATTAACCAATGAAACTCCACGGAAGATGGCATTCCGATATAGCACCGAGCCATGCCAGATGCCAATGCTCCCCGACAACTTGACTCTGGTGGATGCAGCAACTCTCTCTTATTTCTGCAGCCTCGTCCTCATCTCCGTGTGCTGACGATTAGCGCACACAGAAAGCTCACTGCACAACATGTCGCTGATAACTCCGCCAGTTTCTTTTCTTTCTTCACAAAACGAGAAGTGAAACACATAAAAACCATTTTCCCATATATTGCCCACTACAGTTGCAGCAGCATCTCACTGTCTATTACGACAATTTGTGGCGAGTTGCAAGTTGTGTTTACAACATTTTGTGTATGCAGCCTTTCGTCGCTAATTAGCGCCGGAAAACTTGTCATACCTGACCTTTGTTAGCCCCTCTCGATCTCCGAGCCGAGTCCATCGACGCCCCGGGGCCCGTTGCCCCCGATACTATCGTCATAATTCGCCATATCAAAGTCCCATTTCTCTGGTAATCGGAGACGAGACGACACAAAATTGGGTGTACTTAACCCGGAGTCAAGCCGACACTCGGAGTCGGCCGTTATGCAATGCAATCTCGGAGATGTAATATGCCGCAATGCAGGGTCTTTAAAAAACATCTAAACCGATTAAATTTGATTGTTTTCCCTCGCCGTGCCGTGCGGCTTGCGTTGTAACGAGCTTTCAATTTGCACGCTGCGCCTTTCATCTTCTTCGTTTTTCTCCCTCCTTTCATGCTACACCAGCACATTTAACGACAGTCTCCATTGTCTTTTTCTCGTGTGCTCTCGTGTTCTTTCCAAGGGTAATTAAAATAGGGTTGCCAACTCGCCCGACGCCTGACGTAGCTCGCGCTCTGCGGAGTGTGTGTGTGAAGAAACTGGGCCACATCTAATTCATTTCCCATAATTACCATTCAATTACAAAATTATATGTGTGTTTCACTCCGCTAGAGCTTTGCCTGAGCGCAAAAAGCACTTTGTTTTGCGATAAACTGACTAGAAGGCAGAATTGGGAGTGAACGTGGCGGCGAATGGCCCAAATGGCAATTATAAAACAATTAGCACGGGCTCTCGAGATGCTGCAGAGCCACGAGAGACGTAATAACCCGTAATTTGGAAGCGCGATAAACCGTGGGTGGTGCTTTCGCTGCACGTGCTGCCGCCGGATCGTGAGCAGTTCACACCTACTCATCTCCTCGTTTCCTCGTCGCTGCTTCACGTACTCTTGAGAATCAATTTGCGTAATCCGGATTTCATGAGACTCGAGAAATGGCTATTAAGCTCTCTTAGCTCTGACTAACTCGAGTATGGAAAGCTTTTTTCATGAGTTCAAGGCAGTTTTTAGACTGCCTTGGCCCTTTAGAAGATACATAAGGCTCACAGTACGAGGACAGTCATTTTAGGTAAATTTTGTTAGGAAAGCTTTTGGGAGAAAATTATCAAAAACACTCGTAGGATTAGGCTGATGTAAGGAATTGGTATCAACCAGCTAGACCAAATTTTAAAATTGCAGAACTCGGGTTTCAGAGCCAAAAAGATCTTCTAAAATATTTGGGTTACTCAATTTATGAATTTTTGAACTATTGACAGTTTACCTTAAAATATAAACCCGAAAAAATGCTTGATCTTCGATTTTGTATATTAATTTGATTTAATTTAGTTTGATTTGATTTAATTCAATTTGATCTCATTTAACATAATTTTTAGTTTTTGGTACTGAAGAGTAATTTGGTTAACTTTGTACCATCAATCTTCTGTAAGTCTAAAAGAATTATTTTTTTAGAAAAGCTTCTTTCGGTGAAAAATAATAATTCTATTAAAAAGGTTAAAGAAAAAGTTGCTGTCCGGAAAAAATTGTAAAAATAAGATCTCCCAAACAATTTAGAATTCTTCATCCTATTCTTCTACATCATACACCTACTTTGTTTACCGAATTCCTTGGCGTCAAATTTCCAAACCTGCTGACGCGACATATGTCTGTCTGGACAACAATAAACATCGCATTTGCAAAGCTGACCGTCTCACTCCAGTTTCACACATCAAACGAGCAAGACACTGACTGAGGATGGGTGACAAAACTCCGAAGAAAAGCGACGTTGAAGAGAAGCAGTCTTCGTCCGCTGGATCCCCCAAGAAGGAAGACCTCCAGAAACCCATCAGAAAGGTTTCACGTAGATTTTGCGGCTTGACTCTGAAGAAAGTTACGTAGCTGATCAATAAAGGGCTAATCAGCCGCCCAAATTTGTAAATCGATTCTTCTGAGCTGCACTCGACAGTCATGCCCGTGCTCCACAATGCCTCATTAATCCACCTCGAGAGCTCCTTCAGCTCCCCTCCATCCGACTTTCTCTCGAGTCTCGATCCCAAGTGCTAGAGATAACAATGAATCTGTTTGCTCTGGCGTGCAACGGTCTCCATTGCATAACGCGGCCCTTTTACACCTCCGCCAGTCCGAAATGATACAAAGAAGTGGTCGTGAAGAAGTGCCTATCGATTATTATGTGGTTCATTTTCCGTGTCAATCAACTACCGGCTGCAGTGCCACAGATTTGCGTCTCTCTCTCTTGCTGCAACAACAGCAATTACGAGATGCTGTTACGAGCAGCTTCTGAGACGACCACGAAGCGATGTTTCGGATAGAGGAGGGACACGGAGGAAAGCACGACAAACAAGTAATTAATTGCACGATGAAAAGGTGATGTGTTCGAGACAACAATAAAGATACCAGCGAGTACTCTCCGCCTGATCTAATTTCTCCGTTCCGTTCTCATGTACGAGTGCCCGAAGGTCAGCCCGATAACCCCTCGGACGTGTGTGACAGACCCGAAATCCCAGCCCGGGAGTGCGCAAAAAAAAGAAAGGCACCCGCGGAGATCTACAATAAAATTAGCGAGTCGCGGTAATGGCTGAAATCTGCAATAATGTACCTCACGTTGTGTGCTCCGTGTCCAAAGCAATATCTGTTTTTCGAGCACATTAATAATAGCAAATATGACTCGGACAATCACGACTTTGACTTCCTCAACTATCATGTGTTCCGAAATGGCATCTTGGCATGATCGCGAGTCACTGCAAGTGCAGCTCTTGGACAGTCTGCTCCGGAGGGGGTGGCTCCGGGCCCTTTGTTTTCAAGGCTTCCAGTCTGGCGTGCTCTCTTTGGGCCATCAGTGAGCCATTTCGTTGACTTTGTTCGGTTTTCTGAGTCCCGAAGGTTCCGAAATGGTATTCATCTCATTTTCTTCAAAATGTGTCTTCAACTGATTCATTCAAGGGGCCACTCATATGTTAAAGGATTCTGGGACATCCAAAAGGAATTTTTATAAACTGACTTTAAACTCATGGGAAAGGAAAAAGAAAGAACCAGGCTCAGACTCAGCTTTTCCTATTTTCTAAAAGCCAAAAAAATCCTCCCAAAATGTTTCTCTTTGATTGAAAAAATAAAGTCCATCAAATTAGGCCCAAAGTCTCGCCTTCTGACTCCCACAAAAGCGGGGTCAACTGCCTCCTCCGTCAGATAACCGACACAAGCGCTTCAATTGCTTTCCCATGCATATCAAAACCCCATTAATGTCACCTCTGCCTTTCGCCAGATCCATACAGCCCATATATTGCGAACTCGAGCCCGGGAGAGAAGATTTATTGTAGGTAGCAAAGAAAAGCGCGCGCATTAGTAAAATTTTGCACAATTCGATTCCGCGTTTCATTGAATTATTCAACGTCTTCAATTCAATGTGCTGGGCCCAATATCAAGGCAAAGTATCGCGTAATTTATTAGAAAGGTTAGCTCGCCCGTGCATCTTCAGAGCTCTGAGCGCGGCGCGCGCGTTTTCCAATAACTCACCACGTATAGGAAAAACGAACTGCAGCTACAAAAATTTTACATAAATATTTCGTGACAGCACCTACGGCGATTATTATGCTAGCTGATTGTTGCATGTTTTTTCGCGAAACAGAGTGTGTTGTCGCGACTTCAAGTTGGCAGCTCCGAAGTAATTCAATGTCTAAGTCAATTAGCGACCGGGAGACGGGAAGTGACTTCCCGCCACCTCTTTTCCAACTTTGTCTCTAACGAAACCTCTCCTCTTTTCAGTTAAGCTGGACAACGTTGGATTTGTGCATTGCTGAAACCTCTACCTCATAGCATTAAAGATGGGCACGGTGCCAAATAGGCTGGTGGTGTATCTGGGTGAGTACTGAGTAGTGTTTAATCTCGGGAATTTCCGACTAAAAGTAGGTTAAAAATTCCTGGGAATTTAATTTCATTCACTGACACCAATTTTAGTGAAAATACTTTCTTTCCTAAAAATAATTTGAAATTGTAATTATTCAAAGAAAACACAGGATCTAAGATGAAACCGAGAACGACAATGAATCGCTAAAATTGACGCTTTTTGACAATTTTTTTTTAATAAGAAGAAAATTTGAAAACATTTTAAGCTTTTTTTTTGAGTTTTTGTGATTTCCATAAATTAACAAGATACTTGATAAAATTCCCAATTTCCCGGGAAATAGAAAAGCTCAAGAATCTTTAAACCCTAGACTACTGAGAAGAATCTGACGCAAATTCGCCAATGTCGCGCTCATCCCCGAAGGTTGCTCCAGTTAGCATGCATCGACCTCAACAGATATCGCGTTTTATCGATCGCGGTGCTGACCTCAACCCAAACATCTTCGGAATCCAGTGCATCACGTTTACTTTCCGTTGCATGCATGAAGTTTGTGTTACCTTTAATTTTTATGTTCCGCTTTGCATTTTTATTTTCTCAAAATAATCGTCGTGGATAAAATTTTATAAGAGCGAGCTGAGCAAATAAAAGCAAATAGCATATTTGCTCAATGCCTACAACTTTCAATTTCTTTCTTTGTCTGCGCCCGGACCGCTTGGTGCTGCACCGAGCCCGAGATTCAGCTGTTGCGGTACTTGTTTGAACAGAAAAGGCATGACAAGTTTCACGGCGGAGATCAAGTTCAAGGTGCTTAACTGGATTTACGACGACAGCAGGAAGGACTCGCAGTTGACCGTTAAAGTCATTGCCTGCGAGAAAAGTGGGACGCGGAAGGAACCCTGTAAAATGTTAGAAATTTGCTTTGAGGAATTTTTTGGACTTTGGAATTTTTTATGAAGCTTTGAAAACCCTTGAAAAATTTATTGAATTTTGACTTTCGAAATTTATAAAACCAAGAAGCTGAAAAAGCCTTCAGAATCTTTGAGCGACCTCTATGAACTTGTATCCTCGGACTCCTAGAGAAGAATTCTGACCTGGTTTTATGGGGAATTGGAAGAGACACACACAGTTATTTTGGCATTTTATTTAGACAATATTTTTAAAAAATTCACAAAAATATTTTGAATCTTTCTCTTAAGTTTTAAAACTTAAATTTTGCAAAAATGGAAAGTCAGAGAGCCATTATGAGGATCTGGATAAATTTCGATGAGCTTTACTAAAATTCAAGATGAAGTTTGTCGACAAGAAGTCGCTCAAGACTTCCAACGTCTTCTTAAAAACCTTAAAATCTCTCAAAACAGCCCAAAAATAGTTTTTAAATGCCCTGGAACCCCGAAAAGTAAACTCAACCTTTTTCAAACCTGTTTCAAGAAGCTCAAAAGCAGCACTAACAAAATTATTTGGAGACTCAAAAGAAAGCTAAATTTCAAGGGGCGGACACAGGGAGGAGCCGCCCGCCCGAACGAATCTTGACATGTGGGACAAATTCGATTAGCCAGCCCCGCGAAATTCACACATTACGAGAAACCCACACTAAATCAATCAGCGCCGTGAATTGAAAGAATCAAATTGAAAAGCAAGCAGAGCTCACACGCGATGAATATGTGCATTTCCGCCTATCAGCGAGGCATGGCGGCGCATGCATAAGCAAACAATATCAATGATGAAGAAAGTTTAACCTAAGACCTTCAATTCAAATGCTCGCCAGCCCCGTACGTCTCTATTCCACATCTCGAGCACCACAGTCTGCAGCTAATGAACGCTCTTTCGCGGTATTTGTTTGCAAGCATTGTCTTTCTTGTGGGGATCGGACGCGGGGGAGGAGCAGCTGGCCGGCGCCCTTCGACCCTCGACCGTTGCACAACGGCCTAATGGGCTTTTTACGACCCTCTCGATCATCGACAGGAGTTTTATGGACTCGCAGACATTTTCTCACCGTTCGCCGACGTTTGGCCAATTTGCCATTTATCAATTACCCGCTACCTCGTGGACTCGGGTTCTGCTGAAAGAGCAGCTAAATTGGATAATAGAGAAATTAATAATGTTTATAAAACAATAAACGATTCAGCAATCAATGGGTCGATACAATCCTTTCCGCTCGACTACTCGACTACCGATGATGACACGACAGTCGGGGACCCGAAGTTGCCACCTCGGCTCTCCAGCGAAACAATGCACAGTGCTGGGAACTAAGCCAGGTATGCGGGCTGGGAGCTCATGGCGCGTTCCGATGTAGCAACTCTGCACTGGAGAAAGATGAGCTAACGCTGTCGCCGCTCTCGATTATCTAACGCCACCGCAGCTGCGACTGCGACACGATAAATGAATGTGAACAATTTATGAATTATTGTTATTATGCCTGTGGTTGCTGGTTTGCGATTTATTTCGCTTTTACTCATCGTGCGACAGACACAATTGCCGAGCGGTCATGCTCTCAGTGGTGCCTTAATTTTTTGCTACGCGAATTTTTTTCTCCATTGTTTTCAATTCGGTTTTCGAGAGAGCCCGAGCCGCTAAAAATGATGCACACGTCCGAATTTTGACACCGCGTCTCACAGCGGTGTGACTTTTGTTGGAAGAGTAAGACCCAGCTGAGCCATTTCCTCATCGAAATCAATAACGAGTCCCCACAATAACCGCGATTGTGCTCTGCCTCACATTAACGTTCCATAATTCGCCGCCATGCTAATGTTCGAGAGACGTAACTCCCATTGAAAGTAAAAGTAAACACAGTGCAACAATCATTTATTAATTCAGCTACAAAATGCTGAATCTGATTTCCGAAAATCATCATTAAGATGGACGTAACGAGGCAGGGAGAGGAGATGATGCATTAGACGCCCATCCAGGGCCGTCGTGCGCCAACGAGATTAGACGTTACCATTGTGAAATTGCAGACTGAATTGACAATTAGCCGATGAGAAGTCAGAGTCTGTTATTATTCAATAGGCTGCTTGCACAGAGTTCAAGATTTGATCTGCGCTAGCAACAACAAACAACGGGAGATGTGCAGGCTGTGATTGAAACAAGACCAACCGAAATCGTTTCCCATCGTCGAGATGGGTAGGTTTGCTATGTAATTATACTCACTCGCTGCTCCTCTGCCTCGCTCGAGTCGTGAACTTGGAGGAGGAAGTGCCTAAATATTCGTGTTGACGAAGCGACCGGTTCCGGGGCCAGAACCTCAAGACTCTCCAGAGAGACCGGAAGAGGGCAGAACTAGAAGAAAAATAGAAGTCGTATTGTTAACGGCTTATAGCTTAACATTCTGTGTGAAGAGACTCGCCTTTTTCAGCCTAAAATAAGTGAATTAATTTTCATGGAAAGCCCCAGAAGTCTGACATTTTCAGCAGTTTCCCGGAAATTTTCCGACATTTTCCAAAAATCATCATTCTGACAAATTTTCCCCAAATCTGTTATTTTCGGACTTGTATAATTTAGAAAGATTACCCGGTGTGAACAAGTCTCCCCACGGCCAGTATGAAACGGAGAGACTGCGGACACACTCAAGTCTCCCCACGCGAGGAGACTGGGAAAAACTTGGTCAATTGTTGGCCCGAAAGTAAAAATTTTCAGAAAAATGGCGGATCGGCTATTTTTTTTCACACTGGATTATTCACTGAATTTTCAAAAAGAACTATCTAAATTCAAAGCTGCTTCGAGAATTCAGGAGTCATCTGTAATTTACCAAGCAATCAAGAGCTTCCTAAAATTCCAAAACTGCTTCGTTTTCAAATTTCCTAAAGCAATAAAATTCCAGAACCCCAACATTTCCGAAAGCTATCAAGCGCATTTCCTGAATTCCACAGCCCAGCAAGGCATGCTGGCTAATTCCTCATTAGCAGTCGTAAAACTTAATTGGATAATGCCAGTGTAGGCTGCGCAGACGCATTAGACATGTAGGCGCCAAAGCCCTGAGCCATCACCTTCGAGCAGCGCGAACCTCCATTGAGTCGCGAGGGTGTGCCAGCGGATTTCATTGTCATTACTGCACATAATCGTGATGCTTGGCTAATGTTTGCGAATAAACAAGACACGGGCATGCAAATGGTGCCAATAATGTTCTATTGTTCCCCCGATAAACGACAAACTGGAGAAATTATCGACAGTCAAAGGTCAAACGCTGGCTCCGCTGCCACACGACTGGTTCTGGGCCTGCAAGATGGTGCCCTGGACGGTCTTCCGGAGGTTTGCCAGCGTCGGGAACATCCCGGCCACAAAGTACTGGTGCACGAGCTGGCTCAGAGTCTGGGTCTGGCGTCGGATGAGCTCTCTCAGGGGCTCCAGTAGGACCATCTCGAGCTGCTGGAGTCTGTAGAGAGGGTCGTAGGGGTCGGAGAAGACACTCGTGGCTAGCTGGGCGAAGCTCGGGAGGCTCTTCTGGCCCACGATTCCGTACAAGTACTGGTACCCGATGAGATGCTCCCCCACAGCAGCCGAGAGCTCGTTGGACATGTTGCTGCTGAACCCGAAGATGAAGGTCCGGATGTCACCCAGAGAGCAGCCCCCGTTCCTCATCGCGTCCGCCGAGTACTTGACGGCCTGGTCTGCTTCCTCGATGACGGTCTGGAAGTTGTCTCGCCAGAACGTCCAGTTCGCGATGATGTCCCTGCGAGCCTCCTGGACCATGAAGAGGCCGCTCAGAACAAAGTCCGTGTAGTTGCGACGGTAGTTGATGACGTAGTCCGCGAGCTCGGGACGTCCGAAGGACGCGTAGTCACCGAGGGACCTGTAGCTGTCGTAGACCTGGTCCCAGTACGGGAAGAGCTGGTTGACCTGCGACTCGATGGTGCCCATGTAGCTGTTCAGGTTGTCCGACAGGAACTGGACCTCCTGCGAGTAGTAGCCGTGGCTGGCCTGAAAGGGGTAAGAGGAACTCAGGAGCCTCCCTTCAGCGACCTCACCTTGAGCAGAACGAGCACTAAGAAGGTTCTCATGCTGCAGCTGCTGGAATAAAACTGGCTGAGAATTCTCGCTATTTCCTTGGTCCACAAAGCCCAATGCAACTCCATTCATCAGCTCACGAGGCTCACGCAGAATCTCGCGTGCTGGAGCGGCTTGAATGGGCTTCATTCATGGACCATGACTCGCGGATTCATTCATTCTCGCGAGCTCCATCGATCAGACCAGAACAATGAAGTACTTCCTGCTGTGTGCTTTCTTCCTTCACGGTCCCTTGAAGGTCCCAGGGGAGCGTCAGAAGGAGACCCTGCTCGTCCTGGATCACGGAAAGACCTACCTGAAGAACCTGGAGGCCGGATTGGGACTCGTATTCCCGGCCGTCGACCGACTGGGCGAGAGCTACAAGCCCATCGAGGACGCCCTGCAGAGCACGACGGACCAGGAGGTGAAGGACTACCTCAAGGAGAAGCAGAACTACGCGCAGTACTTCAAGGAGATCCAGGACATGATGAACTTCGGCGAGCAGGAAGTCTTCAAGCGACTCAGCAGGTGCCAGCAGGAGTTCGAGACGATGGGCGAGTACCTCGACGAAGGATTCGCGCTCATCAAAGAGACGCTGAAGGCGGGCGGGTGCACCGATGATTACATCCGAGCTTTCACTTTCAACCTCAGCAGAAACCTCTCCATGGTGCTGACGGAAATGAGCTTCACACAAAGCTTTTATAACATTGTAGTCGACATCATACCGCAGACACTCTTCTTCAGTTTCCCACAAGCCATTCAGCAGGCTTTGTATCGGACCGATAATCAGTTGGACGCCGTGAAGCGAGTAAGTAAGGCTCTCTGTGGAGCATATGGGAAGGCCTCAATTCCCGCATCTCTCGCTGCAGGTCGAGTTCAAGGAGATGCAGGCCGACAAGACGGTCTACAGGAAGGCTGTCGAAGATGCCGTGTGGATCGTTAATGGGTTCACGTCATTCAGCTATGACAGCACCCGCACGAGGCTTGAGCGGACCATGGACAAGGCTGTGGTGCTGGCGGGCAAAGACAAGTGTGGCAAGAAGACGCAGAAGCCCAAGACGGTCACTACGAAGGCACCAAAGGAGGCTTAAAAGAATATGTCGAATTTAGGAAATATTATTCCATTAGAGGCCAATTCGAGTTATCCAAGTACTCGAAGTTGACTAAATAAGAAAAAAATATTCAAATCAAAAGAGTTCAACCAAAAACGACGAACCAGAAAATTTCTGAATTTTTTAAATCTGACGATTAACTTAAATAATATTTTTTAAAGTGACAAAAATAAAATGTTTATTCCAAATAAAAATTTTTCACCCTCACAATACATTTAAAACCAAAAATAAGGGTTTTGAATCAAAAGATTTCAACTGAAACGACGAACCCGAAATTGTTTGAGTCTTTTTAAATAAAAGGGATTTTTAAGAAGAATTTTTGAAGTCACAAAAATGAGTCATTGATATTTCAAATCAATAATAATTGACTTAAGTCAAACCTTAAAAATTCTGAAATTTTTAATCTGACGACTTATATGAGAAATTTTTTTTGAAGTGGCAAAAATGAGTCAACATTAAAATTGGATTCCAAATAATGATTTGAAAAATCAACTATTAAAATTTTTTGAGAAACTCAAATTAAAAGATTTCAATAAATAAGCAACGAACCCGAAAATTTATTTCTTGGATACAAATTTCGATGATAAAAAAATTATTTTCGTATAAATTTTGGCTCTCTTCAAGTCAATTGTAAGAACAAAACCGGTAAGAAAAGTGATGCACTGTGATTTATGACGACCAGCTCCCACTTAAGCAACTCCGCGACCGTCACATCGCTTGACAATAATTGCCGCTTTAGGCCAGCCAATAAATCTCCCACGAGCCGGGAGCCCGGGCGCTAGCTTATCTCCGCAACAATAGATTTCAAAATTTTATGAGATATGCACGCCATTTCGACAAGCATTGCGAAATGCCATGGAGTATGGAGATAAAGAAAGTCAATAAATGTATTCCCGACTGCTTTCACAAACCTTCTACAAGCTATTTGATGTTCCAATGCAATCTCCGTCCATAATAGCACAATATTGAATAAAACATCGCGACTATCACGCCGCATGATACATTATCGGCTCGCAGGCCTAACTCCTCTCCTCGTTTAATTATATTAATATATCAAAGCTCGCGCATGCATACATTATAAAGCTGTTTTCTGCCTCATTTCAGGAATTATATTATGTTTGCTGACATTAGAATGCCTGGCCGGGTCAAAGGTGGGTATCAGACAATGTTAAATTGCACCATTACCATCATGCAGTTGTGTGAAAAGAGATACGGAGACCACTGGAAGCGTGCCGAGCGGTGTTCTGAACTAGGAAATGTGACATTTCGCGAGGTTTTAGAAAGGGTTGGAAATTTGCATGGCTGCATGGGGCATGGAGAAACTCTGCCGGATTAGATAATCGTGCAGAGATGTGAAAAAGGTCAGGGAGAGGCGTTACATGTTTGTTTCACTCAGGCGTCTCGTTAAGCGCTTCCTTTGTCCACGAATTATGATGTGCCCCCGAATCATGTTTAGACCGCTTGAAACAAAGACATGTTTCTAACAAATTGGGCATCCCTAATTGCCACCCATTAGCGAATTCAGCGAGCTTTTAAGAGCCTCACTAGACGGCGCGGTGTCAAGATAACCATCAAAACGTCATACTAATAGCTTAATTTGAGGCGAGTGAGACTGAGAATGGCGACCGCGCGTAAAACACGGTGAAGGTCGTTGCCAGGCTCATGGCATGTCTGCAGCCAAGCCAGCAAGAACAAAGCATTTCGTCACCTCTTTATTAAATTACACACGAACGTTCTGTGCCTACGCTCTGAGTGGTGGAGGAAAATTAAGCGATCAATTGAGATAAACTCTGAGCGTGCCTAGGGGCGGGGCGGCCACAACCCACTTTCGGGTCAGCAAAACACGCCGTTACGAGACCACCTATTTGGCATATGTAGGAGCCCAATTTCCCAAAAACCGCTCGGCCCAGCAAAAAATCCTGATTACTTGTGAAACAATTGTTTAATGACCCAGAAACGTGTTCATCTTTTGCAATATTGTGCTGCATCACCGCCATCCATCTCAAATTGATGTTTTTCGATTGTTTCTTGTGTGTGTGTGCTTGCGGGCCTTTGACACGAAAGTTGGCGCAATTGCTGCAATCGAGACGGAAACGACCTTGACTCTAATCAACTTTTGTTTCAGACACTTTCAGGACCAGACTCAAACTTTTTTTTCGGAGATTAACTTTTCAGGGCCAGACCGACAGACCACCATCGAATAATTGCCTGTTTTGATTGAAAATACTCAATAATAGAGAATTCAATCCACGCTGCATAATGAGACGACCGACTCGGACGCCGCGCCGCGCCGCTTAGTCAGTTGAAGAATGTGACCTACTTCTAAGAGATGTTGCATTGCCCGCTCCATTGTTCGATACAAATTTTTCAGAGACTCTTTTCGCGTGATTCATACACGATTCCTATGTTTCGCAGGTCCGCACAAGGGCGTCTGCCAGCACGCTGGCTGCCAGAACCGGAGCTGCCATATATGAGGAGAGCCGTGAGCTAGCTGCGGCCAGTAGTCGCAGGGTGAGGAAGCGACTCGCCATCGACCCGGACATCGACGAAGTGGACCTCGAGAGCTACCAGGGCGTCCTCGGGAGACCCGGTGTGGACTTTCCCGTGCTCACTGGCATCCCCAAGACCAACTTCGAGTGTGCTCAGTACGGAAACGGCTACTTTGCTGACTTGGAGACCGAATGCCAGGTGAGTTGGTTGTGCATGGTGTCGAAACTTTACAAAAATTAATTTTTAGGGGAAAGTTTTTTAGAAGGTCATTTAAATCTAACGGTTTTGACTTCAATTTTTGTTTTATTCTGTTTGGAAGTTATAGCTATTGATAGACACACAATAGACAGACAGACGGACATACGCGAGATTTTTTGAAGTTTTGGAATATTCTAAAATTCAAAAATATGTCAAGCCAATAAAACGATTTTCATGTTTATTTTTCTTGTAACTATTATCAGTCCATCCAGACTAAGGTGTCAGATGGAGGGTTAAATGAAGACAAATTTTTTATTTACTTTGGGAAGCCCTAGGGTTCTAAAATTACCAGATAAATTTTAGCTTGGGTGAAGTCGCATTAGAGGGTTAAGTTCTCAATGGTTTACCTGAAAACTCTTCTCACAAATCCATTTCAGGTCTTCCACATCTGCGATGACGGCAGGAAGATCTCCTTCCTGTGTCCCAACGGCACCATCTTCCGTCAACTCGACCTGATCTGCGACTGGTGGTTCAAAGTGGACTGCGCCTCCTCCCCCAGCCAGTACGCCGAGTCCGCCGAGACACTCCTGCGAGACCAGAAGCGTCGGTTCGAGGCCCGCAAGCAACTCGACCAGGACTTCAACGTCGAGTCAGTCTCCACGGAGGGCTTCAAGCAGCAGATTGCCGAGAGGAGGTCCGGAAAGGCCATCCAGAGCCGCATGGACACGTTCTACACGGGCTCCCCGGAGAAGCGAGGAGACAGCATCGAGAGCTTCGAGTTTGTGGACGTGCCCCGGAAGCACACCCAGAGCACTGCCAAGATCCACTACACGGCTAAGCTGAGGGCAACGCCCAAGCGCAAGTTCGAGTCCAGCAGCTCGTCCAAGGAGTTCCAGGAGGTGGCAGAAACGGCGTCCTTTGTAAAACCCCGCGCTCTCCTCAACGGATATACCTACCAGGTGCCCGAGCAGCAACGTGGAAACGGCTACACCTACCCCAAACCTGCCGTCAAGCCCGAGAAGGTCGTCGAGCCCACGGACCGCACCGGCAAGATTCTGGAGTCCTCGAAGCCCGCAGGTTTTGGCTACGAGCCCTCCAAGAGCAACCTGTACGAGCCCAAGCCCTTCAACACGCGTCCCACTGAGCTGATCTCCACAACCCCAGCTCCCAGCGTCGCCACAACCCAGACTACTACCACCACCACCACCTCGGCTCCCACTACCACCACCCAGGTTCCCACAACCCTCTCACCCCAGCGAGGAAGCACCAACTTCTTCAAGAGTCTCGAGCAGGAGAAGGAGCGCATTGCCAAGTTCTACAACGGCCCGCCCACCACCGGCAGACCGCCCACCACTTACTCGCCCCTCAACACCTACAGCACTGCCAAGAAACTGGCCCAGAAGACGAAGGAGAGCACCTACTACACCCCTACCGTGCCGACGGTGCTCACACGCGCCACCACTGAGCCCTCCAAGATCAACCAGCACGCCCTCGAGATGATGAAGACGCTGCAGCAGCTCGACGCTGCGCCCGAGACCTACTCCGGGAGCCGCAGTGGACTCGAGGTGCCTCCCTCCTCCGGACCCGCCGCCATCCACTCGCTAGCCCTGTACTTTGCCACCACGACGCTCGACAACTCCACGGAGCCCATCACGGACGAGCCCACGACCGAGGCCGGAATCACAGAGTCCAACACGCCCGCCATCACGTCGGCCCTTCTGAGCGAGAAGACCGTGAACCAGTACGAGGCCCTCTTCCAGAGCGAGAACAAGCCCGACAAGAAGCTCAACAACCGCTTCTCCGACACCAACGACCTCGAGGCCGAGAACAGCCGCAACCCCATCTACGCAGCCGCTGGCTCCCCCCAGATCCGCGAGCTCGCCCAGGTCTTTACGCACGCCCTCTCGGCCTACCTCCAGGACCCCGAGACCTTCCGCAAGATCCTCTCCGAGATCCGTCCCACTGAGCCCCCGCCCCTCATCGAGTCCAACGAGGTCGAGAACCGGTTCAACAACCAGGACGTCTTCCACGGCTCCGAGGCCAGCTACGTCGTGCCCAAAACAGCCACCACTTCCACCACCACGTCGGCTCCTCCCACTGCTACCGAGGACCTCGAGGTGCTGGACTTCTCGGACGTCACCATCTCGACCCGCAAGAGCCCCGCCACCACTACTCTGGCGCCCACGACCACCACCGACGAGCCCAGAGTGTCCGTTCCCGTCCCCCGGGGCAACATCCTGCCCCCCATCTCGAGCAACTCCATCTCAGATCCCGACCCAGTGGACTCCTTCCGGGGCGCCAAGAGCCTTGAGGACACCACGACCGACGCCAACCCCCTCGCCATCGAGATCAACGGCGGACTCGCCATTTCCACGACTTTCCCGTACGAGGGAGACGACGATAGGACCACGGTAGCGCCCACGACTCTGCCCCCCACGGTGGCCTCGGACCTCGAGCCTCCCTTCAAGGAGACCACGAAGGTCGTGCCCCCCAGCAAGTACTACGAGGCTCCCCCCGAGGACGAGGAGGCCCTGCAGAGGTCGCACAGCCAGACGATCGTCGGGAGCGCCGTAAACCAGCTGAAGGAGCAGGACAAGAAGAGTAAGAGTCTGCTGCTCACCACCACGGCTCTGCCCGACACCACGACGACAGCCTCGACCCACAGGGGCCACTTCATCACCCGCAAGATCACCGTTCTGGACGAGAGCTCCACGACTCTGCCCCAAACCACGATCCCCGACGTCGGCCGAGTCAGCAATTCCAAGACCACAGTCGCCTACTCCGTCTTCCTCGACCCCCTCACCATCAACGACGGCCTCCTGGAGTCCCTGGAGCAGAACGACGGTCCCACTCCCAGTGCCTTCACGTACCTGCCCAAGGACGCCACCACGGAGCAGCCCCAGGACACGACGACCCTCGTTCCCGCCACTAACAGCACGGCTACAAGACAGGGAAAGGCTCTCTCGTCGACGCCCGTCCCGAGACTCTCAACCGACGAGTCCCAGGAGGAGTTTGTGGAGGCGATGCAGCGAAAGGCGAACGAGATGTTCGGGAAGCTGAACGAGACGCAGGCTGACCATCTCATGAATGTGATGAAGAAGGCAGATCGCAACAAGAACGTCCGTCGACTCATCCTCCTGCTCATCCAGACGTGCGACGACGACTACAACAAGACGGTGGAGGAGTCTCGCAACGCTCTACTGAACGCCCTCATCCAGATGGACAGCCGTGAGACCGAGCTGAACGACGTCCAGATCGTCAGGACGAACAGACTCGGCAAGTCCATCGATCTCTCGACAGCCACGCCCATCGTCACGACCTACCGAAGCCCCTACCACAGCCGCTTCACGAGCGCCGAGCACACTGCCGACTTTAGCTCCGTCACAGCCGCCGACCTGACCACAGTTCCCACGACGACGTCGACCTACGAAACGCCCGAGACGACCCTGGCCCCCACAGAAGCCCCCGAAACGACAACTCTGCCGCCCAGCACCACGGTAACCACGACCACGACTACCACGGAGTCTCCCACGACCACGACAACGTCCCCCACGACCACCACGACGACCACAGAGACCCCTCGTCCCTCGCCTCGCACACGGACGGGCCGAACCCGCGGAAACGTGAGGTTCCAGAAGTCCCTGGGTGTGGCGGAGGACTTTGTGGCGGAATCCTCGAGCCACTACCACCCCGAGTCGCACGTCAAGCACTCAGATGCCCGGGCTCTCGAGCTCCTGCGGTCCCTGTACTCCCTGGCCTCGCGATGGGGATAAGCCGACCCTCAGAACTGAACTCCTTCCTCCCCTTTGGCATTTACTAATTTACTCCCCCCCCCCATCCTTCCAGTCCAAGGCCAAGTCGTGATATCTCTCGTTTTAATTTTATTGTTATTCGAAAACGGTGGCTTTCGGTGAACCCAAATTTCGGGGATCTCAAAATTGCTCCACGGCCCCCTCCCCTGCACTCGCGAAGAGGCGTCGAGAACCCTGCATTTGAAGAGAAACTTCGCAACTAAATCTTTCTTAAAATTATAAAATAACTGAAATGCAAACTCGCTAAGTAATTTTGCATTGAGAACCAACATAGCCATAATATAAAAACATGTAAAATTATATAGCATTAGTAATGATTATTAAGTCACGACGATTGAACTCCCGCATTTTGGCATTTGCAAAATTCAAACTCATTAATCACTCCGCGATCGAGATCGCGATCCGGAACTGCGTCGTTTGGTGAATTTGTAATCCGACCATAATAATATTCGCATCGCTTGGACGGTCCAAGAAAATATAGACTTTCTGCTCATACATAAACCCGATTCCTATGAAGAAGATCGCATCGGAGGCCGGCTCAGGCTGCCCCGTGTCATTATTAAAGTAATGATGTTACACATAATTTTGTATATAAATTATTATTGAATTTATATTTTAGAAGAGCGTTAGCGTAATTTGTTAAATTTTGATGTTTTTTCCGTTTCCTCTCTCACATATCGCACTCTCTCGTACACGAATCTGCTTTGAGCTTCCTCAAACTAGACAATGTCATGTACAAAAATTCTAATTGGTTTTTATGATTCCGGAATCGTAAAATTTTATGTAGTCTTTAAGGATGAGAAATGTAATTTTTACACTGTAATTTTATATTTTTTAAATAAACATTAAAAACAAACTGTTGGGACATTTTCTGGAGTGATTTTTTGGAGAAAATGCCGCTTCTAGTTTATGACTGAGATATCTTGAGAATTCCTCGCTCTCGAGAGTCAAAGTAGTAATTTGACTTCCTGTGCCGTTGTGATTCGTATGAGAAAGGCCTTTTCAAACCTTCGTAAGGTACCCCCGGCTCCAATTTAACTGATGGAAAACAGGTTTAGAATTTGAACCACTCGAGAGAGAAATTTTTGGTCGAAAATATGTATTTGACCCAAAATTTTGAAAATGACAAAACCTTCACTTGTTAAGAAAATTTCTATTTCGGGAGATTTGATAAAAACTTTTTTGGCGAGAAAATGGTCCCTGATGGCCTTAAACGACTAAGTTTACCTTAGAAGCTACGTTTCCAGAGATTTTAGGCCAAAAAGGTGGAAATCGGAGACAATTTTTTTCTCCCAAAATTTTGAAAATGGCCAAACCTCGGCTGCTGAACCTCAATTGCGGAAGTTTTGATGAATTTTTTTTTTCAAAAAAATGGTCCCTAATGACCTTAAACGACTAAATTAAGCTCCAGAGTTTTCTGACCCCATGTTTGCCCTCAGCCAGAAGAAATCTAATAAACTATTTAAAACATGTCGCAGTTTGAAAGCGACTTAATACTTCACCAAGCTTCTAGATTTCTTGAGGAAAGGTAAGTAGAGGTTCCTCAGCAAGCCACGAAGGATCAAACGACATTTTGCAAGCCAACATTTATTTAGAGATTTGCAAGAAACTACAGTAAATATCATTTTTGTTTTGTTCAGATAAAAAATTAAATCAAATCAAAATACAAAATCGAAGATCAAGTATAAGAAGTGCATTTTCCCGGGTTTATATTTTGAGGGAATCTTATTTAAATTCATAATACATTTTCTGAATAAATTTCTGAATTCTTGAACCATTTACAATTAGATTCCCTCACAATATAAACCCGGGAAAATGCACTTCTTATACTTGATCTTCGATTTTGTATTTTGATTTGATTTAATTTAATTTAATTTGATTTGATTTAATTTAATTTAATTTTTTTTCTCTTAAGTTCTACTCAAACATTTTTACTTCTATAAACTTTACCAACCTTTTTCGGTAATTTAGATAAATAATTTAAATTTCAGCCAAAAAGGCAAATCCACATGAATTTGCTTCCCAAACAAATTTCGGGAGTTCCCCTCTCCGCCCCCTTAGTTGATAGAAGCATACTATAGGGATATTTTTTGCTCAAATAAAAGCCCTCTAAGAGTTTCCAAAGTTTGAGCTCAATCGGACGATCTTGAAAATTCGCCCATTTGTCTTCCAAGGGGAGCCACAAGATTATATTCAAAGGTTTCCTGATGCATTGTTTTACGTTTCTGAGACCATGTTTTGAAGCAAATGTTTCTAATAATGTATGTTTTCGTGCCTATTTTGAATTTCAGCTCAATCGGAGCAACTAAATTTTTCCCCCCTTCGGAGGCCTCTCACCCCACCACCTTAAGTGATAGGGGCATACATGTGTTCTATGATTTGCTAGATTTGATGTGAACTACAATATATCCAAAATTCAGCTCAATCGGACGAAGTATAAGGAACTTTCATACAATGGGTTTACCCCCCTCACTCCCCCCCTAGGAGAAATGGGGGTCTAAGATGTCCAACCTTCCACCCTACAGACCATGTCCTACACGATACAGAAAACCGTAGGTCTCTATCTCTTCTGGTTCTTGAGTTATAAAGTTTCGGACGGACGGACGGACGGACAGACGGACATAGCAGATGCAATAGTGCATTTTTTCTCCATTTGAGGGAAAATGCACTAAAAAATAAGTTAGTGCTCGGTAACAAGTTTTACTGGTTAGGAGATTCTTTGTTCGAAATGCAGATTCTGGGTCACAAGAACTTCTAAATTAGTAATATCAGGTAAAATAAACATAATTCAGAATTACGAGGAATGCACTTGGTTACTTTGACAAGACCACAAGCAATACTTTAGAGTACATGCGCCCCCTGGGGGCTTGTTTGTGCTTAAATCTATTTGTTCCTCAGCAAACTGAGCAGCTCCGCCATCGCGGTCTCCATCTGGGCCACCTTGGACTCGATGCTGAGGATCTTCTGCTGCAGAAACGCCTTCTCCTGCTCCTCCTCGCGAGACCTGCGACATCTCTCGATGCACTGCATGAGCTGCTTCACGATCTTGCGGTCCATGCGGGAGCAGCGACCGCCGCAGGGCTGGCAGAGACAGATCTTGCTCGAGCCCGCCAGCTCGCGCTTCTCCACAGTGCCGTCTATGAGGACGGACGTGTCGGTGCCATTAAAGTCCGCTGATGGCCTGGCCACGGGGATCTTGATGCGGTTGCCAGCGTTGGGGTAGATCGTGATCTTCTTCTGGGGCAAGAAGTGGGGGAACACGCAGATCGTGTTGTTGATCCAGAAGCGCAGGAGGTTGCTGTCACGTAGACGGGGCAGGAAACTGAAGTCCTTGGAGAGAACTGACTTCTCGAAGCGGTGCAGGGTGGAGGCTTTTTCGATAAAGTGGCACTGCTCAGCCTCGGCCTTGATGACCTGCGTGTCGCTGACGGCCAAGCCGTTCAGGAGGTTGAAGAGGACGATAGACATGAAGAACACGAAGATGAGGAAGATGAAGTAACTGCTCTGGTTGACGTCGAAGTTGATGCTGGCGGCCTCGAACTCGCCCGTCATCATCACGATGGTCTTGATGATGGCCGTTCCGGGGTCGATGAAGCTGTTGAACTTGCTCTCGCCGTCACCTCCAGACTCTCCCTCGGTCGAGTTTCCGTTGGTCCTGGGGAAAAAAGCCCAAAATGAGTTTTTGTATGCCATTTTTATCCAAATCTAGTTATACAATAAAAAACAATTTTTTGACCTGACAGACAGACAAAAAGTGGGAGCAATAGGTGATTTTTGGGAAGGAAAAACATTGTTTTAAAAATAGTTTTTACCCCAGAACGTCAAATGACACATGTCTGGCACGTTGGAGTCACTAAGTGCTCTCAAATAGTCCATTTAAAGCAACGAACCGGGGAAAGATTATTTTGAAGTTTTTCCGAGATCTCAAAATTTTAGAGGGGGTGTTTCTGGAATTGTACCGAAAAAACTAAGCATGCCCAGAATTTTGAGGAGGGGGGTAAGAGTTTCTGGAATAATTTTGAAAAATCCTGGAAAAGGAGCGTTCCCGGAAAGGGGCGTTTCTGGAAAATGGGCGTTCCCGGAAAGGGGCGTTTTCGGAAAATGGGCGTTCCTGGAAAAATTCCATAAATTCATCGAGGATTTCGCAACCCTCTAATCTAGGCAAGGACTGACAGAATCCCTAATTTCCCAAATCTGTACCTGGGAGTCTCCTGACCGCTGAAGAGCGTGTAGAAGCAGAAGGCGAAGGCAAGGATGATGACGGAGTTGATGCTGAGGCTCTTCATGAAGCTCATGGAGACGCGTTTAAGCATCACGAGGTGCGTCGAGATGAACGAGTTGGGTAGCGACGAGATCAGCAGGGACAGCTCCAGCGCCGCCAGCAGTATCGTGAAGGAGGCAATCATGCGGGTCCGGTTGGAGTACTCGCCCTCGTAGTTGGTGATAAGCACGACGACCGTCATCACAATAAGAGCGATTTCGAAGTAGTTCGTGGCCTGTCTGAGGTACTTGGCGGGACTCAGCACGAACTGCGACAGCTCCCGGGCCACCAGCAGCAGCAGTCCCACGACGATCACCAGCACAAAGAGCGAAGCAACGCCGCGGTTCTCGGTGCCGCCGTAGAAGAAGACCACGTGGACCACGAGAGCCACGCAGAAGACGGCGTAGATGGCGAGGTTGACGAGAAAGAGCGAGAAGAGACGGTGCCACTTGACGAAGAGGAAGCTGGTGATGAGTGGGTGGGTCATGAGGTGTCTCAGCTCCTTGGTGCGGGCGATCGCCATGAGGGGCGCAATCTCCTCGTGGAACTCCTTCGCGCCCTTGAACTTCCGGTCACAGCTGACGGGCGAGAAGTTGCTGAAATCCAGCTCGATCTCAAAGTCGTCGTCGCCAATGCGAGTGTGGTTCGTCCGGACGCACGCGTCAAAGTGCCTCTCGAGCACGTCGGCGTCCACGTCGTCGATGGCGATCGAGTCCAGCACGTTCTGGATCCCGATGTAGGCGTTCTTCTCCAGCAGCGCCAGTACCGCCTCCTTGTTGCGGTAGCGACAGGCAAAGTGCAGAGCCGTGTTGTCCACGGCGTCCTTCTCGTTCACGTCGATCCCTGGGTGGCTGATGAGCAGGTCGAAGCACCTCTGGTACCTCCCGTTCTCCTTCGAGCCCTCCCCCAGCTTCTTGATCACCGTGCAGAGGACCGGAGTTCGCTCGTTGTCACTCACTTGCACTTCTGGGACCTGAAATAAATGAGTATTTTTATTGTATTTTCAACATATGTGTTTGGTCTGTCCGTCTGTCAGAGTCGCAAAGGCTCTGAAGGTATTTTCTTATATATGAAACTTTCACATTCTTGATCCGATTGAGCTCAAATTTTAGTATGTTGTAGTCCGTTCAAAATCTAGCAAATCATGGAAGCATACTGGCCCCCTATCTCATCCAGAGACGGAGCTAGAGGCCCTTTCAGTATCTACAGAAACGAATTTTTGGATAAAAGATTTTCCCTTTGACGAAACTTCACAACGAAGCGTTCGTTCTCGACTAAGCTTAATTTTTCTTCGAAACAATTTCTGATTCTCACCTTCAGAAGCGCTTCCAGGATCTCCACGTGGCCTCTGAGAGCCGCAATCTTGACGGGGCTCATGGTTCCACGCCCGTACCTGTTCACGTTGACTCCCCTGGCCACCAGCTCCTTCACTGCGAGCGTCAAACCCTCCTCCACGGCCGTCTCCAGGAGCGAGGGGCCGAGATCATTGACGTTCCCGCCCTTCTCCGAAATCAGCTGCTCCAAATCCTTGATGAAAGCGGCCTCCCTACGGTTCTTCAGGTGCGACTCGAGCAGCGCCGGAGTCACGTCCTTGCCGTCCTTCACGAGAGCCTCGAGTTCCGGACACTTTTCCTTCAGACGCTTCCTCGCCTCGCCGTCCCTGAACGAGTCCAGGTCCACAACGCAGTTCTCGAGAATGAACTTGATCACGGAACGAACCTCGTCGCCGGCAGTGAGTTTCTTGAGGAGCAGCAGAAGGGGCGTCTGGTCCTTGGGGTCCGGGATGTTGACGTCAGCCCCGTTCTTGACGAGCACTCTGACACACTCGCAGCTTTTCTGAGCGTTGTCCTTCGTGACCTTCCCCGAAACCTGAGTTAAGGCCGTATGTCCGTAGTACTTGACATTCAGGTCGAGTCCCTGCTGAACACTGGCGCTCGCTACGGCCTCTACATTCCCGACGTCCAGGGATTCGCAAGCAAAGTGGATGGGGAACTTTTCGAGCTTAGGGTTGGCCCGACTCAGAGAAGCTCCGTGCTTGATGCACTCGGAGATGAAGGAGGCCGACTCTGGCTGCCCACAGAGCCACTCGAAGAGCGTAAGTCCGTTCCGGTCGACCTGCTCGGGGTCTGCACCGCTCAGCAGGGCCTGGCGGAACTTTTTGATGTCCCTCAGTGAGGCGGCCTCGGAAAGCTGGGACTGCGGGTCTTGGAAACACTGATCCATCTTAGCACCTGCTTTTCACACTATTATCAGTATGTTTGTTTATCCAATTTGATGACTTAATCGATGTTTTTTTGCGACTACCTTATTTGTCGAACTTCCGTCGATTCTCTTGCGTATGACGAAATGCCTTTACTGTCGCTCCCTCGAAGTGTTCAACCTGGAATTTGGTATTGCGTCAACCTTTGGTCACTGAAGTGGATTTTGCACCTACATATTTTATCTGGAACTTCGGTGGAAAGGAGGAATTGGATAAAAAGGGAAGTGGCCACGGCCAAAACACAAATAAAAATTGCTTCTTATACTGATCAATACACAGCGTTACTGGAAACTGCGCTTCAAGCGAAATAAAGCGGCGCCTTATTTTCACGTTTTTAAAAGCAATTCCACTAATTTGCTCGTTGAGGTTCTATGATGGTTCCAAAACCACGTAAACTAAAAAGCTGAAACCTTGACAAGCCTCTCTAGCGGTTTTTTCTTGATTTTAAAAGCACCAGAATTTTTTAAAAATAAATTTTATGACGGTATTTAGCTCCAGAACTATTCGTCACATGTGGTGGAAGTGGTTTTTGGAAGTGGCTCCATCAAGTGGTTTTTTAGTGCATTTTCATCAATTTTGAAAAAATGCACTTATGTGTCCGATATGTCTGTCTGTCCGTCTGTCCGTCCGTCCGTCCGAGTCGCAAAGGCTCCGAAACTACAAGAGCTAGAGACTCGCGGTTTTTTGCATGTTGTCATGTATGGTCTGGAGGGTGGTGGAACCACTTTGGTTTTTCCGGAAAACTGCCTGGGGGGTAATTAAGGGGGTTTTTCCCGTTGTATGAAAGTTCCATATACTTCGTCCGATTGGGCTGAATTTTGGATATGTTAAACAACACGTCAAATCTAGCAAATCATAGAACACATGTTTGCCTCTATCACTTAAGGGGGTGGGATGAGAGGCCTCTGAAGGGGGGAAAAATTTAGTTGCTCCGATTGAGCTGAAATTCAGAATAGTCATGTAAAATGACAAAGTAAGTAACTTTTGTTTCGGGTCATGGTCTCAAAAATTTAAAATAACGGACTCTGGGGGTCAATAAGTGGCCACCCAAGACTTCCCTTGGCGAACATGAGGGCAAAATTTCAAATTCTACCGATTGAGCTGAAACTTTGGCAACTCTTAGATGGTATTAAATCCAGCAAAAAACAGCCCTACAGTTAGTCTCTACGACCTAAGAATGTAGAGCTGAGGGCTCCGAAATCCCGTAAGAGGCGAAAATTTGCCATCTCCAGTTTAGCTGAAACTTGGGCAAATGTTGGATAACATTAAATTTGGTAAAATATCCTTCTACATTAAGGCTCTATGGCCTTGGGGATCAAAGTCAGGGGTTCAGTGGTGAAATTTGGGAAAAATATTTTCACTTGGACCCAACTTTACAACAAAGCGAATTGAAAATGCACTCAAATGCGTTCGTCCCCGACTAAGCTTTAAACATGTTTTAACCTTATTTAAAATTTTTCAACCCCTTTGAACCCTTGAGGGGCTTCCAAAACACCCAAAAAAAAGTCCTCTTTTTGGGTGAAAAAATTCAAAAAGCCAACTCCAGTAAATCCAATTAAACTAGGCTCGTCACGTCGTGACACAGAGACTTTCTAACAAATTAATTATGGATGAAAATGATGAAACTCACTCAGAATATTTCGCTGTGATGGCAAAAGTAACTTGACTGCTACGGAGGTCTCTCCAATACTGATATACTTTCGGGTTGCCTGTCATAAAAAACATCCTGCCCTGAATATCACAACTAATTTTCTGCCCGGGCTGAAAACTGAACCAAAACGCCTTTCTAAACCGAAAGAACATTCCCTTCCATCTTCATTAGCCTCTTATGCTCACATTCCGAGCATCGCAGTAGATTAATGTCTTGTTTCACCACCCGTAAACCTGTCCCATTCATCAATGGATTCGAAGAGCTACCGTACTCGTTGCCACACGTCGTCAGGTAGGTGTTGAGCACTTCATGGCATGAAAAATAATATGCGGCATAAATTCCTATCAAAACCCTCATGCTGAAAGGCTGATGATGCCTAATGCGAATTGAAATGCAGATAATCGGTGGATATTTATAACCCCGGTGTTTGTAGTTTACAGTAATGACAGCATTATTGTCAAATAAATTAGTAGCAACAACCGAGGTAATCGTTTATTGCCGCTGAGCCGTGTGAGATCGAGCATTGAGATGCCTACTTTGTAGCGTGAGGGGCTCGTCTGATGAAGTCTTTTGTCGTGCGGGGATCAGACATCAAAAACCAGCCGGGTTACGATACTGTCAACTTTATTAAAAGCACTTTATTATTTATACAATTTTAATCACAATGGCGACAAATTTATGTTGTGTGAATCGTTACATTTCGTTTCTTTCTGTTACTTCTTACACTCTAGGAGTATTTTATAAAATACAAAAAGGTTATTCACGATTTTATGAAATTGAAAGAGACACAAAATGAATGGATGGAATGGGATGAGCGCGTTTTGAAAGGCCTGGAGGCCGAGTCTGGGATGGGAACAGTGTTTCTTATGCGCTACGATAAATGGTTTCGTCTGGTAACTTCGAAGATAATACTGAAAGCACATTTGACAGTGACCTTGGGAAAAATGAGGGCTGAAAAGCGAGATGGCAATGAAGTGAATGATATGTAGGAACTAAGAGAGGAAAGTTCGGGTCAGGAAGGCTTAGAAAATAAATAAAATAATGCTGCATCAGCACCAACAATTGAGTTGTCTCTAATCTACGCTCTAGCTCTTACAATCTTATCCACACGTCGTCCGAGCGCCTCACTTCTTGGTCCTCCGTGGAGGCAAGTACTCTCGCGTCGGGGGCTGCGCGCCTCCGGGCTGTCCAGTGGGTCGTCCGGCAGCTGGGTAGCCAGTGGGAACGTCTCCAGCGACGCCTCCGGGGAAGGGAGTGGATCCGAAGGCGGGAGGGGGGTAGCTCTGGGAAGGCGGGCCTGTGGGAGCTCGGGAGGGGAATCCAGTGCCGGGGAAGCCGGGGGCGGAGGCGCCGGGGAAGGCAGGGCCGGAGGGGGCAGTGGGTCCAGAGGGGGGTCGGACTCCAGGGGCGGATCCTGGGAAGCCAGCACCGGAGCCTGGGAAAGCGGGGCCGGAGGGAGCAGCGCTGGGACGACCTCCGAAGCCGCCAGTGGGTCCGCTGGGAGCAATGGCGCCTACTGGACCGCCCTGACCCTGTCCTTGGGTGGGAGGAGCGCCGGTCTGCGAGTAGTCGTAGATGTTGGCGTTATTGCCGAACAAGCTGGGGGCCGAGTTGCAGTCAAACTGGTTCCACCACACGCAGACGAGATGCTCCTGGCTGAAGATCGTTCCGTTGGGACAGAGGAAGTCGAAGGTGCGGTTGAGGGCGCAGATGTGGAAGACCTGGCACTGGGCCTCGACGTCGGCGTAGTAGCCCGGGAACTGCTGCTGGTTGCAGTCGAAGGAGGTCTTGGGGATCTCGGAGAAGATCGGGTAGTCCTGGCCTGGCTCTCCGGGGATGGCCGAGTAGTCACCACCCTCGTATTGGCCATCATCTCCGGATCCCGAGCCTCCTGGTCCAGCCTGGGCTCCGGGGCCTCCTGGAGCTGAGCCTCCGAATCCGGGTCCAGCAGATGGGCGCTGAGCTCCTCCGAAACCGGGGCCGGATGGAGGACGTTGAGCAGGTCCAGTTGGGGGTCGAACGGCGCCTCCAGGAGCTCCTCCGAAGCCGGGAGTGGGAGCTGAAGGTTCAAAAGTTCATTAGAAAAGTTCACTGAGAAAGCCTCCTGGTTACATCCCTGGCTGTTTTCCAAACCAGCTTCAAAGATTTTCAACTCAAACAGACTGACAAATGGATAAAAATCAAGTCAAATTGGATCAAGCAAAATCAGTGATAAAGCTTAAGAATTAATTTTAAAATGAAAGTTAATGAGTTCAGGTCATTAAATTTTCAACAAGAGTACTTACGACATCAGCCGTTCTAAGCGTTTTAAAAACTAACCCATAAGCTTTATTTAAATTTATACAAACTACAACATACTGAATTTCAGCTGAATTGGATGTAATTTGAGGAACTTTCATATAAACCTAATACCCCCCCCCCCCCCATAGCCTCCCCAAAGGGGTTGGGAGTAAAAATTGTCAGACAGACAATTTTTTCCAAAACATTGGAAGCCTTACCTGGGGTGAAGCCTCCAGGTGTCGAGCCTCCAGGGAAGCCTCCGAATCCGGGAGCACTTCCGGGATACCCAGCGTCCTGCTCCTGGGGTCCTGCAGAGGGGAATCCACCAGCAGTGGGGGGAGTCCCTGGTCGACCAGCCGGTGGGAACCCGCCTCCGAATCCGGCGGTGGGCGGGAAGGCAGCTCCTCCTTGGGGTCGTCCTGAGGGGTATCCGGCCGCTGGGGTCGTGGGGAAGCCTCCTGCCGTGGGTCCTCCGAAGCCTGGGGTCGTGCCACCGCCTCCCAGTCCCACCTCGGGCCTGTCATAGTTGTAGCCGTTCTGCGCCTGAGGGAGTCGAAATTTGTCTCACGTGAACTTTTTGCGAGCATTAAGGTCTTACCCATGATGTTCTGGAGACGGCGAGCAACACTGCAATGGCGAGAAAATGAGTTAATTATCTTCATTATTACGTGTGCAAAGTCACAGTTTTGCAAGCAATCGCAACTTTGTCTCTTTATATTAGGCTTTGCTCAATCTTCTGCGAACTTGATTGTTACTCGTGTTTCCGAGAGATTCAATGAGAATGAGCTTGAACTCAATTGCCATCGGCTTCGGAAGACATAACTCGCGCACGCAGAAGGTCTCGCGAACGAAATTGATATGCAGCACCTGTCCCAGAGCCATCGGTCAGGGGGTCAGCGAGACGTAAGCGCACGTAAGACATGTCGTGAAACAATTATAAATATTAATGAGACAACTCGGCTTTCATCTCTCTCCCCGTCTATAATTATTTAACGATTTTGTAAAACAATAGTTCGAGCTATAATTTACGAGGGAATTAACCAATTTTGACAGTCAACAGTTACTTTTGGGCTGGAAGGTGAAAAAAAACTTTGCATAAGTTAGCTCAAAACGTGGCTCATGTGTGCAAATGAGCCCCTAAGCCTCGATTGAGCTACATTGAATAACATTCGGATGCTAATAGTCGCGATTTTGGGGGCTTTTGAGTGACATAAGTTGGCACTCGCCGGAAAAACGTTCCATTTTCGCGGTCCCACGCCCACAGAAACACGCCAGTCGCGTTCCAGCTGCACTGAATCACTCAAGATCCATGTTAACGAGATAATCGGTGCGATTAGTGATTTATAATCTCGGCTGAATGCTAATTTAGGGCCCCATCGTCGGAAATATCCGATGGAGAAGAGGAAAAAGTGGAGGTGAGGGGTCAGACGATGAATTGCTTTACATAATTCCGCAGATTAGCTAATTTGCGCCAAAATGGGCGGAGCTTGGACGCGAGCATAAAAATTTGCATCAAACGAGGCGATGAGTGCGTGCTGCCGAAAATAAATAGACGGCTGACGGCCCGCGAGACTCGGGTCAGGAGTCGCGACTCATTAGCCACGGCTGTCTGGGCTTCTTGACCCCATTTCGAGACCTCTTATCAAGCGCTGACAGGAACTAAATTGAATTTACGATGAGCACGATGCGGCTATCTTCTATCTCGGTGCTGCAAACCCGTCAGAACGGCTTGTTTATTGCCCCAGCTGGATCCGACTCATCGCCCAGCCCGTAATCAGAAAACCTCACCTCAAACCCGACTCGTAAACGACCAAATGATCTTTTTATGGCTGGCAATCTATCGGCAGCGGCAGCGAGACTGCTCAGTTAAGTGTTTTAATAACAATCAATTGTTTCTCTTTCGGGCTCTTATGTAAGCTGGGGGCTTCTGCGACGCCAGTCCGTCTCGCTGCCCATTTTAGAACCTTGGGAAGACGCGAGTGTTGCACCAACTCAGCCACATTGGCGTCTCATGACTTATTGCATTATTTTTTTTTTTCCAGTTTTCATGTTCACCTTTACCTCCTCTCCAAAAGGTGTAAATGCGCTTTTTGAGCCGATATTTATGAGGTGCAAGGCAGTAAGCAGCCCATTATTAAAACATAGAATGATTGAAACGCTCAGGGATTATATAATGATGAGTTGCAGCTGCGCTAGCATAGAATGTGGTAGCGATCTTCATTACGGCTCATTATGCCTCCGATGCATTGGCACACATTTATTGATCATGATCGTGTTTTGTTGTAAAAGCAACAATGTACGGGACCGAGCTCGTCAAGAGGGGCTTCATTTATCAGCGCTCCGAGTGGATTTTTGTGAAGGTTGAAGCTCTCAAGGAATCTTCACGATTTCTATGTTAATTGTGGAATCTCGTTTCACAGCTGCTCATGAGGCTTTCCTGAGCTAATTTTCTAAGCTCGAACAGTCACATTAGGGCCTCCTAGGTCCTTGTTGAATTGCTCAAAATTTATAGACTTTATTTTTAGAGACTTTATTTTTAGAGGCTCTATTTTTAGAGCCTCTATGTTTAGAGCCTCAAAGGTCCTCTGAGAGACTTAAAGGTTCTTTTTTAGAGCCTCAAAGTTTCAAATAAAGAGCCTCTATTTTTAGTGCTTCAATTTTCAGAGCCTCAATTTTTAAGCCTTAGTTTTTAAAGCCTTAAAGGTCAACGTTCAGAGCCTCTATTTTTGGTGCTTCAATTTCTAGAGCAATAGCATTTCAAGCCTTTATTTTTAGAGCCTCAAAGGTCCATGTTAGAACCTTCAAGACCCACAAAGATCCTCACTTACCAATCAATAGAGACAACTTCTGCATGTCGTTGATGCTGAGATGCGGTTTAAATTGAAACTGAGATAACTCTAAAATATGCAAAACAAATCCTTTTAGTATCGAGTCCTTGGGAATCCTTTTAAGTACTCGCAAGCCAGAGTATTCACTAGCACTAGCACATAGTCACAGAACACCACTCACCTCGCCTGTGGACGAGTTTTAAAACTTTTTGTGAGTAAAAAAGTTGAGTAAGTAAAACAAAGTCTGAAAAGGGACTGAGCTCAGCATCCAATTTCCATTTGTATTTATACCCGATCGCAATGGAAACTATTGCTTTGTGCCATTGTCGCTGTCGAGCCACAGAGCATATACATGAGACGTCCGAAAAGTGCAGCAGCAACATCTGTACATGTGGCATATACTTTTCCTTTTTGCCATACGGCACAGCTACGAGAGAAGCCACCCACCAGCCAGCCGTTCATTCCGGGCAAATTCATTCAGCTCGACGGTTCACTCGCTCTCGGGCAGCATCTTCAGCGACTATTGAGCTTGCAATATTGAAAATTATTGTTTCGGAAGAATCTGCAATCGATCTGCTATTGTTCGAGCCACATGTGCCTTAATTAGCACACACATATCTGGGGCCACACAAAAGCAATCAGAGTGGAAAATTTAAATTCTTCTCTCAGGTCTCTTTCTCGGCATCAAGTGAGGTGCAGACTTCCAGCGATAGGGCGAATTTGGTAACGCAACAATGCGAGAGGCTCGCTACGTGAACGTTTGGCCAGAAGCAAAGATCCGAGATTCAATTGTGCGGACATGTGGGTTAATTTCCTGCAGGAAGTTCAACCAATTAGTGGATTGGAAAGGCAGTGATCGCTGCTGGGCTGCTGGCAGGGGGGTCAAAAGGGTCATTTTTGGCAATGGCACATTTTTTGGCCGAACGAGTAATTGACACCTCAATTGAGTGCCCGCAATTTCTCACGAACTTATTGAAATCAACCTTTTATCGCGTCTCAATCGAGTGTCCGAGAGCTGGCACAATAGAGAACGCAGAAAGTGGCTTCCTGAGTCAGTTCGTGGGTTTCGTAATTTATTGCGCGATAACCCGACATGTCATCCCCCCAATCGAGGCTGTAAATCGCGCAATTGTGCGCGCAAATCGCACTCCAGATCATGTGTTTGTGATCTTCGACTTCAATAATGGCATAAGGAATTACGTGACGGGCCCAGTTATGCTCTTAGACACGCCACCTGCTTGTTCTTCCCCGTTTTAGAAGAAGTGGGCTCACAAAACGGCTCTGACGTGTCGCACGAAATGTCAATTAGCCGATCTCGGCGGGAGGTTGCGCATGATTGTGGGTGAAGATGAGTCGAGTGACCTTTTCCTTTGAGCTCCAAGGTTCCTCCGCTACTTTGTGGCACATTATCGCAAATCGGGGCCCAAAATGGGGGCAATTGGCTGGGCGAAAGGGTCGCTTAATTGCCTAGCATAGCGAGAGCCTTGAGAAGAGCCATTCAAATGCACTCATGATACCGCTCCAAGTTTCGCAATCGCCCGATCTAACGCACGCATGCTTTGCCAATTCCCGCTACCATAATTCCTTATTTGCATGCTCACATTCGCCTCTAATTATCGCACTCGATTTCGTCTTCAAATCGCTCCAATCATCATCTCGCACAGAACACATGTTGTGCTCAATGAGCCGAAGCAATATCGCGTTATGATCTAATGCGAGCTCTTCAGACTTGCAGTTGATGTAATTGATGTGGCATTTACATCAATCACTACTGCTTCGGTGATCTGACTCACAAGGCCGTGGATTCACCTGCACTAGACTCGGTCACACCCCCAGCCCTGGGAAAGTAAGAGGTGAAGTCACGGCTTAGATCACACTTTCGGTTTCGATTGTCGTGCGTCATTTCTTCCTTCGTACACCAGAGACGTGAGCTAATTACGGCCCCAAAGTGTTTTGCAAACCTGTCAAATGGTGGCAGAGGAGACAATGGGCTTCGCACAAGCATCTAACAATATCTCACTTTCATCTCCATCGCCAAAACGTGAGACTTTTCGGTAATTCGGGGCTCCCGAGTGCACCTAATTGCTTCTATTCGGCCGAAAAACTGGAACTTTTATTTCTGTTGGATGGATTCGGTTTCTCAGGGTTTAGTGACCTCGTGTTGGTTCACTTTCAAATACTGTCGAGGCTTCTACATCCAGTATCCAAGGTACACATTTTATTTCTTGGCTTTAGAACAACATTATGGCTCTCTCTAGAACTTTTTGGAACTCTTCAGAACCTTGATGAGCTTTAGAAGAAAATGTTGGCTTCAAAAATACTTCTTTTCGAAGATTCCAAAGACCATTCTTCTAACAAACTTTATTTGAATAATTTTGATAAAATGTTGAACTTCAGAAGGTCTCTTTTAGAAGCTTCCAGGAGTCGCTGTGGGCTGTAAAATAAAATTTTTCTCCATCAAGTTTACTTAAAGTTTTTTTTTTAGCTCCACAAAATAATTTTAAAATTTTCTACTTGACAAATTTAAATTTTCAGAGCCCCCAAATTTTAACTGAAAAAGTCAGAAGTCAGTGAACTATCTCCTAAACAGCTAAAAAAAGAGGATCAACAGAATTTCTCTTCGACCTCATCAGAGCTTATGCAAAACGGCGTTACGTCAGCCTCTCAGTCTTATCAATCACTTGCTGCTCTTTCTAGTGCCTCTTCACAGTAATTAAAAACGAATTTCAATGGGAAAAAAGTCTCGTCCCACTTACGCGTAAGATGATTTATGTGTCTCAAAATGTGTGTCATGTTTACACGATCCCAACCTGCCCCAACATCCGAATAATTTCTCCCGAACACCCGGCCCGTTTAACTAATTGTCAGCACTAATTATGGGTCTCTATCCCCACGCTTAGATAACTAATCGGCTCACGGGTTAGGCCGATTGGCACGCCGATGTGATTTCGCACGGAGAGCACGAAATATAATGTCTCAATCTGCCTCCAACGCCGACATGTTGCGCGAGTCAGGTGCCATTGGTGCTTTCAAATGTGCTCACAAATGTGTCCAATTGGGGTGTGAGGGGCAAGGAAGAGCCCCCGAGCCATTGCATGTCCGAAACGTGCCGCATTTTGAAATCCAAAGTGTTCAAGGTAGCTCAATTACTGCGCATTTTGACACATTAGAGGCCGTTTTGTAAGCCAGAGTCTTTTCTGTGGGGCCCAGAACTCAAAGAACTGCCTCCGTGGAAACATGAGAAACTAAACCGACGATAATCCGCTTTGGAGCCCGCAAAAGCGGTCGCTAGGGTTTGTGCAAGTTTTCAATTTGTAATTTGAGATATTTTAAAAAGGAAAGAGAGTATTTATGGATAAGAAAACTTCAATAAAATATTAGGAATTAAATATTTACTTATATTTAAGCCTTTGTATTCAACCAAAAAAGGTAATTCATTCCTTTCAAAAATCTTCGTCATGTTAAAAAAACATTTTGACTCCTGTTTTTTATCGTAAAGAGTCTTATTTTGACTTTTATGTACTGCACACTTGTTTCTCTCCAGCTCTAAGGAGGTTAAGGACTTGAACTTTAACTTAGATATAAATTTTCCAACACCAGAAAATTATGAAAAATATTTAAACAATTTTTAGAAGCTCTAGCGGCCGCTTCTGTGAACTTTGAGACTCCATATCGCTGACTTAATCGACTTCGTTGCACATTTATGCAAATATGCTGGTCCCATAAAACATAACTCACATGCTAATGACTAAATAATGAACATGTGATAGACCCATGACTCAGCAGCTCGCTCGGAACACACACAAAGGGTGCTTCAGTGCTGACACAAAAACCATATGATATTTCAATAATGCCTCATTGCTACCGACCAATCGTCGAGCGGCCAAAAGTCAACAAGGCGCGCGATAATGATGATGATGGGTTGCAGCTCCTCGTTCGCCTTGATATTTCTCTCGGCGGGAAAGCTCTCTCGACGTGAGTGCGGAAAATCCTTGGCCCAGCCGCATCGGAAGCCGATTTCGCGCCCGATTAGCCTCCTCGAAACAATAGCGGCTGGGTGCAAGGGAAGAGAACGGAGCGCAGCCGATACAAAGTGAAACAAAGAGTCAATTTTCAATTTGCAAACAACATGCAAATCACCTCCAATCACTCTCGACAGCACAGCACTGCAAGGGATTCACACACGAAGACGACGCAAATTGCGGCCCGCGGAGATCTCCTCAGAAGGCACTTTTATGCGCAATTGTTGTGAACAATTTTGATATGCGCTTGTAATTAAAGCAGAGGTTGCACGGAGGTTAATTATGTTCCTCCTCGCCTTCTTTCCAGTGGTGGTTCTAGTTTTGAAATCAGGGATGGCTGAAACCAAAAATGGGCCCCTTGTAAAAACCTTTGAAATTTTTTTTGAAAAAAATCAACCCAATGTTTTCTGTGAAAAAATATATCAAAAGCTCACTTCTCGTTCGTCTTTTTTCTCGTAAAACAAACGATATTTTTGGTGATGATTATAAGGTTTTAAAATTTTTTTATGAAACTGAAAAAAACATTTGAATTGAAATCACAAGAATAAAGCATTTTTACTAGTTTACGGAGACAAAGAATTGCCCCTTTTGAAGCCCTTTCAGCTTAGGGTCTTAATTAATGTTAGGGTTTTGGAACTACATGTCTTCACCTTTAAAAAAAACGCCAAAGGCCAAATGCAGCACTCACTTCAATTTGAATTTTCCTTTTACGAGTTTCAGGCAATTTTTTTTAAATTACTGGGACGACCCCAGCCATCTCATAGGACCGCCACTGCTTCTTCCCTCCTCGTGACACAGAACACACGATTATTTTTCTGACAAATTCAAATTCCAATGATGGAGCGTATCCCGCTTGATTGAAATTGATCTTGCTCGGCGGCTTGCCAGCGAACAAATTGGTTCTGCAATGCCACAATCGTAGGATCATCAACATATCAACATGTCACAACATAATTATTAGAAGCTCCGTACTTTGTTGCGCCCGACCCCGACTCGAGACGAGGCGTGCGGTGTCTGTTTCGCGAAATTGGGCAACATTCAGCACTCGATCTGTAACACTGCATGCAAATATGAACCAGTATGCTACTTTGTAAGCTCTTCATCGAACTGGGGATTCTATTTCTCGGGGCTCGGGTGATGCAAAAATGTGATTAGGCGATATTTCGTGCGCAGCAGGTATACGAGGCGGCCTCATGGTGTCATCAGTAATGCTTTTTGGCGTGGAGACAGTCGTGATGCGGGCCCAAGGGATTAAGTTTCATTAGCTGGGGCCCAAAAGAGCTCAGAAGTGGAGTGAAAACAAAGGGATTATCTCTTGCTTCACTCCGATGAGCCACTTTATTTTTATATGAAGTGTTGTGAGTCGAGTTTTTGGGCCTTTTTCTTGTTGACGAATTTCAGTGGTTTTTATTTCACTGGGAAATAAATTCATGCTTAAAAACTTGACTCAAAGCATTATGTTGACCTGAACTTTGAATTGTTCGACGATGTTAAATTTTGGAGTCCCTTTAAATTTAAATAAAATGGTGTCTCTCAATTCACTCATTTTCTTTACGGATAAATTATGTCTCCTAATTTACCAAATAATCACTTTTCTAAAACTTTACTTGTCAAAATGATTATTTGATAGACACTAGTGTAGAAAAGACCACAATTTTTCAGGAAATAATCTATCAATGGCATTAATAGAAAAAATTAAAGCAAAGCTCGTGGGCCCATTAAAAGGGACCTAAATAATTTTTGAAAAACAACTAAAATAAAATCAGCAAGTTTCCTAGCTTTCTAGGATGCCAAAAGTCCCCCTCTGATGCAAGAAAAAGCGCCGCTTAAGCGCGCTCCACCACGAGCCTAAAGTGAATGTTTCGTCACGGCAAATTTGAATGCAGTACGCGATGATATCAATCCATTGCCATTGCATTCGCATCTGCTGCGGCGTAAATCATCGCGGTGTCATAACATTCTGGAAACGCGAGAGCTGGAGACTGCAAAAAATCAATATCCATCATTAAAGTGCCGTGGAGCTGCCATTGCCGCCTGCAGGCCATAAATAGCTCTTTAAAGTAAAACGATAACCATTATCATTATGAATAAACGCAAAGCCATAATTATAATCGCCTCCATAAACGCCACAAATTGATTTTCCCATTCAGAATTCGCGAACGAGGTGCATGTGACCCAAATAACGCACTTTGACCGCTCCAATCAAGCGGAGAGGCAACGCAAACATCTCAATTCTCGATCCACACAATTTAATTAACTCCGGAGCTGTCATCGAGACGACGGCCCGGCACCTGGCACCTGAGTAACGCAAGTCTCGAACGTGAGCGCTCCTAGTAAGTCGCGCTGCATGAATGTATCTCGACTCTCGACAGAAGACAATAAGCTAATGGGGATGTTGCGCAAATCTCCGAGTGCGAAGTGGCGCGCGTGAACTGTACTGACTTCGGATATCTGCGATTTCCTGCCAAAAGTTTATGAGAGACCAAACGGTTCAAGGTTGTGCCGCAATTTCGGTGCTCCAAACTCATAAATCTTGTCGCTCGCGAAGATCGTGAGACGATGAGCGAGCCGCACATGCACACGGCAAACTTGAATGTCATCCGTTTGGTGCTTAATTGTTCGCAATAAAAATAATGTAATGTGAGCAGTAGCGGGTCTGGCTTTCCATTTACAGCGCGCAGTGAGATGCCTGATATTGACTGCTAATTGCGATGATGCTGCATAACTAGAACGAGTCGCGGGCTCGGACGAAAAGATGCCAAGGTGAGACGCTGTGCTGCAGCGAAGATTCATGGGAATGGCTCCGGAGACACTCCTAATTGTTTAACTGAGTCAGATGCTGTCAATTAGCCGGTGATGAGAGGTCTTTGGGGGTCACTTGGAGCCAGATAAGCTAGTTAGTGCTCTCATTAGTAGTAGGGTTTAAAAGGCACTAATTTTTTCATGAAACTCAAACTTTATTCCATCAGCTAAAAGGGTCTAGTTCACAGAAGACTAAAGTTACGAAACTTTTCTGAAAAAAAATTATCAAGAAAAAGGTTCAAAATTTAACGAGCATGAAAATTGGATTTTTGACGATTAAAAAAATATGTATCTTATGTTCTAAGTTTCTTCCTCTTATTTTAACTTCTATGCAGACAATTAAAAATTTTAGAAAACCGTAAAAAATCTTCTAAATTTTAATTTCCTAAAAAAATATATTCACCAGAGGCGTAGCTGGAATCGGTAGAAACTAAGCTTCTTAAATACCATGTTAAAAAAAGGCTCCTTACTTCAATTGTGGGCCAAAAATCGGGAAAAGGGTTTCGTTACGGCCTTTGAAATTTATTTGCGAGTCTAAAATGCCCTCAATCATGTCTGTACGTTCATTTTCTGATTTCTGAACATCTTCTTTTTTGAACCAATAAAACAGAAATTGGCCTTAATCAGCTATTTCTGAACCAATTTAAATCGTTCAAAGTGCTAAGAAAATTTTCTAGGGAGCAGAAGAACGATTTAGAATCACTGTCACCCCCCGGGAACTATTGGCGATAGTTCGGCTCCGCCTCAAAAATCATGTTTGGGGAAGCAGAAGAATGTTTTAGAATCATCTTCTGCACCCTGGAAGCCCTAAAATTAGCTCCGCCTTGCCCCTAGATATTAACTCAGGAGGTCTCAGCTTATTTGATATCTCTTTATCCATCCCAATAGGGTGAAGTAAAAGAAACTTGACTCAATATCCTCACCAAGTCTTAACTAAAGGTTAGTTCAAAGTTCAATAAACTCAACGTCAAGAAGATGGAAGTGACTATAATAAATTAACTTCCTCACCGAAATGAAGCCAGAAGTGGGTTCAAAAGTCCCCTAACAACTCAATGAGCTCAAAAGTGGGTTGCTAGCCTCCTAGAAACCCAATTTCCATAATCACTTAACCCAGCCGAGAATCAGCATAACAACTTGACCCGGTGCCACTCATAAATTACATATACCTGGGCTACTTGTCACTACGAGCCGGCCCCTCGACGAGCTCCCAGTCGAGTGCGCACACGATGATTAATGAGCAAGACTCAGGTAGCTATAGAGCTGACCGAAGCAATTAGCGAGAGCACTTGCTACGCATCCTGGTGGCGCGTCCCGGCCCGAACTCTGGTGGCGCAATTTCCGAACGGGCATGCGCTTATGTAAAAGAGAAACAAGCGAGACGAATCGAGAATTGAGCCAAGTACCATCATTTGCGATGAGTTATGAGCAGACACGAGAGCAAAGGTGCATCTGAGCCTTACTTGGAGTTCACGTACGTAATTAAATATGTGCGATTATTGTTATTTTATGTTGTGCAAACAACACAATCGCATAATTGTTGCCTGCGCTGGGCACAGAGATCATCGAGATTGCGAGGGGAATATTTATGGGCATGTGAAGGGATGACTTGTCCGGCTGTCATGTAAAGTTACTCATTTCTGAACCTTTCTTGGACCTTTCTTGTCATTGAAACAGAACCTCACGTCGATGTTTTGCTCTTTTTAGAAAAATCGTTAAAAACTTACGTTGTGATATATTTCCTTAAATTTATTTTTAATCTTTAACTAATGATTTGATATTAATTTTAAAAAAATAAGGACGTCAATATCTCAAAGGACCTTAAAGATAAAATTTTTCAAAAATGAGCTTAAAAGTATTCTTCTCATTAAGCCCATCTTTGAAAAAGTGCACTCCCAAGGTCGTTTAAGATATTTAATTATATTTTCAAAAATAACATCAATGTATAAGTAGCATGTTAAAAATAAAGATTTAAAAAAATAGTTTAATTCGAACCAAAATTCAAACAATTGATTTTGTGAAAAACGAGGTGAAAAATAGTCAGCTTAGTAACGCAACTCCCGCCCGGAAAAGTTATGGGCTGACCTGCTTGCGAATTTGCATTCGATCCGACTCGTTAGGTAACGAAACAAAGTACATCCAAGCCGATGTAGTTCAATTTCCATGCACTTGCCATCCCTAACACACATTCCACGCTCGATTGATCTGCATCGATTTCACATTAATTACGTCTTCGAGTCGTCGCGCAATACAAACACCGCAAAAACGGCTGTTAAAATGTCAAAGTAAAAGTTATCTCAGCGCACTACATTTCTACAGCCCCAGCCGTAATTAATTGGTCTGACTGCGGCTTATTCAACGACTTGGTCTCCTCACGACTTCGGTCCGTACTCAAATTCGCGCTCGAGCTTCGATGTTCGCGCGCATCTCCACATGCTCCATGTTGGTTTTTGAGCTATTCAAGCTGCAAGACAATAAAGTATGTGAATGTGACATTCAACAGTTCTTCTTGGATTTTATCGCACCGACGACATCAAACATTTATATTTAGTATATTTCGTCAACGGCCGCCGCGCCGAACCGAACAATTGCAATGCATTCAATAGTCATTGATTTTTTTCGCTGCCTCATGTGGCATCGAACTGAGCGGCGACCAAGAAGTGAAGTAACAAGTACAACACATACTCGTATTGTTGACAAGACAGGCGATCTTCTATCCGATATGCGTCGTTTGAAGGTGAAAAGACGCAGCTAAGCTCAAGGAGGTGATCCGGCACAGAGGTGGTTCAAGAGGAAATTGTACAAATGGACATGTTTTAGAGTTGACAAGCTTTTATTAATTTTGGAAAATTCTCTTCAGAGAACATTCTTTTGACAATTTTTGATGACTTTCTTAACATTATTTTTAAATATTTTAAAAAGATAGATTTTAACGGAAACCTAGTTTTTCAAACAAATTTTTTAATGGTTCAAAATTTTTTAAATTAAAAAAAATTGTTAAAATAATTTTGGGTTCATTGACCTTGTTAAGATAGAATTTTCTTGTCAAGAATTGTTGATGGTTCCGAAATTCTCAAAATAAAAATGACCAAGATTTTCGTGCACTACCTATCGAACCAAAGGTAATTTTGGGAACCAGAACTATCTGAAATCATAAAAGGACCAATTTTGTCATTGATTTTGTTTAATTAAAATTTTTCTCTTATAGCCTCTTTTCACGGTACCAAATTATATTAAAATATTAATGGAATTTGGTTTTTCGTACATTACTTATGAAATCAGAGGCAATTTCACCTGGCAGAAACCTCCTTTCACCTTTCCAAAATTTTTAAATAAAATTGAAAACGGCCACTGGTATCATTGGCTTTTTAAGTCAGATTTTTTCGTTGTTAATCTTTCGATCTTCGAATTCTACAAAAAGTTTTTTGATCAGAATGTTTTTGCTAAACAAGGACCTTAAATTTTGAACCCCCACCTCAGATGGGTTTTCCCATGACCCAGCCTTGCCACTCCAGGAAATGAGACATCAATAGAACAATGTAACGAGCTTTATATTGTTCTGGTGACGATCTCTAAATTGGCTGTGTGACATTAGACGAGAAGATTGAGATGCTATCGGCGCCAGGACCACACGTGTGAGGTTCTTCCGACTCGCCGAACGACCTCCCGTCACCACTTACGACACTCCTCGGGTCATCATTTGTTATTTCCGCCGATACCGCGACGTCTCTCCAAATCCCCAAATTCCGTCAGCACGCATTACCGCACTACTCACATAATAATGCGGCCCCTATCTGGCACTCTCTCACAACAATAGGGCATACTCGTAAAGATGAAATGTTCCTAATCAGCTACATTATGCCGAATGCCACCCAATTTCGAGAATTCACGTTGCCCAACGTTTTCGATTGATTAAATTTGCAAAATGACTCCGATTCCGCAACTCTCCTAAGCTCTAGCTCTCGGCCTAATGTGCGGCTTTAGACAACCAGAATATGATACCACGAGCTGGAATTTTTCCAATCCATTTCATCTTGATCATTTTGCGCGCGCGACGTTATGACACTCGAGACGCGGCGACTTTTCGCAGCACGACCCCGCCGGATTATTGTCTTATGCTTCTCACAATCGCCAATTTATTTTGTACCTTTTACCAACGAGATACAGATTGGACAGTAAGCCTTCAAACGGTGACGTCTGCTACCAGGTGAGTGGATGTTTTGCAAGAAGTGTCGCACATGCATGCTCTGCACTGCTCCAAAGACCTCAATTACTATTTTATGCTGAATGTTTCTAAATCGCACAGATTTTATGCAAATAAATGTGTGTCTGAGCCGCAAGAGAATGTTATTTTCGTCGTTTTATAGCACATCACATTTATTTATATCTTTATGCAAAAATAATGGGCAGAGCCCGGATAGTAATGCAGTGTTATGCATCTTAAATTTTATGAGTATATTTTGAAAAAAAAATGCTAATTAAAAAAAATAGGGATAAAGAAATTCCCAAAAATTCTATTAGCATCCTTCACCCAGAGATGAATTGCCCCAGTCATTTTTAAAATTCAAATGACAGTTCAAAAGAAGGTTTTAAGGTGTTTTTAAAAAATGAGATAGATTTTTGATTTTATTCGATACAAAACTATAAATACTGAGGCCATTTTTAACGTGATAACTCGGTCACAAAGAAGTCCAAAATTCAAATAGCCTGTTGCCAGAATTGCAAAAATTTATCCAAGCCATTTTGAAGTAGAAAACTCAGTTCTTCTCTGCAAGACTTGTGATTGTGTTGATTCAGATAAAAACTTGTTCATTCAGGAAAGAATCTGAAACATGTTAAAAGTAAATTAAGGCTCTCTAGAATAGAAAAAGGTGATTCTAGTTCAACTTAAGGAATGTTGATAGCGAATATTTCAGCCTTTTAGCACAGGACTATCCGGCCTCTAATAATGTGCATCACACGTACGAAACGAAAAACACATTTTGATGCAACCAGATTATCATTTCTGCCGCTTTTTTGTGCCAACTCGCCTCTCATGGAATTAGAATGTGAACTGGAGTGTGCGAGTGATGCAAAGTATTGTGCATCCAGGCCGTTGGGGCAATCTGTTCCGGCTCCACCCCGGCCGTCCCTCACGTGCTGCCGCTCCCAGTTGCGGAAGAAATTGCCTCACTTGCCGCTTCTCTCTCGCACCTCTCGCAAGTCCCATGGAGCATAAAGGTCAAGCAGTAAATGGGTTATGGGCACAATGAAACCAGTGAACCGTGCAATTTCTAGTTCAAGTGATGCATACTGGTGCTGCCAGCTAGATGCACGTCGCGTCGCTCTGACGGGCATCAAATGTTGCCTTTTCAGCTAAAGCTGCAGTTTGCCGCTTTGCAAAAATCGGGTTCGTTGCTTGCAATAATGTTGAGCTCTTTCGTGTAAAAATGGATCAAATGGTTTGTTTGCGCCTTGGGCGAGTGAAATCAGGTTCGTTGCTTCTAGCGTTGAACTCTTTTGTATTAAAATTATCCCAGGCTTACTTTTAACAGTTTTGAGGCGCTAAGAATGAAGATTGTGCTTTACATTTTTGAAAAAAATATTCTAAGATACTAAAAACTTAGGTTCGTCGCTTTAAATATTGAGCTCTTTTGTATAAGAAAATTTTTATTTTTTATCTGGTTTATTGTTTAATTTCTTTAAATGTGAAGCGTCGCACAATGAAACAAATGGGTACAAAAATTCCTGGAGGCTCCTTTTAAAGAAAATCTTTTTTAAAACAAATAATTTTTTTTTGAAAAAACTTGACCACTACAAATTTTTTCATTTTGTTCAAAACACCAATAAAAACCATTTGAAAAAATGGCCACCATTTTGTAACAATTATTTTAAACAAATTTACTTAAAATTTTCGATTTTTGGCTTAGTTCGTTTTTGTTTCTAAATTTTTCTTTTTGTTGAAGAAAAACGCCAGGTTCGTCGCTTCACCTCCCCAGCTCTTTCTTACCTGGAGGGATGCCCGAGCCGTACGAGTCATCTTCACCACCAGCCGCGTTTTGCAATGTTTGGATACATGATGATGGTAATTGTAGCACACTCAGGCAGCTCGTTAGCTGGACGATCCGCACTTCTTCGGGCCAGCGAGCTCTGTTTGCGTTGCAATTTGTCTGCACCAGCGCTGGCGATGAGACGGAGAAAAAGATGATTAAGATGATAAACTATAAATTGTAATTTTATTACGTGTATTTCTGCGGTCGTTCTAGTTGCAATCACTCTGCATTTCTATGTGTTAGCCGGGCTACGATAATTATTGCATCAAGTGCCATCGTTGCATCACTCTGGAAGTCGCCAGTAATGAAGTGACTTTTTATTATAATTTTCGCTCTTTTACGACAAACTCACGGTTGTTCTACTTTTTTTATGAAATTCTATGTTGCGAACCTGGGCAAGATTGACACGATTCTTATTCATCGACGGCGACCTCAACTTGAAGCGTGAAACCCATTGAGCTCATTTTCGATTCCCATCACGCTGCTGCTTATTCTCGTCGCGTCGCCAGCGCATCGATCACATAAATTTTGCCAACATATTTGCATTATTTTATTAATTTTGCACACAAAAGATCCAGTTTGCGATGGGCTTTAAAAGTTTTATTGGTCTATTGGGTTCGCCAGTGCTCAGATGCGTTTTATTGGGCTTTTTATTAGGTGTTTATTTCGTCATTTATAGCTGCTCGTTATGCCGTGTTCAAGGAGATGATTTACGGAGCTCTGAGGAGGCCTTGGGAAAGCTTTCTGGCTCTGGAATTCCATCAAAATGCTGACATTCCTCCGGACAAAGCAAAAACCACAGTCAGCGAGGGCTCTGGCTTCCAAAAGGTACAGAAAAGTCGGTCAAAAGCTCTACCTCAAGAGCGAAAAGGTCGAGAGAACGAGGCAGAAGCTGAAGCTTCGGGGACTCGTCACCGACTTGTGGGTGTTTTCCACCTTCTTCGCCACCCTGAACGTGCTGGTTCTTGGAATCCGGGACAAAAACGTCTTCTTCAGCACTGAGATGGTCGAAAACACCTTCATCAAGCCTAGCATCGACGGAATCGACCTGATGAGCGTCGACTCCTTTGGCAAGCTGGTCCAGTACCTAAACGACACTCTTCTGGTGAATCTGCACCTTCGTGAGTCCTTCATACAGTTCTGTTTCATCTCACTAAAAGCCTTCCAGCTCGTGAAAGGAACCTGGAACTCGCGGTTTCGAATGAAGGCTGGATTAGCGGGTACACGGCAAAGCTCCTGAGTGTCGCGTCGCTCCGTCAGATCAGGGTAGCCGACGAAGAGTGCCCGAGAAAGTCCCTGGCCCACTCGAAGCTCTGTCAGCCACCGTTTCGGAACAACCGGGACAGGAAGAGCTACTTCCCGAAATGGAGACTGGACTCCGAAGGCAACTTCTCTCGGAGAATTCTCGGGCCCTGGAGGTACTCAGAGGACTTTTCCCCTCCCCTCTTCGCAAACGACCACCTCCACTTCGGCGGGGGTTACGTGGCTCATCTCGGTAGGTCCTTCAACGCTTCCCGCAGAACCTTGGACTTCCTGCTCACCAACAACTGGCTCGACTCCCACACGCGAGTTCTCTTCGTAGAATTCTGCCTCTACAATGCCGACGCGGATGTTTTCAACGTGGTTCACCTGATTTTCGAGAGCAACGCCGTAGGACGAGTCTTCCCCCACTTCTACATCCAGACCGTCAAGCTCCTCTTCAACTTCTCAGCGATGTCGAGCTTCTTCATCTCCATGTTCGTCCTTTTCGTGCTCCTTACCTTTGGCTTCCTGCTCAAAATCCTCCTCAAGCTCGTCCAGATGAGGCTCAAGGAGTACTTTTCGTGCGTCTGGAACGTTATAGACCTCCTAATTGTGGTCCTGAGCTACGGTCTCATCTGGTTATTCATCGAACGCAACGCCTATGTCGACAGGCTCCTGCTGAGGCTGAAGAAAACCAAGAACAAAGAGTTTGTCAGCTTCGCAGCGGCCGCGACTTTCGACAACCTCGTGGCCACCATGACCTCCATTCTCATCTGTGTGGCCACAATTCGGCTCTGGAAGATTCTGCAGATCTTCCCTGTCTTCAGTCTCTTCACGAAAACACTCTCAAAGTCCAGGAAGCCCCTCCTATCCTGCCTCATTCTGGTCGCCATTTTCTTCATCGGACACGGAGGCTGCACGTTTCTGGTCAACGGAGACCACTCTGAGATCCTGCACAACCTTCAGTCAGTGATTCCGGCCCTTCTAGCGGTGGCTTTCGGGTTCGAGCCCTTTGAGGTCGAGAACTTCATGTTTGGAGGGGAGATTTTCGGGGAGCTTCTGGTGGTTCTGATGCTCGTGGCAGTCACTATTTACCTCCTTAACATGATGATCACCGTGCTGATTTTCTACTTCAAGAAGACCAAGAACGAGGAGCGTCAGCGACAGAAGAGCTACACGATTGGCGACTTTATTCACGAAAAGTTGGGGAAATGGTGGCCCAGAGTGGAGCCCTCTGAAGATGACCTTGAGAAGCCAGAGCCCCTTGAGATTTCAGCCAAGAGATGGAAGAACTTTCGCAAGTGTCTGGAAGCCCAGCTCCAGGCCTTGAAGGAGCTTAGGAAGTCGAGAAAAGAAAATGATGGGAAAATCGAGAAATTGCTCACGTTGCAAGCTGAGTCCTTTACGATGAACATAAGAGTCTCAGTTCAAAATAAATAAATGCACTTTATTAAAATTCCTCTACAATCTTCCTGAATACTTCCACCTGTGTCGCCTCGTGCCGCACCTTGTTCAGTCTGTACAGAACGGGGCAGTCGAGCGAGATGCAGCTGGTATCGGTGACTCGACCACAGCAGGACTGGCAGACCTGGAAGCACCTCCTTAAAATAGTCAGCTCCTTAAAAATACAAAAACTCACGCTCTCGATGTCCCTCAAGCTCCTTTCCAGCCTGTGAGCCAGCAGACTTAGTCCGATTACAGCCTGCTGAGGCTTCTGTCGACACTCAAGGCACAGTCCCCCCTTGCTGGCCTGTCTCCCGCAGTCCACGAGGCAGCTGGCGGTCGTGAAGTACTGCGCTATCGTGCTCTTCTTGTAGCTGCAGCTCGGCACCGCCTCAGGGTTGGCGTCGGCTCTGTTCAGCTGCATCTTCCGAGGCAGCTTCTCGTACCACTCCCGGACGTCTGCTCCAATCAGCAGGAGACAGCGGTTCAGGGGTGGAATGATGACCTTCTCGATGTAGTAGGTCGAGTTAATCTTGAGCCCCTTGTCCGTCAGCAGCTCGTAGGGACTTCGGACGAGCCGAATGAGGGGCAAACCTGGAGGTCCGTTGGCTACCACGAAGGGAACTCGCTCGCCACTTAGGGGCACGGCTCGAGGGTCCTTCTGGATCCACTTGCGGGTCAGCTCGAGGGCAGGAACGCACGCTGTTGGCTTGTATCCCTTGATTCCACGGAACTCCTTCGCGAAAATCAGGTCCTGGAGGCTCATTTCGTCGTTCAGGACCTTCGTGAGCTGTCGATTGATGTACTTCTTGACGGCACTCACGTCGAAGGTCTCGAACAGGACTCTCAGGGTCTTCTCGAGGAGCTTCTGGACCGCCGGACACCCGTCTCTGCGGACCGTCTCGATGCCCTTGGCCTCGTACACGGGCTCCTTCTGGTCCGGAGTCTCGTACATGTAGCCCACGTACCGCTTCTTGGTCTGCAGGATGCACGGCTGGTAGACCTTCTCGAGCTTCAGCTTCACTGGGGTCGGGTTGGCGTTCGTCACGGCGTCTGCTATTTCCTGTCCTATCTTGAAAGCAGTAGCTCTGTCTCTTCCTGAAAACCCTCTGTAGTCTCAGAAGTCCCGAAAATGTGCTTCACTTACCTGGAACCAGGACGAAAAGGGAGTCTGTGTCACCATAAACGACCTTCACTCGCCAAGATTGGTTCTCTTCCACCATTTTTATGGCTCGTTCGAGGGTTTCGCGGCCCTTGCTCACCACGCTGTCACCTACCTGGAGAGAGAAAATGAGGAAAATTGGGCAAAAATTTCGCAAAATAACCGAGAAAAACTGATAAAAAGTTTTCTCGATTTTCAGATAATTTGTTTCTCTTGAAGAACAACAGAGCTGCTGGAAAAACCTAAAAATTGCCGGAATAACTTCAGCTCTATCGGGAAGAACTTCTGATCCACCGGTAAGAACTTCGGATCCACCGGGAAGAACTTCGGATCCACCGTAAAAACTTCAGATTTGACATAAAAGTGGTTGTCACGGCTGATCTGAAGTTGTTCCAGCGAATAATCAAAATATTGGTGACAAAAAGAAGCTCACCTCAACACAAGGCATTCGTCCACTGAAGTTGGCGGCCGTGTACCCGTAAGTCACGTTGGCGATGAGCTTCAACCCCAGTTGTCTCGAGTGCAGGACCCTCTGGAGCACCTTGTTTTCCTTGTGAACCTTCATGGACTGCTTCACCATCAGCCGCGTGTCCAGGATCTCTTTCAGCATCTGAGGCAGCACGCCTTTGCGCACCTCTGGGGTCACAAACGCCGCGCCACACGGCGACACTGTAAAGTTTTCCTCCTCCACGATCTTCTTCAGCACCTCTGGAGGTATTTTGAGGGTCGTGGCGCCAAACTCAAACTCCGATTTGGTCCCGAGATGATGAACTCGCCCGAGACACGTGGAGAAGCAGTAGTTGTAGGCGATGATGACGCTCGGGTAGAGACTCTGGAAGTCCAGGACTATCACTGGGTCCGAGTACAGCTTCGACTGCGGCTCCAGGATGAGCGGGAGGTACTCGGGAGCCTTCATGACGGCTCTCTGATTGACGCTCGGGGACACAGAGACGTAGTTCCGGGGCTTTGTGAGTCTCATCATCATGCTCTCGACTCGGAACTGCGACCCACGACTCAGCACTTCGAAGAACTGGATGCCGAAGAGCTTGGCCAGCTCACAGGTCCGGCCGATCAGGTCCAGGGTACTGAGGATCTCGAGAGTCTTCTCGACCCTAAAGAGGCTATTCTCGACCGCTATCCAGACTTTTGGACCCCTCCACATCTCCGTCAGGACTCTGTGCGAGTAGAGAGGGTGTCGGTGGTGCAGGATGTGAAAGCAAATGTTCTCAAAGGAGTAGGAGGTCAGCGCTATCTCGTGCCTCAGGAGCCTCCAGACGTTCAGGAGGATACGGCCCCTGATCTGGATGTCTATCTCGTACTCCCTGTCGCCTCCTGCGCCCATGTCCTCGTCCACGGGGGCCACATGGACGTTTCCCTCCTTTCCTGACGGCAGAACCCGCGACAGCAGGCTCAGCATGTCGAGCTCCAACACCGCCCCTCGCTCTATGAGATACCCCCATGACGCCCTCTCGATCTCGTACCCCGAGAGGATGTCCGGGTCCCACTTGCCCACGAGCTCCAGGAAGCTCTGAAACAGCTGCCGCTCGTCCTCGACCACAAGGATGTCGGCCTGGAACCCGGATCTGCGGAAGACGTTTCGCTGGAGGTCGTTTAGGCCCTGCACTATGATGCCCACGGTGTGCTGCTGCAGCTCCGACTTGGGGATGTCGTTGATGATGCGGTAGAAGACGGCTTCCACGGGGTCCTGGGCGGGGTCTGGCAGCAGGTCTCCCCGCGTAGAGACGTGCAGGTCCACGTTCATGATCGTCAGGTACGTGTGCTCGCACTTGGCGTTCACGGACTTGAGGTTCTCGAGCTCCCTATGGAAGCTCTGGGTGTTTTCCAGCAGTGAGCAGCTGAAATCCAGGGTGTTGTTCAGGTTCAGCTTCCCACGACTCCTCTCATCGAGGTACCTGTTGACGGTGGAGTTCGAAATCGAGTTGTTGCTCTCCTGGGAACTCACACCTGGACCCGATTTTTCAGAGTCCGACTTGGGAGCTGGGCTCTCTGCCAGCAACCTCGACCGTCTCAGACTCTTTCTGCGAGACAGCGAAAGCCTCATTTTCCGACGGGCTACGTAACTGAAGAGCGGGGAAGGGCCTGGTGTCTCTTTGGTGAGATCGTTCGGCGAGTCTTCCATCTCCAAACTAGACGGGCTAGCACTCGTCACGTTGAAGTCGAACTTGGGAACCAGATGCTGCTTCTTTGGAGATGGATTCTCGTCTTCAACTGGAGGAGCGTGGATTGGCACCTCTCGCTTGTGCCTTACCGGACTCTCCTCGTCCTCTTGCACGCATTTCCGAGCCTGAAGCCAGATCCTGGCCTCTCTGGCCGTCGGAGGCTTGAAGGCAGGTGTTATCACGATGGCTTCCTCGTCCGTCAGATACTGGTTGACGTTGATTTTCGAGACGTTGCTGACTAGGCCCTCTATGGCTCTTTCTCTGATCCGAGTGAGGGCTGGCTTTCCCTCTTTCACGCAGCTCTCGAACTCTGGAAGGCCCAACAGACTGCTGGAGCCGATTTGGAGGCTCTCTAGCTTGTAGTGGCCCTCCCTCCCGATCTCCTTCTTCTTCGTTACGTCGGAAAAGTCACTGTAGATCGGAACTTTGGGCTCCTGCTCCGGGATTCCGAAGTGGTGGAGTGAATCCAGAACTTCCTGGAAAGAAGGGGCGCTTTTGTGCGGCTCAATCACGATAGGTCCTTCATTTTGGGGCTCCTGGGTTTTCATGTCGAGGTCGAATAGGTCTTCTTCGGAATGATCTGAGTAGAAGTCGTCGAAGATCAGAGTCTTGTCGTAGAAACTGTGAATCATGGTGTCTTCTAGGTCCTCCTCGCTCGGAGACAGACTCACTCTTGTGGGACCAGCTGCATCTGGAGATGAAAAAGTTCCTGGAATCTCCCGTTTTGGAGACAGCCTCTCTCTTGAGGGACCAGCTACTGGATCAACTGGCTTGGGAGGTAAAAATGGTACTGGAATTTCCTTGTTCAGTTTAAGGCTCCCTTTTGAAGGACCAGCAACTGGTTCAACTGAGGGACCAGCTACTGGGTTAAGGCTCATTCTTGAAGGACCAGCAACTGCCTCGTGAAGTAAAGAAGAAGAAGGTCCTGGGTTTTCCCTCTTCGGGATTAGACTCACTTTTGAAGGACCAGCTACAGCTTCAACGGGCTCAGAGGAATGTTCAGGCACTGAAGAACCAGCTTCTTGTTCTTCTGGCTCAAAAGGCTTCAATCTGAAATTTGAGTTCCCATCATACATTTTTCAAGGAAAATTTTGTACTCACATCACGTTGCATTTCTTGAACAGAAAAGTTTCCTTGGGACTAATCCAGGCCAAGTCCTTCATCTCCGGCTTCTTCTTGGAGCTCCTCGTGACTCGCTTACTCGTAGGGCTGTCGGTGATCCCATCCAGCTGGTCAAAGTACAGATCCGAGTTCTGAGTCTCCGAGCTGGAATGAAACGACATTCAAATTCCCAACGAACTTTCCCTCGCTTCGCATCAGCTGACTTCTGTCAAAGTTCAAGTTCCCACTTCCCATGTGAGATCGTCATAGAAACTCCGCATTTATTTACCCCCGCAAAATAACCGCAGAACGCTCACAAAATGGTGACGGAAGACCAGGAAGCTCCCACAAAGCAGTGGTGCGTCAATCTGCAGGCTCAGGACCGCATGACGAGACAGACCTGCCTGAAGCAGATGCTGGACTTCTTTGAGGGAGACCCGCCGAACGTCGAAGCCCTCTACGAAGATCTCTACCTCCACCTACTCAAGGCCTACTCGGACAAGTTCGAGGTCTGCCGGTCTCTCGCGGCCTCCGTAGTCTCAGCAGTTCTCCGAAATCTCCCCCAGAACAGCAAGTACCTCGAGTATCTCGCAGAAGTCATCGCTAAGCGGCTCGTCCCCATCGAGATCGTGGAGGAGAGTGAGGAACTGCGGCTTCAGCTGGTGACGCAGGTGAAGGAGCTCGTGGTCAAGTTTAAGAGCGACTCCGAGGACCTCATTCTGAAGGCTTACAACGACCTCGTCGACATTCTCGTCAGGACCACGAAGGACCCCTTTCCCGCGATCCAGAAGGAGAGCTGCGACGTGGTCCTGCTGCTAGCCAACGCCACTCCCAGCTTCCACTACCGAGCTGAGGCCCTCGTCAAGCCCATCAGTCTCATGCTCTTTCATCGGTACTCTGCCAACAGAATCGCCGCCATCGAGACCCTCTCGGTGAGTTTTTCTCCCTTCTACATTCTTGAGACGCTCTCGAATTCTCCCTCCAGGTCATCGCCCTGCACATCCACACCAACAACGACTGCGTAGGGAACCTCATAATGGACCTCTCAAAGCTCCTGCTGGACTCTGTCCCTAATGTGAGACGTGAGTGCGGCCGAGCTGGCGTCCGGCTGGGCCTCGAGCTGCGGGATCGCTACTCCCACTTCAGCAAGATTCTTCCCCTGATCCTTTGCTGCCTCACAGACGACATAGAAGACGTCCAGAAGGAGATCCAGGCGGGTTGGACGAAGGTGGGGCAGCAGTACTACGAGGAGAACGAAGAGGAGACGAAGCAGTACCTCCTGGCGGACTCTCAGCCCGAGAACTACCCCCGAGACCTCCAGAGACCCTCCTTCGGGTGCCGCTATCTCGTCCAGAGAAACCTTCAGGTCGTCAACGTCATCCTGCACGAGATGGAGGACTTCAAGGAGGAGGTGAGGCTCCACTCGGCGAGGCTCCTCCGACAAGTCGTGATCCACAGCGAGAAGCAGTTCGCGACTCAGCTCGTGGACGCATACGCCGTTCTCGCGAAAACCTGCAACGACCCCGAGAAAATCGTGGCTGCCGAAGCCATGATCATAGCCCTGTACCTCGGAGCCCTGCTGGAGTACCAGGCGTGGGGAAAGCACGCTCGAGACCAGCTCCAGAAGCACCCCAACCTCGGCAACCTCAAGTGCTTCACAGCAATGTTTACGGCCGCTGGGAATGAGAAGCGCCAGGACCTCGAGGAGGTCTCGAGGATCCTCACCGACTCGGCCATTTGTCAAAGTCAGAAGCCCGAGTACCAGACGCAACTCCTGGAGCTGTGTGGAGTCCTGACGGAGGGCCTCATCTGCAACCAGGCCTCAGGGACGCAAGCCTCGACCGAGAGAAACCTCTACTGCGTCGTCATGAAGGTGAAGGCCCTCGCTTCCGACCCCGAGATCAACCTGCAGGGCAAGGAGGTGGTATCCAAGCTCGCTACGCTGACCTACGCGTCCGAACTTCATCTCCACGAGCGCCACCTGGCGTTTCTACTCGACCAGATCGTCGGACTGGACCTCGAAACTCAGGACCTGTCCGAGCCCGTGGTGCTCCTGAGCGGCTTCGTGAGGCTTTGCGGGCTCAACTCCAAGAACATCGGTCTTTTCCAGCCCAAGATCATCCAGGCTCTGAAGTGCGGGAGTCCGGACAGCCGAGTCTCGCTCTTTGCTGCGATCGCCGAGGGCATTCTGACCTGGAAGTCGGCGAACCCCGAGACGCTAGAAGAAAAGGACGAAGCACAGAAGATCAAGGGGTTTGTCCAGGAGGTCCTCTTCCCGTACCTGGTCTGGAACGCGGGTCGTAGTGCCGAGACCGTCCGCACAATGGCCACCGCGAGTCTCTGTGCCACCGCTCAGGGCGTCCCAGAGTCGATATCGAGCACCCTAGTCGCTCTTCACACCACCCAGATCCTCCCCCTCATCGAGGACAACGCCGTCAAGACGCGCTTCAACGCTCTCAGGACCCTCTTCTGCGCTGGCCCGATTCCCGTGGATCAGTTCAAGCCCCTGATCTTCATGGTGCTCTCGAGACTCGATGACGCCTCGGCGGACGTCAGGGAAATCGCTGCTAGACTCCTGGGACACTTGGAGCCGACCGAAAAGGAGGGTCTGGAGACGACGCTGGACCAAGTTATTGAGAGAATGGTCCTGCACCTCGAGATCCCCGAGCAGAAACTGGTCCAGCACCTCATCTCCTCCCTGAAGCAGCTCGAAAAGGTGCACCCGGAGGTCTACAAGAAGCAGATGGACGCCATTCCAGCAAACCACAGAGCCAGGAAGCTTCTGTCAGAGTAGCTCTAGATTTAATAAAAGCTTTTTGAGAAACTCACGGTGGCTCGTCGACGACTATCGTGAAGTCCAGCTCCTCGTCACTCAGCTCGTTGGTCTCGTCCTCCTTCCCCTGAGATACTTTCGGCAGCTCAGCTTGGGTCAGAGGGGCCAGGGTGCTGTCGAGCTCCACTCCTGTGTCCTCCTCCAGCTCCTTCATGACCGCCAGCATCTCCAAGTCTTCGGCCTCCACTGAAACAAACTTGTTAAAATTTCGAAATGAAAAGAGAAGACTTCGCACGGGTCAAGTCATGGGGTTTCTGAGTCAGGCTCGCCACCAGCTCCTCGTTCACGATGGTCCCGTCGAGGTCCGTCTCTGTATTGGAGCTCTTCTGGGAGACTTCTTCCTCGCTCTGGGTCTGCTGGGCCATGCGATGCTTCAGCATGTCCCGATAGAACCTGTCGCTCTCGGTCGCATTCTCGTAGAGCCTGACTTGCGAGGGAGGTGGCTCGAGCTGGGAGATGCTCTCAAAGTCCCTCCGAATTCTCTCGTCCTCCCAGATGGTGCTGATGCCCGGATTCCCGTACCCCGAGCTCGTCTGCTGGGTCAGAAGGAGTCGATTCAGGATGTGAACTGACAGAATGTCCACCTCCAGTGCCGTGCTCGTGACTTTCTTCAGACTCTCGAGACCGTCCTGAGTTCTGTAGAGAAGCAGCTCCGAGGGCACGAAGAGCTGGCTCATGCCGTACAGGTTGTGGTCTATGAGGAACTGCAGCACGTACGGGATGTGGCTCTCGTGGGGCTGGAAGGACCTTCCCATGACGGCGCCCCCTAGCAGCAGGTTCGCCACTCGTCTCACTAGCCCGGGGTTGTAGAGGTGGATCCGCAGAAACTTCTCCTCCGACTTGTGGTACCCATAGAAGGAGCTGAAATTTTGGCGCTTAAACAAGACATCGAGGTTCAAAAACTTTCCTTACGTTCCCTTCACCAGGGAGACCCTGAAGACGTGCTGTCTCGAGCCTCCTCCCAGCGAGATGTTGATGGCCTTGTCGAGGCTGGAGGCTAGCGTGAGGATGTACGAGTTGAGGTCGCTGCAGCTGGTGTCTTGGAAGGGAATGTAGACGTGAGGAAAGACTCCGTGGACGTGGACGCAGATTTTGGCGCCATCTTTGTTGCTCCCGAAGACCCTAATCACGGGCACCTGCAGTGAAATCGTTAGAGAGATTCTACTTAGGGCAGCACTCACAGTTTTTATCAGGCAGCTCTGGAGCTCCGAGTAGCAAGGATCGAGTCCCTGGACCGGCTTAGCGAGGTAGTAGTCGATTGTCACTATCCTGATGGCCTCCACGGATTTCTCGTCCTCACTCTCCATGACTTCGAGGCTCGTTTGAGATATTTCATCACAAAAAAAGCCGGGAGGGTTTTTGGCGAACTTGCGAAATTTTGAACCGACCAGCTGACGAGGTGTCAAAGACACATGATCGGAAGACGTAAACAAACCGAGTCATTAATTTTTCATCGCGTACCAATTTCGCTGATTCAATCGTCGAAACGGAGCCAAAGATGCACAGATTCGCTCTCGAGTGATCGATAGAAGGAAACGAACGAGTCCCGGCCGAAAACGCGTCACCAGGGCTATTTTTAGGGCTCGCAGAAAATGCCACAACGAGATTCGGAATCCTAAAAATATCCTCATCTCTGCGCCTCATTGTGCAATGCGATGCATATGAGTTCCTTGTCGTCAGACACCACCACCAACGCTACTTCAGATCAATACGACTTTACGAACCTAATCGACCACCTTTACCTTCAACTGAGTGAGTATTTCAGAGCCGCCCTGGAGCACCTCCTGATAATCTCCCTCGCCTACATCTGCCTGAGCTGCGTGCTCTACTGGCTGGTGTTCCAATGGCGTCAGTACCAGACCCGCCTGCCTGTCGCCAAGCGCGTGCTGATAGTCACAGCCCATCCCGACGACGAGTGCATGTTCTTCGGTCCCACCATTCTGGCGCTCACACGCCGTCCGGACTGCCGCGTCTTTGTGCTGTGTCTCTCGAATGGAAACCACGACAGACAGGGTCACTTGCGTCGCCAGGAGCTGTGGGACTCGTGTCAGGCTCTCCGCATTGACAAGGGGGACGTCACGATGCTGAATGTGACGCATCTCCAGGACGACCCGAATGTGGAGTGGAAGGTCGAGCTGGTGGCCCAAATCGTACTTAAGCACATTGAGATGCTGGACATTGAGCTCCTCGTGACCTTTGACAAGAACGGGGTCAGCAGCCACCCCAACCACTGTGCCATTTTCTACGCGACCGCGTCTCTGTGTTTCAGCAACCTCATCCCTAGAGGTGAGTTCTTGGCTCCCAGAAGCTCTAGAGGCACTGACATCGTTGTCTTTCAGGTTGCAAAGTCCTTACTCTCGAGTCTGTCAATTTGTTTCGCAAATACATATCTCTCTTCGACTTGCCCATCAGCCTGCTCATGTCCACCCACTGGTGAGTCTTGTGGATTTTTATTTCAAATTTTTACTCAAGAAACTTTCTTTAAAATACTTAAGAAGACGTTGAAATTGTTGTAAAGATTTTCAGGGTCACTTTTTTGACCCAATTTTCGAAGGCCAATTTTTTGGAATTTTTTCCACGTTGTTTTTACAGACTTTTGTTCTTCCTCTTCTATTAAGGAAGAGCCAAGTCTTTTAAAATATCATTAAAAAATTTCTCGACAACTTGACTCCCAATTTTAACATTTTTGGCCCGAAAAATTTAAAAACGACTTTCTCAAAGTTTCAGAGCTCGTTTTTTCAACAAAAATACCTTCACTGACTTTTCAAGAATTAAAAATCCCTTTCCATTGCAGGTCGGTCATTTCGTGGGCAGAGCGAGCTGTAGTCCAAAAAGCAATGCAACAGCACAGATCCCAGATGCTGTGGTTCCGGAAGCTCTACATCATCTTTAGTCGTTACATGCTCATCAATTCGTTGCGCGAGATAAACCTAGCAGAGGTTGAGTTCGAGATAATCGAGTCATAGTCGCCGATCAAAATAAGGGCCTTATATTATTTCTCCGACAGGAATTCGCTATAAGCTAGACTTTTTTTTCTCGATTTCCAAAGTTTATTTATTTACTTTCATTGACACTTGAACAGATTATATATTGCAATATGTAAGGGGCTGTTCACATATTACGTCACGGTCCAAGGGGGGGGGGGGGGTGTCGTCCGCTCCGTGACAGTCAGTACAAACTCAAGTACTGTTATATAGGACAAACCGTGACAGAGGGGGGGGTGGGGGTCGAAAATCTCGATTTTCACCGTTACGTAATATGTGAACAGGCCCTAAGACACACGACCTGACAACAGTTCACGGGTCTCCCGGGACTCTCAGCTTTACCTCAACATGTCAACCATTGATTTTAGTGCAATTGATATAACTTTAATTCGAGCAACAATATTTCTTAATAAATCCTTTAATTCCAGTACTTTATGGCTTTTGGAGCTTCAGCACGAAGAGGTGCTCCCCGATGATCCTTCGCTCCATGAATATGCACCCCCTGAATCCCAGTTTACGCGTTTCCTCCAAAACCCCCTTCGGATCGTTCTCCTTGAGAAGCAGCAGGTAGAAAACTCCCCCTGGAGCCAGGACCCTCCCGACGTCCCTGAGCAGCTTGTCCACGATTTCGCGTCCTCCGAGTCCCCCAGCCCACGTCCCAACGATGCTCTGGCTGCTGCTCTTGACCTCGGCTTCAAAATCCTCGCTCTCGTCAACCCTCGTGGGGACGTAGGGCGGGTTAAAGAGCAGCATGTCTATGGAATGGTCGCGAAAGCCCCCCAGGAGATCCATGTTCACTAAATCTACGCGAACCCCGTTGCGTTTGGCGGTGCGGTGAGAGATTTGGCAAGCGAAAGGAGAGATGTCCACCCCCATGCAAAACGCGCGGGTGTGCTTGGCTAAAGCAGTTACGATAACCCCTGACCCCGGCCCCAGTTCAACGATTACCCCGAAATCACGCGACCTGATGAAGTCCAGGTCCTTTTCTAGAGCATCCAGAAGCAGAAAACTGTCCTCTGCAGGCTCGTAGACGTGCTCGTAGTCGGACGAGGTGAGATGGCTGATATCTGGGGTCTCCATAGCGGCTCCTACCGAAGCCCCTCGCGCTCCAGCTGCCGGTTCTTGGCCTCGATCTGATTGTGCAGGATGCACAGTCGGTCCTGGGAGTTCTGCAGAATGTTCAGGATCACCGTCACCCGGTGCTTGATGTTTATCAGCTTGGACACGTAGATGTCAATGTCCTGGCGCTCGCCAGACCTCCGCGAGATTTGGTGGCACTCGGCCAGGGTCTTCTGCAGCTGGCGATTAAGCTCGTACTGTGACAGCCGGGTGTTCTTCACCTTCTCCTCGAGGTCGTCCACGATAGGCTTCAGCAGACGGAGAAAGCCCTCCTTCAAAGGGAAAAGTTGAAAATGGGGTTTTCAGTCATCGATTTTCTTACAGCCAATATGTCTCTCCGCGGATTGTCGTAGTTCTCGGTGTTCGTGTCAGTCTCGCTGTCTGTGCACTCACTGATCATTATTGACGGCAAAAGGGCCTCTCAGGCGGTCGCTTTGGCCCAAATTTGATTTTTTCAAGGATAATTTTCCACTGCGATTTGATTTGTTTGGGTTTTTCTCTTACCTGTCAAAGTCAGCTGATTGATGTTTACGTTGAGAAAAACACGCTGAAAAATTCAACTCCGCCACAGAATATGAGCGAAGAAGTAGAGGACCAGGATTTCCGCAGCCAGATCTCCAGCATGCCTCTGGAGCAGGTCATGAAGCTGAAATCCGAGCTAGGAGCCTCCAACTTCAACGAGGTCGTGTTGGGCAAGAAGAAGCAGAAACGGAGACCGCCACAACTCAGCAGACCTCCCGAAAACTCGGACGACGAGGCCCCAATGGAGATGAGCTCCAAGGTGCGAGTAAAGGGGTTGGGGAAACAGAAGGTTCGTCCCACAGGCCCCAGAGTTCGGGACCCCCGATTCGACAGCCGGTGTGGGGAATTCAAGAGCCACAAATTCCGGGAGAACTTCGAGTTCGTGTTCGACATGAAGCAGTCGGAGCTGGGTAGTCTGAAGCAGAAACTGCGGGAGACAGAGGATCCAGAGGAGGCCGAGAAGGTCAAGTTCGTGATCCAGAGGACGAAGAACCAGCTGAGGGAGCACAAGAAGCAGATGGAGCTGATCAGGAAGAACAGGGAGGAACGAGAGACGATGGAGCAGGAGGGCAGGAGGCCGCAGTACATGAAGAAGAGGGAGAAGAAGATGACTGAGCTCGTGAGCAAGTTCGTGGAGCTGAAGGAGTCGGGAGGTCTGAAGAGACACATCGAGAAGCGGAACAAGAAGTCGGCCGGGAAGATAAAGAAGAAGATGAATCTGTAGACTACAAAACGCTAACTTTAATAAACTAATGAAGGAAAACTAGGCAGTTCGGAGCATCTTAGCCTCGCGTTTCTCCTGCAGCTCGGCCTTCTGCTGGTCCACCACCTTCTTCCTCTCCTCCAGGAACTCGGCGTACTCCTTGGGGTCCAGGTCTCGCACGATCTCTATGCCGCAGTTCCTTGCCGTGCCCGCGATAGCCCGGCACATCTGCTCGTGGGTCATGAGGGCGTTGATGGGGTCCTGCAGCTTGATGGTCGCGATCTCGTACAGGTGCTTGAGAGTGATCTTCCCCGCCACCTCCTTGGTCGGCCTCATGGCACCTCGCTGGATCCCGGCGGCCTGCTTGAGGAAGAAGACGGCGGGAGGAGTGTTGACTTGCAGCACGTAGCTCCGGTCGGGCTTCACGTAGATCCGGCAGGGAAGGGGCACTCCCTCCTTCATGTCCTTGGTCCTCTCGTTGAAGTCCTTCACGAAGGCGGTGATGTTGATTCCTCGCTGGCCCAGCTGAGGGCCCAGAGGAGGGCCTGCCGAAGCCATGCCTGAAAAATTCCGAAGTTCCTACGAATTCCCACGATAATTCGCTTACCTGAGGGGATGTTGGTGTTGAGTCTCGTGAAGTGGTTCACCTTCTCCACGGCCTTCTTCAGCTGCCGCATTTTCCCTCCCACTTTCGCCATTTTTCCCGAATTTCCCGAGGTGAGTTTTTCGTGTTTATGTGAAGTCGGACGTTGCAGGCTGGGACTCTGGACTTATTTCTCGCTGGGACACTACCCAAAACAAACCATCCAGAAACGATACGAGTCGTGAAGTTGCATGAATTTCTTCTCTAAAAGCCCCCATTTAGTTAGTAAAAGTCCTTAAAAATAGTCTCACTACTCTAAACTAAGCACAAACATCATGGAAATAGACATCAAGCAGCTGGAAGAGGCCTGCTTGCAGTTTTATCGCACCGATGGACGGGATTCTCAGGTAAGAAAATCGCCAATTCCCCCGAAAAATTCCACCGCCCCAAACTAACGATTTCACGTCCCCTTTTGGTCCCTCCAGGCGCAGTGCCATGACTGGCTCACACAAGCCCAGTGCAGCTTCCAGGCGTGGTCGTTCTGCTGGCAGCTGATGCAGATGTCGAAGCCCAGCGAGGTGCAGTTCTTCGGAGCCCAGACCCTCCATGCCAAGCTCATGAAGTGCTGGCACGAAGTTCCCCCCGACATGCAGAACGAGCTCAAGTCGAAGCTCCTGCAGTCCATCGTGACGTACGCCGGAGGTCCCAAGCTCGTCCTCAACCGGCTCTGCATCTCCCTCAGCGCCTTCATCGTCCACACGCTGCATCAGCAGTGGCCCTCGGCCATCGAGGAGGTCATAAACCTCTACAACCCCGCAGTCGATCGAAACACACAAGTCTGGATAATCTTTGAGATCCTCGCAGGAGTCCCAGAGATGGCCACTGCCATCCACGTTTCCGTTCAGAGGGCCGTGGTGCGGCAGGAGATCGCCAAGAGGTCAAATCTCATCATGCACTGCATCGAGCAGTTCGTCAACTCCAAAGTGGAGGGCTCCAGGCTCGAGGAGGCAGACATGCCGGTGCTCCAGAACGCCGCCAAGTGCGCCAAGGAGTGGATCACGAACGCCGGCTTCCCCCTGAACGAGGCCCAGCCCGTGGTGATAGCTCTCCTGAAGCTCATCAAGCGCTGCTACTGGGACGGCGTCAACGAGGGTGACGGCTGCATGAGCTCGGACGAGAGTGAGCTGGCCTGCGCCTGTCTCAAAGCCCTAACCAGCCTCATGATCCAGCCCGACGCCCACAAGTACTCCAACTCTGCTCTCGACATCATGTTGCTCTTCCTTCAGGCCCTCTCAGACATCACACGCACCGAGTGGCGCGAAAACAACCTGAATGAGGATATTGCTTTCAGTATTTACACGCTGCTGATTTCCAGCACTGAGTGCCATTCTCGGTAAGGCTTTTTGTCAATGAAAGTAAGGGTTTAAAAGTAAGGAAATAATTTGGTTTCGAGTCTCAAGATATAAAATTCCAAACACAGTCAAAGCTTCATTTATTTCAAGTAAATTGGGTATTGGTGGAAGCTCGTAAATAAATTACTTAACTGGTGGCATAAAAAGTCCCAACAACGTGTGGTTCTTGACCAACACCGGTTCTAATGAGGCAAATTATGACTTTACCTCGTGACAGAAGTAAAAGTTCGCTATTTCTGGAAGTTCTTGTGAAAGAAAGCAAGGCCCTTTTGTTAATTAAACGATACTCTCTCTTTCAGAGTCATTCTCTCGGGCCTCACCAGCAACTCCCCGACCCACTTTGCGCTGTACGAGCAACTGGTCCAGGAGATCCTCATGTGCACAAACAAGCCCGGCATCTACCCCATCGAGGAGTCCTCCAGCACCCTAGCCATGGGCTTCTGGTACATGCTGCAGGACGAGGTGATCTCGATGGAGAAGCTGGCAGACCGCATGAAGTGTCTCGAAGTCATCAAGCCGGTGTACGAGCACCTTGTTGCGATTCTAGTCCGCAAGAGTCAGCTGCCCCCCGACGACTCCCGGGACCGCTGGTGCGCCGACGACCTCGAAACGTTCCGATGCTACCGCCAGGACATTGCCGACACGCTCTTGTTCTGCCACGAGGTCCTGAACAACCGCATCCTGGAGATCCTGAGCGAGATGCTGGAGGCCGCTCTGGAGGCCGTGAAGGCCAACTTTGACAACTGGATGCCCCTCGAGGCCGTGATACACGCGTTCTGCGCACTGGCGGCCCAGATCGAGGACGACCAGGGGAACCTGCAGATAGCGAGACTCATGGAGGTCCTTAACCAGATCCCGTACGAGAGCATCAACGAAAAAGGTCCTCGGCATGAGTCTCGAGAGTACTCTGCGTTGATACCACTGCTTCAAGCTCTACCCGGTGTACCTGGACCCCGCCATCAGCTCCTTCTGAAGGGTCTTGGGTCCTCGATGTCCTCGCAGGCAACGCTGGGGCTCAAGGACCTCACGAGCGAGTGCCAGCTACAGCTCAAGGAGCACGCTGAGGAGTACCTGGTCCAGTGCCAGCAGATCCTCCTCGCCGGAAATCTCTCGAACTCCGAGTCGGTGCGTCTCATGTACAGCATCGGGAAGCTCATGAGCATGGTCCCGAACGAGACGATCCCCAACTACCTGGACGACATCGTGTCGCCCTGCTTCAAGGAGCTTCAGGCCATCATTCAGCGGAAGGAGACGACGAACCCCGCGCGGATCAGGACAGTCTTCCAGCTGAACATGATCTCGACGCTGTTCTCGTCCCTCAACACGAACCGAATGGGAGGAGGGGTGGAGGATAAGTCGCAAGCCCAGAACCCTCCGCAAGTCCAGCCCATTCTGATCGTGCTGCACAAGACCCTACCGATCCTGAAGGAGGTGTGCGACCTGTGGATCCGCGACACGCAGGTCCTGGAGACGCTCTGCGGGGCAATCCACCACGCCCTCGTGAACCTCATGGACGACATCAAGCCGCTGCTTTCCGACCTCTGTCTCCTCATCCTGGGCATCTTCCAGAACAAGATCGTGCCACCAGCTATCGACATTGCGGCCACAGTAAGTGTCCAGTTTTGAGAATTTCACAGGCTTGAAAAAGGTGGAAAAATAGCAGTTTCTGGGGCTTTCTGGAACCATTTGTTCTTCTAATTTCGCTCTACTCCCATGAATTGCATATCAAAAAATCCGGAAAAGATGTAGTTTCAACATAAATTTTTTTGGTGGGAGAAAATTTTGGCCGTTTTCCCGTAAAAATCTAAAATCTCAATTTTGGCCTAATTCGAAAAACCAGTCTCGGCCTTGTTTGAGGCCTCTCCAGAAAACTGACGTGAAAATTCGGGCTCAGAAACTTTTAAATCTTTCTACAAGACTAAAATGAGCTACCCTGAGGAGTAACGTGGACATTCCGAGAGAAATTCGGCGAAAAGAAGAATCTTCTCCTTAGAATAATTAGTTAACAAGTTGACAATTTATTCAATTTTCTCATAGAAATTTTTTCAAAAATTTTTCTACGGATTTCAAAGGTTGAGAGCTCTAAAAATCAGCGAGATTCCAGACTAAAGCTTCTGAAATTTCAATGAATTCATTTTATCCTTTCAGTGCATCCAGATGTTCTGCCGTGACGAGGAGTTCCAGGTCCTGATGCGCAACATGTTCGTGGAGATCCTTGGTCGCGTCTTCCAGATCCTCGACCAGACACCCGACAACAAGCTATCCGACCACGCCGAGCTTATTGAAACCGTGTACGCTTTCAACGCCAAGCTAGCCAAGAAGTTGCCAATGTTCTACGGCGAGCTGAACGTCGACTGTCCCAAACTAGTTACTTATGGTGAGTCCCCCTCAACCCTAGACTCTCATTTTTAACCCACTTTTTGCAGCCCTGAAGGGAATAATGTTACCAGAGACCGGCCCCATCAAGAAATGTTCCTCGTTCCTTGCGACCTTCACCCGAGAGTCGCGTTCCCAGCCCAACATGGACGAATACGATCCTCGAGAAGGGAGGCGATATCGTGAGGGCCGTGCTCATGTGCATCGCTGGAATAACTCCCCGAGCTCAAATCGACGTCTTTGCCGACGTTCCTCATCTGCCTCAACGCCAAGTATCCCGCAGAGTTTATAGTGTGGCTGCGAGTGCTGACAATCCCGCAGTTTCCCACGGCTTTGGTGAGCGACGAGGAGAAGAACGTGTTTATGCACGCAGTGATAAAGTGAGTTTTGTCCTGAGATGCTTTTCTGGTTCTGGGAATTTTGACTAAATGTTGTTAGGGAAGCTTTTGGGAGAAAATGGGTTAAAAATACTAAATCTTGTTGGATCTGGCTGATTTTGGTGCCTTGTACCAAAAATATATCTGTAGATTGTAGAGAAAAGAATAACCCCTTTTCCACCTGGAAACCGAAATACCTACAGACCCTATGGTCTGAGAGGAAAGTTGAAGAAATTAGGGTTTAAAAACTGGGATATTTTTTAGGTTTTCGAAACAAATAAATTAAGTGACTTTAAGGAAATCTTAAGATGATTGGTTTTACTTATTCCATTGACGAAAAAGTAACAACTTTCTTGCTTCCAGGGAGAAAGTAAACAAGAGGCTCGTGCAGGACCACATCAAGAAGTTCGGGCCAGATGCCGGGGAATCTACGAGGACCAGAGCCACATGCACGCCAAGTACCATCTGACGTAAATCCCGCTTCTGCAGCTGAAAAGTGTGATAAGCAGTTATACGAATTTGTATTTTATTTTCATGACGCCAACTCTGTACTCTAGCACCTAGTTGGGAAATAACAAGATTTTTAAGCCCTGAAGACTCCCACATCGTCGTAACTGTCTACTTGCCGCGTCCGTAGTGAAGCCGATTCCGGGGTTCCTCACCGTGAAGGAGCCCTGAAAGTCCGTCTCGTGATTGATGACCTCGATGTGGATGAAGTCGCTGGAGGTCGAGGAGGAGAAGTCTCCCGTGGGGAAGCTCTGGAAAGACGCGAATGAGGGCGAAAAGGGGCACGAAAGGTACTTACGACGGCGGCCGAAAGACCCAGGACGACCAAGAGTAGCTCTGTCGGGGTTCTCATGTCTACTAAAAGTGCGGAGCGAGTCGACGCGGGTGTTATCTGGCTTCTAAAAATATCTCTGGGCCATTGTGTCGCTTTTTCGGGTCAAAAAGGCAGTTTTTTCCAGAAAAGGTCACATTTCAAAATTTTAATCGCCGCATAAGTTTGTTCTGTATCACAAAGATCCATCTATTCAGGTCAATAGGCTCTCTTCCGTATTCGTACCGTCGTCATTAGCCGTTTCCGCCTCATTAGTCGGCTATCCGCCTCGTAATTAGCCACGTTAGTCGTCGTTGGCGGCAACGTGGTCGTAGTTCCTGCCCCCGTGGCAGTCGAGCCCGCCAAAGTGGTCGTCGTAGGAGGCGCCAGGGTCTCGACTTCCGAGTCAGGATTGACGGTCCCTTGAGTTGTTAGGACGGGGGCTGCTGTGGTAGGAGCTGGAGCTGCTGTAGCGGGAACTGGAGCTGCTGTGGAAGGTACTGGGGCTGCTGTAGCGGGAACTGGAGTTGCTGTAGCTGGACTTGGAGCTGCTGTAGCGGGAACTGGTGGCTCTCGAGCTTCCACTGTCGCCTGAGTAGTCGTTGGAACTGGAGCAGGGACTCGGGTGGTCGAGGAAGCGGGAGCCGGATTTTCAGTGACGGCCTCGTCCGGGACTCTGTTGAGGATGAGAGGAGTCTGGTTCACGGGTCGGTCTGCGCGCTAGGAGGGGCCGGCTGGGGGTTCTGCATCATCGGGTTCGGATCCACGGTGTACATCGGTAGTAGGGCACCCTGGTGGGTGGGTAAAAGCTCCAGAAGCAGCGTAGTCGTACTGTGGGGGCTTCTGGAAGTGCATCTCCTGCCGCAACGACCCAGTCGCGCTGAGCAATGTAGCGCTGCTGAGGTGAGGAGGGCGGGTACTGGTAGGAGGGGTGGTTTTCGGAAGCCTGCACCCACTGAGTCGGGGCCTGGCCGCCCCACTGAGATGGGCCGGGATACTGCTGCGGGTACGGGTGGTGGCCGTAGTTTGGGGGGACCTGCGGAGGGTGGTCCTCTTTCTTGAATATCTTCCAGAACTTGTCGCTGAACTGTCCAGGGAGGGAAGGGTGGGGAAGAATATCACAAAGGGACTTACGGAGCTAAGGGAGAGGGAGAGGAGGAGCAGACAAAGTGTCGAGTCCATGTTCAGATGCAGAATGCAGGCTGCAGACCGATGCGCGACTTATTCATAGACGAGCTAGATCAGACCTCTCAATATGCGATTGTTTGCGCTAATCGATCCCGCAACAGAATGGTGATTGTCGCGGGGCCAAGGTCGGGCTTTTTTCGCCAAAAAACGAAACTCGCCTCAATTGTGACCAATTCAATGCCTCAGTTACTCCAACAACTCCGTCATGAGCGGGCTAATCGTCATCATCTGCCTCGGTCTAGTCACGGGACAGCAGGTCCCAGGCACCAACACGGGCGTCTACGACCCCAGGAACCACAAACTACCGGCTCGGCATGGATCACGAACGGCACCAAGATGGTCGCCACCCAGCGTCCAGCCGCCTACAACTACGGAAACGCCCAGTTTCGCCCACGGCCCCGGGAAACGCCTACAACGGCAACGGACAGGACATTAGTACTCTGCGTTGATACCACTGCTTCGTCAACATTTATCCCGTGAACGGAGTCATCCCTCAGCCGGGAGTCAACGTTTCGGCGTCGAGTTTTGCTTCTGTGAGCGGCTGAAACGTTCAATAAACACTTTTTCTATAAGGTCATTTATTCTCATCCATAAAACGAGTAGTCCATCTCTTCTGAGGAGGACGAGTAGTCCCCCAGCCCCGAATCCTCCGTAGTAGGGCATTTGCGGACGTCTGCGTCGTCTTGAGAACCTCGATCCGAAGCCGTAGTAGTCAAAGTTGCCCCCGCTGTATCTCCTCACGGGTCTTCCTCTGAAGCCGTTGCTGAAGGCCCCGAACGGAACTGCTAGGCCGTAGAGACCCATGGGGTTGCTCTGCATGTTGGAGAAGGCGCTCATCATCATCTGGGGCGTGATGTTCATCATTCCGGGTCTTCCGAACATCTGGGGTCGCTAGAAGGGGTTTAACTTAAGAATAGGGTTCACCGATTCCTGTACCGGTACTTAGCGACCGGTACCGTAGGTCATTTTTGTACTAATTTTCATTAAAACTGTTCATCAAAAATTAAATTAAATTTTGATGGTTTTTTCCGGTACGGGAAATGTTACCGGAGTGTCCAAAAAATTAATTCACTGATTTTTTGTTAAAAACAAGTCGTAAAATAACTGATTTGCGGAATTTCCAGGGTTTTCAAGGCCAAAAAAATGTTAAGTTCAGAATAAAAAACTCTTCAAAGTTCTAACTTCACTATTAAAGAAACGAACGATAGAAGGTTGATGATCTGAAAACCGGCCAAATACCGGTACAGTCAGTACCCTACCCTAGAAGGGTCAGGAAGAGGAACTTACTTGCATCGAGGTGGGAGTCAGGTTGAAGAAAAAGGGGTACCCGAAGTTGGGCATCATTTGAGGGCTGTCGTCGGAGCCTGCAGCCGAAGCATCTGATCCTGAGGCATCGGACCCCGACGCGTCGTCAGCGCTGGGTCCACTCGTGGCGTCATCCTCGTCTCCGGACATGAAGTTGAAGAAGGAGGGTCCCATAGCTGAGGCTCCAGTTCCACTGGCTCCCGTTCCCGAGGCTCCAGTGCCGCTCGCCGAGGAGCCGTAGAAGGGGAACATTTGTCCTGCGGCCAAGATTCGGGTCCCGAACTCGTGGTGGAACACAAAAAGTGTCGCGAAAATGACGGGAAGCCTAGACCTCATTTTCACTCAAGAGCTCTCCTCCAAATGAAGGCTCCCCATTTCCTCATCGACCTCAAAACTTTCCTCCTCTAATGACCCCCATTGTTCCGGCTTTTTCGGCAAACTGGACCGGATCTGCCCATTGTTCATTGTTTCTCCTGCTTCATATAAAACCCGGAGCTCTCCCGAAAAAGTCATCACTTCAGCTCGAACGTTCCTACTATCAACTCCAACTCCAAATAAATCATGAAGTTCCTCAACGTCTTGGTTCTCTTCGCCCTCGTTGCCTTCGTGGCTGCCGGCCAACCCGCCGAGCACGGGCACCCCGAGGAAGAGCCCGCTTCTGAAAGTGCTGCCGAAGAGGAAGGCGCTGCTGCTGAGGAGGAGGCCGAAGAGGCCGAGGGAGACGCCGCCGAGGAGGGCGAAGAAGAAGCTGCTGCCGAGGAAGAGGCTGCCGAGCCCGAGGAGGAGGCCCCAGCCGGCCCTGTCAACCCCAAGATAGCTGCTGGCAGAAAATAGACTCCGTAATTTAACTTTGTGCACTTGAAGGGTTGCTATTTGCTAATAAATTTAAAGGCGGCAAATTTTGATTTTTGATTTGGGATTTCCTAAAAATAGCCATCGATGCTAAATGACTTCTTCTCTGTGAGCTAAATTTTCTATTAAGTTTTCTTTCCCAAGTTTTCTTGTTTAGATAAAAAAAAGCTTAACCCTTGTCTTGAGACAGCTCACAGCCTTCAGCAACACAGAAAAACTTGTAATTTAGAGGACTTCTGAAAGTAAAATGTTTTGATTTAAAGCTCGTTGATTCTAACCAAGTTCATTTTTCGAATAAAAAATTTTTTAAATAAAGAAAATAATGATTTTACTGAATTCTCTAAGCTCTTCGTGGATATGAGAAAAGAAGCTAAAACTTTCTCTGTTTTTATTTTTAGGTTTTTGATTCCCTCTGATTATTTTTCAAGACTAAACAAGTGTCAGGTAGGTGAGGTAGGTCAAATGATTTCCGTGAAGAATGAAAAATTCAACCATAGGTAGGAAGCATGACCGGGACATGTGATGCGTAGTCAAAAGCCACATTTTTTCCCTCTGATAATTTTAATTATTGGTATTGATTTTCCTGGTTTCTCTTGGTTCAATAAACTAACCCAATAAAGCGCGAGAAAATGCTGAAAATGACCTTGACTAAAAAGTATGCTATTATTTACAACAACTGTCCTACTCAAGGTCACATAACTTAAGGCTTTCTCTCTCAAAATAGATTAAGGCCATCTGAAAAACGATAGTTTCGGGTGACTCATGTCTGTTTTCCATTTATTTGAAACACATTCCACTTAAGTCAGCCAAGGCCTCGACCGCCCCATTGTTCTTCGGCAGTCAATAAGCCCCTCTGAGCCCAATAAAAGCCCCAAATTCCAAACGAAGAGCATCAGTACCCATCAGACCCCAGCCCAGAATGAAGTTCCTCGCTCTGTTCCTCATCATAAGCTTGGCAGCCCTCGCCTCTGCCGGAACTACCGCAGGAGCTGAAGAGACTGAAGCCGCAGAATCCAGCTCTCACTCGCAGGAAGAAGCTGTAGAGTCAAGCTCCCATTCCCAGGACGAGGCCGTCGAATCCAGCTCGCACTCCGAGGAGGCTCCCCCAGCCACATCAGAGGCTCCCGCTACTGAGGCCCCCGTTTCCGGAGCTAACGCTGGAGCCTTCATGGGTCTTCCTGAGGAAGCAGGCACCCTGACACACGAGCTACCCCCCTCGATTATCGACATGGCTCGTGGCAGCGGAGTCCTCAATTCAAGGAAATAAAAGACGTCAACCTGAACTTTGAAAGCGCGTTTTTCACTTGCAATTAACAACTTGATGACCTTAAATTCGTAATCGAATGGTCGCCACATGTTAAACACGGGCCTTCCGCCACCGAATGTCTCTCGTTAATTAAATTTTCAGAGCTCCTGCGCCCGCCATCGTGTGGTAATTAAGTCCTAATTAGGTCCTGTCCCCCGAAACTGCCTCAAAAGTCTTTAATCTAGCGCCCAAAAATACCCTAACCAGCAAACGTGACTGATCCCAAGTGAAATCACTTAAAAGTAGCCTCCAAGACACCGACTACTTCAGTCTAAGGAGGTCCTCAGCATGGAACTAACCTACCAGTCGCTCCTTAAGTGGTTCACCTTCCTCGAGGGGAACATTTTGCGCAGCCGAGTTGTGGTCCCGCACAACCCCGACGAGTCCTGGGGCGTCAAGGCCCAGCGAACGATCGTGGCCGGGTGCATCTTCATGCTCGTCATCGAGGACATCATCGCTCTGGTGGAGGCTCGCGACTTCCTCGAGTTCCTGGTGCCCGCCTGCTGGTCTAGCATCATGGTTCAGATCAGTTACCAGCTCGTGAACCTCGTCTTTCGGCCCGACATCTACCGCGAGCTCATGCAGTGGTGCGAGTCGCGGTACTCCCTCAAGCTGCATCCCGTGGTGCAGGGACTCGTGAAGAAGAACATGGACGAGGGCCTGAAGGAGGCGCTCTTCATGACCAAGGGCATCGTCATCGGCTTCTACCTGGACTACTTCATGGTGATCTGGATCCCCGCCATCTTCGGGAGCTTCTTGCCCCCGGACATGTGGCCCGAGTTCAACCTCCCCTTCCCCGGTCACCTGCCCTTCTACCCCTCCTACTCGAACATCTCGTGCGGAATCAACTTTGCTTTCCAAGGAGTCGCCATCTTTGTTCTTGTGACCATCTGCGGGGTTGGCTTCTCCCTCGCCTTCGTGACTCTGTGCTTCATCAAGGCCCAGATCAACCTCCTCAACGACGTGACGCGCACTTTCTTCAAAATGATGGACGTCAAGGACAAGAACGGCGAGCGTATTATGAGCTACGAGAGCTTCTTGAAGATCGTAGTGAATCTCCATAACGACTTGCTCAGGTGAGGGAAACTTTTAAAGTCTTTGAACGGGGCTCAGACAAAAAGCCTGAATCAGCTTATTCATGATTGTTTTTTGTTAGGCATTTAAATTGGGATTTTTAAAAACCTCTGGAACTAGTCTTAATTCAGTGAGAAAAAATTCAAACTTAGAACATTTCCTATTTTTGAAATTAAGTATTATTCATGATATTTAGAGGCATTTTAAAATATTTTTGAGATCTCTTGAAATATACCTTAAGCCTCAGAAAAATTTCTGAGAGCTCCAAAATACTCCCTAATCATCAAGAAATTTTTTGAAGCTCATAAGGGCTTCTCATTAAAACTTCTGAGTCCTTTGAAAATTTTTAAGAGTCCTTCAAGCTTCAAAAAAAATTTTTAAATCTTGATCTCCGGATTCTCCCTTAGTTGTTCGACCTGGAATATTTTAAATAGCTTCTAATATTTTAATCTTTCTTTATGACTTGATTTCGAATTCTGATTGATAAAATCGTTGGGCTTGATTAATCAATCCAAGTTTTTTTTTCCTGGCAATTCAAGGCCTTAAGAAAAAGCCAATCACGTCCTTTAAAGTCTCAAAAGTTCTTTCAAATAAACAAAAAACTGAAGTAAATTATTTCGCAGAAAATTCGAGATTCTCAACGGCGTCGTCTCCATCGTGTGTTTCCTGCTCGAGTTCAACAGCTGCGGTGGCATTTTCCTCGTCGCCATAGTCTTGATGGTGGACGGGGGAAAGAAAACGCTCCTCATGGGACTCTCCACGACTGCCGCTATCGCCCTACTCGGCGGCTTCTCGTATTTTTCCGACGAAATGAAGGAGAAGGTAATTTCCCCCACCTCCCGATCCGTGATAGTCGAGTAAAACCTATCATTTGCAGCTGAATAACATATCGTGGAACCTCTACGACTGTCCATGGTGGAGACTGAGCCCGAAGGAGCAGCGCCAGCTCATCCCCGTAATCCGGCAGACCCAGAGACCGCGGGCAGTGGCCTCGCTATTCTACTTCATGACCATGGAGCGGTTCGGGAGCCTCCTCAAGATGTCCTACTCCTACTGCATCGCCCTCAACAACCTCCTCACGCGCTAGTCCCGTTCCATTGTTTCAGAATTATATTTTTCTTCGATATTCTCAGTACAATAGTCATACATAGTTTCATCATTGTCATCAATAAGCAATTTGTTTGTAAGCCTCTATGTCGCAACATGACACGTTCTTTTGATTGGTTTCTATTTTAACTTTTTGTTCCTTTTATTTGTTCTACAACCATTCACTTTAGACAATGAACATATTATGTCTCAATATATATCATATAGAATATAATAAAAATAATTTCTCTACATTTTACACGAAAAAAGCTAAATATGTAGATCAGAGTTAGGAGGTATCCTATATATTTACAAATACGACGAAAATATAGAAGATATGGAAGCGGTATGACGTACGAATTCAACTTATATAAAGCTTGCGGGATAATAAGTTACAGGGGGACGAGGGGACCTCAGACGAAGCTGTACTGATTGTCGACGGCACGTGCTGGCTCGCTCTCTGTGCCGGAACTGCTGCCAGCTTGATTGGGTTGATGAGGTATCGCCAATTCCAGGTCGCAGGTTTTGATCCGCACCGAGCCGTTCATCGTGATTACTTGATTGGGCTGCAAAAGCGGTTCTACATTAGCTTCGCAAGGCTCTAGGTCGCATTTTCCTCAGACGAGCCGAATTTTAGGGGTTTTTTTAAAGACAAAATGCAGTCATGAAGGAAATCTTGATTTCCAGACATGAAAATAAAATTTTCCTTAGAAAACTTTTTTTCTGAATTTTGCAATCTGAAGCTAGAACAGCTTTTAGGGCAAAAAACGATCCAAAGAACCATTGAGAGCATTTCCCCCAAGAGAAGAAAATCGAATTTACCAGATTTGGGCTCAAACATTTTTAACTCATTTAGTTTTCAAAATTTTAAGATTGGGAAAAATTTTAAAGTTTAGAAAAATGCAACAAAAAATTCTTTGAGCTTGAATCATTCATGATTCATGCTGATAAACCGAAATAAGGGAGAAATCGCAGACTCATGAAAGAATTTTTAGTCATGCCGTTTTTCCCAGAAATATTTTTCGATAAGCAAACCTCGGACAGATGTCGGTCATTTTAAACATCATTGAGAATATCTGGCATGAAAGGAAGAAAGCACGTCTGAAAATTATTTTTCACTCGTCAATTTCATTCAAATAAAAATTCTTTACAAAGCCCGTTTCTTTCATGACTGCATCTTCAGTTAATAAAATTTCTGGACACAGACTGACAGACAAAAAGCATGCAAGGGATATTTCGGCTCTGCTTCGGAGAAAAATGCGGAGTGGCGGGTTCACTCGAGGCAACAGAAGGTCTCTAAGCCAAACGGGAAAACGTGATTTTGGAAAGTAAGCAAAATGGATAAATAATAAGTAAAATAGGCAAACAAACTGACATTGATAATCAAAGTGAATGTCGGAAGCTATCTCACATGTCTCGGACTGTGGAGCAGGGAGGTGCAGACGACAAAGTCGGAGAGGATGACGTCAGCAGTGCCCCCGCTCTCGAGCGGAATGGGGTTGCTGCGGAAGTGCTCGAGCATTTCGGTGATGGAGGGGAACCAGAGGTGCTGGACACGGCACTGCCCGCCCTCGCTGAGGGTCATCCGTAGATGCTTGGCGCGTCCCTGGAAGTTGAAGGTGAGCACGAACTCGCCCCGCCGGGTCTCGCTCTGCCGCACCAGGAACTGCCCGTGCCCGTTCACGCCGGCCCGGAGCACGAGCTGGGCGGCCTCGGCGCGCGCCAGAGTGCCGTGGAACCACGGGTACTCGCGCATGACGGTCGTGAGGTCGGTCTCTAGGTCGAGCCCCGAGGCGTCCAGGTCCGTTTCTGAGAGCTCAAATGCACTGGGGCTCTGCGCCACGACGCGGGCCGCACCTCCCTCGGAGGGGGGCGGGTCCCCCGTGACGTTCAGAGTAAGCGTAGAGTCGGTGGCAGTGGCGCCCGCGAGCGTGACGCTGTCGGAGAGAGTCGTCGTGGAGGCGGAGGTGACGGCCCCGGACGCGGACGAGGGACTAGTGAGGTTGCCGGGAAGCACGTCAGTCGAGGGCGGCTGCGAGGTGGGCGTGCTCTTCATGCAGTAGCGGATGGTGGCCAGCCAGCTCCGCATGTCGTCGGCGTCCTTCGCCTCTATGACGTACTCCTGGTTGTTGTCGGCCTTCAGCACGAACGTGTTCTCCTTGTCGGGCATCTCGAGGGCCGTGGTCTCGCGTGCCTCCGTGATGAGGAAGCAGAACACGCCGCTGCGGGGCTTCTGGCTCTTCGGGGGCAGGTAGAACTCCAGCATGTACCCTCCCGTCGTTTTCACGAGCACGAGCCGGCACTTCTCCCACTTCTGCTGCTGGTCGGCGCAGTCCGGGATGAGGAAGTTGACGTGTCCCTCCTTCCGGCACTCCACCACTATCTTCGCGAGCTTCGTCTTGTTCTTGTTCCTCTCCTCCTCGGCCTCCTCTGACGCGTGTCTCTGGAAAAACGCCTTCCCCTTCTTCAGTCCCTTGAAGCTGAGACGCCGGAAGAACGGCTTGTGGTTCGACTTTGGCGAGTCCGTTTCGTCCGATCTGTCGGAGCTCTCCTCCAGCACCGTCGCTGTCCCGTTTCCGGCCTGCAAGAGTCGCGTGAGTCACATCGTCAGTGCGGGAGGGTCAAGTTACTCACCTTCTGCTGACGTCGGCGGAGAAAGTCGCTCTCGAAGAACTTCTCAAAGTTCTCCATGTACAGCTTCATGAAGTCCCGGTGCGACACGGTTCCTGCATTGCGGGTCTCTGGCAGACTGTTCACGAACGTCAGCACCGACTTGCTGAAATCGATGGCCGCGTGTCGGGCGTGTCTTTCGCAGAACTGCTGCCACGTTTGGTCGCTCGAGGTCGTCATCTCTCGTGGCTAGGGTGTGCAATTATAGGGACTTACTGGGACGCAAACGTAAACTGCAGGATGGACATTTTTGAGCAATACGATTTTTGGCTTCCTGATTTCTCGTTGATGGCACTCAAGTTGGCGGCGTGTGAGGTTCTTTCGCTTTGATTGGCTTCGCTTCAGTTCGAGTGGCTGGGTGTCTTTTTTGTGCTTTTGCGAATGTTTTTGAAAATGACGAGAGAAAAGTCGAACCACCTTGCGCGGACATGAAAGGTGGCCCTCAGCTGTCAAAGGTGACGTTGACGGTGGCGCCGCGGCGGCGAAATGTGCAAGCTCGCAAGCGTTCCCCGCTCCCCGATCAGTCAAAATTCACAATTAAGTTCACAAAAACAAAAGCAGTGTGCTCGTAAAACTGCCGCTAATATCTCGTCAATTACCTTCCGAATCGGACTGATTGAGGTGCCTGCAGGAGCAGCAGCCAGTGACAAGTGCGGAAAAGGTGGAGTTGAAGCCGAAAAAGGTGTAAAAGGAGGTAAGTGGGGGCGAAATGAGAGATGCGGTCGGGCATTTGAATGACGCGCTTCCAATTTTTTGCAGCGCCCTCGACGGAATTTTGGTTGAAACTGCTCTCTCGGACCGACGAGGGCATTTTGTGAGGCGACGGCACACAGCAAATGTACATAGATCGCTAGAAGTTAAACTTTTTAGTTTTCTAGTTAGCCTTAAGTCTGTAATTTTTAAATTAGCCTTAAGTTAGACTACTGAAGGTAAATGATGCATCCAGCGAACAAGATTCTGGCGAATAACACCAACAACGTGCAGTCCATGGAGGACCACGAAAGAGGCAAACTGTTTGTCGGCGGCTTGAGCTGGGAGACGACTCAAGACAATCTGCAGCGCTACTTCAGTCGGTATGGCGAGGTAATTGATTGCGTGGTAATGAAAAACAACGAGACGGGACGCTCGCGCGGGTTCGGGTTCGTGACTTTCGCGGACCCCGACAACGTCGAGCGAGCATTGGAGAACGGGCCGCACACCCTGGACGGGCGCACGATCGACCCGAAGCCCTGCAATCCGCGCTCCATGCACAAGCCGAAGCGCACGGGGGGCTACCCGAAGGTGTTCCTGGGAGGACTCCCGCCCAACGTCACCGAGACCGATTTACGTAACTTCTTCAGTCGCTACGGGCAGGTCATGGAGGTGGTCATCATGTACGACCAGGAGAAGAAGAAGTCGCGTGGCTTCGGGTTCCTCTCCTTCGAGAACGAGCCGGCAGTCGATCGGGCCACGGCGGAGCATTTCGTGAACCTCAATGGCAAGCAGGTGGAGATCAAGAAGGCGGAACCCCGCGAGGGAGCGCAACCGGGCCAGATGGGAGGCGACTCGTACCACTGGGGCAACCCGCAGAACCAGATGGGTGGACCCATGGGCAACGGCCAGATGCCCCCGATGGGAGGAATGCCGATGGGAGCCGGGAACATGATGGGAGGCTACCAGAGTTGGGGAGCCCAGCAGCAGGGAGGCTACGGAGGGTACGGGCAGTACGGTGGGGCGAACGCGAACCAGTCGTGGGGGGCCCCGCCCCAGTGGAACGCCGGCTACAACGCGGGCCCGCCCCAGAACCAGAGCTACGGCAACCAGTACGACTTGTACGGGTCCACTGGGTCTGCTGGAGGCTACAGCAGCAATTGGAACTGGAACAACTCGGGACCGGCGTCGGGGGCGGACATGTACTCGAGACCCCAGAGCGGGCAGCCGGGCGGACCGCCCTCTGCCGCCGCAGGCACGGCCTCCAAGCCGGGCTCCGACTACTCCGGGTACGGCGCCTACAACTACTACCAGAACGACCAGTCGTCGTCGTACAACACGCGGCCCAGGTCAGCCTACGGAGGCAACGAGGGCTCCTCCCAGGCCCCGTATCCAGCATTTTAATACGACGAAACTACAGACGTAGGACATACAAGCCCACAAATTGTATGGTAGAACAGAAGAGGAAGAAAACATTGAAAATTTTCTATTATATTATACATAAATCATACAAAACATATTTTATAACAGTAACATATATTGAATATGAACACATCCCTCAACATTATGAAGCTACTCATCGCTAACCTTTTTATGATTTTTCTTTCGACCCCGAGCTCTTTTCCCTTCTTATACTTTGACTGAACCTTAAATTGTTAATATTCATAAAATAACGCGAACGCGATATAACGACAAAAGATATACATACAACATATAACATGTAAGGAAGTAGTTTTTGTTTTTGATGCCTTAATTAAATTTAATAAAAGAAGAGAATGAAAATTATAACGTAAAATTAATGGAAACCAACTGATTACAGATGTAAGGACTCTCACCTCAACACAAATAATTTTTACTCCTACTTTTAAACACACGACGACATGAGATTCATTCTCCACACATAGAATTAAGCACATTAATCTTCCAAATCCATCCCAGACACTAAGTTTCGCGCGTAACAAAAGTATAAATTAAATTTTTAAACAAATTATTGAATAATGGAATCCAGGTTAAGAGTAAAGGTTAAAGTTAGAGAAGAAGAGAAACAGCTTCAGTCCTTTTACATATATTCTACGACGAGTTCAAGACTTTCTAATCTTAATTTTTTATCATTTTTATTACAACTTTGTTTTAATCACGCAAAATACACACGCATATGTATATAATTTTATACACTATATGGAAGAAGAAATAGTGACAAAAGGAAAGCTTCATAATCTACATAATACATTATATTATATAATATGGTAACAATAATAATCTAAAACACAAACTGAATGGTTACATTGAAGAAAAATGAGCAAAAAGTAAAAAAAAGTTAAAAATATATTTACTAGACATACTTTTGAGGAAGAGGAATGGAAAAAGTAAAAGTAAAATTAAACCCAAAAAAATATATATCATCATTTTGAAAGAAAATTGTATTAAGACATAAAATGCAGAAAACTTGAGAGAAAAAACAATAAAACTCAAAATGAACCGCGGCTGTTTCGCTTTCGACCTTCGTCCATCCCTTCGGCGCACAAAGAGCCAGACAAAGCGCTTCCCGGTCTTTGTGCTGCCTGCAAATTTTTGCATTCTACCGTTTAGCTGCGCTCGTTCCGCGGACGTGTGAGGAGGGGTCTTTTTGTCACCGAGTTTTTGTCAGTCTGTCGGTCTTTTCTTAAGGTCAGGGGCATATTTTTTTAAACCCAGTTTTAAGCAATTTTTTTTCGAATATTGCTGGTTATTCAAGACAAAACTCCTTGATTTTTGAAATATTACAATGACGGAAATATTTGGGTACTTCCGATGATAAACGAAATTTATACGATGTTTTAAAACATGAGATACCTTATCGCTATCGATGGTATCACAAAATTGCAGAAATTTTGAGCTTGTAAATCTCGAAAATAAGGTCCAGGTAGTTTTCGCCTTTCAAGAGCAAGACTGGGGTATTTCCAGACCGCAGATGACCCAAGCGTATCTGCCAGACATGTCTCGGACACATCTTTTGCAGAGATGCCGCGTATTTGCCGCTCGCCAGTGGAGACGCGCCAAAAATAAATTTCTTCTAAATTCGCTCTGATATCGTCTTGTCCCCATTCATACATTGTCGAACACGGCATCGGCTTGGCATCTTGCTTACGGTGGGTTTTTAGTGTACGACGCTGGTGTAAAAACAATAATAAAAAATTGCGGCTTTGATTATACCCGTAGTCGTACACGTTTTATTATTGCCTTGATGAAGCTCTACGGAACTCGTATGTGCGAGGGGTGTATGACCTTGCCGCCGTCGACGTACGAGTGGATGTTTACTTACGGCTTTTTGGTCTTATTTTTCATACTTTTTCGCCTCTCCTTCGTCTTCCCGTCATAAACGCTCGTGTTCAAATGCGCGTAATTTATTTTCTCCGCTTTATCTACGAATTCCGCGTTTTCGATTCAGATTTAGACTTTATTCATCTTCACATACCTCTACATTAACTTACATACGGTTACATTCATCTGAAGTAAAAGGAGCACATAATAAAAATCGGCAAATGGGGCTTCTGTTTGGCGAAGCTGAAAGGCTTCCTCACGCACTGCCCCTTTGGTTATGCAACTAACATCACGTTGAGTAAGAGATTGGCTACTTAGAACTCGCGGTCGGTGAGGACCATGGGAGCCACCAGGGACCAGCCGTAGATGCCGACGCAGAGCCAGCTGGAGATCACCTTGACCCACATCGAAGCCGCGTTGGCGTTGAGGGTCTCCAAGCTCGAGTTGGGCCTAAAACGAGTCCAAGTCAATTATTCCGCTCCAGAACGCGGAGATGAGCCACTTACTGGTACCAGTTGGTGAGCACCATCATGATGTAGAGGGTTGCCGAAGCGAACACGAGGTGGAAGAGGGACCAGGAGTAGCTGACGGCCTCTTCCTCGTCATCCCAGACCTTGTCACCGCCACGCTGAGACTCCTCGTCCGCTAGATTGGCTGTCAAGACTTAATTATTAGGAACCACAGGCAGCATTGCAAGCCAGAGAACCAAAGAGTGTCGTGTTGTTAGTAAAGTTGGAAACAAAAACCTGCGTTAGTATCGTGCAAACTAAATGATAATGGGGTGCGTTTTGTGAAAGACTTAACCCTGTATTGCATAAAATGTCCAATTTAATCCGTAATTCGTTAAAAAATTCCTCCACATGTTACCATACGCATTAGAGGGTTAAATGTGTGAAGTGAAGCGTAAAACAATGCAAGAAGACTTACCATGGGTCTCTGAGTCGGGGGTGACGATCTTGGCGACCTTCGAGGCGCTCCTCAAGGACGAGTAGAGCACGCAGAGCATCCAAATGACGAGTCCGATGATGGCGGTCTTGTCGAAGGTAACCTTGGATCCATCAGTGTGATCCTTAGGGATCATTCCGGGGTTGCACTCGGGATTGGGGTTGTTGGCCACGGCCGACCACGTCAAGTACATCGTGTAGAGAGTCACCATGGCGCTCTGGAGCAGTCCGGACTTGGGAAGGTGCTCCTGAACCGTCGGCCAGACAGACATGACGCTGACCCCGATGCAGAGCAGCATGTTGATGGAGATGAAGAACTTGTTGAGGCCGCAGTCGCCCGATTTGGTGTAGTACATGAAGAGCAGGACGACCCCGACGGCGCTGAGGACGAACTGGAGACCAGTGGCGGTGAGCAGAGCGCAGAACCAGCCACGGCCCTCAGACTCCTCGTGGTTCTGGACCCACGTCTCGGACCAGGTGTGTGCGAAGTCGACCACGAGCACCAGCTGGACCAGGATGAAGATGAGCCCCCCGATCAGACCGATCCACATCCACGTAGGCCCGAAGTAGCCCGCAGGGATGAACATGGCCCCGATAGCGATGGCAGCCACGATCAAGTACTTGATGCCCCAGAAGCCGTTCTGGATGCTCGAACGGGGATCCCGGGAGGTCCGCACGCCCACCATCATAACGGACATCAGGACGAAGAAGCAGACCAGGGCGAAGCAGATTCGGTAGACGGCCAGGTATCCCACGGCGTTGTCGCAGTCAATGATCACTTCGCCCGGAACCACGTACTTTGAGGTGGAGGTGGAGTTGGCGCAAAATGGGACCTTCCGCAGGAAGTCCTGCAGTCCGGGGGCGAGAGCTATGGCCCCCATGATGGCCGTGACGAGGAGCATCAGGGCGTACATGAGACGGGACGCGGTCGAGTTGCCGCAGGAGGGGCAGCTGTTGCAGAGGCAGGACATTGCCGTTCCAGTGCAGCAGCAGGCCAACTGGGGAGGAAGATGATTTTTCATTCGCTCAAGGACGAACAAAGAAAATTACGCATCGTCTGGATCGTCTATTTCGCACTCACCTGCGCTGCAGAACACAATCCAAGGACTGCTCCCATGTCTTACGTATCAGTTCTGTATTTGTCACTGAATTTATTCGCTTTAGGACGCGAGAAGTTAAGAAATTGCGAGTTTTCACTTTTAATCGAATTTAGTTGTTGTTTTTGTTTCGACCAGTTTACCTAGACTCACTGAAACAAGTCAAACGCAGATCAGTCGTGGAACTATGGTTTTGTTTTGTCTGTTTGTCCCTCGCGACTTCTGGGCAGACTCAGATTAGAGCTCGTAATCAAACAATCAAATCATCAAATATTTGCAAACAAATATTCTAAATATATTTAGATCAAAAATTTTAATTAAAAGGTACGAACTCAATTTTTGAATTCTAGACTAATAAAATCATGTTCTTAATTACGCCAGATATCCTCATTTCTTAGAACAAACAAATCTCGGCCATAAGAATTTATCGAATAACTTTGGCTCCAGAAAAAAACTGGTTCAAAATTTATTAAAAATACATAAAAAGCAAAATCGGAGATTTAGCTTAAGGTGCATTTTCAAAGATTTAAAAAACACCAAACTTTGAGGGCCCCTAGCTCCGTCCCTGAACATTATAGGGGATACATGTGGTACCATGATTTGCTAGATTTGACACAGACTACAACATACTAAAATTTCAGCTCAATCGGATGTAATATAAGGAGTTTTCATACAAACGTAAAACACCCCCCATTCCGCCCCAAGAGGGGGTAGGGGTCTAAAACTGTTAGTCTACACCCCTACAGGCTATGTTCTACACGATGCAAAAAACCGCAGCTCTCTAGCTCTTCTGGTTCTTGAGTTATAAAATTTCAGACAGACAGACAGACGGCAAAGCGGCCACAATAGTGCATTTTTTGCAAAATGCTGAAAATGCACCAAAAATCAAAATCACAAATTCCTTTTCTACCATGAAGGCTTGACCCCCAAAATCAGCTGTTTTGCAGAGTCTAGGAAGCTGTATATTTGTGTTTCGCAATAAATTACATTGATTTGCAATCTTGACAAAAACCTGGCTCGTTGATGCATGATGCTGCATTTGACGCATCGAGGGCTTATCGGGCCGCTAAACACGTTGGTATCCATCGTCGTTAGGTGCTGTCACAACAAGATTCGCGTGAGATTCGCCCCTTCCCCCACAGGTATCTCTCGGGCTGTGTAAAATAATCTCTTTCCTACTGATTGCCGACTTCTTCGCAGGCTATCTGCATTTGGGAGGTCTTCGCACGGCCCTCTACAACTACCTCTTTGCCCGGAAGCACGACGGCGTGTTCATCCTGCGTCTCGAGGACACGGATCAGACGAGACTCGTGCCGGGTGCTGCTGAGCAGCTGTCGAAGGATCTCGAGTGGGCCGGTATCCGCCCGGGCGAGAGCCCCTTCCACGGGGGAGACTTCGGACCGTACGTACAGAGCCAGAGACTCGACTTGTACCGCACAGAGGTGAAGAAGCTGCTGGAGAACGGCAGTGCCTACTACTGCTTCTGCAACGAGCGGCGTCTGGAGCTGCTGAGGAAGGAGGCCGTCAAGAATGGGGAGGTCCCGAAGTACGACAACCGGTGCAGACACCTCACACCCGTCCAGATCGCCCAGAAGCTGGCCAACAACGATCCCTTTTGCATACGCTTCAAGCTCGAGTCCCAGGGCGAGTCCTTCAACGATCTCGTGTACGGGAAAATCGTCTACTTCGTGGCTCAGAACGAGGGAGACCCCATCATTATCAAGTCCGACGGCTTCCCGACCTACCACTTTGCGAACGTCGTCGACGACCACCACATGAGAGTCAGTCACGTGCTGCGGGGCGTCGAGTGGCAGATCTCGACCCCCAAGCACCTCCTCCTGTACCAGGCTTTCGGCTGGAAGGCACCCCACTTTGGCCACCTGCCCCTCATCATGAACTCGGACGGGTCCAAGCTGAGCAAGCGGCAGAACGACATCCAGATAGAGCACTACAAGAGGCAGGGCATTTTTCCACAGGCCCTTCTGAATTACATCACCCAGAGCGGCGGGGGGTTCGAGCACCGGCCGGGAGCCTCGCTGGCCTGCTTCCAGATGCCGGAGCTAGTCCAGAGGTTCGACATCCGCAAGGTCAACGTCAACTCGAGCAAGCTAAATCCGGACCTGCTGCTAGACCTCAACCGGCTCGAGCTCCACCAACAGCTCGGGGATCCGGAAAAGAGCCAGAAACTTATCAAGAGTGTGAGGAAGATGGTCAAGAAGGCGTTCCCGGGCAACGCAGACCACCTCGATCTCGGCGACGAGCACATCAAGTTCGTGCTGGAGTGGGCTAGCACGAGAATTAGCACGCTGCAGGAGCTCGTGGATAGCAATCTGGCGTTCCTCTGGCTTCTCCCGAAACTCACGAAGGAGCCCAATCTGACGCCAGAGGTGCTGGAGTCGCTCGTGAGTCTGCTGAAACAGCAGAATTTCAACAGAACTAGTCTGAACGCGCTGCTGAAGGAATTTTCGGCCAAAAACAACCTGACCTTTGGCAAGTTCATGAAGTCCCTGAGGGTGGTGCTGAGTGGCCTGCAGGAGGGGCCGAGCGTGGCGGAGATGATGGAGATTCTGGGGAAGGAAAACACGCTGGAAAGACTGATACGGACGACGAGGGACAATAAGAAGTAGCAAAGAGTTGTCGTTAAATAAAATTTTAATTCCTTAAGCGTTAGCAAAAGACTTCTATTTGTTTCTCAGAAATTCTCAATAGTTGAAAATTAATAAGCTCGTCTCTGACTTGAGTTTCTGGTTCAATTTCTGGTTAAGGTCTGAAGTCTTCAAGAAGCCTAAATCTGAAGCTTCATGGAGACTTGGTACGTGAGTAAAGCTCAAAATAACCTGGAGATATTATCAAAGACCCATCAGACAAAAAAACCCGAGGTTGCTATCTTTCCACTTGTTATAAGGAAGTCTCTTAATTCAAGATATTTCTTCCGCGTGTCTTGGGCAAGTGGCAGAAGGTTCACTCTTGATTTTCAAAGGAGACGTCAAGAAGACAGACAGTTTCAGGTTAGACAGGCCAATTTAGCTTTGGGCCCTGACCTTCTGATGTGCTATTTTCGGCTCTGAGGGCACCCACTTCAGCCTTGCAGGAGAGCCCACATTCCATAAAAAAATTTCTCTAGAGTCTGGACCTCAATAAATAATAAAGTTATTATTTTTTAAAAATTTTATTCTCAAAACTTAACACTTCATTCCCGTACAAGAATTTCTTCCGGTTTCCGGGAATGACAAAAATTGCAAAATTCTCTAGCTAGTACTTTCACAGCTCCAGTCAGCAGTCGCCTGTTTTTCTCAGACACCAGATCTCTCGAGTCCTCACGCGCGTCCAGAGGTTCTTGCACTGTTCCCAGAACCACCGGTATTGCCACAGACAGAAGCCTATCACGAGTCCGAAGGCCACGCAGTACGACACGAAGATGCCCAGCATGGACTTGGCGAGAGCCGCCTCCCCGTCCGCCATCACCCTGAGCCGATGAGTGCCCTTCCCGGACACCTCCACGACCCACCTCCCGCTCACCGGCTTCTCTACTACCACCTCCTTCGAGTTCTGCATGTCGATCGTGGCCGTCCCCGTGACCTCCTCCCTCCGGGGGTTTAGGATCCTCAGCGAGACCCCGTGGCCCGTGAGACTGACCAGCAGCCGGTCCTTGCGCTCCACAAGCACGGGCACCTCGTGGATGCCCCCGACGTGGAAGTAGGAAGTCGCCAGCATGGCCCAGTCGGACCCGAGCTGGACACTGAGACCGTGCATGAGGCTGCTGACGTTGCGTTTGACGATCTCGTAGATCTGTCCGCCCGTGTGGTTCGCGAGCTTCTCGTAGTTCTCGTCGAGGTTCCCGAAGTTGCAGCCCGGGCTGATGATGAAGGAGATGCGGGGATGCAGGAGCTCCACGAGGTCCATGATGAGAGGCATGGCCTGGTCTCCCTTCGAATTGTCGTCCGTGAAGACCAGGATGTCGGAGGTCTCGTGCACGGAGTAGAGGACGTGGTAGAGGGCGGGAAGACACTGCTCCTCGCAGTCGTTGTTGAGCGAGAGGGGGAAGGCGTAGACGCCCTTCAGCGCCTCCAGGAGCTCCGTCTTGTTGTCCGTCACGTAGGGTAGCCCAATCACTGGAACGCACGAGATTTCAAGGTCGAGTTCGCTATTGATTCTATCGTCGAATCACGCCAAGAGAGAACGCAATTTGAATTTCAAATTCATCATGACTTACCGGGATCGTGAAAGCCCAAAAAGAGGTAGTGCGAGTAGCGCTCGTCGAGGGTCGCCGTGACGTCCTTGAAGATCTGCTGGATGCCCAGCTTGAGGTGCTCCAGGTCCGACACCATCGAGAACGTCACGTCGAAGACAAAGGCCAACGTCCGGGGCTCCTTCGCGACTACCCTCGATGCGAGGGCAGCGCAGACGATCAACCCAATTACGTTCATTTTTTGATCAATTGGGAACTTTTCACTCGGGGCCTCACAAGATATATATGTTAATTGCAGCGCAGCTCTACGTCGAGTAATTAACGATTCGTACGTCGATCATGATGGGGCTCGCGCGCTAAATGAGCAGACTCTGCGAGAACTCGAGATCGCCCTGAACCACCTGCCTCTCCAATCGACCTACCTCTTTCAACACGCTCTCGCCGCTGTTTTGCGATTAGTCACGTTCGTAACACTGAATACGCGAGCGAGCATCATTGGGCTCTGATAAACATATGCAGAGAGAACTAAAAACACAAGCCGGTATTCGGATTCTTCCGAGTCTCGCTGATGGCTCGACCGGTTCAATCTACTCCACAGCTGGCCGAATTGGATTGAGAGCTCGCGGTGCCCCAAAATTTCTCGGGCAATTGAACTCTCATTTGGATCGTTTCCCGTCTACACTTTGAATAGAAAGAACTGGGTTAAAGTGGCTTGGCTCAACTTACCCCTTTGGCTATATTTTAAAGGTGAAATAGGGCCCCTCCGAGAGGTTATTTTCCAATATTGAGTTTTCTCGAGAATCCCAAAAGGTCTTGAGATTTCAACTTTAAGATATATTCTGACTTTTTAAAAAGTTTTTTCTACTCAATTGGATTCTATTTAAAGAGAGATGGCGCTGATCCATATTCAAATTTAACTGTTGGTGTTTTTGGACAAGTAAAGCGTGGTTTGAGGGTATCTTGGAGGTCAGAAACAAAGTCGTAGGCTTAGATCTACTTTTGAGAACAATGAAGGACCCTCTGATCATGACTGTAAGGGTCTTTTTGCTATACCAACAAGAGGGTTTCCGGTTCATATCTGCAAGAGCTGAAGGTCTTCCTTATCAAAGGTGGGCAGATTGCCCTAGACGCTACATTTAAATAAGGATAACCTTAAGAATTTTCCTGGAAAAGAAAAAGTGTCAGGAATTGAAATTTTAAAATATAGAAATCAAGAATTTGCACCATTAAAAAAAATTAAAAATTCTAAAGGTCCAAGATACGCCTCTGGTCGAAAATAAAACACTAGTTCGTTGATTTAGATTTTTATTCAGTTTCTGTCTTACTTTTACGCTAGCAGTACTTCAATTTATATCTGTGTCTCAATATTTAAATGTCCAAGCAGTGTTCACAAAACTAATGACGTAATGACTAAGCTTGAGTAAGTTGCAATCTTCCGTATGTACAACAACATTTTAGCTTAACATTTTATGTGCGAAGATTTCGAATTCCAAGTTTCTAGTTCCTTTTAATTCTAATCCATAACTTTAGTGAACTTAACACAGTTTTGATTCCTTAGTATTAAAAGTACATTGTACGCTAAGTTTATTTTCGATTCTGAGATTTTTAAGAGCTTGCCAAATAATGAAATGCTTTATTGCACAAAAATCATATTATTAAACTTTCAAATGAGGAATCGGAGCTCGGAGATCCTAAACATCAATCTTGCCATCGCTCTTGGCTGCTGCTGCCAAGCACTGCTTCTCCTTCCAACTCTCCCACGCCATGGCGGAACTGTGATCTATGGGACTGTCGTGGGGGTGTGTAAGGGCGATGGGATGGTGCGCCATCGAAGGTGGGGGTGAGTGGTGGCCGAGCGAGTTGGCGTTGGTATCGAGTGACTGAGGTGATCCAGACATCAGGGGAGCCTGGAGACCGGCGAGGGACCGCACCTGCAGCAGGAGCCGCTGGTGCTCTTGAGCTTTCGCGCGAAGACAGGCGATAGAGTTGTTTCTGAAAAAAATGACGAAGACTTTATTTTAAAAATTAACTTTGGTATTGGTTATTAAATTTCTGAAAATAGCATTTTTTAAAATGAACATTAAAATTACTTATATGAGTTTAAGCAAGCATATTAATAGTTAAAATTAAAAACTGTATTGTTCAGTAATGATTGGTATTGATTATTGCGTAACAACAGATCAGTGTCACCAACCAAATTTGGTAATGGGAAGTATTGGTTGGTACTGCTTTCTCCAATAATTTTTTTTGAACCATTTGCAATTTCGACAGTCAAGAAATGCTTAAGAGCATATGTGTATTGATGAGAATTGGTTGGTAATGCTATTCAAGGTTTTTGGGGAAGAAATTCATAACCTTCTGATAAAAAATAGTTCTAACAGGTAATACTCAACATTTGAGTAACAGTCAATACCCATCAATACTGATCAATACACATCAATTTTCGATGCATATCCTAATTTGATTCTCGATTGACAAACAGACCGACTTTCTTCATGCAAAAGCGCTCTTCCCGAGACCTTTCGTCCGGGAAAAGGCGCCAGATCAGTGAAAAGGTAAGAAAAAGTAATCACCGTATGTAGGAAATGGGGTCTCGGTTGTAGTCAACCCACCTAAACACTTCGGGATCAGTGTCGTGGAGATTGGCGTAGGTGTGACCATTGCTGTTCGGACTAGTGTTCGCGTTCTTCGTTGTCATCTCCAGCGGGCTGGGGTGCAGGTGCTGCGGTGGCATTGGGGGCGGGGGCGGAGACGGCCCAATCGACACATTGCTGGAATGTTGCGAGTCCTGGTTGTGGGGCGAGATGGCCGCTGCCGGCACCGCTGGCCCGCCAGTCTGGCTATTGTTGTTATTGTTGTTGTGGTGGTGGGAGTTGCTCGAGGGGGGCACGGGAGGCGGCTGCTTCGAGGGCGTGCTGGAGGCGATGCTGGCGTCGCTCTCCTCGGTCTTGCCCTCCTCCCTGTCGCTCCCCTCATCCGAGTTCTTGAGTGTCTCCGCAGCCTCCAGACTCTTCCGGTGCATGCCTGCAAAACGAGATGACGGTGTTATTGTAGACACGGAGGAAGGAGGAGAGCGATAAAGGGAGAAAAATAAAATGAGCAATGCAAAACTTATTTACTTTTCTGCTCCATACCTAGCAACCACGGAGCCACAGATTCGTTCTCCTTGGCGGACTTGAGTATCGTGTCTGGCAGGGGGAGGGAGTGCCTCACCATGGCCCCGTAGAGCCCGTACTCGGCCATTATTGTACTCCTGCCCCAGCACTTTTCGGTTTTCCGCCATTTGGCTCGGCGGTTCTGAAACCAGACCTGCAAAGAGAATAAGCACGTGGTGAGATTCGGAGTGGAAATGCAATTAGACACCGAACACTTGACTCATCCGCATCACGGGGAGGACAAAGCTCGTGATTATGTTATTAGCGAAAATTCCAATCATCCACATATTGGTGTGCGCGTCTTAAGTCTCTTAACTGCTAATAAAAGTGATGCGAGAGAACTAGATCGTGCCTATAACCGGCCCGCAAGTGGGATAATGGTTTAATAAATGCTAATCTTATTGTTAGGAGATTATGTTTGGAGTGCGAGGAGATGGAAGTATGTGAGGAATGTGGCTCGGAGAGAGAGCAGTGCCGAGGGGTGAAAATTAATAATGTTGAGTTTCGTGTTGAGCGGCGTGAGAGAGGGTAGACAAAGAAAAGGAGGATTAGGTACTAAAAACCAATATTGGACGGTAATTTGATAATTGCTTGGGTGGCGTTAATTGAATATCGATTGACCTTTGCGGGATTGATGATTTGGGTGGCAGTTTCTCATTTAAAAGTGATCTTTTTTACCTGAACTTTTGTCTTACGTTTTGTTTTCGATTTACTCGGACTTGAAAAATTTTAATCCACCTTGAAGTGTTATATCGACCTAACTCGATTTTCCTCATCTTTGAAGAAGAGAAGCTCGATTTTTCATAAATTAAAAAAAAATGTTTACTTAATTTTTTTTTGACTAGAACAAGTTTTTATAGGATCTGAGGTAGAGAAAAATATTTAAGGTTTGGGCTTGCTTTGAAAGCCATACGAGTAGGAGAAAGTCTCAGGATCAAATGGTCATTTTCAGCCTAAAATTGAATTTTCCCAGGAAATTTTAAGTCTTGGAAAAACTCTCCTATTTTGAGTAAAAACTGTGAATCTGAATGGACAACGAAATCGAGTCGAATAATTTCCCAAAATGGCGCCATCGAGGGCATCCATTTTCGCATCCCTCTCGAGTTTCCCACCTCAACCTCTCGAAAACTCCAATGCGAGTCTGCGAGCCAGAGCCAGCTTCCACCCCCTCTCTCCCCCACTCGACTCTGCAAACAACAATAAATACACAAAGAGGCGTGAGCGACACGTGTCATAGACTCAATTATTGCTCACAAGCTCGCTCATTGTTCGTGTATTTATGAAATTGATATTTCCCGGGGAAATGCGAAAAGGAAAGATTGGAAAATTATTTAATAACACTGCAGCATCGAGAGCGTCGTTCCTTACAAATGAGCGAAATGGTATCCAGCTGCGAGGATGCGGGACTAGCGCCATTGGAAAAAGCGGAAAGTTACAATGTTTCACGTTCGCGAACGTGATTTTTTGCTGTTGTGAACGCTTCCACTTCGGCAGTAATGAGAAAATAAATAATTGACCAATTTTGCCATTGACATCCGAATTAATTCGGCTCGTCGGAGGGAATGGGGAAGAGGTAGCAGATAAAATCTAGCACACTTACTCATTGTTGAGCGGAGCTGGGAAGGCGGAATGCGAAGACGAGGAGGCGAGAGGTATCATAATCAAATTAAGATTTTAGAAGATTTCACAATTAGATAAGACAAGTCTATTGTTCAATGAACATGCCATCACTTCAACACCTTTTTGTTGTGCTGACGCTGGCAGTGCCTGGCAGGGCAGGTACCCGCGTTAGTGTCAAAACTATTAAACAATTTGGCTCATCATCCTTGTCAAAATCGTTTCTTTTGTGCGGCCCAGAATATCGACTGACGCGGGAGTGTCGAGAGCAAGGAAGAGAAATAGGAAGAAAAATAGAAGTGGTGTGAAGATGAACGATGTTAATCCCTTTTTAACGAGATAAATTCTAAATAAAACTTTTATCCTTCAATGGGATGACGAGGCAGAGTCGCTCGAGAGGCCCTGAGACCTTCATCCAGATTGATACTCATCGATGGAATTATTGATTTTCGAAATAATATTTGTGGGCAATGATTAAGCTCTAATCTGGAGCTGCTGAAGGACTTTCGGTGAAAACTCCTCCTTCTCACTCTCTCGATACTCTCAAATCGATTCAGCGTTTCCAATGAACGGTGGTTGAAATGCCAAACAAGAGGCTGAGTATTTGAATAACAATAGCGTCTTTGAGAGGCTCAACAATGGCGATTCGGTGAAGCATGATGGTCGAGACGACTTCAAGAGGGCGGGGATCGGCTATTCGGCTGGGAGGCGCTGTGATAATTGGGTTTGCGAGCGGATTTCAGAAACTGCTACTGTGTTTTATGGCCGAGGCATAAAAATACTCATTAGCCTTTCTAACCCTCGCGAAATGGGTCTAGCTCTGGGTATAAAAGCTCAGAGCAGAACGAGGATCAGCATCAGTTTTTTTCAGTCCCCCAAAGCGTCAAAAAACCCCAATTCCAACAATGAAGATTGTAGCTCTCGTTTTGCTCGCCTTGGCTGTCGTGACTTTGGCCAAACCATCAGAGGACAAAATCAAGAAACCGGAGCCTTCCATTCGGGAACAAATTCGTGGAATCGCAGAGTTGAGGGCAAGAATTTATTCCCAGAACTTAGCCGAAAAGGCCATCAGAGACCCTAAGCTTCTTATAGGAGTCGTTATCGAAAACGGTTTGCTTATTGCCGCCTCCATCACTGAAATAAAAATTCTGGCTGAGCACCATGGCTTCAACAATTCAAGCACCTCTCCTCACCGTGAAGCTTTTGAAAAAATCAACTTCTAATCAGCAGTATAATCGCCAATATTCCATAAAATTTGAGAAAATAAAATGTTACCTTCAGAAACTTTAAACTGCGAGCTTCCAACGATCAGCCTAGAATCAGACTGATATTAGACAATGTTTAGATGAGTAGCTGACTCATAAACAACTCATCAGCTTTTATTACCCTCAAGTTCAGACTTTCAGAGCCCATTAAAGTACGTGAAATGGCTTCCAGATCGGTATAAAACTCAGAGCGAGACGAGGACCAGCATCAGTTCCTTTGAGTTCTCGAAACTTCAAATCAAATCATGAAGACTACAGCCCTCGTCTTGCTCACCCTGACAGTTGTGACTTTAGCCAAGCATGGGGATGGAAACAAGGAGCTTTCAATTGAGGAAAAAATTCGACAAATCGGAGAGTTGAGGGCCAAAATTTATTCGGAAAACTTGGCCGCTAAAGCCATCAACGACCCTGTGGCTCTCATAGGAGTCGTTATAGAGGATATTGCCCTTATTGCCCTGTCCATCGCAGAACTGAAAATTCTGGCGGAACACCACAGCCACACCAATGCAAGCGTCTCGCAGATTCGTTCAGCCATCAATGCCTTCTAAGTCAGCTGTGTTCCCAAGGCTGAAAATTGAGCTCTAATCAGACGCCAAAACGCCTCCCTTGCACTTCGTCATAATCCGCAGCCGCAAATAAATCCAATTGAGCTCGAAAGCAGAATGAAAGATCATATTTTCCAATTTGGTCTGATTCACAAAAGATTTCCAATATCGCAAATTGGATAATAAATCGATACCCTATCGTCTGAGCGTGCATTTCCTCCATCTTACATCTGCCATAATCCCATTTATCTCATTGATTTCAAAAGACTCTCGCAAGACGCCACTTTTTGCTAACAAGAATTTATTTGAAGCTCTGGTTTCGCCCACACACCCACTTGAGCGGATCCGAACGGCTGCCACAGTCGGCATAAATTTAATTTAGAGTCCATTTTTGCTACTCCACAGAGCCATCAATTACACTGTATCAAATTTATCTGTATGATTTTTCCACTTGCGATGATCCGCGCGTATTCCTCCGGGAGAAGCGCAAACAAGTGAACTTTTGTCCGCACATTGAATCGCAATGATGAGAAAATATATTCAATTATGCCGCGTAATATAACCAAAACAAGTTATAATTCACATTTCAATTGAATTATGTGAGTACCCGAGGAGAGACGAGAGGGTGCACGATGATGCACCACAAAGTCCCCTGCTCATGCTCTCGCATCATTGACTCCGGTACGGCCGTCCGACCGTCGTGGGATTAGTGGTGGCCCATTATTAAATTAACCCGTGTTTTGATTGCTGCAATCACTTCGAATGTCGCCCCACACGACGTCGCGGGGACCTCAAAGGCGAACCCGAGAATGGCCGAGAAGCACTCGTGAGACTTCTCTGGCACTTCACCGGCCGACTCTCTTGATGGGAAGAAAACGCGCATTTACATTATTAGTGTAAGCATATAGACAATTACACGATTTGTGTAGAGAGAAGTAAGAGGTGACGAGGAGGCATGAATAATACATGCCAACTTCTGCGTGAGCCTCACGATGATATTTCAAATTATTATAATTTCGCCGCCGCCTCTTCAGCAAATCTGGCATAATTAGTGTGTTATATAAATAAGTGGCTCTCTGGCAGCCTCACTCTGGGTCTCTGTGCCCATTGTAATCAGCGACATTGCCCACTTTGGGAACCCGAAACAATAAAAAGTCTCATAAATTGTAGTAATCAGTTGTCTTTCGCGATTCACGGTGGCATCTTTTGGGTGAAACGAGGCTGCTACTGGAGAGTAGATAATGACGGTGTCCCCTCGATTCATTAGGCGGGCAGTCGGGCACAGTGCTTTCGTTGTTTTCGGAGAAACGCGGGTGACTGAACTGCTTTTCTCTTCGACCGACATTTCTCTTCGAATAAGGCTGAAATGGGGCTTATTCTTCGTCATGGCACCAAAGCACCAAATTTTACCTCAATTTATTTCCTTCAGGCATTGAATTTAAAAATCAGGGTTCTGAGTTTGGTTAGTCGTTAATTTTTTTTTCGTTTGTATTTAAATTAAGAACTTTGGAGTCTTGGAAAATTTTGCTGGTTCTTTCAAGTTGTTAAAAAAACCCTCTCGAAAATATTTTTTATTTAAATTTAGAAACAGGACCGAGGATGTTGTAATGAGTTTGTAAAAAAACTTACCAAAAAGGATTTAATTTTCGACTGTTGGGAGACTTCAGAGGCTCAAATACTTTTAAAAGGAAGTTCGAGTGGGGTCTGGAAAATTTTCCTTAGTATTCCTTCTATTAAATAATCTCTTTGAATGAGTAAAAACCGGGTTAAAAAAATATTTCCCAGCCAGCAGAGTAGCAGACCCATCTCTCCTCCAATTCACGCCTTTGCTCCAACTCAACGCCCCTCCTGACAGTTTTTCCCTCATTTCCAATTTCCACACGTCAATATTCAATTGTACCTCTAAATCATGCCAACAATAGTCCAATAATAGTTTTTTGTCCACCTGCTGCGCTCGCAGTGCAAGCTCATCGGCACCGAGGCGGACGCAAAAATTGAATAACTGCGACTGACAAATTTCACATCCCATTATGCCCCGTTCCTTGTCCCCGGCACGTGTGTGAGCAGGTTTCCATTTGCATGCGGCCAAATCTCAGTGTATCTTTTGGTCGAAAGGCGAAAACGCACCACATCAAAAGACGTAATGAGCTTAGAAACACGCGATGCACGTGCTTCGGCCAATTTGTTTCTCTTTAGCGGGTCCACTTTCCTTTGTGGTGGTGAATCTAGGTGTAAAATTTTGATTATCATCCGCGGTGGGCAAAATGCAGGTTGGCTCCTGTGTCCTGAAGATTCTCCCTGATTTTTTTCTCATGCTTCAGCAGTCCCGCTTGTTTGCTACTTAACACCCTCGTCATCACAACAAATTAACAAAATTAAATAGATAAAAGCTCATAAAGTACTGCAGTCCCACGAGACAGGGACTCGAATAAAATAATCAGGATGATAACATGGCACGTAATTTGTTAAATATTTGGCAACATCGGAGCGAACACATATAATATTCATTATTTTATTTTTCACTTCAACTGCCAGAGTTTGCGTTCGCGCTCCCCCAACCCAGAGCCATGTGAATAGATCTATTCCCAAGACGCAGCTCTTGATCATATGTTAAAAGTTGCATGGACGGGAATCGAGATAAGCGAAAATGATGTGAAAATAGTCGTTTCGGTGCCTGGCTCATTGAGCAGCAGCAGCGCGTCGAACGATGAGCGTTTAGTTGGCGGAAAGGGTGGAGGGTGCGGAAGACCATGAGAAAGATCTCGACTTTAGGGGTTGCTTCTAAACGTCGATTGTTTGGTTCTGAACTCTATGAGAATGTGCCAGTTTTCCATCACAGACACTTGCTTTAATGGCCCTCCAAACAAAATTCACAAACCTTTGGCCTCGATTGAGGATTTTAAAATGTTTAATTAAATTTTGTTGGTCATGATGAAATCTTTTTTTTCGAAGTTTAATCGAGGACACTTTTATGAAATTTCCCGAAAAATCGAATCGTCCAAAAATTAAAAACTAGGCCCCATTTTTGATGAGAAATTTGATGAAAAATTCAAAAAATGCTCAAATAAAGTGTAGGGTTCCTCTCTTGATTTCTGATGCATTAAATAATAGAGATAAAAATACATAGAGTGGAAATACTCATATATCGCCTCAGGCGATAATTTTTCTAACAAATTCGCCCCAGGAATTGTCAAATTTAACAGTTCCAAAACAATTAGACAGTTCCTGGGACGGCCTATCTCTATTCATTGAATTGTAAAGAAAAGTTAAAGAATAAACATGTTTCTTAATTTTTCAAAAATATTTTAATGCCATTTTTGAGCTAGAAAAATATTTGTTTAAAGGCTGGGGCAGTTTTAGAAGGGCTTCAGTGGGTTTGATGGTGATGAAATTGTGTTCATGAACGTCAGTTCACAAAAAAACCAACATCAACACAAAGGAACATCCCAAAGAAGTTGAAGAACTCCCGTGATGGCGATCCGGGCGGGAAAGGATGCCTCTCAAGTGGAACCGAAGGAGCATCATTTCTATCCTCGACGTAATGAGCACTTAGCTCGCAACCACATTCGCTTTTCCACCTGCTCAAGTAATTTCCACTTGATCCCATTATGCTTGCGCCTCATTTTCCAATCGGCACGGAGCTCGGAGGCGCTGTTGGACCAACAATGAATACTTTATGCGCGACCAAGTGATAGTTTTCTCCTTCAAGACGCTGCTTATCTCCGGGCGCCCCAAAGACACAATGTCTCGCTCCTCGAGCGCTCTCAAGAGCCGTTATTGTTTTTCCCGTGTTTATCTTGCCCTTTTTTTGCCACACCGAACTTTTATTGTCTCTCCTCTCGGCATCTCGACTCGAGCAATTTTTCGCATTATCCAATATTCATGTTTTGGGGATTGGTTTGCAGTCCGTGTCATGTTTTTCAATTTCTGCCCTCGTGCTGGCGAGGTTTCAATTATTAACGGCCCATCGCTGCCCACATGGAGCATCCGGAGCAGCGTTCCAAGAAATGTAATAGTCAATTATTTAGAAGCCAGCCGTTGAAATGTGTCACGATCGAATGTGATTAGTGGTGTAAGTGCCATTCATCCAAATGTGTTCCACGTCATCAGAGATTCGAGGTATCGTCTTTCATTGGAGACTGCGTCGAGGACTTTCGCGAGAACTCTTCACGTGCGTGCCAGAGCCGAGACGGGCAAGGATTAGAGCCGCTTGTTTGGACAACTACTGAGCGGCTAATTTGGCAGCATCAAAGTAAACTTCTCCATTTGGCACCCACCGCATACACACAAAAAAGAGCGTTTCGTATCTCGCATCTCGGTCTGGATCGAGAGACTCCGGGCACAAAGCGCGCGATGACTCCTCGTTATTTCTCGAGTACCTCGTCCACTCGACGCTCGGTCGTTTCTCCTCACTCCTCGGCCCTCACCGCAGACGAAGCAACATAAATTACTAATCTATCGCCTGCCTACTTACTCGTTTTTATTTTAATAACACGATAATCATCATCATTATCGTCTTAAAATACACACAACTTGCATGCAAAACCTTTAATATGGCTTCTCTATTTCATCGGGCATCTCGACTTTTTGCGGGCTTTCAAGCACGAGAGTCTGTTTGTCGCTTTGACTGGGACTCGCGTTTTCGGTGCAGACATTTTGTCTGTCTGGTTTGAATTTAATTTTTTGAATGGAAAACTTTTCAATGAAAATTTAACAATAGCGAAGAGAAAATACTGGAAAATTATAAGCAGACACAGGGGCGAGTTCAAGGAGATATGAGGCCCCATTTTTCGAACGAGGGAGAGACCATATTTTTCTGGTCATCGAAGCCCTATTTTTAGAGTCTTTTTTGACCATATGAGCTACCTTTTCATGGACCTCCTTCTCATGACTCTGAAAGCCTCCTTTTACTCATTTTGAGGGCCTCTAAGGGATTTCTTTTCGTGGCTCTGGAGATTCCCCCTTTGTAGCTAAAAATCCACTTTCTTGGCTAAAGAGTTCCTAGCTTTCAAACTATAAAATAAACATTCAAGAGAGGATCTAAAATTTTCCATGGCAATTAACATTATGTAAAAAAATAGTTTGAAAGAATTCTTCAGAAATTCTTATTTTTCCTTTTCTTATTAAATTCAATTTTTCTCTCATTGACTAAAGGTCACCCCTTAAGCTCAGTATCCATTAGGCCTTCATTATATTCCCCCTCAGCTCGCGCTGGAACGTCCAATAGCAGAGGTGCTCAGCGACCAACCAGAGAGTGAAATGTAAATATTTACTTTGATTACGGAGAAAAATATTTCTTCAACAACTTTTTGCCGGTCACAGGGCCCTTGAGCCGGCACCTGAGACGCTGCAACATGCATCGAGCACATGTCACGAGTCCCAGCGAGCCACACTGTCGTCCCTCTTAATGAGAAACGCTTGGGACATTTTTATTTCGCGCCTGATGAAATGTAAAATTTAATAATGATATAATGCAGGCACGAGAAATTTTTTAATTTACCAAGGCATTCAATTTTTTATGAATGTAGGACGGGGCGGCTTTGAAAATTAATTAAAATGTAATTTGCATAATAAACCATTTAATTATTCATGGCGCGCTTGGTGTCGACATGCAGACCAACTATTTTTTGCCGCTTTTCCATCCAATCTCCCGCTCTGACAGGCCAACGGAGAGCGGACCCTCTGTTGGCGATTTTAATTAACGAGTGTCCCACCAGTAGCTTCGGCCGAGAGCGGCCCAATGGCGGTCACCAAACCGGTTTAATTGGCCATTTTTGTTTCATCGGCCGCTATAATAATTAATATGGCGGTGGTCAAACGGAGCCGCAAACGCAAAGCGAGGGCATCAGTGCGCACAAAGAAAATAATTAAATTACTTGTGAGCCACTTGCTTTTTGTTGTAATCACGCCGATGAGCCTCTTGAGGCGCACGTTGCTTTCGGAGAGCCGAAAAGACACAACGACCCTCTAGCAGAGTTTGTAATTAGGCATACAGACGTGAATAGTTTTTTCCTCGCTCGTCTTCCTCCACTTCGCAGTAACGTTACTCTTGAAATTCCTCGGGCGAGAGAGATACCATCGCGCATGCATGCCGCTGCTTCGTGTGATTCTGAGCGCTAATGACGTCGAGGTACCGAGAAAGGCTCCTTCAGAGTGGAAATTCTTTGTGACGAGACTTCAAACGGGCAGTGACAATGCAGAAGGCGGGTAATTGCGGCTCTTTTCGACTCCGTTTTTGTTTCTTAATCACGACTCGGAGAAAAGAGGCCGCCCATTGTGGAGGCTCGTTTGCTCCAAAGGCCTCGGAGAAGGCAAGGAGGTCAGGGAAAATTGCATTCGCACCTCGCTCCAACCAAGCAGAACTAAGAGATTGTGAAAAGAACCCTCCGACCACGCCAACCAGCAAGTCAAACCGTGCAATTTTCTCCGTTTGTTCGCCCGGCACGAGGGTTCGATGCGTGTTTTACAAGTTGTTACATGGTTTGCAGCACATCCCGTAGCGCTGCGCGTGTTTTTTCTCCCCCATTAAATCATTTAGGCGCTAAACATGCACGTTATATTGACACAAGAGGGGATTATCCATCCCATGCGAGATACACCGACAACATTAACGATGATGACGACAATAATAATACATTTAATGGTATAATCTGTCCATCATCAACATCATTGAAAAACAATAACAAGCGGAGAGTCGCGGAGAAACTGCCGGGGTTGATTAACGCTCAAGTGATGATTTATTACTGCTTTCTAAACAATCCGGGACTAATTGAAAGCGAGCAAATCCCTTTGGGGGGCTTTCACCTGACTAAACTGAGTGTCGGTAGCAGCCATAGAGAAGCTACTTTTTGAAATTATGGACTTACAGTAGTTTTCAAAAATATTGGGACTTTCATGACTCGAAATTGGGGTAATTGACCTTTTAATTTAGGTCAATACTGTTCATGGCGGCTATCTTGGATTTTCAACAAAATGGTCAACGAGCTAAAAAGTGGTCAACGAGCTAAAATTTGAGGGAGGCCTGATGATTTTGGTCACTACTGTACATGACGGCCATCTTGAATTTTTAACGAACAAACTAAAAATGATAAGAAAGGAATTTTAATTTTGGCTACTACTGTACATAGTGGCCATCTTGGATTTTTGACCAACTTTAACCTGGTAATAGATTGTTGTTCAACGAGTAAATGTGAAAGGGACCTCTTGTTTTGGCCTATACTGTATGTGACGGCCATCTTTAAATTTAAAAAAAAAACTTAAAAACCCATGTTGATGCTAATTTTCATGAAAATAGAGGACTTATTTCGGCCCCCTCTAGAAGAACAGCTCTATGTTCGCAGCTACCGTTTCTTGTTTTGGAACTTGCGGAAGAGAAACGATGCGATATTTTTAAACAATAATAAATTGAGAGTTTAATGTATGGAAAACAATTTGATTATGCAAATTTGTTTTTGCCCGCTCAAAAATTCACTCTTGAGTGCACCGAGACTCGGGTGCAGTAGCGGGCCAAGAAGCGCGATGATTTAGCGAAACGGGCTCTCGCCGTTCTCAAAATTGCATTAAAACTCAATTTCGGGTGCGTAATCTCGTTCAACGCGGACTGGCACTGAATTTGCTTAGCATAAAATTAAGTTGCGAGCTTGGCAGTGGCCCTCGGAGTAACTTTTGACGCCCCCGCCCGCCAAGAGTGCAGATCGAGAGACAAATCGAGCTGGAGAAAAATTTAAAGTCATCAAGTTTTTCAATTTTCTTAACTACGAAAGCACGCTCGGATGGCCCGAGTGAATGGCAGAGACTCAGACAAAACGCCCACCCACCCGAGTTCGCCTTCCCCGCACGCGGTGGGAGCCGGAGTGAGGCGCAAAACATGGCAAAATGTGTAACAAAACAGAGCTTTGTGTAAGAGGATAAAATGTAATTTTCCAATTTTCTCTCCCCGTCTCCTTGCTCTCGTTCTTCGTCGAATCGTCGACCTAGTCGATGCTTATTTTGTAATAAACTTTTTACTTATTTAAATTAGAGGCTACAATGATCACTTGTCTGTTCCGAAACGTCCTTGGAAAGTTTCTTTTGGGGTTAATTTTCAGTAACTAGCAGGAGTTTTCCGACCTTCAGCTCGGGAAAAAGTTGATTGAACTCGATTCAGGTGGTTTCTTACACATTTCTCAATCAGTTAGTCCTGTTTTCTGTTAGTCCTCTTGGGTTTTCATTTTTTTAATTGTCGTTTAAAAAAATTTGCTATCTAATTGGGGCCCTGGATGACCGAAAATGGACCTAGTTCTCTTCATGAGTAGCCATATTTTATTCAATTTCTTCAAAACTACACATTCGAACCAAAAAAAGTTCAGTGATTCTAAACGAATTTTGGAGCAGAAAAATGTCCCGATAGAGGGTTAATAATTTTTTGCCCTTAGTTAAGGGGGCATTGTTCAAAAATTGTTACAGCCTTTTTGAAACTTGATTCCTTGCCTAGCTCATCAGTTGGTAGCTCACCAGACCGATTGGGTTTCAGAGTTAGATATGATCATGTGAATGCTCAAAAAGGGTCCGATTTCAACACCCGTGAGTTTTAACGTTCCATAAAATCGATAGCCGCACCAAAATTAGCCTCCCTTCCCCGCGGGTCCCGGATGAAAGGAGGACTTTTCCGATGAAAAAGCGAGCAGATGAAATAAGCATCTAATTCTCACGTTCGTGGCCAGAGGCGTCCTCGTCTTGCAAGCAAATGTATGCCAGCCAGTCGAGTGTCTGCGAATAGCTAATTTTTAGTCTACTCGGCAATGTAAACGAGACGCAAAAAATTCCCTCCGCAGCGAGTAAATATGGTCTATGTAAAACAGAGCAGAACGCGTGGAAGGTGCACATAGCTGGGAGCAACAGCGGCAACGTACATAAAATCTGTTGTGTTAATTATCCTATTTCGTCTTCAACGAGCGAAATTGAATTTACAGAGCACTCAGTGCCTTAAATAGCTCGTCGTCGTCGCTGGGGCCGTAAAAATATGTGTGTACGGGCTGCATCACTGCTAATATAATGTGCCCGACTTAGATTATGTGCCTCGTGCCTCCTTCCACGGCCCAGCGCCCGTTTCCATGGCACCATATGCGGCTTATGTACGCCAACTGGCAACATTTTCGCCATGCTGGAACTGCCATGCGCGCTCACTGAACGTTTCCTTTGTTTTTCATTTTTGTTTTTCACTTTCCTATGCCCGAATCGAAGGGGAAATGTGTGCAAAGTGGCTGTACGGGGGGAAAATTAGCACGAAAATGGTAAAAGTTTGCTGCCAGAGTGCACTCAGTCGGTCAAAAGCTGCGAGGACTTGAAAGTTTTGCGGGACTCGAGAAGTGGAGAGGCAAGAAAAGGACCAAAACAAGAGTCTGGAGAGCTGCTCTTGAGGGGCTCTGTCCGTTTGGAAGCCTGCGTCACCCGCAACAGAGTTCATTTGTCTTCTTTGTTTTACCTAAATTAAATTTCCTCCTCCGCAGGCGCCTTCCTCCCCCGCTTATGTACGCCCGACGCAAATTGGTAATAGAAGACGAAGGAGCAGGGAAAATGGCAGCATTGTCTTCTTTCCATGTAACATGAGACATCTAAGTAAATTCTGCTGCCGTACAGCCGAGTTGCGATGCCGAAGATTGGCGTAATTAAATTATTTCCTTATGGCTTCAACTTGCTCCTCGCCTGCTTCTCTGGGCCTCCCGTTTTGCTCGCATCCGAGACACGGATGATGAATAGTTGGGAAATTTCGCATTGTTTCCCTAATAATTTGTTAATTGAATAATGAACAATTTCAGGGAAGCAGCGAGACCCTTCCGAACAATGTCTCAGAAGTTCGTCGCTGCGTGAGTAATGCTTTTGCGCGTTTAATTTGCGATTTCTCTTTTCAAATGCCATTTTTTTCTCGTTCCGGCTTGCTCCGCGCACCGCAAATTAGCGGCCATGTTTATTCGGAGAGGCAGTGAGAGGAGTACTCGAAGATGGATGAAGGCGGATTGAATTTCATGCGAATGCATTTTTTGCGCTTATTTCATTGTTTCCCTCTCCTCAGTCCTCAGTCGCTATTCAGAGCAGTTCCGAGAGACGCGCTTTGTCTCTGCCTTCGTCCCAAAATGTCGGACGTAATTTGATCTTGTTCGAGGCATAATGGATAATTAAAAAGATAAAAGAGTCCTCGCACTTTGGAGTAATTCTGGGACGAGTCAAGTGTTTGAGGGACGTCGCTTACATACCTGAATTCTGTCTTCAGGCAGATCCGTTTTAAGCGAGAGCATTTCGCGGGCGTAGACGTCGGGGTAGTGGGCTTCCTTGAATGCCTTCTCTAGCTCGTCCAGCTGGTAACTCGTGAATATTGTTCGACTGGAAGACAAGAGATGATTGAATATTTAATTTAAATTGTCTCTGAAGAAAATTTGGCTTGAAATCGTTCCCTGGTGCAAACTAAAGGATCCCCTAGCTCCACCCCTGGAAATAATTAAAGTCAATTGGTCAACTCTGGTTACTTCCCAGACCATTTTCTGCGAAAAGTTTTTCCAGAACAGACAAACAGACGGACAGACGGACACTTTAGCCTTCCAAGTACCAGGCTCAAGCTCACCTGTGCCGCCGCTTCTTCTTCTTCTTCTTGTTGAAGCCGTTGATGCCATCGACTGTGAACTCCTTGGTGGGATCCAGGCCCCCTGAAAGACACAACAAAACCCCAATTCAATCAGCGTAATTACGTCAGGAAAGTTTCCTCAAATCTGCATCTCTGCATGCGATGAATAATCACCTGCGTAAAACCGAATTAATCTAATCAATTTATTGATTTTCACCAACAATCCTAATTAAAAGCGAGCTCCCGAGTACGGCAACTTGTTGTAAGTAAAGCCAAACAATCCACGTGCACCATTTATCCCTGTCTCGCTCTCCTCCACACACTCAGCCATTACTCAGCTCGCACACACACACGCTCTCCGAAGATGAATTGCCTCAAATAATTACCCATAAACCTTCATGAGTTTAATTATATATAAATAATTACATTCGCTATCATGCTCGCACATGCTCTCATGTATCCCTAAATTTCCCCTAATTTCCACATCAACTACACGCCACAACATCGCACATGCTCGCCCCCCGAGAGCCCCCACAGCCCCTCATCTGCGATACAAAAATTAGTAGTTACTCTATTTCGTCTCATTTCCACCCGTTCCGCCGCAATTCTGCCTCGCATTCTCCCCTGCGAGCAGCCAGCTAAATGGTTACTGCAGGCTCGTCTCCGTATACGACACATCCAGGCTAGGCAGAGAGCAGAGGATATGGGATAAGTGGGTTTATTACGTAAATTTAAGTTTTCTCTTCTGCCGTGCCTCAGCTCTGCACCGCACCGACTCGTCCGGGCTCCACTCCGACGATATATTAGAGAGCAAATTTAAAATTTAGATACAAGAGAGCTCGGATGTGTGTGCGAGTGCGGTTTGCATACAAACGAGCTCACTCCTCGGCCGCGCCATGCTACTCCGAAGATAGCTAGTAAATTTACACAATTTGGGATGCCTTTGTGCGGCAACGGGATGCAGGTGGGGAGGGGGTGGCGAGCGGGAGGTGGCTGTTGCAATAAATTGCAGTAATGGTCTGGCGGTATTTCTTAGTAACCGAGCATTTACGTTTTTGGGGCTTAATACAAAGGTTCAGGCTTTACTCCCATGAATGTGAGAAATTTCTGTTTTCAACATTTGAAATGTATTGATCGGTAATGCTTGGTATTGAAATCCTACAAAGAAATGTTTGAAATAAAAATAGTAAAAATAGCACATTGATTAATGTCTTTTAATTGGTATTGATCAGTATTGATTGGTATTGACGGTTTAAGTAGCTCTTTTTGAGATACAAAATTGAGAAAAAAAAGCTCGCAGAAACCCGAGTGACATCAATAGATTTCACAATTACGGTATTGATCGGTATTGGTTTGTATTTACTTTCCTTATATGAAGTGAGGACAAAATTGTTATTTAAGGTTAATTCTACGGTATTGTAGTGATTCTGTGAAATTTAATAAAATTAATTGAGATTCCCCAAGGTTCAAAATGTTTCCTCCTGTGTCAATAAAATTTCCTGATCAATGAGATTCCACCTCAACTTTATTTTCTCAACATTGACAAAAATTCCCGGAATATCCTCTCTTCTGCCGATCAGAGACTTTTTCCTGTTTGTCATCAAGTCACTAAGAAAAACAATAAAGCGACAACCATCAAGCTGACAGATTTCTCCGAACCAGTAGTGGTGTAAGAAGAAGAAGGAGCGCAACTACAAATCACTTCAACGCTAGTCCCGTCCCGCCGCGCCGCACCGCGTCAATAAACATTGGGAAAAGAAACGTTCGAGACATCTCGGATCACATTTCCCACAACATCTAAGTGGTGTGTATCCAAATACTCTGCCTCTTCGGATGTTGACACTCCACACCCGGCACAGTCCATTGATGTGGCGCCTTTGCAAACAGTCAAGAACACGGAGAGCTATAAGGCGAAAGGACTTGCACGTCACTTGAGGCAAAAATGCGCTAATTAGTCTCGGGTCCAAGGACGGCGGAGGAGCAATCAATCAAGGCAACAAAAGGGTCGGAGTGGCTTTGCAACATTGTCTCTCATCTCTCTCCCCGACACTTGTTTGCTCCAAATACTAGCGGAGGAGCTAAGCAAACTGCAACCAGATGTTCATTAATTATTCCTCTGACTGGTGACTGACAACGAATGAGCACGGTTGAGAGAATATTGGAGATTGGAATATATTATGATAATTGACTAACTGCCTTGTTAGCATAACGTTGGCTGACAAGCTTCTGTTGGCTCGTGAGTTGCGAGCTTTGTTCGGCTACATTGTGTCCCGGGGACGGGAAATATTGATTTTTCGAATGTAATTAATAACCGGGTTATTCATGCATAATTAGTTTCAAGGCTGGGTCGTCTACTGGAACCCGTTCGCTAGTTACGGTATGGGAAGGGGAGCTATTTCGTTTAGATCTTTGACTTAAAAGGCCATCTGATTATCTTCAACACCTGATGGGTAGTTAACCCAGGACTAAACACTTGGGTAAGAAAACCAGAATTTGGCAATAGACTTTTAGCCCGACATTTGAACCATTGTTTCGAGCTCGAGTAACCCGAAAAAGCTTCTCTGATTATAAGTTAACGGGCCATACTATCCACCCATGGTTATCTTTCCCAGTGTAAGGGCCTGTTCACATATTACGTAACGGTGAAAATCGAGATTTTCGACCCCCACCCCCCCCTCTGTCACGGTTTGTCCTATATAACAGTACTTGAGTTTGTACTGACTGTCACGGAGCGGACGACACCCCCCCCCCCCCTTGGACCGTGACGTAATATGTGAACAGCCCCTAAGGCCTGTATTGTTCACCTTCGGTTAGCTAACTGAGCTTCAACCAAGAACCGTATATCAGCTATCGAAGCTCAAATTTTTGATCAAAATGAAATTTCAGAAGACTACTGACCCCACATAACGGTCAGATTGTGTAATTTTCAACTTAAACCCGGAGACTCAAAGACCGCAGATCAAGGGGTCGGTTAGACACATGTTAGACATAATACAGGCCTAACTGCAGAGACTAAACAATCGCCAGGAGTGACAAAAAATTTTCCATGATTTCCCTTAAAACCCGTGTTTAAAACCAATTTGAGTCATCGAAAAAAAATTGAAACGAGCAAAAATTGTCCCACAAAACTCGTCTTGAAGCCCATATTACAGAAATAACTCCTGAATCCCACACATGAGGCAGCCATGATACGTTGGAGCTCGTGGGAAGTGCAGTAAATAAATTCCCTAATGGACCAGCCTCGCGAGTTACGACCTTCATAAGGAAATTTTTAGCATTTCCTCAATAAAACTTTTACACTCGAGCCCCCATCATGTGTGGAGGGAAGCGTGGCACCTCGGCGGCTGACGATGCGCGGGAGCGATATTAAAAGTTCCATCACCATCCGCCATCAAGCGAATAAAACAGTCGTATAAGACGAGGGCACTTGGATTCCTTCCCGAGACACTTACTCACCCGAGCTCCTCTCTTTCTCGCCTCTGCCACGTATTTGACGACTGGAAATTGAAATTCATGGCAATTTTAAGTGTGTAAAAGGGGTATTTACGGTTATGTCACGGTTATAAGGGAATAATTACACATTTGATGCCGAGTGTCGACCCAGGACTAGCGTTAGGCGACCATATGTGAGAGTGTGGAACTAATTTTTAAATTTATTACCTGCTAATTTTACATTTCACTGCAAATATTTTAATTATCTTTTTGTGCTAGCAGCCTCCTCTATTTCATTAGGGGTGAAATTGAAAAATTCCACAGCAGCTCGTCTCTGGCACACACGGAAAATCGATAACGACGTTCCATTAGCACGCATCACGAAAGTTTGTTGTTGAAAAATATTTTGATTGGGAATGGAAAAGGGTAGAGAGCATCCCTGCACCATTGTCCTCGATGTCACACACATTCGTGCCCGCTTAATTGACGCCACACCTTTTCCTTTCACCACTCTCTTGCCACGTCTTTTGGCATGCCTCCCATCTCCATTCATCACTTAACAAGTTAATTGTACACCAATTCGTCGACTCGGTCAGCCAGACGATGCAGAGCGAGCCCACTGCTGCGCGTCCCATAATGCAAAGTAATTTCTCTGTGCCTCGTGTTTTGATACATGTGTCACTGCCAGAGACACCGACCGCTCTTTCATTCACTCACTTAATGGAGGACAAAATTAAACTTTTTCTGCGGCACCGACACCAAATTGGAGGCAAAAGAACATACGCGAGCTCCGTAATTGAATGATTGACGGCTATTTAGCGCGGCTCTGGGACTCGAGCGCCGCACCACGACGAATCAGAGCCGAAACGAAACAATTATGGGGCCGATTGTGCCGATTTGCAACAGATACAAATCAATTTAAGACGCTGAGGGCGACACCGGGAGTCCCGTGGGCGGCTTTTCGCATCTGACTAGGCGGTAATTGCGTTGTCACCCTAATTGACTGTCATTTTCGTGCGCTGAACGCAAATTGCGGGGAAATTTGCCTCATGAGTAGCTTTTAGAGGTTTGAAAAAAATTTTAAGAGGACAATAGGAGAACAGGGATTGGGAAAACAGGCCTTAGAGATTGAAAACCATCAGGAAAAATTCTGAACGAGCAACTAAATCTGAAAATTCCTCAACCTGAATTTTTAGGATATTTTCGACTTGCTTAAAACCCGTTGAAACGATTGCCAAAATATTGAATTTACTAGGGAACTTTGATAGTCGGTTCAAAATACTCCTTAGGAGCCAAAAACAAACAGAAACAAAAAACTACAACAAAAGAATAGTTCCTTAGATTTCACTTATGTTTTTTTTTGTCTCTGAGTGAGGTTGTTCTGACTTTGGAAAAAGTTTTTATCAATTTTTGTCTCCAAACAAGACTGAAATAATAAATAAGGTCTAAAAAGATGAATTAAGTATTTTGTATGGCGTTAGAAGCGACCTTGTCTTGATGAGCGTCAAAAAAAAGAGCTCTAAATTTTTTGGAAATTTTTACTGAACATTAAACAAGACCCAAAACTACTCTAAAAATTTTTTCAGGTACTTTAACAGAAGACCAAGTAAGCCAGAGCCCATTCAAAAAAATTTGGTGAAAAATGTGAGATTTCTTTGGTGGGTATATAAGTTAAGCTATCTTAGTTTTCCATCTCTAAAGTCTACCTGCCCGATAGGGTCGTTTTTGAGAATGTGAAGTGTTTCTATTAATTTTTGACTCTAAACTGCATGGGTTAGGATGACTCAGAGAGCGAAAAATTCCCAGTTAAAGGTCCCCAAAAGTCCTCTCATTCATGCCACCTAAGTGGCAATTTCCCCACACCTCCACTCGAGCGCCACTTTAAATCGAATTAGGCTCCAATCACTTTATCAATCACCGTCAATCATCACATTATCTCTTATCATCCTGTCTCATCATCACCACCAGCAGGTGCCTGTGCCTCTTCAATAGACAATTTTACAATTTGCCTGTCAATAAATTATCTCCATTTAGAATGTCAGCCACAGCAAAAACACCCGACTCGCCAGCTATTGGCAGCGGTAGGAGGAAGCTGTCTACCGGAAGCAAGCTCGCATGGTAATGCCAATTGGAAATTATTTCGTGATGCTCAGTGAGCTCAGAAATGGGCTAGGAGATTAGCTTTTTTGCACAGTTTTCGAGAGAGCTGGGCTTTGGTGGGCAAAAAAACGAAACAAATCCGCGCCCAATCGGATGATGACTGCCGGGCGGAAAATTGGAAATTGACAATCAGTTTCATAGTTTTTCAATTTTCCCGGTGCTTGAGTAATCTAATGATTATCTAATTATAGCCCAAAAGTCCCCTCGCGCGCTCGCACTCGGCACATCTCTCGCTCGGTATCGGCGCCGCATGTGACCAAACAACCCCCAATTGAAACGTAAATCGTTGCCATTACGTATCTCCAGCAGCGAGGATAAGTGCGCCATTTTGGATTTCTCGCATTGAATGAAATCTCAAGCAGCAGTGCGGGGGAAAATGAGCTTCGTTATTCTCTTTCGAGAGCCTGGTCGCGTGCATCTCGTTCACGACATCGCAAATGAATGAGTGAATTAAATTTGTCGCTATTAAAAATTCGCAAACGGAATGTAAACTCGGGAACGCAATCTTTTGTTTGCCCTTCGCACTCGAGCAGAGCCGGGGAGGGGAAAATGAACGGATTTGTAAGGACGATGGTTCGTGTCTGTGCTAACGCGAATACAATTTTCGGTGCCAAACATCAGAAAAACAGACAGAAAACATAAATCAAAGGCAAATTAGTGTCGGGTTTTTAAAAATCATCGCGACTCTCGGCCGAGGAAATTTTGCCGAAAAGACGAGAAAAGGGACTGCGAGTTTCAATTTACATATTTTCCAGCAACATTTAGTTTTTCCATTACATTTAACTTGAATGTTATTTTCCATAATTCGATAATAAGTTGGCAAAATAATCCGTCCCGACATCAAAATAAACAATTTTATTATCATCATCATTTTCTTCCGACATTTTGGTCCAAAAGTTTACATCGTCTCAGAGTCTCGGAGAGACGGCGAGAGTGAGAAGACAAACATTGCATTCTAATTAATTTATTACCATTGCAGTGAAGCACTTACCGGGCAAGCACGAGTTGCTGGCTGATGCGAAGGACGACTTGAGATGTGGGAATCCTGCGGATGGAAGAGGAGAGAAGCATTAAAATCGTACCCGCATGCCGGTCGGTCCCACGGAAGAGAGCTCGGTGGGGTAACTGCGCTCTTTAGGGCGAATAAAATGCTCCCGAGGTGTGAAGTAATTCAACACTTGTCATTATCTACTCCAAAAAAGTGTGTTTTCCTACGAGCCCGGGAACAAAACAAACAATTAGCACAAAAGAATTACCATTTTTCTATTCTGAAACAATACAAAAGCGTTTTCGGCACTCCAGCGCGCGAGGAATGTGGGCTGAGGAATTCCACATGCGCGCAAAATCGATAGTGCGGACGGGAGGAAGACGCGAGACGAGAGACGCGAGAAAAAGCGTTTTAAGGTGTTGATAATTACCTTGTTTGTGCTCGAGAGCGTATGAAGTCTAGAATGGGTGCTTGACAGCGCTCGCACGGGATTCATTAGCCCCATTGTATCGATGCTGGTGCATTTTCTCGCCTCCGCTTTGTCTCCCACTTTCGCATATTACGCTTTCGCACTCCGTTATCGCATCCTCAGAGCTAATTTCCACCCGCTATCTCTCTCCCCGAGTCACACTTTCCGAGAAATCCGCCGTGCGAGTAACGTACTCGTATTTTGCTTGTTCCTTTTGTGTAAATTGAATAATGCGAGAGCTGCTTGCCTGAATAATAGTATCAAATTACTACCAATTATCTATCACAATACAGCTATTCAGACATGTGATGATGATAATGCAAGACCAATTGAAGAAATAATAAAAATATCACACATATTCGATTTCACATGGTGCACAGACACCAAATTGGCCCTTCATGCAGACGCTGGACCTCATTTCGATTGACGGAGTGTCTATTGGAGCAAACGGTGGCATCGAGGCACCGGAGGCAAGTGCTACAGCAGGTTAAAAGGGGGCCAAAATGTGTCTGTCTAATTGAGATATCAACACACAAAAAGTAGCCAAGTACGCGTGACGTCACAACATGATTAATCACTTTGGGTGCAACGAGCAACGCTCCTCGGGGCAAATGCACGATCAAAATGTGTATTTATGTCTTCGTCATGTCTTAATAATGTGTTAAACGCTGCGTTTCTTTTCAACACTCTGGTCTGTGAGACGCCTTTTGTACTGGGCTTCTCTTGCAGAACTACACGGAAAAAAAAATTTACTTAAATCAAGAAATTTCATTAATTATTCTTGGCAGAAAAAAATCCGAGTCTTCTAAAGTTCTTCCTTCTCTTTTTTAACACGATTTAGTAGAAAGGTTCAAAAATTCAATTAGTTTGAAATTTTTCTTTTCAAATTTTGGGGCCATTGTTTTCATTAAAAACCCTCAAAAATTTGTTAAAAGAATTATTACTTAAAATCCATAGATCAGCTGCAGAGCAAATGTACAAGAAACCGTTATTTTTATTAAAAATAAATTAGTATTGATCGGTAACGCTCGTAATAAATCTCATATATACCAAACGAAATCTTGTTACTACTCAAACTAAAGTCATATTGATTTGTACTGCTCAGTATTGACTCTACTTCATATCAAAAGAGAATCGGTAACACTCGGAAATAAATCTCCTATCCATTGAAAACAATAGCATTTATGAACATTTTGTTAAATTACTTGGAGTTAACTCATATTGATCTGTAATGCTCGGTAATGACTCTCCCTTACATCAAAAGAGAAACGGTTATGTTCGGTAATTAATCTCCTGAGTATTAAACGAGAACAATAGCCTATATGAAAATTTTGTAAATAAACTCATATTGATCTGTAATGCTCGGTATTGACTCTCTTTTACATCAAAAGAAAATAAGAAAAATTTCAACTGAAGGAGCAAAAATTTTTCTCCGTGTACGAATCAAAAGTGAACAATCATAATATGAAGCAAATAATCAGGCAACTTTTCCCTCTGACAGATGACCGCTCCACGGATACTCGAGTGAATACGAGTACGAAACTGTCAAATTAGTTATCCAGACGCGATCTGCCTTCTTACTCTGCAGCGTCAAAAACTTTTAGCCGTGTAATTATTGTGTTTCATTTTCTCACCTCGACCAGGCCCCACAGTCCCGATCCTATGCTACTCACAACATGCTTACAACTCACTTTTTTTTTTTGAATGAATTAATATATGAATTGGCTTACTCGTCAACGTCGACTCTCTCGTCGTTCGTCGTGACGATGTTAAAGTTAAACTAACAATAACAAAGAAGGTGTAACTGCCTAGTAATTTTAATTAATTACGCGTTATACGAAGAAACGCGCTATAATTCCACAAATTGGTCTCATGATTTGCCCGCCACATATTCAGAGCTGGATGATGAAACGCTTCTCGCCCCCACCGCGACCGCGACGCAGCTTAAATCCAAAAACGACTCCACTCGCGAAAGAAGTCAGCGTGTCTAATCCCCTTGTCTCGAGGTGTGAACGCATATTTAAGTGTGAAATTAATTCAGAAAAGGCTCATGCATTCGCGCCATAGTGGGTGTTTACCCATTCACACAACAGCTCGCTCCATTGTGGGACAATTTGCGAAAATGGTTTTCTCCCGACATGCGACAACTCCGACAAGGACTCCCGTGCGGATGGAAGGTGACATATGGTTGAGTTGCAGAAGAGAGAGAGTGCAAAAAGGGGTGAAGTCTTTCGATTAACTTGCATGTCTAATCACAGAGTTCGGGAGTCTCAGACGTCGATTGCGTCTCAACAGAGACGAAAATATCAAATATCAAGTGTATTAAAAAGTGAAATATGACAATGCACTGCGGATGTGTCTGAATCGGGGACTGCACTTCCTCCGACAGGCAATTGAGGTTTGTGATTTGGGAAGGACGCTGGGATTGCGAGGCGGTCTATTTGAGGTAAATATTTTGCTATTTTGTATAGAGGACCGAGGAAGTCTCCAGTCCTTTTGGGGAGGGAAATTTTTTCTGGCTTTCAGTAGTCAATTGTCTTAGAAAAGCTTTTTCATTTCATTCATATTAAAATGAAAAGTTGTTAAACTTGTGAATAGGTACAACTATTAGGTACTTGTTGCAACTGGTAAAAAAAGTATTAAAAGCTAAATCTTAACTATGGGGAGCTTAACCAAACTTAGGAGACGTCTCTGGAAAAGATAGGGGTAAATAATTTTAGACAGACTACAACACACTAAAGTTTCAGTTCAATCGAATGTAATGTAAGGAATAAAGGGTTGGGGGGTGGTTCTAAAATATCAAATATGTTGCCAAAAAACGCAGCTCTAGCTCTTTTGGTTGTCAGATAGACGGAAAATCGGAAAATATACTAAGAATTCGTGAGTTTTCAGGCAAGGTATAACAGCTCGATTTGAGAGCAAACGGATGATAAGAGTCAATCTGCTCTTGAAACTCTGTCATGCCGATTTCAATATGTCAAACTAGGAATCTAATATTGGCTATTGAATTTTCCAATGAATTTCGTTCATTTTGAGCTCAATGGAATTTTTGATTTGCTTTAAAAACTCGCAAGTTTCCCAAACAAAATGGTAAGTGCCAAAAAGTACGTATGTCGACAAACAGACGACCCTAGAAACTTTCCCCGTCTTCCGACTGAACAAGATGGGGTAAAAACGCGGAAAAACCGCTTAAAATTTTTTAACTCAATTGACGCACTCCAGAAGATCTGAGTCGACGATTAATTAACCTCAAATGCTTCATCCTGTCCTTGTTTTGCATCTCTGTTCCGCACTGCGTATTTGAATACGGGCCCATTCATAGCTACTCAGGAGGAGCTGCAGCTCGGAATACGTATATATTTATTAGTCACTTAGCATAGCACAGCACTCGCTTCACAAATCCGTCCTCGAGAAAAATATTTCGTCCCGAGTCCCGACATCGCGTCCTTTCATTCCCAACGCTTTATTAATTAGATGAACAATAGCTCCGAGCTTGTGAACGACCGTGCTGACGTTATTCAGAGTTAATTAATGCTTAATGTTTTGTATGTGTGTAAAATATTGTTCCTCAATAGAGAGTATCATGTTTCAGTGCATTTTTCTGTCGCGCCCCGGCATTCCGGGGTCCCGGGGAAAGACAAAGTACGTTTCGCGAGATCTCTTCATCAAATAGGCGTGCATCTGACGACCCAAATTGATTGAAAAATTCCCAAACTCCCTCACTTTGCGACATCGTTCCGCAAACTAGAGCCGGAGCGCGTAATGAAATGCATGGAAGACACGACTAAAGAGGCGATGAAGACAATAAAAAAGTTTATTATCGGGGAATGTCGTTTGCCACCGTCTTTATTTGATGGTGGTGGTATTAAATTAGGAGAAGCGCGCAGATTAAATTTTTAAACATCTTCATTCGGAGTGAAGGCGCGTCACAGTCTTGGCGCGGGATGGGAGAAAGCGAGGTAACAATGAAGGTGCCTATTAATTCGTGTGACAATCTAATGCACTCGCTCGAGAGTGTTGCGTGACACGTAACATTTGCCCGTCACTTCTCCACCGGTCGCACTCGAGAGACTCCGAGGAGAGCTCCATGGGTGGCGAACGCAGCCTCATTTGAAATTTTAATTCAATTTTGTAATTTAAAAAGCGAAATTGTTCGAAAATCAATACACGTAAGTGCTCTATTTATGGCCGTTCCACGTCCGACCCACCTAATAATATTCGACCGCCCGACTCCGGAGCGCGTATGCAAATTAAAGGGTACTCGAATAATGAAATAATAATAATTGGACAAGTACCGTGGATGGATTTTAGTACGTTTTGTATTCTTTGTTTTGACACACTGCTGTATGGTTAACAACTAATTTGAACATGGCTGCTGCCGTTATGGAAGTTATTGATTGCCTTATTTAAAACAATACCTCGATTTGCGGAATGTAGGTGACTGAATTGCGTTTTGCTCGAGGGTAGGGCTGAACGGTGTGTGCTGAGAGTGGTCTTGTGGAGATTAGAGGGTTGATGAAGGGCACATTATTTTTTAAACGGAGTAATGTTGGAACAAAAATTTGAACAGGATAAATTAAACATGTATTTAAAACCCCCCAAAATATTTATTTGAGTTCCCAAAAAATTTTTAACATCGTAGATTATTTTTTAAATTTAAGGGAAAAAAAACTTACTGGTTCAGATCAACTGAAAAACTTCTGGCTCAGCAACTCACAACCTTAGTTGGCCTTCATCTGAACACCAGGATCCGTATTCTGAACTACCTAGTCTTTAACTCAATTTAAGGACAACAAATGTAATCTGCTGACACGGAAAATTTTTATGTGGTGAGAGTAATTAAGTTGCTGTAAAATTCCATTTTTTGACGGTTAAAAATACTAAAATTCTTCCCCCAGAAATTAATTTTGTAGAAATATTTAAAGTATTTATTTCCCTTAATTTTTATTCAGTCTACAGTCTACTGGGGACGTGTGAGCCACCCCAATGAACGTCTATTGTATTTTAGAAACTTTAAGTTACAGGAAATTTGACTTTTAAAATTATTTTTAAACAAACTTTTATGTGGAATTTACCGTTAAAATTGAAAAAGTAAATTTATTTGGTCATATTTCAAAAGGAAAAGAATCAAAGATTTTCAAAATAATCTTTTGAATGAAAACTGAGTTTTTAAGCCACAAATAAATTGTAAAGCCTAGAAATGTCTTCCAGGAAACCTACGACAAGGCACTTTCTTCCCCCTACCCCAGACTGCCTCCCTTACTCACATTTTTTGCAGGTATTTACATCAATTCACCTCCAAATACCAGCTCAACTATTTTCCTCCTTTTCACCATTTCCCAGTCACATTCGGCGCGGTGACAGCAAGCAAGCACAACAAAAACATACAAAAAGGCACAAGTTTAACCTCCACTCACACGAAATCAACATCATCTGGATCAATCTACGTTATTAAAGTAAAATAATATTATTGAGAGCGGTTGGCATTCAACTATTCCTATGCCGGATCATTATTCTGCTACGGCCTATTGTGCAGATTTTCAAGAATTTGGAGAAACGAGCTGTTGTTGTGTAAGCGACTGTGATACGCTCAATTTACCGATGCATGCAAAACTCAAGAGGCTCGGCTCGGTCCGGACAATGGGAGCAAAGGTAGGCACAGACGGTTGAGAAAAAGTGAAAGACGCAGAAAGTGGTTCTAATGTAATTGGAACGGAGGCATGAGTTGACCATTTTAAGCCGATTTTATTCACTTTATGCAGGCTTCCGAAAAATGCCGATTGTTGTGGGACAATTGGCTTACACGCCCTAATCCCATCACCGCCACAAAGGGCCCTTTACTTACCGCCCTGCGGATTAAATCCTAGAGGTCCTCCGGTCGCCCCCGCGCCCATGTTGTGGGGCAGAAATGCCGCAGCGACCGCTGCGTGGGCGTTGAAGTAGGCCATGCGAGAGGCCGCCATCTGCATCTGGTGGTGGTCCGCGCTGAAGGGAGTCTGACCCACGTTCGAGTAGAGGGACGGGGTGACGGCAGAGACGGCGCTCGTGGACCTCGACGAGTCGCTCAGCCCGAGGAGCTCCTGGATCGCAAACGGCGTTCGTTGTGGCATTGTGCTGTTCGTCGTGGATGTGGTCGAGCTGCTGACCCCCGGTCTGCTGCCTGGCGTCGATGATGGTGGGGACAGGGTCGGCGGGCGGTTGATGGATTCCAGATTCATGACCTTCTCAGATTCCACCTGGCCCCATTTCACCAAACTAGACTGTCTCAAGAATGCCGTCGGCAAAAATTTTTTTTTCCGAATTTTCACTTTTTGGTGTTTGGAAAATTTTTAATTTGTTTTTAGAACTTTTTTGTTTTCGAAAATGTTTCAATTTGGAACTTTCAAAAAATGTTGGTTTTCGTTGTGAATTTTTTCAACACTCGAACACTGAAAAAAGTACAAGTCTTTTTCCCGGATTTCCACTGATTTCCCGATTTTGAGTTTTCGCGAGACTTTTGGTTTTGCGTCCAATCTGGCTTGTAACCGCGGTGCAACTGAAACGTTAATTACAACACACGTCTTCTCTGTGCTAGAGGCTGCGAGAAATTAAACAGCAAAATGTTAAACAATTCCTCGAGTCGTCGTAGAAAAGTAGCGAGAACACAAATTAGTCTTGATAAAGTAGGAATTATGTGTGTATGTATGTCGGTATATTTTCCTTCTGTCCTCCCGCACAGTCTTATTTATCCCGCGAATCTTTCACAACTGTTCTGTTGCCGCGTATAAAATGCATCTGAAGTTCATTATCTTCATCATCGTCGCCATTGCCATGAGTTCGTTTTTATTTTGTGCGGAGGAGAAATTTCTCGGCGGGCGCGCAAAACGGATAACATTGCAGTGCGTCGCAGTCGGAAAGTTGTCTTTCTTCCGCAGACTCGGAGTCGAGACGCGCATGGCTATTCGTTATTTACTCGGGCTGTGTGAACAGTACGTGGCCGTGGCAACGCGCGGAGGAGAGGCAGACCACGCCCTCAAGGGGGCGTAACAGGGTGGGGATGTACATAAGGGACACACGGAAATCGGTTTGATTAAGGGCTGAAGTCGTAAAATCCGTATAATTTCATTATGCATTTAACAATGAGAACATGTTAATTAAGGTTGTAATTAGTTCGTTATCGATTGGCTGCATCGTGCCAGCGATGGGGAACTCGTTGATGGAGAGGGTGGCGGATCGTTGATTGGGGAGTTCACGAACAATCTCACCCCCGCCACCCCCTTCCCGACTCCCGACTCCCGAAGAGCAGCCAGCAGCTGGGTGCGGAGATGAACTATCACTAATTTAACTTTCCCAGCATCTACCGTAATAAAGCTAGTTTCGTGCCAGACTTTTGTGTTGCTGCCTGCATTCCATGGCGTGCTTGTGCAGCGTTTGAAACTATATACTCAATTACATGGTAGTTTGGGTCGAGGCATCACTTCGGCGTATGATGATGCATACTTTGCCATGATGGGGGCAAATAAACTGGCAATATATATTATTTAAAAGTTTTTACAACTTTGCAGGGATCACAGTGAGCCAATATAAGCGAAAGCAAGTGGAGCATGGTGTTGCCGTATTTTGATTTGTTCGTGTTCGGTTGCATCGGTATGTCGAGGAGTCGAAGTGGGGGAGAAATGGGGTCATAGTTATTTACTGCTGGTGATATTTTAACGAATTCGAGTTTGCTCTCTCTGCTGAACTTCTTGAGCCAAACACGATCACCCCAATCGGCCAAGAACTTAGTTTAGGCAAATTTATTTCTCAGAGCTATTTTAGTGCTTAGGAAACATTTAATAGGCAGTTGCAAATGTTCGGGTAGAAGAAGGACTCATAAAGTTTAAAACTGGAGTCCCCTCAGTGTTAGAGTCAGGGAGTTTTCTAGAACCATATTAAGACTCACGACAATAATCTTACGGTTTTTAAACTTTAGTTTTTAAAAATTCAACTTTTTTATTTCCTTAATATCATGTCTTGATTTTTTTTTGAGAAAAATGAGGTGTTTAAAATCCTCAATCCAATTTTGATTTCATGACAGAAATAATCACCTTAAAATTGTCTTGAATTATTGATTCTCAAATTTCTTATGTAGGTCTAAATTAGTAGAAATCTTATCTAGTTTACTTAAATAATGAAAAAGAGGAAAATCATTGTTAGTCTCCTCCTGCCTCTTCTATCTTTCTCACTTAGAAGGTCTTCACGGCACTTTGCAGACGACGGAAGAAGCAAGGTGGCCATTTTCTGCGTTTTTGAAGTCGGTTTTGGTCAATTTTCCTGGCTTCAGAGGTCTCAAAACCCGGTTTACTGTTTCCTGTTCTTCTAAACTTTTTTCAGAGCTAAGTTTCCCTCTTGCTTCCAATTAGTTTGCTTTCAAACCCAAATACAACACTTGACTCAATGAGAAGAAAAGACAATGAGTTCTAAATTTGTTGAATTTGATTTTAATTATGAGAAGTGACGAGGATATCTCTCAAAAAATTATACACTTAGGACATTTGGCATTTACCACTGGTCTCGTAAAAGAAGAATCACTGGACTTTCATTCGGGAATTTTCTTTTTTGTCTGCCAGAATATGCCAAAAAGCAGTCAAAAGTAGTTGAGGGAGTTAAATTTTAGTGAAATTTACTTCGATTTTTGACACTAGTTAAATTTCAAGAATTAAGGAAATTTTGGGCAAAACGTATTTAATGGTCAAACGCGTGGTAAAAAAAATCGGTATCAAAAGCAAAAACGTCATCCAATGTTTCGAAAAAAATTTTGAGTTTATCTTAAAAATATTTTACGGAGAAGAAATCAAGTAAAATTCTGCTTGTCAAGATATGTACCATACACTCCTAGAACATGAAGTCTTTGTACATAAGAGTTCTGTTTTACCTTCAATCAAACAAATTTCTCCATAATTCGAACATTTCGAAGCGATCCCAGAGAATCAACAAAGCCAACCGCGATTGATTGGTTTGATTTACGGTTTTCCATTCATTATTTCAACAAAACAATGATATCGAATTTCGCTTTGGTCTTGCTTTTTTTCCACATCCAGAGCTCGAACCTCTGCCCTGCCTTTGTCATTCAGCAGACTTCCTTATTAAAAATGCATCATCGATTGCAATTGAGACGGTGAAAAGCAATCCAGATCCCGGCTCGACATCCAGCTACCAGACAATGTAATGGCGAGAGAGAGACGAGGACGAGCGACAACCAATTTCTATATTTGCTTTCAATTTTGAAACTTAATCATGGCTATTGAGAAGTTTAGTGCCATTATCTATTGAGCTAGAGTATTGTGATTCAAATGAGGGGGATCATGGAAGGCTGCAGCAGAAGAGCGATGCCGATAATTAAGCTGAAATATGCAGAACTGAATTTTAATTAGGGAAAATGGTTCCATTTTGTAAAATTCTAGTGTGCAGCGTTGGCTGCACTTGATGATAATGAGTTTTTAATTCAACCAGTTCTTTGATCTCTCCATCAGGGCTGTTCTGGGACTCTCTGACAATTTTTTTTCGGCGATAAAACACGAGGTTAAAAATTAAATTTTTTCCCGGAAGCCCAAATCTGTTTAAAAGAGCCAGATTCCTACTCCGAAGTGAGGAGTTCCCGGAACCGCTCAGCCACGTTCGTTGATGACGCAATGACTCCCAACACTTGTCGTTCATGAGCTCGGCACTCGACATAAAGCGGCTTCTTTCACATCTTCTACCATGATTATAATTACATAAAAACTGCCATAACTTAATATGTAGGTATTTTCACGATTTTAATTACACTTCATCTTTTCATCATAAACCTCTCTGTTCGTTCGCGTCGCCAAACAAGCATTTTGATCACGGCGTCGCTGTTGAGCCAGTAGCTGCAGCTCATAAGTTAGTAATATGTGAGCGTGTGTGTGGCAATCATTAAGCAGAAAAATTAAAAATTCACAAGACAATGGAGAACCTTTTGGTGGGCCTGCTCTCGGCTGCCAGAGAAAGCCCGCGTTTTTGTGCTTGTGGAGAGAAAATGCATTTGCGTTTTTAATTATTCCATTGTACATTATTTTAATTATATTCGGACTCTCTGGAGCAGGGTGGTCTCTTGAGAAATCCCCTGCCTCTTCCCATCTGCGGTGAACGACGTAACATTTTGTCCACAAAAGGAGCGGAAGATTGAAAATTCTTGACGCAAGAAAATTACAAAAAATGAGAATGAATTTTCCGGGGACTGGAAACGACTTTCTCGTCTATTTAGGAAACTGTGAGTTCACTTAAACCGGACAAAGACCTCTCCTGGTCTCGAAAGGGATAATTCACGCTCATGTCCATTCAGAAAGAGGTCAAAATATTTGCAAAACACACTAACGACAGCAAGACAAAGGATGATCCGCGAAACAAAAGCCTTTTCACATCTCAGGTCTCACTCTTTAGTCTTATTGTGAGCACTCGAGCTCTAATTGAAAATTGCTTACACACGTCTTGCCTCAGGATCCGCAGAAGTCCAGCGATTTGTCGTTTTCGTGAGCTTTGGAAGGTGACTTGTGATGGTGAAAATTAATGCATGACTGCGTGCATTCATTAGACCAACAAGTACAGAATACCTCCCACCTCCGTGCGTCTGAGTGTGCAGGGAAATGAACAAAGTCCACACAGATGTACGGGAAAATTGAGGAAGGGAAAAAAAATGCAAAACGCGAAGTATGGAAACCATCATGGCTACTAATTAGACGCTTATAAAACGCACCACGTTGAGCGCATTTTGTGCAATTCTGATGGGAGTAATTTCAGACAGGACGTCTATTGAGTGAGACGGTAATTATTGCGGCGGGATAATGAGGCCGTACTGCCGAGATAAGTAATTAAAACCGACTTTATGCGCCGAGCCTCTTGGGGCTTTTGACTTCTGAACTCCAGCTCAGGTTGCTGGGACAAAAAGCCGTCGGAGGAACGCAGTTCTTCTTTTCGTTTTTAAAAAGTCACTCGAGGGTGCTTGTGTCCTCATTGCTCGTTAAGCTTCACATTTATTAGAGCATGTCTTTTTTGAACAAGTATAAGGAGTCCTAGGTTAAATTAGACTTGACAGAAGGATACAAGAGGGTATTCTTAGCATTTCCATACAAAAGCAAATTATATTTTGACTTGGAAAAGAAACTGTGCCTGGAAATCTCAGAACATAAACTCTTTAGTCAAAAAACATTTCCGAAATTTTTTTTCAAACGTTTTTTTTTTGTTAAATGATCTAAGGTTGAATGAAAGTTTAGACCATGTTTTTGATTCGTTCAGGCCAAAAACAATGTCTTTTAATTTCACATGGTTTTGCTTCAGCATATTATGTTGCGTAGCGTAAACATAGAAAAAGCTCTACTGGCAAGTGACTCACAGATGGCGCTCTTCTCATTTGTTCTGGAGATGAGAAGAAAATATTTTTGAGCTTGAATACTAATGGAAGCTAGAAGGAAAGCATTTGAAAGCTTCTTTTCAGTTTCTGGTGCAAAAATGTTTTCTAAATGTACTTCAGAGTGAAATTTCCTGAGGGAACCTTCCACGAAAAATTTTTAAGAGTTAAATATTTTCAGCCACAATTTTTGAACCTGCTACTAGAACTCAAAGCTGGCGTTTTACTTAATAGAAACAATGATAAGTAGAGGCTTTTTACCAAAAAAAAAAAATCCAAATGTGTTCAGCTTTTCTTGGGTGGATTTTTTTTTTTTTGGGCTTGGATTCCTCCAATGATTCCTGATTTGCTTCTTTGTCTTTATTCAAAAATTTAAACGAGATTCCCAGAACAAGAAAGATTCGCAAATTGACATAATTGCGCCGTCACGAAAGACACGAGAACCATTTCAAGCATATCATGCTCTCCTCACATAATGAGAGTGAGTCACAACGTTTTGAAATCCATCGCCTTCCCCGTGTAATCTTCCACCCACACTGCCACTTTGCACCTCCTCGATGAGCAGCGAGCACAAAACATTAAATGCGGGGATCGGAACGTGCGTCAAAATTGAATACACGAATAATGTGATGAGATGTAATATTGTTATTATTATTATTTTGACGCCAACCGTGGAAAAAACACGATCCGATTTTTGCAATAACACCTTTTAACGACTTTTGACATTTTATACACCTAAAACTTTCAGAGCGTCACGTCAAGAGTGTGAATATCGTTCACTTTTTTGCCGTCGATGACTGCTGAGTCGCTCGGCTGCGAACCCCGAGGCAATCATTTGTCGTAAATGGTGCAGAAGACACGCGTCAATCATTGCCACCACGCCGTTTTGAATGAGAAAAATAATAATTCACCTATTAAAAAAGTTAAAAGTTGCCTGAGAGCTGCCTTTTCGCTGGGAGCCAGTGAAGCGAGGTGGCATCAGAGCCGGAGCTGGGGAAGAGCCCTTCTCGTGCTCACAAAAGGGGGTCTTGGGACTGGTTCCGGCGCTGCCGAAGGAGTGGAATATGGATGTGGAGCAGAGCGATTCCAGCGACGATGATGATTTGCACTATTATCTGTGTGAGGTAACGACGACGATGAGGAGTCAAAACGTGACATCTAGCAGTATTCACATCGCTCACATTTTTTCTGCTGCTTTTCCTAAACTGTTGGTTGCCTGGTTTGGGTTGGGTTTAACTTGAAAAATAGGATCTATAATTTTTGGCCTCAGCAAATGAATTTCTCAGGTCCAGAGAAACTTTGCTTTCAAGAAGATTTTTTAAGAGGACAAGTTTTACGACTCCGAGCTTATTCTTGTCGATTTGAGGTTTCTGAAGAAATGATAAGAGTTTCCAAACAGGCAATCCATAGGCCGCTTAAAATTTTTCCAGCAGCAAAAAAACCTGCCGAAAGCCTTTAAATATTCCACGTTTATTTGAAGTAAAAATCAAACTAAAGGTTATTCAAAAGAGAAAATGAGAATCAGTTAAAGAGGTTTTTAAATTTCCAACCAATTGTTAGGCTGTTTTCTGGACAAAAACGACTAAAAGTTATTTTGGAAAGTCAAAAAATTTTTTCTCCGTATTTTCATCAATCAGCAAGTTACAAAATTTGAACGATTGGCTTGGGTCTTCATACTTAAATTTTGTTAGATTTCTCGATGCTGTCCTAAAGTAATGTTTTTCATTTAAAATTACGATTACGAGAAATAATTAAAGCTGCTGACTGTCAGTTTCATATCGAATTTATAAATACCTCCCAATCTGTTGACCAACTGAGCTCGCTCTTGCCCAAAATAAAACCCGTCATTATCGGAGAAGGAGGGCGAACAGCAACCATAACAAGCTCAACAGGAAACTGGCCTTCAAGATCGCTTTACAAACATCATTTAACAACTTTATTCAATAATTGATTGATCCAAATATTGAGTGCTTGTCTGTTGGCCTTTCTCACACACGTATTTGGAACACACCTTTCCATTCATTCACGGCATCCACGAAAGCTCCGTACTTGTCGGACATAATTTCATAACCGCCGTCGACAAAAGAAGTTGTTATCACCGGCAGTAATTGGAAATCAATTATTCCAACACTACGAGTTCCGAGCGGCAGAATTGGATTCATCATCGTTCAAAATTCCACCTTTTGTGTATCGATTTCAAAGAAAAGTGCTAGAAAAAACGTGTTAAATTATTGAAATCAATACATTGCATTCTTCTAATCCTTCTTTTCTTTCTCTCATTCTCCCTTTTGATGGCTGCTGGCCCGAGGACTACAAAGGTACCAACATGAAATTGAATATTTTTCAATAATCTAAATAAATAAATAGGCAAAATGAGGTAGATCGGGACTCTTCCGTCTCCAGGTGGGAGGACAGACAGACGCACACCCGACCGATCTCAATCGGTAATCCGTCAGCAGCATGGGAACCGCAAAATCCTTTGTAATGCTCACTTTTTGTTTTGACAGCTTCAATTATGCCCGGAGATCACAACAAGGAGCACCTTTTTGAGGGATTAATGACAGTGAGGAAGTCGATTTTGGCAAGTTCCCTCTCAATCTGCCTTAATTGAGGTTGACGCCTTAATACTGCCATTTTTCATTTACCCCAGAGACGCTTGACACAATATTTGGACCCTCGCTGCGCAATATTGGGTTTCAGCGTGAAGCAGAGGCTTCCAACAATTAAGACTTTATTCCATTATTTTATTTGAGAGAGCTCGCAAATTGCTCTGAATGGCTCCAATTTGCACGCTCTTGTTTCTGCTCTACTTTTCTTTCTCGCGCGTTATATCATTGGTTGAAAAGCGTTTTAATTATATTTTTGAATAATGTCTGAACTGAGCTGAATATACACGGCATGTGAAAAGGGGTTTTGCGCTTAATGTTTGTTTTAATGTGGATTATTCATTTAGAGTGCGAGCGAAAAGTGACAGCATAATGAAATCATAAGTTGAGAGATTTATTTCGGCTGACAGCTCGTGAGACGCCATTTTTCTCGACATCTGCCATCCCGGGAGCAGGAGCCCAATCTGACATGGGAATCTCGAACTCACCACCTGCTTCTGCAGCCTTTTCCCCGAACTCGTCCTCGAACTCGGTCTCGGGGCGAGACAGATGGCCCGAAACTTGCCTGTTTCGGAGGTTGTTTTACACAAAATGTTTCTAAATAAATAACAAAATTGTATGATTATATAATAGAGAAATTTGACGATAATTGACATGAAGAGGGTGTCTACCTTTCCAAACAGAAGCGCAGCAAGGACCCTCGTCACCCCGCTTTATCTGGATGTTTTTGAGGAGGGATACGAGGTGATGAAAGCGAGGAACACTTTGTAATTCAAATTAATAATGGGACCGAATCGCTCCGAGGTGCCTCGCAGATCCAAGATGGCGTCACATCCTTCATTAAGGATCCACATTTCCGCGCATTCATTAATTCTCACACTCCTGACTCGTGCAGCTTTTGCAATCAAACCCTTTGCCAGTATTGCAATTTTCCATGTGCGAATTTGTAATTTAGATGACGACAATTCATTAAAAAATGCTGGTTACATATTTTCACTTCGCGAAATCCTCTTCACAGCCCGCTCTCTCTGGCAACGACGAGTTTGAAAACGAGCAAAAAATTGAAAGGATACGCCATTATGACTTTCAGCATTTTTTAATTACGAGTTGCCTCTCCTCTGTTCTCTCCGACCAGAAAAATAGGAAAGGGGGTTCCGAGTTTGTTTTCGCATTTTGTCGGAGAACTGATCACCAAGATCAGTTTGTTCAGCAGGTGAGTGGGATAAAATTAGGTCGGTTTGCAAATAAAAATAATTTATTACGCACAAGTTAAACTCAACGGGAAAATAATTGGAAGATCAAAAAATTATTGCTGTCCGTAGTAGGTGATTGGCACGCCGGAGCAGCCGAAGGAGTAGGTGCAGGAGTCTCCCTGGGTGATAGGTATGGCTTGACTGCAGGGGATTCCGTTGTCGTTGAGGAGCTTGTAGACCCACCGAGCGTAGTCTGGTCCGGGAACGGGGCTGCGAGAGTACCCGTAGACTCCCTGGTATCCGGTGCCATCGGGAGCGATTCCACAGACGTATCCGAGGAAGTAGTTGTCGTAGTCGGTGTCGAGGATGAATCCCTGCCAGTCGTTTCCGAGGTTGGAGTAGACGAGGGTGCCGGGGAAGATGGCGGAGTAGTTGTTGAGGCTTCCGGACCCGAGGGAGTTGTCGCAGTAGAGGCTGCCCTCGCGCTGGCAGCAGAAGTTTCCGAGAATGTGGTTGGGGTAGTTGAGGGTGTGGTAGACGGTCAAGCAGCCGCCATCGCAGCCGCGGTCGGCGACGTCGAAGGACAGGTACTGGACGTACCAGGCGCCCTGGAAGCGGGCGAGGTCAAAGTTGCCAATGTACTTGAGCTGGCAGGGACAGTTGGGGTACTCGCCGCCGGGAACGTAGAGGTTCTCGGCCAGGACGAGGGCCAGGAGGGTGGCGAAGGAGAGGGCGTTTCTGAATCTGAACATCTCGGACACTCAAGTGATGCTGAGAGCTCGGGTGCGAGCCTTCTTATACCCAGCTGGCGAGACATTCGCCTAGTTTCGGAACCAGATGCGTCCTAATTCCCCAAAGGCTTGGAAATGCCGACCGCATTGCTAAGTTAATCGGTCATTGGAACAGGCTTGATTCGTGTGTTTGCGATTGACTCGCGATTTAGTACTAAATACTTTGCGAGGTTTTGTGGGGCCAAGGGAAAAAGCTTTGAGAGACGTCATTATGCACTTGGAAGAGTTATTAAAAGTGAGTGTGATGTGGGGATTTTTTTCATTTTTCATTTGGAATTCAAAATTATGCACACACCAAACGGAAATTTCAGTCCTTTGATGTAGGCAAAAGCGCGCACATTTATAATGATGATCATCACTTGGCAAGCATCAAGCATGCGGAGATGAGGATGGCTGGGAGGCTCTTGGGAAAAGCGTCGTGTCGCACGGCATCGAGAGTAATTGAAATTCCCATTTGCGAAGAAAAACGCGATGCGAGAACAGAGAGAAATGTTGATTATGGCGATGATGTAAATGTATAAAGCCATTTTTCTCGAGAGTGCTGCATAAATTATTATTGCGTCGGGTCGTTAGAGAAATGAGGAAAAGCGTGTATGCTGGTTGGACTGCGGGGAGGAGCGCCCCCGTTCCACCCAATGGCGGGGGAAAAATATGAAAAGTCATAAATTACTCCTGGCGGTTTCCACATTCAAGATGGAGGATAACAATGAGACGCATTGTGACGGAGAATTACTTTTCTTGCCAGCACCCGACTGGAATTCGTGTCGAGTCGCAGTGTCGTTGAGCGGCTCCGGGGGCAACACATGATTATTATGATTTTCATCATCATCGTATTTTTCTATCAATCAATCTGGGCTTGCGGCAATGAGGGTAAGAAGTGGTTATTATTATTGAGCTGTCAAAATAGCGGGAAATGAGGGTGACTTGGAGAGCTCCAGTGACAAGAAAATAACATGTCAATGCTGTATCGTGAAGGCAATATCGGCGGAGAACTTTCGTTCTTTGTTTGAGATCATTTTTTTCAGTTTGAGAATCGAAAATGAGTTACAAAGAGACGATGAGAGCTTTCACTGACAAACTTGTGAAAATTGACCGAGGAGATAACCAATCTAGAGACTAGATACCTTATATTTTACAAGGGCATACAACTTCTGAATGACCTCATGTAGAAAAATACGCTTACTTATGTTTGGAAAACCGACTTGGAAAAAGTCGAAGAGTACGTGAAAACGCAGCAGTGATTTATTCGAGTGTACAGATAATTTCTGAGAGGGGATTGATCGCAGGCACAAGTAACAAGTAAAATTTAGAAGGACGTGATTTGAATTCCTCACAAATCTTCAAGTCTTTCATCTGATAAAAATTTTTTTCTGTATATTTTAAAATCTTCAAACGAAATACTTGAGTCTTTTTTGTCACCCAAAGTGTGGGAAATGTGATTACCATTCCTTGCTTTCCGGATTTCAGGTTCGACCCTTGCAGATTTGAACGGAGAAAAGCGCTGATTAATTGCCATATTTCTTCACTTAAATACTCCAAAACCCTCAATATCTTATTTTATTCTAAATATTTGAAATATTTCGCGCTCATCGGTATGCCTTTAATGTAGTTTTGAGCTGGTGTAGAATTATCCACGATTTAAGAAATACTTCTTCATTTTCGACAGATCACCTTAATTTAAAACATCGGTCATCGTCACGGTAGTGTGAATTTATTCAACACGTACAAGAGCCTAGAGTGCAAATTTTTCAGTTTTTAATGATTAAATAAAGCTTAAAGTAAGTTAAGAAATAAGCCAAATTTAACCCAAAGCCATAACTGAAAAAACCACTCTCTAAACCCTGTTTCAGACTGACAATCACTTCAAGCAGACATTCAGGACAGACTGTCCTCCCACTGGATACTTTCGAACTAAGTGTCGACCATTTTCGTAAAAGGCTCCCATTTCTATTTATTCTAGCAGAGTAGATCGGCGAAATCCCAGCATTGCGCACTTCCCCGAGGTTGATGAACTGTATTAAATTAATAAACACGAATCGAATCAATTTATCGCTGATTGCTTCAATCACACTTAATTACACAACATTTCAACAGAGCGCCCATTCTTCGGCCGAACTCATTGCGCTCTAATAAAATAAAATCCAATCAAATCAATCATTTGCTCGCTCACTCCTTCTCCAATTCGCCATCAGCCACCAACGTGACGGTCGATGAGCTCTCTGGCCATAAATATGTGTAGTTGAGAACAAGCGAGCGCAAATAAAATGGAAGGAAGTCGTTATGTGCACCACACTTTTCTATCTTCTGGGAACTTTGATCATCGCAAGTTTACTTGTACGTGGCATCCGAAATTGCTATTATTTAATCTGGGAGCCGGGTGAGGTGGAGAAAAAAGGAATTGAAAGGCATTGAATATAAATGTCACCAGCAGTTGTTTGACATCCCTGCTTTTCCAATTGCTTAATGGATCTCGAATTCTTTCATCTCTGTTGGCGACCATTTTTGTCGAGAAACGTGAGAGCTCCTGTTGTTGCGACTGTTTGCTGCAATTTGCGCCAAATGGAATGTAAACAGCTTCAAATTGACTTGTTTGGTCAGGCTCTGGAGTGAGGTTCTAAGTCTAACATTTTCGCTTTAATGAACCGGGTCCTGCATATTTGGTGATTGCCATTCAAAAAATAAAAAACTAGAGCCAAATTACAAGCCCCTTGAGTTCAAAGTTAGTTAGTTTTGTATCCCCTTCGGTTTCCAATTTTGAGGTGTTAATTCAAGGATTTTAAAAGGGACAATTAATCAATTTTCTCGTTCGAATTTTTCAAAGAAACTGTTACAAAAATTTGAGAGAAACCAGTGTACCTTATGTAGAAGGTTTATTGCCAAAAGAAATTTTATTGGACAGTTTTGACTGAAGGGTTCTCATTTGAGGACTTGGATATAAAAACGGTGGCTAAAGAACTGAGATTAAGGACTCTGGAAAACTTGAAACTTGAAAAAACGACTTGTCAACTCTCTTGGAGTCAAAAATACGCCTAAAAGTGAAGCAATTAAATCGATTCAAGGACTTGGCTTCTTGTAATACCCGCCAAATTGAACTCATTGAATTAGGACGTCCATTGAGACGCCGTCAATTAAGAAAGTGGAGAATGTAATTCGAAAAACAGAATATTAATCCAATATTCCGTCTCTCGTGCATAAAGAAACGCTCAAATCAGCAAAAAATACGATATAATGCGAGCATTTTCCATTCTGCCGCATCTGAATCATTTAAAAGACGCATGAAAGAAAGTTATTACGAGATATTGAAAGCGGAGTCGTTCAAATTATAAAAGTGTCTATTAGAATGTGAAATAATTTCCTTTCCTCCGCTCTGCTCTCTCTCTTCACTGGTTTCTCTGCATCGATTGGAGCTCATTTTCTCCGGATGCCGGTCGAGGAGCGGACGCATCGTCTTGGAAGGAAAATTGCATTACAAGGAGAATAATAACGAAGTGGAAAAAGGTCCTGTTGAGCACATTTTTTCCCTCTAATGGTCAAAGTAGATAATCTGAAATTCAAATCCGAATGTAAATTATGTTCAGCTCGGCGCAAAAAATTACTCATTCAAATACAAATTGAATGGAAAATAAAATCATCATCATATTCAAGTCCTTTTGTGCCTCAAATTGAAATAAATTCTGAAATTGTGGCTGGCAGGCGGGATGGTTAAGAGCCGGGAGAAAAAAGTTTTGCGTCGAATGAAATTTGTGATTTCGTTACGGAGTTATGTGAGGGAACCCGAGTCCTCAGAGTTTCCTCCATTTTTTGCCAGAGCCACCCACCGCCGCCACCACCACCATTAAACGATGCACTTGCCTTCCGTGCAGCCATTACTGCAAATTGCACTTGATTTTTTCCTCTCCTGCTCCTTCCAGCGTGCGCAGGAAAATTAAAATATCAAGTATCCTCCACATGCTGATGTATACACACAATGCAAATGATTTCGTCGTATTCTACAAACATTCAACCCCTTGTAATTCCAACCCATTGCGGCTTGGCGGGATGTTTTTCCGGGACATGAGAAGATGCGGTAGTGGCTTAGTGGAGGAGGTATCGGACTTTGAGAACCGTCTTTATCAGAGGCCTTTTTAAGTCTGTAGAAATCAAGGAGCCTTCCAACCCTAATGAGTGTTTCAAGACCAATTTAAATTTCAGTGTGACAAAAAAAATGTTTTTGAATTTTTAAGGAAAAATTGTTAACAGAAGAAATATTTTAATTTAGGCCATAAGAAGTTTTCACGGGTGTAAAGCTCCCCAGGATTATCAAAATTGTAAGGCTTTTTAGGCAATAAAATTACGAATTTCTGAAGTAAAAACTAACCAGAATTTTTCTGAAAGGTAAGATAGTTTTTTTAAATTGTTTTTGGGACTTTTTAACCCAAAAAAGAAAATCACTGGACGCTTGACTGATTGAAGCATCGACGAAAGGAAGGACGAAAGAGAAGCCTAAAATTGATTAAATAGATTCCCCAATTTGGAAAAACTTTTAAAAGTCTAGTAGCACGTTGTGGGTTAAGTCGAGGAATACCTTGGAGCCATGGCAGGCTTTGTACGGGGCACAACAAATGATTGATATATCGCAATGTCGGAGGCATATGAAAAATTACATGATAAGAGCTTGCACTACAAAAAGAACTTGATTGAGGGTTGATTGTGCTTCATTTACCTGTGCAGTACACAAAGTTCCCTATGTACAGCGCCCATACACATCATACATAAGTCCGTATAACCACCAAAGGGCGGGAATAATTTCTGATTCCATTTTTTTCGTGTCTTCACCTCCGCATACAGCCAGCCAATGCCTCGTGCACACACACATCACCGTCATTCAGTCTATTATTTGAATTGTAAAATAGTCTTTTGCCTCTGCGACTGGCTGTTTATTGTACGTATGCGGATTGAGAATCACAATCAATTTTTTACTGTGATTTACGACTCGTGTGTACGAGATACCGTGTTGGGAATGAACCTTCGGTGAGTGGGGGCCTGAGAAATATGAATTTTTGCTATCACGGATTTGATTGACGTGTGCAGAAAAAATTATACGGCCATTAGAGGCTTCTTGCGGATGGATAATTGTGGTGGTTTGAGGTTCCAAGATGTGAGTGCGGTTTCTGACTTATTTCTGAATTTTTTCAATAGCGGAAAATCCTTCTTGTCTTCCTGGATGGCTTCCAGAATAAATGTTCGGCAGGACACAGGAAGTTTTAGGGGTGAAGGGGGCTCAAACAAGCGCTAGAGGAGCTTAGCAAAGGCTCTGGGAGAGCTCAGCCAAAAAAGTTGGACTAAAATTACTTCAATCACTTAAAAATTACAACTCCTTGTCTTCCCCAGAAATTTTCATGTTGTGAGATCTGAGTCCAAAAATCTTCCAACTGATTTTAAGGCTCTTAACCAAGATCTAGGTTGTTTCAAATGACCAAAAACCGAAAGTCCTGCCCCTCAACAACAAGTATTAACCGAAAAGCTTTTCAAATTTGCATACCTGAAAACATCGAAAGCTCTCCCACACCACATCGCCTCTTCCCGTATATGAACTAGGCATCTGTTTCAGCTCGATGGCCCTCGAACAGCTCCCAAGAGGTCGACATGAGCTCCAACATGGCCGTCGAAATTAGTTTCCCGAGTCACCCCTCCGAAAGTCACCCATCAAAAAACCTAATCGGTGCCACCATCTAATTTATTTCCGATGTGATGATTATTATTATGATGTAAGTACCTTTTGCCAAGAACACACCCTAAATACGTTCATTACATCACGACATTCACGGTGACGGGCACTTCAGACATATCCCTCGAGCGCACACACACGAGAGCGCCCCTTTAATTGCGAATTTGCTCATAAATCCATCATCGCCTGCCATATTTTTTCGCGCTTATTATTCATTTATTCACGCGGTGCAGGAAGAATATTCAAATTCACAGCGTGCGAGTCGTAGTCGGTCTCGGCGACCATCGGGAGGGTCTTCCAGCGGGGATAATAATCGTGTTTTGGGTCCCCATGACTGTGATTTGGTGACGGAGGGAGAGATGATTAGATATTTGATACAAAACAGTTTTATTGGATTGGAAACGCGACGCGAGATTGATGAACGCAATCGGGGACGTGACGTGGATTAGGCGTGTGCTGCGAGAAGCTTGCAGGCCAGCACTGGGATGGCCGCCGTCGCGAGTCCCAAGAGAGCGTGTTCGGACTTTGGGAAGACTCCTAGAGCCTCCTGCATTTCGGGCTTCAGGGGGCTCACGGCGTATCTGATAGTTCTGTAGATGGCCAGGGTGACTTGGAGGAGCAGGACGAGGACGGAAAAGAGCAGCTCTTCGTGGTTATTCTGAAGGAAAACGAGTTGTGAAATTTTTTTCAGCACGAAACAAAAATTTTGGCTGAGTTTTTGGCTTTTGTTCATGTAAGATGGCAGAGCTCTATTTTGAGCCGCTGAAATCAGGTATTTTAGATTTCATTTCTGCCAGCTTTAAATTGAAAAAAATAATGCGCCCAAATTTTCGATTACCTATGACTAATCTAAGAGTTTTACAAAATCTCTAAGAATTCTAAAAAAATGTTTTGAGATTTTTTAATTTAATAACTTAAAATTAAAGCTCTAAAACTTGAGCATTAAGAGAAAAAGCTATTTTTATGCCAAAAATCTAGTTGGAATAAAACAAGGCTCTAGTAAGTCGATACCGAATATCGGACGGAAATCGCCCTTATTGAACTTGGGGTCAAGGAACAGAAACCAAAATTCTAGCAGGAAAAATTCCACAACGGTTGCCTTACTGTGACGACGTTCAGGACAAACTCCGCTGCCCACTCGAAAACGAACGCCTGCAGAATCAAGTTGAGGTCATCGAAGGTGAAGGGAAGTTGCAGACTCTCGCTAATAAACTCCATCTGGATCGTCCGGTCCACCTTAACGATGCGGTACAGCTTGTAGGTCTCGATTGTCTGCAAATTGGCTAGCGTTAGCTGAGGGAGAACGAGTCTAAAAGTGAGCTGGACTAGCCGAGATAGCGAGAGCCAGTGGAACGAGGACAAAGTTGACGTTCTTGCACAGAAATTGGCTGCAAAAGGGGACGACGAAGGGCTCGAGGGGACTCAGGACGCGGTGGACGACGGAGCCCCACATTTTTGAGTTGAAAAAGTGACGGCTCTTCCGTCGGCAAGTCGATGGCAAGATTCGTCCTTTGTCGCAGTGACAAAGATGCTTAGAAATGAGAGCCGTGAAATGTTTTGACACGCAATGAATGAGTTTTTACAATCTCTGTCGCTCATTGTTGATCCAAACACGTTGAAACCCGATACACGGCATTGGATCAGCGATCTCCAACTCGCAACGTGAATCCAGGACTCGGCGAGGCTCTCGTTCATGACTCATGAGGAAATAATGGAGGTCCTCCATTAAGGCTTTTGTTCGCGTTTCCTTCTGAAACACTATTTTCCGTTCCTTGCATTACTTTAATTAAACAGCTAGGCCGCCATGAGATTTTAATTGTTTCTCGCCACTCTTTCTCACCTCGCAAGTGTCGTTTGGGACTTACTTAATAACAGGTTGCGGTTTGAGTGCTTTTTGCATGATATTTTCGAGCTAAGCGACTTCAGGTGTTTCAGCAGATTTTTGAACACCTGAAGGAGGTCAGATTCACACGAGCTGGCCGGATTCCGACGGAACAGTTCACAGCTGGTTCAATGAGGCCGACTTTAAACTGAATGAAAATAATTTATTACTCACGAAGCAAACTTCAACAAATAAAAAACTGGGGAGCTTATTGTTGTCCGTAGTAGGTGATTGGCGTGCCAGAGCAGCCGAAGGAGTAGGTGCAGGAGTCTCCCTGGGTGATGGGGATGGCCTGGCTGCAGGGGATTCCGTTCTGGGCGAGCAAATTGTAGACCCATTGGGCGTAGGCGGGTCCGGGAACGGGGCTGCGAGAGTACCCGTAGACTCCCTGGTACCCGGTGCCATCGGGAGCGATTCCACAGACGTATCCGAGGAAGTAGTTGTCGTAGTCGGTGTCGAGGATGAATCCCTGCCAGTCGTTTCCGAGGTTGGAGTAGACGAGGGTGCCGGGGAAGATGGCTGAGTAGTTGTTGAGGCTTCCGGACCCGAGGGAGTTGTCGCAGTAGAGGCTGCCCTCTCGCTGGCAGCAGAAGTTTCCGAGAATGTGGTTGGGGTAGTTAAGGGTGTGGTAGACGGTCAAGCAGCCGCCATCGCAGCCGCGGTCGGCGACGTCGAAGGACAGGTACTGGACGTACCAGGCGCCCTGGAAGCGGGCGAGGTCAAAGTTGCCAATGTACTTGAGCTGGCAGGGGCAGTTGGGGTACTCGCCGCCGGGAACGTAGAGGTTCTCGGCCAGGGCGAGGGCCAGGAGGGTGGCGAAGGAGAGGGCGTTTCTGAATCTGAACATCTCGGACACTCAAGTGATGCTGAGAGCTCGGGTGCGAGCCTTCTTATACCCAGCTGGCGAGACATTCGCCTAGTTTCGGGACCAGATGCGGCCCAAATTTGCGTCAAACTTTGGATTTCAGATCAGACTTCTGGCAAAAAGCGGTCAATAGGATTTCGATGGAATGCAATCGCAGGCTTCTTTAGCTTTTAAATTGACTGTGAGTCTGTTCTCTTTCCCAGAACGACAGGCTTCAGACACGGTCTTGGGAGTGCCTTTAAGAGCCACAATTCCCTGAAAAAGCTGTCTGGAGTTGCTGTGTATCGGTCAGAAAAGGAGGACACTAGATTAGAGACATTTTCCAGTAAATTGGGAAAAAGTCGGAGTGAGCCTTTTCTTCGAAAGATTTCGAAATCAGCGGCGTTTCGTAAAAACCCACGCTAGTTCATGAGCTAAGAGACCTTGAGCCTCCTCAAGGTCCCTTAGCACTCAGAATTATTGTCTCGGGTTGAGTGATTGAGCTCCTCAAGTAGCGGTATAAAGTTCTCGGGAGACCTTAAGGCCGTCGACTACATTTAATTACAGTACATTTTAACACACGCTCTCTCGTGATTTGGGAGAGCATTCGAGTAATTTCCACGTTCGCAAGTCAGCGCCTGAGGGATCTAAAACTCATTAAGAAACATATTTGCCTTTTGGTTGGAAAAATTTCAGCGTGCCTTTGAGGTGCAAATGAGAAGAAATTGCTAAATAAGGTCGCGGGGTTCCTCTTCTGCGCGCCCTCAAGTGTTCCCTCTCCAGCTCTCGACTATGCGCCTAGCTATGCCTGCCCCATTGTGTCTCCCGCACTGCGAGACTGCATGCGCTGCGTTGTACGACTCGCAACAAAGCGAATGCGATGAGTGCGATGAGCGGAGTGGAAAAACCCTGAATGGATGATTTTTAATGAAGGAACATTTTTCCATCTCCACCAGTGGTAATCGCGAGGCATCCATATCCCGCTTCTACTACATTTGCATATACTTCTAATGCATTATTCATGACGACGAGGCGACTGACAATGAGGATTTACCTGGATCCTGGCATGGCAGGAGATGAAGCATGAATGCATAATCTAGTGGCGTGGTTTCACTAACGATTCAATCATAATTTGATGATGATGGAGATGATAATGAGTCTGCTTGTTATCGACGCTACTTTTTCACAACTCGCTGAGTCTTTCATTTCCTCCATTATTCTATTTTTCAGGAAAGCAGCTCCACACTCCCAGCTTCCACGACTTGAAAGCCAGCCAGCGCTCATTAACTTTTTTCATAATTTTTCTATTTTCTTTGTCGTCTCCCTCACAACCCCTTTTCCATTCAGTCTGCTCGGCTTCTCGAGTAATTCATTAATTTCTTTCATACATGCTAAACCGCAGACTAGCGAGCCGGTCGCTGACTTCTGCTTCCGCTATAATCAAGTACCGGAATTTCATTGTTGACTGCACCAGACGGTGTGAAATGCTGTAAGGAATGTGAGACTCGCGTGTATGACCTTTTGAGATCGAAAGGAACGCTTTTCCTCTCAGTGCATTACGATTTCTTGGGCCTTTTGACCTCTATTAGCTCTTTTGCCTAAATACCTCCAACCTACAGGCCATTGAGTCAATTGGAGGCCGCAAAACTTCTCAGTCTGTCACTTCAAAAATGGACTCAATGCCTTAGCTGCTCAGGATTCTTCTTCCATATTTCTTGTCTTCAAATTGAGCTCCTATTGTCAAATTTTTGACTTTTCCAGGGACATTTCTATGTTTGGGCTAGTCCCCTTAGAGCCGCAAGGACTGGGGCAGCCCTCGGTATCTGTTAAGTTAGTGGCTCCAGAGCTTTAAATTTTCTTCCATAAAAAAAATTACTCTCTGTCAGTCTTCTCTTGAATGTGAGCCTTTTTCCTGTCGAGATTCCAGTGGAATTGTGAGTTTTTTGACAAGTTTCTTTGAAAAAACGAGTTTGAACCAAATACCGAGGCTTAGGTTGAGTTGAAACGAAAGAAGAAAGTCTCCCTTGAGCAGTTGCTGGGAGGCTTGATGTCCTGAGGCTCTGAGGGGTTGACCCATAGATGGAGACGGAGTCATTAAAAAGTTTGCTACTTACGGAAACTTTAAAACACCATTATATTGAAAAACTAACTTTATTTTACAGACCTTAACACTTACTCAAACAAGATACGCTTTATTCTCGACTTTCGATTCCCAACCAACCAACTTTGGTTCTGCTTAAGTTACTGTTAATAGAATTCATTCTGCGCTAGCCTACCGATCTACTCCTAGCTAATCCTATTCAAGACTTTTCGGTATCCGGAGAGAACCGAGGACAGATCGCGTTCAGGAAACTCTACAAGTATTGCGATTAAGTACAATAAAGGCTCGACCTGCCAACACTCGGGACTCCGGATCCTTTGAACAGTCTCATGCGTTATCCTAGAATAATTATTTGTCTTCTCTGAGCTGCGTTTTCTTTTAGAAAATCTTCTTTATGTGTCTTCGGACGGTTCGTTGCACGTGTCGCACAATATCTTCGAAAATACTGCTAATTGGGACGGGCGGCAGCGCGAGTAACAATTTAAAATCAACAAAAATGGCCAAACGGGGTGCGCTGCTGCCCCAACAGAAGAATGGCTATTGAGTGGCAATGTATTGTCTTCTTTCTTAGTTAGCATAGCTGCTATAAATCCACAGCACGGACGGGAAGCCGACATTTTAAGCACCTTTTGGACTAAAAAGCCGATTTTTTATTTTAAATATTTTTTCGAGAATTTTTTGAACCTGGAATTTCAGACACAAATTTTGGGCTTTGTTTCTTGAACCATCAAAAAGTATTTCCTTCAGTGACGCAAAAGCAACTGAGGTCAAAGGGTCTTAAAAAGGTCACACGTCAGCTTCCAGTCCGCAGCCATCGGAATCTAGCTCGCCATGGTCGTTAGTAAATGCACTGTTATCAGGAATGTTTAATGTTTCGCGCTATGAGCTACCAATATGCTTGCTTGTACACAAAAGTAATAAAAATCAATCGTTAAAATGCGTAAAATTTAACACTTAGGGCTAGATTTGTCAAGAGTTGTACAAAAGTGATTCAGTTGCCGCGACGCATGAGAGGCACGAGAAGGGAGGGAGGTCCCGCTTGCCTCAAGAAGGGATGAGCAAGGAGCTCGGATGCGATTGCACGCTGATTGGGGTCGCGCACCAGCATGCGGTCGAGGAAGGACTGCAGCCGCGTAGACACCTTGTGGGAGTTCTTCAGCTTCGGGGGAGGCATATCGCGGATGCGTCGCATCGCCTGCAGCGGAGGCTCGTTGAAGAATGGGGGCTCGCCGTCTATCATCTCGATGACCATGATACCGAGGGACCAAATGTCCACCTCGGGGCCGTAGGGCAGGCGCGAGATGACCTCCGGGCTCATCCAGTAGGGCGTGCCCACGAGAGACTTGCGCTTCGGCAGCTCCTGCGAGACCTGGGCGCAGAACCCGAAGTCCGACAGCTTCACGCGTCCGTCGGCAGCCAGCAGGATGGAGTCGGACTTGATGTCTCGATGGATGACACCCTGGGAGTGCAGATACGCCAGCGCTTTCAGACACTGCTTGCACACCGTCGCAATCTGCTCCTCGTCCATCCGCGTGTGCGTCACGATGTCAGTGAGGGCTCCTCCCTCGAGAAACTCCATCACCACCCAGAGCTCGTCAGCCACGAGGAAGCTGCTGTATGTCTCCACAATGTTCGGGTGGTGGTAGTCCCGCATGATAACGACCTCGTTGAACAGGAGCTCCCGACGCTGCTGCTTTCGCAGGTCCATCTTCTTCACTGCCACTTGGCGGCCTGCAAGAAGACAATTTTTAGTGTTTGGAATTTTGTTGTAAAAAAAGATATTCTTATTGAAATAAGTGAAGAAGAAACAGCTCCCTGAATTAATTTTCTGAGGCTCCAATTATACAAGCCTTCAAGAGAAAAGCTCGCCCCCAGAGAGCTATCCCAGACTCTCGACCCACCTGTTGACTTGTCAGTGGCTATGCAAACTGTTCCCGTCGACCCCTCTCCGATCTTCATGAAGTTTTCGAGGTTCTGTCGAGGGTCGCCTGCCGACACGACCATCTGAAGCGCTGCTCGGAACTGAAACGAAAGCAAACTTGTATTTTCAAGGTTCTCAGGACACGCGGAGGGCACATACCTGCTCGTGAGTAAGCCGCTGTTCCTGCTTGCCCGAGGCTGCTGCTGCTGCCGCCGCCGCCATGTTCTGGACCGAGCTCTGTGTCGTGGAGGCGTTACCCCCACTCGAGCTGGACGCCCTGGAGCTCGACTTCTGGTGCAAGTTGGAGTTCTGATCCGCCACGGGCATCATTGGGGGTCGCTGGTGAGGCGGCGCCTGGAAGTGGGCATTGTTGAGCGGATGATGATGGTTTGGATGTGGCTGGAGCTGCGGATGTTGTGGCGGTATGTGGTTCTTCGGCTGGCCCGCGAACTGGTGAGGGGGCATAATGGGAGGCTGCATGAGTGGCATCGGCTGGGGCTGCTGATTGAATCCATGGGGCGGCGGAATTCGGTTTTGATGGATGATACTTGATGTGCCAGCGCTGCTCACGGAACCCACCGGTGAAGCTTGTTGTGGCCTACAAACATCCAACCGTTACACATTATGAGTTTGTGAGCTTTGTGGCGACACGACATGCATGCTAGATTACCCACACGCGAGATGAATCGTAATTAGAGGGCCTTTTAAAGCAACGTCTTTCGAATCTCGCACTTTCTGTCCTTCGTTTTTGGGCGTTCAAGGTTGGACTGGAAAGGGTTTTTTCTTGGGCTCAGATCTTTGAATTTACAAGACTTCTCAAGGGCTCACAAAATTTCCCTAAAAATTTAGCCAAGTGACGTAACTAAAGTCTCTAAAAACTTGAAAAATATTTTAAAAAACGAAACCAAAATGGAGCCCTTTTAAGGCTCGAAATATCAGGGGACGCTCAGAACACTCCTGTATTCACCAGGTTACGTCTCTGGATCATCTTAAAACCTCTATGGTTCGTTTGAACACGCCCTTTGCTCATTTTTGTGGCTCAGACCCTTAGATTTGTAAGACTACCAAAGGAGAAATTTAACCCAGTGACGTAACTAAGGTCTTGAAAAACTTAAAAAATATTAAGAGAATCGTTCGAGGCTCAAAAGCTTCAACCTGATTACGTCTCTGGATCATCCGAAGACCTCCACAACACGCCCTTGTTTTCACCTAAATTCCTAACCACTCCCCTGGGCTTTGCCCGCCCAACTCACCTGTTGTTGGTCGCATTATTGTTGAAATACGGCGCTGGAATGTCTGTGTGGATGTTGAGCGGCTGGTGCATCGGGACGTTCCCATTTTGGTAGGCGCCGTTGCTGTTCTCCACGGCATGATTGTTGAGCGGCACTGCGTGATGCGGGGGCAACTGGGGTCTTGTGTGCAGAGGGGGCAGCATCTTCTGGGGCGGACCCAGAGTACCGTCTCTCCGCATGCTGGGGTACTGAACTGCAGGTTCCTCGGGCACGGAGGGCGGCACATTGGCGTTTCCACGCAGGTCTCTCCGGATCCGGGGAGGACTGGAGCTTCTGAGCGAGTTGGAGCGCGCGACGTGCGACGTTTTGGGCAGATTTGGGGCTCCCATGTTGCCGCCGTTGCCCATCAGGATGTCGGTCGTGCTCGCCCTAACGATCGTCTTGAGGTCCAGAATGTCAGTGGGCGTTATCTCGGATGGGTCGACAAGTGGAAGGGGCCGATTCGACGACTTCAGTATCTGGTTGTTGCCCACTATGCTCGCCCACTGCAGCGGCAGCCCGATAAACTTGCCCTCTCGCTTGTCAAAGTCCGTGTGAACGCGATGCTGGAAGTTGCTGGGCATCGAAATCTGAGGCTTTTTCTTCTTCTTCGAAAACATTTTGTGTCGCGACCGCGGTGTTAGCTAAATGCAACGTAAACAAGACTTGAGGTGTCGCTTTCACTCTCAAAGTCCCGTACACCCGTACTCCTGTATGCGTGAGTGGCGTGTGTGGAAGCCTGTTGATGCGTGCCTCGATGGGAGGAGATGCACCTACTTTGCAGCTAGCATGGGGGCACGAAACACCCGAATCGTCACTGCGGTGTCGGGTTGCGGGCTGTTTTGTAAGGTTTCGCGATCCGATTGCGAAAATTATGCGTAATAGAGTGACAATCTCGAGGCACTCGTTTGCACCATTTTTGGCCCCTTCTGATGCTGATTTCGAGCTATTTCCACGCGTTGCCGAACGTTCAGTCAGATATATTAGTCACGAACACGATTAAAGTGCGGAAAACGAGCAATTCGCGGTGATTAAGCGAGAAATAAATAAGCTGCGATTCGCCCAAACAAAAATTCACAGAGTCGCATTTGGGGCGGGCCACCTTTTCACTGGCGACATCTCGAAATTGGAGTTGGAGAGGCCACCTTTCTCTGCCTCACGAATTTTGAATTCAAATTTTGGCCAATTTTGATTGATTTATCGGAATTTTCGTTTCCTAAATCCATTTTCCTTGAGACGGAAAATTTTTAGTTGAGAACAGGTCCCGTGGGACGGCCAACCTCAGAAAAGGGATTGCCCCCTGTCGTATCCTGGGAACGGAAAATCGCAACACAAATTTTCTTCGCAGTTTCCTTCCAACCTCTGACGCGTTATTTTGTCGTCATCAACAAGCGCTCGTGAGCAAAAATTTCCAGACTCTCTGGCCGTGCCCCGCGTCCAAGTCGCGGTAATCTTGAATAATTGAGTGGGGAAACATGAAATGAGGAAAATTACGTGAGTGAGGGGACCTTCGCAGGCAGAAGGATAATAATGAGTGACATCGATAACAACCTCAGCAGTAGTGGAAATTTTAGTTGCTCGATTTTGTTGAAAGAAGAGTTCGATGAAGCTTCGGAGCCCACGCCTGAAGGTACGTGAAATAGTTCCCTTTTCTCCCTCCCGCTTTCATGAATGAAGATTGTGAATGAATTGGGGTGAATTAAAATCGATACGCGAGCAATTTGGGACGGTCTATTTCGATTACTTTTCGCATTCTCGCACATGAAAGTGAATTGCGAGTGACCTCACTGATAAAGATCGGAAATGGCGAGCAGGCTGAGTCCACAAGTCGGAGGAGCAGGGATGGGAAATTGAAAATCGATAGGCTGGCGAGCAGCGGCGAGTCCTTCGGATGCTGCATTTGACGCATTGCATTCAGCTGTTGAGTGCAACGAGCACGATTCGCGAAAGGTCGTACAAGGGTCATATGCTCCTCACACTCTGGCACCGACAACGGCGGCATTGTCGTGTTTGATGATGTGTGAATGCCATAATGGCACTTTCTTCTTCTTCTCAAGCCCATAAATAATTGTGTTATTTGTCATTATTCCGTGTCATTATTGTTGTTGTTGCAGAAATACGGGATTATGCAATAAGGATTGGCATAGATCCGGAGCGAGAGACACACCTATTGCACATTGCGCGTGAGGGGCTTATGCAAGCCCTGCCTGCTGATTGGAAGCCTTGGTAAGCCTTTTTGACTAAACTTTCAAGGAGAATAGAATTAAATTTTAAATTTAAAGCAAAAAGAATTCCTTTGTTCTGTTCAAAAAATTCTGTTGATTTTTTAAATTGAAGCTACTGAGTTTTGAAACCGGTCTAGAGGAAAAACTCTTAGTCTGAAAGATTTTCAACTCAAAAGAGGCCTATAATTTTTAAGTTCAAGCTTTTGAATTTTTAAGCCAGGTCACGTGGTAAATTTTCAAAGCAAAAGAGATGAAGGAGTTAAAATTAAACCATTTTCTAGAGGTTCCCCCTTACCCTGGAACACTATCAACTCAAAAAGGTTCATACTTTTTGATTTAAGTTGAAAGATTTTCTATTTTAAAAGGACCCTTAGTTTTTAAATTTAATTAGATCAAGCGAGGAATTTTTAGAAGTTCTTTCTCAACCTGGAGAACCTGGAGGATTTTCAACTCAGAAAAGGCTCATAAAGGCGTTATAATTTAATCAAAAAAGACCCCTAATTTTTATAATCTTGAAACCAGTTTACATGGAATATGGAAAGCCAATTTGAAGCCAGATCAAGACAAGCCTTTCTAAGATTTAAAAAAATGTATTTTATATAATTTCCTAAATGACCTTGAATGGGTTCGAGTTTTCCTAAATTCCCGAATTCTCTTCCAGTTTTGATGAAGCCACCCAAGCTTACTACTACATTAATGAAATAACCAAGAAGACCCAGTGGGAGCATCCGTTGGACCTTGAGTACAAGAGAATCGTAGAGAAAGCCAGACGCCGCCACGCTGACCTCTCGGCCGAGAACATATCTGAACTCGATTCAGGTATCCGGAGTTTGCAGGGCAATGAGGAAGGAGGAGACACAACCCCCGAAAGCGCAGCGTTGCAGATGAAAGTGGAGCACACGATATTCCAGCCGCCTGGGGGAGGACCCCTGGGTCTCCGTTCAGCCATGGGAGGGAACCGAGACCGCATCCAGCTGGCTCCCCTCTCGACCCCCGTCCCGGCAGCCCCTCCCCCCACAGCCCGGTTTCGCAAGTTCGAGGTGACTCGAACAGCTTTTGAGCCCCCCAGCCAGATCAGTCTGAGCATGAATACCGCAGAGAAGCCGCCCATAGTCCCGGTGCTGGGCTCCCAGAAGGTCGAGAGTCCCGCCAAGAAGGGGTTCACCCTCATGGGGGGCGGGAACGCGTTCCTGAAGTCCAACCCGCGCCCCACGACCGCTTCCACGTCGAGACCCATCGACATCGAGCGTCCCCGGGACCTGGGGGGCGCGTCCGGGAGCGTCAAGGGGATCCTGCGGGACTCGAGTATCAGTGACTTCCGCCTTCCCGACGACGACTCCGACCGAAAGTTCGTGCGTTTCAACTTGGAGAGTGCTGTGATAAAGGATAGCTCGCCGGAGAGTGCTGAGAAGACGTCGGACGGGTCGACGCCCGAGAATGAGGGTGAGAGCGAGGACGACGAGGAGGAGGAGGAGAACTGGGACTTTGAGGGCTCCTCGCCTCACGTCAAGCAGGTGAAGGTGACGCCGGTCATCTCGCCCATCTCGCACGCAACGCAGCTCAAGATCCTCCAGAGTGGCAACCACGCGAGCGAGACCATCAAGAAGAACGAGACGGTGAAAAAGAGTGTGGTGGAGAAGCCGTCGCTGTTTGGGATCTTCGACAAGGGAGGAGCTGGGAGGATGTACGAGAACGCGTCCAATGATGAGTCGGAAGACGAGGACGAGAGCCTGAAGATGATCAAGATGGAGAAGAAGAAGCCCGAGGTGGCTCCGTTTGAGCTGGAGATGGCGGAAGAGTACAAAAACCTGGAGCAGATCCTCATGGACGAGCGGGAGAAGATGCAAAAGAAGCTGGAGACGCTGAAGGAGAACAACCGGGCGGCGATGGAGGCCGACATTCGGCGGGAAGAAGCCCGTTTCAGGGCGGAGATGGAAGCCAAGCTGAAGGTCATCGAGGAGAAACACCTGCAGGTATGTTTACTGGCTATTTTCCTGAGTTTAGGGCAAAAATATTCGAGGATATGACAAAAGGGTCAGAGAGGATCCTAAGAACCTATTATGGCTCTATTTTTATTAGATTTTTGATTAATTCTGCTCGAAAATCGTCTTTTTTGTCGATTTTCACTAGTTTTTCTTGATCAATTAATCGTTTCTTTATTTTTTTTCTAAAATTTTGCTGGACACTTGTCATTTTATTGCAAAAATCACGGAGATCGGAGATGTGGATGCTGAGATATGGCACCTCAAAATCAGCTGCCCTCAGGAGAATGGTACCAAGTACCAGTGACATCCACTTTCCCACCTGTATTTTTTATCAAAAAAATAAATTATCATTCGTGCTAAGCGGACCCAACTCACTTGTTCTGGGTTGCCTTATTTAACCCTCTAACGCATAAGTGTCCCTTGAGACTTATTTTCTACAAAAAAATGGAGGGACATTTTTTAAAAAAATTTTTGCTCCAGAATAAATTTTTACGAAAAGGAAACAAAAATTCTACCCAAAACTCGTTACAGGAAGTCCTGGACTCCAAAAAGGAAGCCGAGGCGAAGCTCACGGAGATCAAGATGGGCATCAAGCAGCAGAACGAGGAGGAGCTGGAGCGGTTCCGAGCCAAGCTGCAGGACGAGTTCGAGGACAAGCGCAAGCAGATCAGCGACGAGTACCGACGGGCTGCAGACATCCTCCAGAAGAACCACGCAGAGCTACTGGAAGAGCTGGAACGGGATCTGAAGATGGAGCAGGAGATCATCAAGAAGGAGCACTCGAAGAAGCTGGCAGACACGCGAGCCTCGTTGGAGCACGAGATCGAGGTGGAGAAGCAGAAAATGCGGGAGTCGGGCGAAGACAGGCTCTACGAGAAGGTACGGTGCGAGAAGAGGCTACTGGAAGACAAGTACCGGTGCCTGAAAGAGAAGTACATGAAGCTAAAAAACGACATTCGGATCTCCATGGAGCGCAAGAAGGGTCAGAAGCAGCGCGCAAGTGCGGCCGAGCCTCAGAGTATCACTACCACCGGCTCTGAGAGAACTCCGTCGAACGAAAACGCGCGACCCGACAGCAGCAGGCCGCCCATGGGGATCGTATCTAGTGCCAAGCAGCAGCTGCAGCTTCTGGAGACTCCCGAGGACCCTCGTCGGAAGAACAAGCACCTCAAGTTTGTGACGCACAACGACGACACCACGACCTCCATCAGTGACACCACGATCTCGAACCAGTACGTTCGGGGCCGCACTCGCATGGCCCAGCTGGCGACCGGGGAGAACAACAACTCGGACTCGGAGGCTCTGAACTCTGAGGTGGCAGCGAACAACAACAACGTCATCCTGACCTCGATGGGCCGTCAGAAGAGACGCGTCTTCACGCGCTCCAAGTCGGCCTCCACGTCGCGGCTGCACATGTCCCTGGAGGCGGAAGCGAGGCCCTGTACCCCCGTCGAGAACCTCCGGACGCAGCTGCAGAAGCTCGAGGACTTGGAAGACCAGTTCCCGGAGAACACGCTGGACACGCCCTACCGTCTCAGGTACTAGTTATGTCTGTCTGAAAATTTGTGGTTGAATATCCAGAAGAGCTAGAGAGTGACCTCCCTCTGTTTTAGGGGAAGAATGAGGGGTTTTAGTCCGTCTAAAATCTAGAATTGACCGTTATCACGTTCAGGGATGGAGTTAGAGGCCCTTAAAGTTTTTATGGAGGAAAATTTTTATTCCAAATAGACTGAAATTCAAAAACTACATCTAAATGACATGTTCAGGTTCTATTTGGTGGCCTTCTAAAAATTTAAAAATGCACCTACAAGATTTTACTTGAGTTGAGTTGATTTTTTGAGTTTTCTTCTTAAAATTAACCCTCTTCTGAGAGCTCTGAAAACCTCCACAAACTTTTTCAGGTACCCATTTTCGGACATCGGCAACCAAGGTGGTGGCAGCTCGGAGTTGGAGTTTTTCAAGCACCGCATTCATCTGGAAAAGGACTCGGTCAGACGGGCGAAGGAGAGTCTGCGCTCGCAGCGCACGAACTTCCGGGTTAAGCAGAGGGAGATTAAGACGCGCCATTCCTCTGCCCAGCGCCACACCATGGATCAGCTTATTTTGGTGAGTTAGTCGATGTTTAGGTTTATCTAGCTCTAAGACTTTGTCTCCCTTTTCAGGAGGAAAAAGAACTGACTGAAATGGAGGTTAGCTTGCATAGAACAAGAGCCTTGCTGGGAGAGAAGGTGATCCGATTGAGGCACCTGGAGAGCTCGTTGCAGCGACTGTACGAGAAAGAGAGGCCAATTGACTTGACTGACATTAGGAAGGACGAAACCCTCAGCGACGTTTCTTCCCACTCCAGCTCTGGCTTCAGCAGCACGGACTTCCACACAGACAACGCGAGCCAGAAGAAGGACTTGATGCAGGAGTCCTCCGAGATCATCCAGAGCCTGGAGAACTTGAATGCAGAGATCCGGGAGATCTGGGACATTCTCAGCAAGCAGCAATCACACGGTGAGGGTCCATTTGCCGTTTTGAATGATTTAGCCCTCTATTTGAGGAGAGCCAAGACTACCAGAAATCGAAAAACTCACTGAAATTTTCCAATTATATCATTACTAAAATTAATTTCAGGGTTACCTCCCCCGCCTCCAATTGAGGCCGAGATCAAGTGGACTATGTTCGGAGCAGGCAATCAAACTACCACGTGCATCCCTAGCTTGTCGGACCGCCTCGAGACGTACCGCCACATCACCGGAAGAAACACGAATCCCTTCCTGACGTCAGCGACGTCCGCCACGGTGGCTAATACCATCGTCTCGCAGGCCCCCCTGGCGGCCCACTACACCACCAGCCTGGTGGAGCGCACCCGTGACTTGCGGAACTGGCTGAAGCAGGTCAAAAGCGACACTGACACGGGTGGCGTCAATCCACTGGGTCAGCAGACTACGATTTAGAGCCCGACGTGTGCGTGGGCGGAAGCAATTTCGATAAATTTCCTCTTGTAGCTCTTTCATACAGTGACTTTCATACCAGTACTAAACGTAGAGTGACCCAGCATTTCTGACCTGTCCAAGGAGTGAGCACGACGCAGCGAAGGCAACGTTATCCCTCGTTTAGTAGTGAGTTTTCTACGACCCTTTGCCTCCTCAAATCGATTTCGCCTATTGCGACCAAGCAACTTGAGTTTCGCACCTTCAAAACGCAATTTTATAGCGGGTAGTTCAATACGTATCCTTTTGGAGTGTTTTGCACAGATTTGCACTCTCAGAAAATGGTCTTAATGCGTACAAAGTACGCTATAAAGTAATATATACCTTATTACACAATATAAATGTTAGCTCCGTAGTTGAATTGGATGGCTACCAGCAATTTGATTGATAATAATAGAAGAAAGATGTTTTTTCCGGAGATGTAGGATGTGTGGAAGCAAATTTGGCACCCAAGTGTTACTCTGAATCTAATATTTACGACTACGATACGACGTTCCAATCATTTCTTGCCTATATTAAACCAAAATTATGTGATGTCGCGATGAGGAATAGCTTAGTACCGTCCAGGAACCCCTGATTTCCGTCTCGTTTCATAAATCATAAGAATTGAGAGAAGGATGAATTCAAATCTTGCTAAAATTATTCACTTTATGAAATTATCAAACTATCCAATCCAACATAATACAATAATCTTCAGAGCAAATTGTTATCAATGCTGAAAATCAAATATCAACAATAAATCCTTGTTGTTTTATCCAATGCTGTTTCTTTCATTTTTTCATTGACGCACGTCTTTTCCGAGGAATACCTTTTAACGGGATATGATACCCCTGAATCGTCAGTTTTTGAGGTTTTGAGTTGGGGTTTTACCCCAACTCATTTTCAAAAAAATTTTTTTTTTCAAATTCCAATTTTGAGGCCGAATACATCCGAAAAGAGGCTTTGGCTAAGAAAATCAGGTTTTCCGAAAATAAAAACTTCACCAAAATTTTGCCTATGCCTGGACCCCCCAAAATTGGCCTTAAAAGCCCTCTAGCTCCTTACCAGAAACTTTCAGTTCAAAACAAAGTTCAGCATCAGATACATCTCAAAGAGTTCTAGTTCTAGCTACAACCAGAACATTATTTTGCCCTCCAAGCTACTCCGGAGGAGCTACAGGGATTTCAGCGGAATTTCGTTGCATTGTGTGTCATGTCATGTGGGTTTCAGATTTTCATCTTTGACGCACGTCTTTTCCGAGGAATACCTTTTAAGTTGGCATAGCGCAATTTTTGAACGAAGCCTAAGTCCTCAAGGTCATATCAGGTTACTAAGAAATTTCATGAGCGTCATTCATTGATTTAACGCAGAGTTGAAGGAACGAGCGGGCCCCCTTGTTATCATGTCAAAATACGACTTCACAATGTTATGAAATTCGCGAACACTTTTATCTCTCTACTCACGCATATGGTCGCTATGAACACAACACACAGGCCACTAATATAAATACTGACGAGAACAGCTGGCAATATTCAGTAATTTGTACGCTCTCTCAGTCGCAAGACCTCGCATTGGACGCGAACTCAGGAAACTTAACAACCTCTTCGAAACTCGCCAAAGTGGAAATTAGCTCTTTTGAGAGAAAACTTGAATCACAAAGCCGGAAAAATGTTTGCTACAACTGTGGAAAGCCTTCCCATGACCAGTACAAGTGTCGTTCCCGACCTGTAAAGCCCGAGCGGCAGTCCAAGCGCGATGACCGGTTCTACGTCAAGGGCAAAATTGACCGTGTTCTGGTCGCGAACCCCCACAACCTCAGCTACTGCGTCGTTGGAATGCCTCCCATCCGCCTCAACCTCACGGAGTTCGGGACCTCGGTGATGAGACAGGCTGGCATCGACATCCACCGGTCAAAGTTCAAGGTCACGCGTCCCTGGATGAACCAGGATAACAAGAAGAAGGGAAACATTCTGATCAAGTTCATGGACTACGAGACTCTCATGAAGTTTAGGACCGGGATTCAGTTCTACTACTGCAAGAAGCTGGACTTTTCTCACCAAAAACAGATCTACAAGCTTGAGATGTATTGGGCTCGCTGTCCTGCTGCCGAGAGCCTTTACACCAAAGTCTTGGAGGTCACGAAGGAGTTCGACTGCAAAGTGGAGGCGTGTTCAAACAGCGTCTACGTTACCATTGGTAAGCGGAAGTGGCAAGTACAGTCGATCGACGAGTTGGCAAGTCTCAAGAAGACCCTAGATGTGGTAGAGCGGACGGCCTGGGGACTGAAGCGAAGGCCCTGGAGACTGTGTAGCTTTTACTTGAAGGACACTTGAAGAAGATCTCACATTTTAAAATGAATAAAAATTATTTGTCGTAAAACCCCTTGTTTGATTGAAGTTAGTTCAGCTAGAAGACCTTTCAGTTTCATCTCAAGAAGTTTATCAGACCTTCAGGACCTGAAAGAAGTCATAGTCTTTCACGAATTCAGGAAATGCAAAAAGCAGCAAAGGCGATTATTTAAAAGGAAGATAAAAATTGGACGCCATAAATGAAACTCATTCGAATACAACAATGTTACACTTTATTGATATCAATTACCGTTATCATGCTTCTTCAAGAAAGTTTCCATAGCTGCACCTTCTCGTCCTAAAAGCAATATTTCACGGTCTCCTATCAGATACATCGTCGATAATTATCCATAGTTTGATACTTAGGTCTACGAATATACGATTAAATTACTATTTTGTGTGTAAATTTCCTATGAAGAGTAGACTAGAGTTAAGACATTTGTTCTATTTTGCCCAAAAGTATCTCTCGTCGAGCAAAACCAGATATGATTTGTTAAAAAGGGGGTCTTTCCACAACAAAGACACATGTAAAAGGGAACTCTACAAAGGACAATCACTACTTCTTGACATGCATTTGGCTACCTTGAAGACTATCTAGGGACTACATTGCTAAGCTGGCTGCCAAGTCGGAGGCGGCCAGCAAAATATATATAAATTTAAAACGATCGATCGGGTTTTTTTACCATCGCTAACGTGGAATGAATGCATTGCAACAGCCATGTAGGGGAATCATCCGTCCATGCGAACTAACCTAATATTCGAGAGCTTCCGGGGATAACGGTAATACAGCGTAATAGGATACATTCAGGATGGCATCAAAGTTACGTCTGGGTGCATTTATTCTAAGTACCATTAAAATATTTTTAAAGTTCCAGAGAGACACGGACAACATAGATTCAGACATTCATTGAGGTTTTGATGGTTGAGCAGGGAAATTAGAGTTCTGTGGTTTGCTGTGCTTCCGTCGGCTCCCGAAACTGCAGGAATATGTCCTCCAGCGTGGTCTCGTTGATCGAGAAGTTCTCCACCACCAGCTTGTTCTCGTTGTTGAACCTCTGGAGCTTCGTGAACACGTCCGCCCACGAAATGTTGTTGTCGTAGATAAAGTACTGCAGCATGCCCTGAAAACGTTTGACCCTTTTTAGTGTGTCTCTCTCATCAAATGAAAAGACAGACGGACGGACATCATAATGAAGCCAGTTTTCATATAAAAGAGGCTTACTAGGTCATAGATCCGACCTCCCAATCCCGAGTTTCAGAAATATTTTGACCTAGTTTGTTTCTTAATGAAGACCTCTTCGTGGTTCGAAATCCGGCATTTTCAGACCAAAAATAATTTTTCTTTGGCCAAAAATTCCCAAAAATGTCCTAAAAAAGCTTCTTATTCCTCACTAGGAACCCCCACTCTTCAGAGAAGAGATCGTAAATAAAAATCAGGAGGGATCTTGGAAGTCTACTTTGACCTAATGTCTCCTCCAAGGCCTCAAAGTAAGTTATTTCTCCTCTAATTGGCACCCAAAAATCTTGTTTGGCTCTAAGAGACCTCCAGCTGCTCACCAGTATCTTCCGGAGCGCCATTTCAGGCGTCTTCAAAATTCAAGAGAAGTTTAGTTAGACCTTTTTGGCTTCCCTTCCCCTTAAATTGCGACCAAAAGTTGGTCTTAATTAAACTAAATTTTTCAATGTCACTCAAGGTCATCCAAAAGCTCAACTAAGCAATGACACTCACCTCGTGCTCGTCCTTCAGCTCGCACCGGAAGAGCTGGGAAATCTTGAGCTTGAGATCCGTGATGACGGTCGAGGACTTGCGAGTCACCCGGTTTCGGCTGCCCCCCTCGCCGCTTTCCGGCACCGACAGCCGATTGGGGTTGTCAACGTCGTCCAGCTGCAGGTCTTCCTTCTCCTCGGCCGCCGCCTCCTGCTTGAGCCTCGTGATGACGTTGTTTCGGAGCCGGATGTAGAGCGAGAATCCCACACCGTACTGCGACTTGAGCTTCTGGATGGGCCCCACGCACCGGAAGTTGCCCTTCACCATTATCGCCAGCCGATTGCACAGCGTCTCGCACTCGTCCATGCTGTGGGAGGTAAGAATGATGGAGTGGTTCTCGTGCGTCTGGAACTTTTTGATGCAGTTCCACACGAAGCGTCGCGATTTGGGGTCCACGCCGGTCGTGGGCTCGTCCAGGAAGATGATCCGGGGACTGCCGATCATGGCGATGGCCGTGTTGAGCTTTCGCTTCGTGCCCCCCGAGTAGAACTGGACTTGCGTGTTTTTGTACTTCTCGATGTCCACCTTCCGGATCCACATCATCACCTCCTCGTGGATGCGGTGGGGCGGGACGCAGCGGAGCAGGGCGTAGTACCGCAGCGTCTCGTAGCTCGTCATGAAGTGGTTGAGGGCGTCGGTCTGGGGGCAGTAGCCGAACATCGTTTTGTACTGGAACTCGTTTACGTAGCAGCTGTTGCCGTGCAGAAAGACCTGTCCCTTCGAGATGGTCTCGTTGAGGGTCATCATCTTGAACGTCGAGGTCTTGCCCGCCCCATTCATGCCCAGGAGCCCGAAACACTCGCCCTTCCTCACCGCAAAGTCGATCCCACGCACCGCCTTCAGATGCATGTAGTTCTTCTCGAGTTTCGACACCACGATCGGGAACTCGTCGACACGCTGCGAGTCCCCTCGCGTCACGCCGTCCACGAACTTGCGCTCCTCCAGCACGTACTTGTCTCGCTCCGAGTCGGGCTGCGTGTACTCGTCCCGGACGTACTTCCGACACAGGAGCCAGTCGAAGAACTGAAGGTAGTACTTCAGGAGCTTGTGGCGCACGTAGATGTCCTCGAGGATGAAGATGAGCACGAGGAATAGCACGAGACCGTAAATGGGGATGAACATGAAGAACTTGGTGACGTTCAGCTCCGAGACGGCCTGCAAGTAATTATGTTGTTTCAAAAGTTTGGCCAAATGAAAGGTGAAATTATTTTTAATGTTAACTTTTTCGGATTACTTGGTCTAAAGTTGTTCTAAAAAAATCATTCCTGGAAAACCGCCGTTTTTGGAAAATGGGCGTTCCTGGACGAATCCCGGAAAAGGCGCGTTACGGTAAAATGGGCGTTCCTAGGAAAAATTCCAGAAAAGGGGCGTTCCTAGGAAACAAGCGGAGAATTTGTCTGAATTGGGAATTTTAGGTCAAAAGTTTTTTCTTTCATATCCATGTTTTCGGCCTCAAATCTTCGAAATCACATTTCTTGAGCAATACGAAGTAATTATTTAAAAAATCACCAAAAGTCTTGAAAATAAGGAAATTGCTTACCTGAAGGAATTGCTTCTTGTAGAGCTTCCCGAACTCTGGCTGCTGATATGTCTGCTCAAACTTGGAGATCTCGTAGATGACACGCATGGAGTGCTTGAGGGCGAAGTCGGGAAAGATGTGCATGAAGGCGATGTACTGGGGGTACTCCTGCATCTTGGCGATGCTGGTGGAGAGAAACTCGCATCCGACGGTACCGATGATGAGCAGGAACATGAGGACGGTGGTGGCGCTCGAGAGGGTCTGGAAGAGCTGCGAGACGGTGTAGATGAGGATAAGGTAAGTGTAGCCGTAGAAGAGATAGAGCAGGAAGAGGAACTTGTAGTCGTTAGCGCTGAAGACACTAGAGTGGTCCCAGGCGAAGGTGGCGAGCAGCAAGACGCCGCACACGAAGGTGTGGATGAGGGCGTCGATGAGGAAGAAGGAGAACCAGTAGAGGAGGGGGGAGATGTTCTGGAGCTTGCGACACTCGATGATGCGCTCGTTTAGGGGCAGTGGGAGGTAGAAGGCCATGTACATCATGAGACCCAGTGGCACGAGCATGGTGTAGTAGAAGGGCAGCTTGAAGTCGACGGATGACTTGGAGATGGGTGCATTGGCGGCCGTGATGAGGGTCTCGTTACGGTTCAGCTTAGCGAGGATGTTGTTGGCGAGGTTCAGGGATATCGCGGAGCTGTGCAGGACGTTCATGGAGAACATGGCGGTGAGCTTCGTGTCGTCCGTCGTCTCGTCTATCTCCACCGCGATGGCTCCGATGAGACGATCGTAGTACCGAATACGATCGCTCTCAGCCTCCCCCAGAAGCGCCTCGTCGCAGTCTATGCGGTCTCCGTACGCCACGGATCCGTTCGCGGCGGCTAACTCTACTTCTACGATTTGTCTGATGGCCTTGGACCTGCCCAGGATCTCGTTCGAGAGACAGAGCATGAGGACGGGATTCGGGATGGACTTGGCGGACAGCTCGAACTTGTCGTAGTGCACCGGTTGCTGGTCCAGGCTCTTGTTGAAGATGATGAAAGGGATCATGGCAAAAGCCACGGGGATGCACATCTGAGGGAGAAATAGACATTAACTTTTTATAGCTACCTTTCACTTACACGCAAAAAAAATTAAGTACGATCACCACAATTTTTAAGGACTTTCTCTCGGGCCAGAACTGTATCTTAACACTGATCAATACAATTATATAGGCTTGGAAAAACTAATTTTTAGAGTTCACCAATTTTCAGGGTTAAGATTGTACCTATTTTTTGACGTGGGTGAATTCAACCCACATGCATTAAATTAATTAACCACTAAGTTATTTTTAATTGAAACTAAGCTTAATTCTGGACTCATCAAACTCATCAAGTTTTTTCCTTCAAGTATTTCAAAATTCCTAACTCTAGTGACGCCCAAAGTGAAAGTTTATGTGACATCAAGGTTTCAAGTGTTTGAGAATTTTACTTACCATTATGAAGAAATATGTCATCTTGCGTTTGATATAAATGCTTTTCTTGTAAAAAACGGCCCGGAAATGCTTGAACCCGACCCCACTGTAGTTCCGCTGCTGCATGCTGCTGTCTATGAGCACGTAACTGGAGTCGGTCTCGTCGGTGTTCTGGTTCTTGGACCCCTTATCTTGGGTGGCAGAGCTGAAAAACCCGAAATTAGTCGACTCAAAGACGATCAAAAGAACGCGAACTCACTTGAGGAAAACCTCCTCGAGGGTGGTGTTTGTGATGCTGAGGGCCTCGATGCCCAGCTCGTGCTTCTGCTTCTCCAGCTTCTCCAGAATCGGCACGTACTTGTCCTGGTCCTTGTACGGCAGCGTCGCGCAGAATGTTGGCTCCACCATCTGCTTGAACTCCGCCTTCGGGATCTCCTTCATGATGGCGTCCACGATGTCTTGCTTCTTGAAACCCGGCTCCTTCAGCAGCTTCAGCGTGTATCCCGTGCCATAATGCTGCTTGAGGAACATGGAGGTGCCAAACGCAATGAGCTTGCCCTCCTCCAAAATGGCTATCCGGTCGCCCAGGACGTCCGCCTCCTCCATAAAGTGCGTGCTAATGAGGATCGTGTGGTCCTTCTTGAGCTTCACGAGCACGTTCCAGATGTCTCGGCGCGATTCCGGGTCCAGTCCCGACGACGGCTCGTCCAGCACCAGCAGCTTCGTCTTGCCTATTATCGCGTTTCCGAGACACAGCTTCCGCATCATGCCCCCAGACAGCGTCTTGGCCACGTTGTCAGCCTTCGTCGAGAGGTTGATCTTGTTGAGGATCAGCGAGGCCTCGTGGTGCGCGTGGTCGGACGTCAGACCCCGGAGCTGCCCAAAGAACAGCAGGTGCTCGTGACACGTTAGATATGGCAGGAAAATGTTGAGCTGCGGACAGAATCCGATGGCAGTGCGGAAGTAGTTGATGTCCTGGACGCCGTCGACGCACACGATGCCGGAAGTCCGCGACACCATCCCCGTCATCATGCACATGGCGGTCGTCTTGCCGGCTCCATTGTGTCCCAGCAGCGCTGTGATCTGGTTCTTGTAGATGTCGAAGGACACGTCGTGGACGGCCGTCTTCTTCCGCCCCGAGAACGAACGGAAGGTCTTCGTCAGGTTCCGCACCTTCACTATCGTGTCGCCCCCGTCGCTGCGCTCGTACACCTTCCCTTGGGTGTTTATGACGCTTCCAACCTCGGCACAGTCCACCTGGAAAAAATTTTAAAAAAAGAGCTATTTAGCCTCTTGATATTTGTCTGTGGAAAAGGAAGTTTCTGGGACCAAAATTTTCGAGATTAAGGCTATGCTGGTTTTTGTATTGGATCACCAATTTTTGTAAGACAAGATCTTTCTTAACTGATTGATTTAGAACCTTTCTGGGCCCTACCATAACTGTCTACATTTTTCAGATTTTTTTTTCTGAATTTAAAAAAAAATTTATAGCTCTGCAAAGTCAATGAAAATGACAAAATGGCCATTTCCGAAAGGACAGACACGTTTTGAGGGATTTAAAATAAATTTCAGCCCCAAAAAGTCAGCAATCAGACCATTAATACAATAAATAAGACCAAGAGCAACTGATGCGTCAAAAATCTTGTTTACTCACCTTATTCGGGGTGTAGTAGGACTTCTGGAACAGGAAAAATACGCTCCTGGGAGTCCCATGCCGGCCCGGACACACGTTGGAGATGTAAAAGTGCAGGAACAGGAACGCCACGCCCTGTCCCAGGAATGCCAGCAGGATCTCCCCCAGACTGTACTCCTTGATGCCCGGATACACCTTCAGTGGGATGCTCGAGAGCGTGAAACAGTGGTCAGCTGCCTTGTACTTGGACAAGATCTCGGTGCCCATGAAGAAGGCGTTGAGGGGCAGCCCGATCTGGATTTGACGCATGACGTCCGTGGGGATCATGAAGAAGATGAGGGTCTGGATGAGAAAGACGAGGAGCGACCCGAAGTTGGCGAAGAGCACGGAGTCGAAGAAGGTGGTGAGGAAGCAGGCGAAGCACATGAGGGCCCAGATGAAGAGGAGCCCGAACAGGAGCACGATGCCGAGGTTGAAGCAGCTCCAGGTGCCCGGGAAGAGGGACAGGATGAGACAGATGGTGAAGGTGAGCGTGAGCTGGCCGTAGTTGATGATGAAGAAACAGAAGTTGTTCAGGTAGCTGAAGCGAGTGGCGTTCTTGACGTGCTCCTTGAACCCGTACTCCTTCTCCTCCACCATCGGGATGATGATGAGGAGGATGCTGTAGAAGACGTACGTGCTGAGAATCAGGTAGAGGAACGTCGAGACCATTTCCTCGCTGACGGGCGAGTCTCCCGGCACCGGGAATCGCTTCATTTCGAACTGAAAGAGACACCATTTGTTACTCAACTAGCACAATACTAATGATGCCGAAGTTTTGCTTTAGTACCCCCGTAACCCACTTTCGGACCGTCAACAATAGTACTCACCGCCACATCTTTCAGTATATCGTTTTGCCCATTGAGCATTTTCGTGTACGTTCTTTCAATGGCATGTTGCAAAGTCAAGAAGCCGCTTCTGAAATATTCATCGGTAGCTGCAAAATGCGAAAGCACACGGAGGAGCGTTAGAAAGCAACATCGCGAAAGTTTAGCACAACATTGGCATGCTAGGGAGCAGGGATGGAGGGAAGAGGGGGCATCGTTGAAGCGCACAAAAAATCTCACATTCAACTTAACATTCAATTTCGAATTTTCACATTTTTTAAATGTTTATTTTGACTTTAATGAAACTTTAAGACCTCAAAAAACTTTCTAGCCTCTTTTAGAGCCAAAAAATAAATTAATTTTAGGGCAGAAAAGTGTCTTTACCCAACAAAAAGACTCCAAAAAATAAAAATTAATAAATAAACAAAGTAAGAAGTGAATAATTCAGGCAAAAATTTGAATTTTTAGAATCCGGGTCTAGGAATTTTTTGTGTCCCTCGGAAAAAATTTTCTAGTTAATTTGGGGGAAAAGAAAATGTCTTGAAATACATACATATTTTTAAGGGAAGTTTTCAATTAACAATAAGAAGCCCCCCTCAGACCCTGCCCAGCAAGACAGACAATGTGACGAATGCAAGCATGTGCCCAAAAAGGGTCAATATTTGCATAATATCGATCATACACATATGTTCTTAGACAAACCTCGGTTGTTGGCACCAAAAACGTCCCCATTGTAGATTTCGTGTGTGCGGAAATTGTTGTTCTTACTGCGTATGGTATAACTCAGGTTAGACGGTGTGGCGTCCGACTCCGGAGAGACGTTGAAGACGACCGCGAAGAAGCTCTCCTTCTCCTCCAGTATCGGTCGCAGGTCCATCTCGGACGAGACTCCCTCCACGCGCTCCTCCACTATGTTCAGCTCGTACCTCAGGCTCTCCATGAGCGCCGCAGTGAAGTCGGTGTTGGGCGTGAAGTAGATCCGGTCGTTGAGGTTCTGGGGCAAACTCTCCTTCAGGAAGTCCTGGAACGACACAGAGACTCTGGTTACTCTCGAACGCGGGCTCATGTAGCTTGAGCTTGGTGTTTACACTGAAGCAACACAACACCGCACATTGTTGAACAGTTTGTCATATCTGTAATCAGACGCTTCCGGCTGCATTCGCATTCCGGGGCCTCACGGGCGTATCGAGCGCGAATTAAGGTGTGACAACTACCTACCTCAGGTATTGACTCTGACCGCTCTGGGATCCTGCGTCCTGACTCGTCCTCGAACAGGATGAGGAAGTTGATGATGACCAGGATGATGGGGAGGAACGTAAAGAGGGCATTCTTGAACCAGTGGAACGTCTTCTGCTTCCGAACTTTCCAAAGAAAAACTTTGAAGGTGTTTTTCAAATCTGTCATGATTTATTTTGCTTCCAAACTTTTTTCACATTTCCTTTTGTACGTTTCACACAACAGAGGGGGCTCAACTAAAACCCTACATGACTGCTATTGCACATGTTGAAGCTGATTGAAACGCTTTATGGACTATATGTTAGAAAATTACGATGAAAACTGATGAAAACAGTGAAAACTTGTTCATCAGCTGAACGAAACTGTTGACCGATAGGGGGCGATAATAGGCGTCACAAACGTCAGAGCTAGCACGGACACGAACCATCGCTTATTGAACGTCATAGAATCAGCTGTTCGCAAACGAAAACAAACGGAGCCGGGTTTTGATGTCTTTTGACCTACAAATAGACCTTGACTTCGTCCCAAAGTGCACTGTGAACCAAGATGGAGCCCCTCTCTTCGACCCCAGGGTGTACCAGCAGCGGTACTCGTTTGTGGGGAGCGTTTTGTGCCACCCGGCTTTTGCGGGCCAGTTTAAAAAGGTAGCTGACTTCGGGTGCGCAGAGATGCGGTTTTTCTACGTAGTGAAGAACGTCGCCGTCTTCGTGGAGCACCTCCTTGAAATTGACGTCGACGAGGAGCTCCTCTCCGCCAACAAGACCCGCCTCGAGCCCCTCCTAGTTGACTACATTTCCCGCCGAAAAACTCCCCTTCAGATAGCAGTCATTTGCGGGAGCGTCTCCGAGCCCAACGACGTACTGAAGGACACGGACGCCGTCGTGGCCATAGAGCTGATAGAGCACTTGAACCCCGACGTCCTGGAGGGCGTGCCCACCAACATCTTTGGCTTTGTGGAACCCAAAATGGCCGTCTTCACGACCCCCAACGCCGACGTGAATGGCATATTCCCGGGGCTCGAGGGCTTCCGGCACTGGGACCACAAGTTCGAGTGGACTCGGAGGGAGTTCGAGGACTGGGCCAGAGCCATCTGCGTTCGCTTCCCGAAGTATTCAGTGGCCTTCTATGGGATCGCCCCTGGCCCCGAGGGGTCCGAGGGCCAGGGCTGCGTTTCCCAGGCGGCCGTGTTTCTCCGCTCCGACATGGTGGAGGTGCTCAGGAGGTTCAATTCTGGGGAGAAACCAAGAGACTTGACGCAAACGAAGAATGTCACCAAAGAGGACTCACCCCTGACAGGGAACTACAAGCTGATAGCGAGCATCCAGTACCCCTTCGAGGTCGATGAGCGCTCGCAGGAGCAAAAGGTGCTGGCAGAGGCAAAATACCAGATCCAGAAGATTAAGTATTACGAAAAGCACGAGGGGGACTCCTGTTCCGAGACCCACCTCTTCCCCCTGGAGGATCTTATGAAGCTTGTGGAGAAGACCGCCAAGTCGGTGGACGAGCTGAGGACCGTGCTGCTGAGTAATGGATTCAGTGTGATAAATGACCAGGTTGAAATCAAGCTGACTGACGACTGGTCGGACTCGAAGTCGACGAGCTCTCATGCGGAAGAGGACACCTTTGACATTCCAGAAGCGGGTGTTTCGACAAGCCAGGTTGATGTCGAGGAGGAAATGTGGTAGTACATCAAAGTTCAAAATAGTTCTTAGTCATGGTTTCAATTCAAAGAGGTACGAGTCCGGGCGGCAATTACAAGGAACAGAATCTCATAATTGCAGTTCCCGAAACTATGTTGATTAAAGGGCTATTTGCCCTTTGAACTCCCACTTTAGTTCCTCGTAAATATGTTGGACTCCTGCTTGCCAATCGACTCAAATTCTCCCATGAATTATTTTATCTGAAGTCTAACCTTCAACTTGGTCCTTGAAAAAGAAAATTAAATTGTCCAAACGAAGTAAAATAATAGTTTTTACCCCGCTTCCAAAATGATGATTTTGGGTTGTAAGTCTAATATTAATATTAATAATTATTTATAAAAACTGTTGAAAACTTAGTGATCCCTGACTTCCTGGCTGCCTATAAGAGGAGTTGCTAGGCTACGCAGTTATCTTAGTAGGCTCTGCTAACGGCACTATATGGCTTGAAACAGTCAAGTCGTGTGTGGAACAAGAAGCTCGACAAAACTATTTTCCGAGTTTTAACGGAAGTTTCCTCGTTTGTAAAGCCATTAAATTTGTGCTCATTTTTGAAGCGTTTCTCGAGTAACGTTTCCTTATTCAAGCCTCTTGGGGCTTGTTCACATATTACGTAACGGTGAAAATCGAGATTTTCGACCCCCACCCCCCCCCCTCTGTCACGGTTTGTCCTATATAACAGTACTTGAGTTTGTACTGACTGTCACGGAGCGGCCGACAACCCCCCCCCCCCCCCTTGGACCGTGACGTAATATGTGAACAGCTCCTTGGGGCTGTTTTCCAATTGGAGAACCTCGCGTCCCTGAGCAAGAAATCTACTTATCCGATCCATAAGAGCGTGGTCGTTAGCGGGTTTTTCGCATTTCCACGCGTACCTTTAGCATGGAGGCGGGAAGAGGGTTTAAAAGTGCTACAAAGTTCGCTTTCATGTTCTTGCTTTGAGGATGAAAGTAACATAAAACTTGTTCGTCTTAAAATGGCACTGCAATGCGTATTTCCAATCAGAGAACCTCAGGGCAAATCTCTCGACACGCACGGCCCACGAAATAATTACTCTCGCGCCGCCAGGGGACTCCATCAACGCGATGTTTTACACTTTATTTGCCAATAATTTGTCTTGTCCAATTATTGCAAATTAGAATTGCTGCCCACATCGAACCGCTAAACGACTTGTCGATTCATTAATCTTCCATCTCTCACTCGGCGCGGTTCAATGCGATTGCAGTGCCGCGTACAGCATCAAAATACGCGGCGCGAAAGTGAAAAATGATCGCATTTCTCCCAAGGACGCCTCGTGCGTCTAACTCACATGGAGAGACCCACTGCTGGGCGACAGAGGCTGGGGATTAAATAATATCATCCCCTGCCATTAATACCGAGATATTTGAGGCTGCTGACAGTATCTGGCTTACTGCACCGCAAATGATTCCATAATTATACGTGATTTATCATATTGAATGGACATTATTCACGTCATTGCACGTTATGCGCTGGTTTCGTGTTAGAGAGAGGTTCTTGTCCTGTAATGCGCCTGCTGTATTCCTGCATGTTTGTGTCAACTGGTTATAAAGTGAGTAATTTATCAGAACAGCGAGCGTTTGCTCTGACCACAAAACAAAACAGGGAACGAGCCAACAACGAGCTTGTTAATTAAGATATACAACACAAAGGTACCCTGGGACCAGGCAGTTCACGTGCCGGCCTTTCTGGGGGAGTGGGTCTCGGAACTCTCTGTGGACTTGCCATAGTAGTTTTGTAGCACGGGAGCCAGTGACGGGTCTCCCGCAGGGAATTTTACGGAACGAACCTGCTGAGAGGAGCTAATCGGGGGCAGGACAAATTTTTAATTAGCTTGGAGTGAAGCTCCAGTCGAATTTTTCAGACCAAAGACTCCTGAAACTAAAATATGGGCTTCAGGAGTTCTTCTTTGGTGACAAACTTATCGAGTTGTCGGAGAAGAAATTTAATAGCCTGTTGCTTCTGAAATCCTTCGTTCAAAAAATGTTCCAATAAAATTTACAGGAGCTTTCGAATGGCTAGAAGACTATGAAATAAGTTCCTTAAGTTCCTTTAATCAGCCTTCATTACCTTTGAAGGTAGCTAAAATCTAGTTAGATGCTTTTATAGTGGCTCTGAACTATTTTAAATGTCAATCAGGTTTTTGGCTGACATTTGGCGTTTGATGTTGTGTTCCGAATAAAAGAAAAATTCAAAATGCAGTTGAAGCCCATTTTTGTTCAAAATGAGGCTCTCACATTTTTTTCGGATTTCTAGAAAGCTGAAGGGTGTTCTTAAAAGTTGCCTTCAGGGGTCCAACATTTTTTCTTAAGCTCTAGAGAGTTAAAATCAGACCTGAACAAATTTTTAGAGCAAACAAGGTTTTTAAAAAAGTCCTAAATTCTGGCCTTAAAATTTTTATTGGGCTTTTAAGTTGCTTGATTGGCCTTTGATGACTAAGGCTAGGCTTCCAAGCAAACAAATCTGTTCAAGACGAAAAAAAAAATCTAAAAGCCCTTCTTAGATCCAAGCCTGACAATGGTGACTTCGAAGAGAGGAGAAACCCAAACCACTTGCTATCTCCGAGTTTCTGCAGCATTACATGACAATCATGAATCGGTAGAGCATCAATCATTTTAATTGATTTCGAAGCCAGCTCTAGCCTCAAATGGCCTTTGTCTTGAGAAATTGCTTGTTCTGCTTTCGAGACATACCTACATAATTAGCCGTTGCATTCCTCCTCAAGCATGCAGCTTCCCCATCACTGGCTTCAAGAACGAGGAAACCTTCTTGGAAAATGACGAAGCGTACAAAATGTTGTCTCTGGAACAGTCTTGCATGAAGGCTCGCTTACCTTATTCGCTACAAGTTCGGAATCATCGATGTTGATTTGGAATCGCTTTGTCCGTTTGGGTGGGTGATTTACTGACTCGGGTCCAATGTCATGCGTAATTACGCGCCTTTCGCCTCTCACTGAACCTCATAATGCGAAACCGACCTCCAAAAGCAATTCTGATAGAGAAAGGACACAAAAATCCTCCACACGATTAATGACTTGCTCATTAAATCCCCTACACATTACGCCCTTCTCTATGAGAACGGAGAGCACGCTGGCACAGCAGCAGCCCCTTTCAGCACCAAGGTCGCTTACAAGCTCTAGAGGCCCATTATGCGGTTCAATTTGTCTTTCATTCCTCCTTCTCTTCCATTTTCCTTCTGCATCTTAACACTAATGAGTCTGCTGTTCTAGATTGCGCCCGTTGCCTCCTCTCATCATTAATAAATTAAAAAGTAAATAGTGTGGAAATGAAGCCGTTAAAATTGTTCTGGAAGCTGCCCCCGCGACTCAATACTCTTGATGGAATTGGGAAAGCTCTCTTAATTACTGGGGCAATTGAAAACTGAGCAATCAGTCTCCTGATTCGAGGTAATGAACTGCTACTGCAATTAAAAATTGCTCATAATGAGAAAGGAATTAAAAACTGCTGCGTAGAAAAGAGGGACATCTCTTCCTTTTTCACCTTTTCAATTTTGAATGCTATTCAGACCACCAAAGGCCTTAAAATTTGACATTTTCACCATTTTTTTCCAAAATTTATTTAAATTTTTCCCAGAAGAAATTTATTTTCTGTCCAAATTCAAGTTCCTTTTTAAAAATCATTTTTGGCCTTTTGTCGATCAGAGATTTCCCTAGATAAAGCCTGGGAAACTGTCAGGTAGGTTCCAGTGAGACAAAGCAAGAGTGTGAAAACACGAGTCAGATCGCGCTCGCTGGCAGGAAAGTTTCTGAATCGCGCCATAATTCATTCCGGCTGTCCGTTGTCTCGCATCTTGAGTAATTAATGTAGCCAGTAGCAGAAGTATAGTTGCTTGTAATTAGCACATGCCTCGCAGTTGATTCTATTAATTTTTCTCTTTTTGTATCACTGCCTTTTGCTCTCTCAGCTCGGTATATATGTATATACGGCACCGAGAGTCATTTTTCAACATTAAAACAGCACCATAGTCGCAACAGTCGCTAATCACATGAAAAATGTGTTTCAGCTTCAGCTACATTTTCTTTAAATGGAGTGACTGAATATGAGACGCAATTTGACTTCGTAATCATGTAAGTTCAGCGTGAGCACCGAGCAGAAGTGAGTTGCGCGAAAAAAGCTTAATGTATTCGCGAGTCTGTGCATTTTTCAAATTTTCCGCCACGCAAGAGTGAGCCGGCAACATTTTTATCAAGGCCTCCAAGCGGAAAACGGAGCTGTAAGCTCGTTCAACCATTTTGTCTGTTGTCGCTTTTTACTTTAGTGGACTCGGATTGGAAAGAAAATTACCTTCAAAATCCTAATCTTTCTTTTTATTCTGATTTTTTGTGAAAAAAAATCAACGTCCCCCCCATTTTTTAAGCCTTAAACCAACCAGCTGTTCAGGAGCAGGAGCCTAAGCTTTCTTCTACTATAAGAGAGTAGGCCTCCAAAGAGTCTCTTAATGGGTTTACTGAGGAACCCTCAAAAATTGTAGTTTTATGGAACCCCAACATTCAGTGAAAGAGTTGGAAATACTTTGGATTTATCCCCATGAGTCTCTTTCGGTCATTTCGCTCCCAAAACCTCAAAGGCAGCTCAATTGATTTGTGCATTCGTCTGCACTCAGAGATGTCGAATATCTCGTTTGTCTCTTGTCCCATTTCTGTCGTCCTCCAGAGTTTATGAACGTCTGCATCGAAGCAAAGGCTGGCTGTCGGATGTCACCAATGAATTACATCTTTCCGAATTCAATAATATAAATTTCGCTTTTTCCATATTTTTGATATTTATATTGTCATATTGGAGCCGTGCTTCGTGTTCGGTTCGTTCTCATTGAGACGGAGGGAGAAAATATTTACACTGACCTGAATTCTCAGATCTCATCAAGAAAGATGGAAGCACGTTTACGTGCATTGTTGGAGCTGCTGCACTTGCGATTCCATTTGGCTCGAAAGTTTGAAGAGTTTTTCTAAAACATGCTCTCGTGTGTGCATAATTTATTCGTATTTGCGGAGCTTCCGAAGCGGGAGATTGGCAGTCGACGAAAGTCTATTTACGACAACTCTGCAAAAACAATCTCACGCGGCTCGTTGCTGGCGTCAGTTTCGTTCTCAAGGTGGTCTCTGCATCATCGCTCTCACTTGTTGACAAATTCCTTTTGTATTTGCTGACACTTTCACGCACTAATGTGACGTTTATTAATTTTAACCCACACCCGGACCCCGACAACCACTACGTCGCCGTGTCTCGCTTTCAGTAGACTTATTACTGGATGGCACAGTGCTGGTTGGAAGTAACGGAACACTCCAACCATTTCACAAAGGGCTTGTTCAGTAATTACGTCACGGTCCTAAAGAGGGGGGGGGGAGGGGGTCGGCTCCTCAGTGACACTTCTCTATTTGAAAAATTACGTCACGGTTAAAATTGAGATTTTTGACCCCCCTCTTCAGTCAAGTTTTGTTCTACACTAAAGACACAAAGCAGATGACCCCCCTGTTATGTAATATTTGTACCTGAAATCCAAAAGTCTTTTCCCTTATCAAATTTTCATCATAAATTCCAATCATCAATTACCACACAAGACAAAAGGGTTGTTAGGGGTCTTAGGGGTCGTGTTTCACTCATCGACTGTTTTACAAATTACGTACCAGTTTTGAGGGGGAAGAGAAAATTTTGTGATTATTTTTATTGAAAAAGTCGAAGGGGGTGGGGAAGGGGCTTTTAAATGGGAAATTAATTGAACGACCCCTTAACATTTGCGAAAATTATGCCAAAATCAAGCTTTTTGGAGATTTCAAAAATTTTCCAATGTAAAAAAATCACAGTTCAAATACTTCCGGCTAACACTGTATTTATTCGTGTCTCTGCACTCTGCTGTCTCTCGTCTGCCAGACCCGCCACAACATTTACTCCGAACTGCATGCATTTACATTCTAAATTTAATTAATGTCATTTGAAATGAAAATGCGACTGTGAAAATGCACTTTTATACTGTTTACGATGACTGTTTCAGTGTTAGGACTTTTAATCGCATTTCTGTGGGCAATTGAGAGGAAAATTTGCTTGGCACAAATTAATGTTTGCGTGATTGCGTGAAAAGCGGGGTAAATACTCTCTTGTGCATGCAGCCTTTTAATTATTTAAATGACCATCAATCAGTTTTAGTGTTGGATGTTTATTGGCCATTAATTACGTGTGTAATCAAAGCGGCTTAACTACCTTGCCTTCGGAGTGCTCGTAAAAGGTCATGTTCTGGTCAGGTTTATTAAAACATGACAAACCATTAAGGAATTACTTACTGTCACCGGCAAATCCCTCCACAACCTCCGTTGCGGGAAGCCACCCACAAAGCCTCCCTGGACGCCTACTCTGTGGCGAGATAAATTGCATTTCCAGAGCAAATAATTCTCAATTAGGGGCTGAAGGATGCCACCTTCTCCTGGTCATTCTCTTGTATGTAGGCCATTTTGCATTCGTCGGTCTTGCAGGCAACTTTGATGACGTTCTGAATGCTTGAAAATAGACAATTGAATAGTTTCTATTAGTTGAATATCGTATGGATTCCGTGTGTTAATTAAAAGCCTAAGTTTTGTAATAAAGGAGGGAAATGGCTTTGAGCAATCAAACATAAATTCTCTGGAGTCCTCTTTGAGAAAATCAAAGCGAAGTAGCAGCCCACTTTACTGAGGCATAAGAGCTTTATTTATGAAAAGGAAACCATATTCGTATTTAAGTGCATTTTCAGATTGGCTTCGTTGCAATTTTTACATCATAGAGAATTATTGTAGAAGTGTTTTTAACAATTTCGGTTCAATCAAAGAAAACTTCGGGGGCTCCTAGATATAGGTCATATGTGGTTAGATTTTGCACGGACTACAAGATACTAAAATTTCAGCTCAATCGGATAAGGTATGGGGAAGTTTCATACAATGGGTTTACCCCCTTCATTCCCCCTCTAGAAGTAATGGGGTCCAGATTGTCTTACTTCTTACCCTACGGACCATGTCCTACACGACGCAGAAAACTGCAGGTCTCTATCTCTTCTGGTTCCTTAAATAAAAAGTTTCGGACGGACAGACAGACAGACGGACAGACGGACAAAGCAGATGCAATACTGCATTTTTTAGCACATTTTTTTCAAAAATGTGCTTTTGTCCGCGGTTTGCCATTCAAGCAATGATGTCCCACTTTGGAGGCTTATAGCTCCGAAACTAAAGGTCAAAAGACCCAAGTTGTCCAACCAGTCGACTGGAAAGTGTGACAAGATTCATAATCGAAAAAAAAATTTTTTGGCTCGGAGGAGCGCGGAGGACCCCCGGAGGACCCCCGGAGCATTTACAATACCCCAAAATCCTTAACTTTAGAAGCTGATTGCGAGGGTCTCAGAATGTTGTTTCTGGCAAGCTATAGCATTTTAGAATTCTTGAAGCATAAAGAATCTGCTGATACCACATTCGACTCCCTTCATGGCCGGGGAGAACCGGAAATATTGAGAATGTCGAGGCGCCTCCAAGGGTAAAATCACCTAAAATCACGAACTTTGGAGGCAGATTACAGAAGCCGTACGTTTTGGAATCCTTGGAGCCTAATGAATCTGCTGATTCCACATTCGACCCCCTTAAGACATTATTTTTGAAAAAAATGTGCTTAACTTCGCATTTATGCAAGTTTCTTTAATTTTTTCTCTATCTGAGGGAAAATGCACTAGAAACTGTAGGTTTGTAAAATTTCGTTTTTTCTCTGTAAAGTCGAAATTCTCTGTAAAGTGGAAAAAAAAGTTTGTGAGCCAGGTTCGGAATCAGTGCAGCAGAATCCCAAGCAACACCGATAACTCATATCGAAGCACAAAAACGATGGAAGCAAAGTAAGCCATAAAAATTTATGCGTGAAGTTTTGTAATTAACTTCCATTAGAGAGCAATAAAATCTACATCGCTGATGCGGAGTAGCTGCCGACTTCGACTTTGTTGACTTGACTTTGAAGCACGTTCGCGAGTGCTGGCGCTATGATGTGTTGCATTTCCCGCGAGGCAAATTTACGTTTGCTCCAAATGGGTTCTTGCATGATTGAAACGTTTAATATATTGGTTTTAATCGAGGGGCCCGCGGGACAGGAAGTTTCCAGGTCCCCGGGGATCCCTCGAAGGTGTCTCGGAACCCCGTGCTCAGACTCGTTACCCCTAGATTGTCAATGAACGCTATAAAGCCGGAGAAAATGAACAGCTTGATGGCAAAAGCAAATTAAATGATAATAGTGATGATCGCCGGAGTATCTTAGAGAGAGCATATATTAAAGATATTAAATTATTGCAGCGCTTTGCGATAAGCGAGCGAGAAAGCGGGCGGGTCTCCGTGAAATTGCACTTGATCGTGAGACGAATGGCGATCGGCTCTTAACCAAACACGCAGGCATGGAGAGGGGCCGGGACGCTGCGAAAACGTGAAGAGATAATGAACCCATAGCCATCGGGCCATGCCTTCTTTGTCGATTTATGATGTGTTTCAATCCACTGATGTGCGTGCGAGAGAAGAGTTATTTCTACAAAACGGCGGTAATTGCAGGCTGTACAAGAGTGCAACAAGTGTGTAATTTTAATTAAAGTGAGAACACAAACAAACCCCGGAACGTGAACTGCGTGGGAGATCAGCAGAACGGGGCTTCCTTTGACTCTTTGATGGCCAGTTTCAGAATGCAATTTATTGGATTTTCATGGGCTGAAAAATGTTTGCTGGCCTTTGGGTCTGTTCAAATATTACGTCAAGGTCTGAGAGGGATGGAAAGGGGTCAGCTGCTCCATGACAGACCCCAAGCTCTACAATCTCGATTTTAACCGTGACGTAATATTTGAACGAGCCCTTTAATAGTAGAGAGGCCATTACAAGTGCAAGACCTAGTCTGTTTGTTTCAATAATTTTTTTTTCTCAAAAAACAAGTGAACGGTGACTTCAAATTTCAATTAAAATATTTTTGAAATGAAAAATAAAACCCTTTGGAATTATTTCGCGAATAAAACTGGGCCCTAAAATTCTAATTATCAACTGAAGGTCGCAAACGCCCGTTAAAACACGACCTCTGCTGTACGTGGCGCCCCCGAAACACAGTTGTTGTGACTTGTGATGGGTCAAGCAGAATTTAAGAATGCTTCTGACATGAGTGGATGCACGTTCGGGCGATAAATTTTGCAACATTGTGTGAAAGAGCCGTCTTAAACGCAAAATCTGCAATCTTGTCATTATCGTATTTCATCCTGATGGCGACCAAATTCTCGGAATCGAGTCGGGCGCAGTTTTATGGACTCTTCCCGCTTGATTGATTTCGCGACCTGCACAAGCGGCGCACGTTGGAAGACGCTGAGTTCGAGGGTCATGTGTTCAAATACATTTTGTTTCCGAGGGTAAGAAATAAGAATTCTGGACCTTGAGAAAATTTTGGATTTCTTTAAACAGGCTTTCTTCCAAAAAATATTTAAAAATATACATAGTTGCATATTTCAACCAAATATATTTTTACATTCCAATCATAAGTTAAGGTTTATTTCGAAAAAAGAATTGAGTCGATATCTTAAATGGCCTTGGAGATTCAATTTTTCAAAGGTGGTCATTTCTTTAGATTTTTAAAGTTTTTCACAAGGAAAATTTCGAGGCATCGCTATCCCATAAAAAATTGAGATGTACAGAAAATTGCACAAATCCTAGCCAGTCTTTTGGCCACCCAACTAGTCAGAATCTGCCAATGTGCATCGGCTGAAAGCTCATTTACAGTAGCGTTTTGTCTTCATTCCCCTCGCCCGTCATGATCGAAAGCTACTAATTAATCTGTCACCTTGTCAAAACACTGCAATGTGGAGCAAATTCTTCTCTCACCGCCTCTTTCACATTCCCCCGTCAGTCGTCAGCGTCTCATATAATTGTGCCACGAGAGACCCATTCTTTTACGGTACTCGCGGAGACGGTGCGTGATGTCGAAATTAAAACGAAATAATTTCTTGTCACCGAATACGCTTCTGCCCCTCATTCACAATCGAGGCATTCACGGTGCAAAAAGTAGCAATAATTTACTTTCGAGCGCGCGTCGATAAGCATCTTTTAATTTGGATTTACGCACTTAGCTCAGCCTCTTTCTCGCGTGTCTCGGCATCATCACCGTCATTGCTTAATATGGCTCGCCTGGTGCGGTAAGTGACTCCAATTTTGGGCATGTGTCCCCAACAAAGCGACTCTTTCAGGGACTGCTGTGTGGCTCTCATTCTCCTGACGACCTGCGTTCACTGTCGGCTCATCCTCAACGGCACCGAGGCCGTGGGGGAGACACGAAACCACCGAGAGGGCAAGTACCTCGTCTTCCCACGGGGCGGAAACGTACGGATGATCGTTGGCTTCCTCTGTCCCTTGTTCATCCCAAAGTGGCAGAACATCAACGTGCTCAACAACTGGTCCATCGGGTTCAGTGTGCCCCAGAAAAACTCTGACTGGTACCAGAAGCTGACGGGGAACAGCAACTGGCGCACGAGACAGAGTCGTCTGCTGGAGAAGGGCGATGACACTAGGGCCCGATTCTACCGGTTCCTGGCCAAGACGTTCGAGAGCCACGGCCGTGACGGGCGCGAGTGCGTCCTTCGGATGATCTGCCAGGTTGCGGAGGCCCCCATCGCCCACAACGGGCTCATTGGCGAGCTCTTCCACGTCGTCTTTACGTGAGTTTCAAAGTAGTTAAGTTAATGTCGTGCGCGCTACATTCCGCTCGCGTTCTTTTCGCAGCCCAAACGAGGGAGAGCAACTGGAGGACGACGACTACATGAGCGCTAAGAAGGCCGGAATTCATGGCGCCGACTGCCAAGAAATTTACCCCAACTGCCCGCACGGACACTCTCCGCTCGACAAGTTTTCCGTTCTAGGATTGATGACAGCAAAAAATTTTCTGGATGTCTTTTTGTGACATAAATTACCATGAAAACTGCCGCTCTGGGACATGCCAGAAATACCTCCCTCACTCCATGATCTTAATAAAATTTTATGAAGGTGTTGTCTTCCTCTTTTGGCGTTGCGCTATGTTGTCTCCATAGAAAGGGTTCTAGAGTTTCATCCATTCACTAGTAAGAGGCTCCGAGGGGTTCGAAAGTGGGCTTCCATTCGAATTTTAAAATTTTAAAGAGCCATCTTTTACCAGTTTTATGAGGTTTTTGGCTTTCAAGTAGGTCAGAGGCGGGTGTATTAGCTTCTAATGGTCTGATGGTAATTTTTTGAGCCGTTAAAATGTTTTTAAGCTCAAAAAGTAACAAGATCTAAATTTTTAAAATTCATTTTTATTCATTTCTATTCAATTCTATCAATTCTATTCAATTCATTTTTATTTACTAGAAAGTTATACGACTCATTTTAGGTCTAAAAAAAATTTAGATGATAGGTTTATTGTCGAAAAAACACTTCGAAGATTACAAAATAGCCTTCGAAGAGGGCTTAATCTGGATTTTTGGTCGGATATTTCGAAAGAGCTTTACCAAAAAGGGGGTCCAGACAACGTCATTTTTTCTCTCTAGGGAACTCCTCTACTGCTGTATCTCAAGTGAATTCAAGTATGTGTAGAAAAAGCCGCCGAACAATAAACATTTCCGTAATTGACAAGTCTGAGCGCCCCGATCGTTCTCACCTCATTGGCTGCACACGTTATTGTCCATGAAAAATCCTTACCCGTGACCTCGGAGCACGTCAACCGGCGGCCACATCAATCTTCATATTTCTCCCATCATTTGTTGCTCGTGTCGTCTGGATGTGCGTGCACTTTCCCGCGATTTTCCGCTCCAGAGCGCTAACTAGGGCCTTCATCCATCACGCAAAACAACTCGCAGGCTCCGCGCACCAAATGGTATTTTAATGTTGTCAAAATTTAATTTGGACCGGCACAGAAGCATGTTTTACATCACGGGACCTGCACTGAGGCGGGAGAGAGAAAAGAGCGGGAAATTTGGGTCAATTTTGAGACGCGAAAAAGACGAAAACGAGAAGATGATGGATTGGCGACGGCGTTTAAATAAACCAGATCGTTTAATAGGACTTTTATTTCGCTGCCAACGACATTCCTCCGCTCCATTTTACAAGAATAATCGACATAAGTCCGTCCTATAAAAAGCCAGCCCTTTTTCATATCGCGCAGCGTCATCGTTTTCCCGCACGTTTATCTTCGAGTGTCGATCCACATTGGGGTGTAACGACCACATTACTTTCAAAATTTAGTTCAAAAATTTTGTTTCCAAAAATAAATAACTTGCTTCGATCTAAGTATAGTTTTGAATTTTCAAGAGATTAGTTTTACAGAAAATTCATATCAAAACTTAATTGGTTATACAAAACTCAAGTTTTCGCACCCAAATTCTTCTTAAGAGTTCGTTGAAAAAATCTTTTTTCCAAAAATTAAGATATTGGTAAGGTCGAAAATTGAAAATCACATCGAAAAAATTTAAAATCCAAGGGAATCTTTTTCAAAATATTTATTAATAAAATTCTGAAAAAAGATTTTCAAAGAGAAGCAAATGGCACCTAATTTTTTAAAAAATTGTACACCTTTCTCCACTGTGCAGTGGATAAAAAATCCCTCACCCTCGTAGGTGAATTTTTGTCCGTCTGTCGAGCCGAAATCAGAAACCGAAAACCTCTGTCACCTACTCATCGGATACATTAGCTACACTCTTCCTTGTTTTCTTTGAAAATCACACAGCTTCCGGAAAATGTCTACGAAAGTGCACCCGGCGAACGAGAGCCCACTCACTCGTGACGAAAATCAGCTGGACGACCACTCATACGCATTTCATTCATAAATCCGAACGTGCGCACCCACACACGCCCCACACACACGTATTCCGTACGTGAGGCACTGCAAACAACAAAATTTTCATCACTTCACAAGCTTTGCGAGCAGTCATCAGTTGATATCGCGACGTTGCAGCAAGCAGAGGTGGAAATTCTTCTCCTGCGTTTTGTTCAGGCAGTATTTCAAGAGCAGTATTTTGAGAGATAAAAGAAAAGTTGGGTGATGGAAAAGAAAACATACAAATACTCTGGCTGATTTAAGAGCTCAAAATAAACACGAGAAATTGCATTTAAAAATTTCATCGCGGAGTGAAAATTCCCCAGTTATTGCTCACACAGTGAAATTCTTCGAAAAGCCCGCCAGTGAAAAGCTTTGTCCAATTAAAAATGTTTTAATATTTTTCCCGCTGGCCGGAAAGTTACTGAATAATTGAGCGCTCACAGGGAGATTTCCTGGAAAACTCGCCCAATGAATTAATTAGGGAAAAGTGCTCAAACCAAAAAACTTTTTCCGACATCCAAGTGGACACTTACGAGATTAAAATTAATCCGAGGTAAGCTATTAAATTGCACTCAGAGGGATCCAATCAGGCTCACGTGTGTTTGACTGCCGAACCGCTTCCCGTAAAGACGGGATCAATAAACCCGCGAGTGAAAATTGAAAGCAAACAAATTGAATATTAATTAGCACGTTATTGGAGCGGGAAATTCAACCGCGAAAAACACGTTAGGAAAATTTTCGTCTGTTTGCCGGAAGTGGAATTACTTTTATCTTAAAACATTTGCACCAGAACCAGAATTTTTCGTCTGTTTTTCGGAAAAAAATACACCAAAGACCACGATAAGGATTGTTTTTTCCAAGCTTCTCAGAATTCTTGTAGCTGTTTCAATACAAGAAGAAATAAAAGAAAAGAATAAAAACACTGTTTGGAGAAAAATACTCAAGAATTCAGAGATGACACATTCGCTGGTGGGCGGAAAAGGACGATGAAGGAAAATGCCCAGCGTATCTCTGGAGTTTTATTTATCTCCCAAAAACAAAAGATACTTTTTTTCCGAAAATTTTGCCAAAAAGTCTGCCTTTCCCTTCTCCGAGCGCTCCTCCGTTTCCAATTTAAACAAACCGTAAATCTTGTACTCGAGTCTGCAGGTAAAAAGTTAATAAGTTCGCCGACCCAGCTCATCAATCATCCCCGGATTCTATGCCTAATTAGCGCTTTTCCCACAAATTAAACATTTAATTTCGGCTGCATTACGGCACTCGTCTTTTATGCGGAATCAGCTAATTGGGAACGACCTTGAGCTGCTTCTCCACGTCCTTGACGAACCTCTCAGGCATGTTGGTTTCTTTCATCTGTTTGATCTTCACTGCTATTACATTTTTGACCAGCCTGGAAAATAAAACAAGTGAAAACCCAGAGGTCCTTTGATGTCGCCTGCATACTTTTCTCGGTTTTTCTCAGCCTCTATTGCCGCCTGGAAGGCCCGCTTTGCCTCTGCCTCCTCCTCCTTTCGCTTTCGCTCTCGCTCACTCATCTGTCGAATTATTTCCTGCCGGTATCGCCGCTTCTCCTCCATCTGCTGCTGCTCCCGCTCCTTCAGCCTCTTCTCGTTCGTCTTCACCTGCTCCAGAGCCATTTTGAAATCCATCTCGTCCTTCGCTAGCTCAAAGGCTCGTTGACGTTTCTGCAGTACACATCAACAATCGCGGTTTAAAGGTGAAACATATTTTTCGAGCTAAATCGTGGACTAAATTTCTAAGTCGACAGAAAAAATGATGAAAATTTCCTTGCATTTTGGACCCAAATTCGATTCGATGATTTCGTAAAATTTTGTCTTGAATAAGTCAAAAATTGATCGAATTTAATGTAAGTCCCAAATAATGAGCATTTTTTCTGCGTGTAAGGGCCGCTGTCCTTGGTTGTGGAAAGCCTTAATTGTACTACAATTCTTACAACAAACCAAAATTTCCCCAAAAAATATTTCGAGGACCCCTAACTCCGTCCCTGTAAAAGCTAGAGGTCAAAGTTTGAGAAAATCCCCCTGGCAACGTCCCTGACCATTTTCCGGGAAACGAAAAATTTTCCACCACTCACCAGACCATACATAATAACCTGGAAAAACTAGATAATCTCTGAGACTCAAACAGACAGATGGACACGAGGAAGGTGAAAAATGCAGGTAGAGAAAAATGCAGACCGTCTCCTCCAGCTGGATTGCACGTGCTTTGGCAATTTCACGCTCGATTTCCTTCTTCTTGATGGCTGCCTCACGCTCCTTCCTCCGGTACTCTCGTTCAACCTGCTCCTGCCCACGTCTCAGCACAATTGCCTGCGCGCCATAAAACAACCGATTACGGAACATCAACAAGTAGCCGCTTATCCGCTCACCTCCCGTGCCGACTTCGTGTCAATCATCTTCTGCTGGATCTGCAGCAGCCTCTCGTGGTCCCGGTCCTTGGCCTCCTTCGCGATCCGGGCCTCCTCCTGCTTCTGGGCCTCCCTCTCCCGCTTCTGACGCATGTACTCCGCGATCTTCAGCTCCGCGTTCCGCTGCTCCTCAAACTCCTTCTTCTTGAAGTAGCTGCTCAGCTCTTTCGCCTGCTGCAGATCTGCCTGGATCTTCTTCTTCCTCTCGTGGATCTCGCGCTTCTTGGCCTCGTCGTCCACCTTGATGGCGGCCACGGCGTGCTTGAGCTTCTTCGATTCCTCCTCAATACGCTCTGCCTCCCGCAGTCTCAGCAGCTCCTTCGCCTCCAGCTGCTTCCGGATCTCCTCGCTGTGCTTGCAGTACTCCTGCTTCAGCTTCTCCCGTCTCTTGTCCTCCAGCTTCAGTGCTTCCTCCGCTTCCTGCAGCATCATCTTCTCCAGCTTCAGCTCCTCATCCTTCACTTCCTTCAGCAGCTCCTGGAAGCAGATTATTGCAGCTCCACTAGCTTCAGATAACACTCACGTATTTCTCCGCAATCTGGGCGTCTCGGATGACGTGGCACTTGGTTGCGAGAATCAATCTGTTAGCTCGCTTCACTTCCTCCTCCTGCTCCTGCTTTGCCAGGAACGCGCGATCCAAGATTTTAATCTGCATGTCCTCCTCGTCCTTCTTCAGGTTGGTTTCCTGGGAATCGGAAGGCAATAAAGCGACGTTTGGGATTTATAATCGGAAAGGGTATTCTCCTAAGAGGATTATTAATATTGAAGGGTTTGTCAAGGCACACTGACGTAGCTGAAATTTGCATCTTGAACTTGAAAATGAAAAACACTTTTCTTCCTCGGTCTAAATATACATTTTTGCTGGTTCTTTTCCAAACAAAATAACCTAAAAATCAGCTTCGATCTTACGAGATTTAGAACCGATTTTTGAAATTAATATTTTTGCAAATGTATCTTTTTTTGTTGAAAATTTGTTTATTCTATTTACCAACGGACTTGGTGATTGTTTTTAGTTAAGTTATTGCGCTGAAACTATCACGTTTTGTACATATTTGGATAGGAAATTTAATTGGCTTTGAAAGTTTTTTTTCCTCCCTCCTATTTCCATTTCAAGGAGGTTTTCCGAAACCTCCTAATTTAAAACTTTTACTTTAAAACTTTGGATAAAAAATAAAAGTTCATTAAAAATTTTTGTGTGGGACAAAATGAGCCTAGCGTAACCCAGGAAGGAGCTAGAAAACTGAATTTTTATTAGATAGATTGCATTGGGTTTCTGCCCCACCCCTTTTTATCTATCAGCGCCCTCCATTTTATACTACCATGCGCGCTATAGCAGTCGCATTCTTAATTTAACCCTAGCCCTTGAGGGCTAAAGTTGCGTTAAGAACACAATTGGGCCTAAATTTTCCGACGTGGCGTCGGGGATCGAACCCGCCATCTCCCGATCACTAGCCTGACCGCCCTAACCACTAGGCTATCTAGGGACCCCTAAATGAATTTTTATTATTTGACTAGTAAAAGGATTTAGGTTCGGTATTGCTTTATATGATTTTTGTTGGAAATTTTCGGTGAATCTTTGAGCCCAGATTTTTCTACTTAGAAGAATTTTAAGTCCCGAAAATTCATACTTGTTCTAAAAATTAAAGTTTTCCGCATCTTGAGCCTAGAGCCTAAATGAGGGTCAACATCGAAAATCGAGGTTCTCTCAACTCACAACTTTTTTGGCCGTCTTAGCTCTGTCGTACTCCCTGAGGGAGGCCTTCCTGCGCTCCGACTCCTCCCGCTTCTTCTGCTTGTCCACCTGAATGCGGTTCATCTCCTCCAGCTGGTCCTGGAAGCTCTTGATCTTCGCCTTGCTCAGAATCCTCTCGAGCTCACTCTTCGGCCAGATGGTCGGGTGCTCGTTCGGCTCGATGCTCGGAATTAGTAAATCACGAATCTGCTCTTGCGTAACTACTTGAATTACATTTTTGCCATCAAACGCGCCACCGTTTTTTGCATGAATTGGCCTCTCGTTCAGCCGGTGACCGCACTCCGAAACGCTGAAATTGCGCGTTTGTGGGACCAGAATCATCGGATTTCATTTACCTGTGGTTTGGAGTTTTGCGGGGATTTGCGGATTTCGGGTAAGCCTTTGGGTTGCCTGAAAACCGACTAGATTTTGAAATTGCTGACATGTTCGGTGATAAAAAGTTGGAGAACGCAAAAATCGCAAGCGTCTTTGTTGAAGGACGTTTTGTCAATATTAGCATTGAAAGTACGAGAATGGTTACGGGGGAAAATAAATAAAGTTAATCCAGGCAACGGTATCGTTTCCATGCAATTACCGTATCGCATCAGCAGGAAGACGAGGCACCTGTTGAGTCTCCCTGTGGCTACATGTGCGCTCGTGGCTGTCTTCAGGTAGACGTGTTTATTTTGATTCCACTTCAAAGCGGCTCGCTTACGTAAGTTTCTGGAAATGTGGGCTTTTTCGGGCTGAATATCAATTGCAGTGAAAACAAATCTATTTGCTCTAATTTGGGTATTGAAAAGCTCAAAAAGGGAGTTAACCTCTAATTTATGAATTATTTTTTTTCACATTTCTACTCTTTTGAACTTGAAAAAAAACTGATGGTGCTAATTTTATGCTCTAACCTCTACTAAGAGAATTAGGGAGAAGCGAGATGGACCTTCTTATTGTATGAAAACTTTTTTATTATTCAAACGATTGGTCTAAAATTTTAGTATGTTGTAGCTGATACCCATAATGACCTTATCATCTTAGGAGACGGAGCTAGGGCTCCCCAAAGTGAACAAAAAGATTCTATCAGCTGTTACTTCCCAACAGTACACGTCTAAAATTTGGATTCTAAAAATGTTTGACAAAAAATCTTCATGTCCCTAAATACCCAGCGTTTTATTGTAATTGGTAGGAAAAAATCTCATCTGAGATTATGTATCCAAGTCGATTTGTAGGTCAATAATCCGCTCTTATACGTACCATAATTCCGTGCCACCAAGCTGGGCTCCCCCGCCTTCGAAGACGACATTTAAACGAAAAAATATCGTCTTGTAAGCAAGCAAGTTGGAGTAAAGAGGAAAGGATAAAGCTTACACCACCAAAGAGATCATAAATATATCGAGAAGAGGCTAATGATGACAGTGTTGATGATGATGAGATGGAATCCAATTGTGTGCCTAACGTACGTAAAGAGAGATACGAGAGATACATAAAACAACAACAACAAGTACGAGGAGTGGTTTTACGTTACATTGCGCGACCATCGTCCTCTTTCTGCACCACTTCGCCGAGCCATGCGGTGCACATCGGTGACCACTCGCCTGGAAAATGTATCTGGTGCTGGTGGGTGGAAAAATTATGGCATTATCTTGTCATAATTCGTTACTCTTGTTCTCATGCAATTTGAGTGACGGCCACAAATTTGGCGAGAGCCCTCATTGAAAAAAATAACTATGCGGAGGAACCGCACTTACCGCGAGTCGCGGGAACCCAATAAATCTTTGACATGTTTGTGACGCTGCTTTTCGCGTTGCCACCTAATTTATTGCATGTTTATTGCGCCGTTTACTTGTCGTACATCATCATCTTTTGTCGTTTGCTTGGTGAACGGTCTCCCTTTCGACCGCACGTCTCGTGAGAGCAGAGTTTTCCCGCCTTGGCCAGCGTTTGATCAATGTCGTATTTTGCGTCCAATTTGAATAAATATTTGCATGGCCTGGATCAAAAAGTGGCACAGCGGGGGTGGAATCAGAGTTGAGAGTTCAGCATGTTGTTGCGGTCTCGGCTTCAGAGAATTCCAATTTCGTTTCCGTTGTTGGAAATTCGTGAAATTCCTCAGGCTGCTGCAACTGAATAATTTTAATTTGATGGGATTTTTCGCTCTTGTAATTTTTCTGATATTCTCTCGAAATCCAATAGACTTTGAAAATGATTCGTAGAAAATTTTCCAGACGACACATTTCCTAGAGGGGGTACAAAAATCCACTGTCTGGAAATTGGTGTCCTTTTTCTTAATTTTGGCTTTAATTTTGTAAACAAATAAGACTAATTTCTAAAAAAGCATTTATATGAAGCTAGCTCGCTTTTAAAATAAAAAAAATCTAAAATCAGGGAAAAATTGAAAGTGAAATTCGAAAATCCGATTTTGATCACCCTCTAGCTCCTCGATTTCTCTTAAATCAAAAGGGGCGAAATTTGTCTAAAAATAGCTCCAGGTTCCATCCCTGCCCTGAGCAGCCCACCCGAAACCAATACTACGTTCTGCTGAGCCGGAATGGGCCGATTAAAGGTGATTACCGAACATCGGCAAGGAATTTCTTGTTATCGCATTTCTTTCACTTTTTCTCCGGCTGTCCCGCAGCTCGGAGGTATACATTGTCCTTTGCGCGCACAAACAACATTATTGTTGGGCATTTAAGAAACACGAATCTGACAAACTATGCTCGCATTATGTTTTCAATTCAACCTCCATTCAGCGTCACCGTAAATGCGAAAAAATACGAGTACAAAGTGGTCATTTGTTGTGCAAACATGCTCGCTCGGAATTCGCACACGCACACCCGAAAAAAATGTATAAAAGATTATCGTTGGCCATAAAAATGTACACATCTACGAGACTGGATAAGCAACAAAAAATCTTGACGATGTTGGCCCTTTTTTGGCTCGCGCATATTTATCGAACATAAATAACCATCTCATGAGTCGTGGTGGGGCGCAGCAAAGGGGTCACGTTTGATGGCAAGGCGGTTCAGATAAATATTCGGGATCGAGGATTAAGGCAAATTAAATTGACCCAGCTCCGGCAGCCGGTCCGAGTGGCGGCCGATTGTCAAAGGTAATGATGTGCAAACATCAACAGATACCCGGAACGTGTTCGAGAGACAAGATCTTTGGGCCAAATGGTGGAGAAGAATTTCTTTTCACTTACAGTCCGCACTCACTTTATTAAATTACCTTGTATTCTTTCTATGGCTTTCTCGGATAGCACCTTTGGGCTCGTCCATAGAGACGTTTTAAGGAGGCTGGAAAATGCTATGATGAGGACCAATACGAGTAACTTGTAATGGATCTATCAGTCTATGTGTAATGATTGGTATTTGTCTGTATTGAGTTGTATTGAATGTGTTGATTTCAGTGTTAAATAAGCTAAATTGTCTAAAAATGTGTATCTTACAAAAAGGGTCAAGGTGGGGTCAGACTTGGATTTTTTGGGGTCTTGATGGAGAGTGTCAATATTTTAGATTTTTAGTGTTGATCGGTAATGCTTGGTTTTGCACCAAATGTCGTCAAACAAATTCTAATAGACATTAATGAGACATAATGGAAGCTGTTTTTGCCAGTAAAGAGATAGGAGAAGTTGACCCCTCCTTCAAAAACCTCAACAGCGTCCGCTTTCCGTCATAATTAGATTTGCAAAAAGCCCAAATCATCAAATCTGGAACCTTTAATTGCCTCTCGTGGACTAGCAGATTTTTACGGCTCTTTTATTGCCCCCCTCTTAATGAGGCTCCAGAAAGTCTCGAAGCTGCCATCACGTTCGGGAGCCATCTCCTTGTCTCCCCTTCTTAATGTCTATGAACGACCTCCTTTCATCGCACGGCATAATGAGAATGTCTTTCATTGCATATTAAATGCTTTATTTGCTTTTTATGCGGGCAAAAACGTTCCCCGAGAGAGATTTCTTCATTTTTTTTCCGCAACAATTTCCTCAGCTCGGTTCTTGTGATCTTTATGTCTGTTTACACTTTCGCCCCTCTCGACTGATTTTATTTTCTCACAACACATGAACAAGAAAATTAGCCATCTGAAGAACATCATTTCTCCTGACACCACCGCCGACTCCGACTCACGAAATGCTAATGAAACTGCCGTGTCATGCTTTAATCTGCTCATTTCAATTCCGAGGGCCATTCCACGTGAATGGCATTTGAAGCAGGGCGTGCAGTCGGTCTCCGTCCTTCTTTTTACACGCAGTTGCGTCTTCTCGAGCACCACTTTTATTTATTCGCGCTTTTAACGTTTTTTCTGCCTTAATCTGCTTTGGTGTAATTATGATATTGATGCGGCGGCGAGCGACTCACAGAAGCCCTGCCAATTACCTCTCCTTTCTCTCGTTCGCATCACTGAACCGCAAGACGGTAATTTGTCCTTTTTTGTGAGTCAGGGGCGGACCTTCCGTGGGCTGACTCGGGGTTCGTTCACAAATTTTTTCACTTGGAACTGGAACAAGAGGAGAAAATATGGCCCAAAATAGCTATTTTAAAATAGAAGTAGAATTTGTCTACTTCTATTTTGTACTCTAAGGCGTTTTACAGAAAATTTAGGGGCATTTTAGACCTCTAAAATTAGTCTCCGCTCTATGTGGACGACCCCTAAGACTCTCGACTTCAAGGTGTCTTATTATTGAATTTCAGAGGCGTGTCAGAGGGGTTAGAAATTTTTAGAGTCAGGTCTTTGAAGTAATATGGCTTAATGTTATATGTGATCGACCCCTAAGCTTCCATTGAGGCCTTTTTTAGCCCTAGAGAAACTCAGGGGCGTGTCAGTGGAGCTGAATACCTTTGAACTCGAACTTTGGAGAAACCCGTTGAAGAATTATGGCGTGACCAAATATATAAACGACCCTTTAGCCCAAATTAAGACCTTTTTTGTCCTATGAAAGTGCTCACACTAAATCAGAGGCGTGTCAAAAAGCTTTTAGCTCCACCTCTGGAGTCAGACCACTGAAACCAATACTCAAAAGCAAACGAAAAGTTCAATTTGCCGGGTTTTTAGCAGGACAGCTGCCCATTGCACAGATTGGCAGCTCTCCAAGACACTATTTATGCACCAATGTTTGTATTTACTGAGCGGCAAGCGCCAAGAAACCGACTTGGAGCAAAAAGAAAACAATGCGGAGCTAAACAATGCGTCTGTCGCAATATTCTTCTCGCGTTCGCTCGAAAGAAGCCCGCAAAAAAGATACAAAACGAATGTTACAAAATGCCTCAACGTGCGATTTATCCACTGCGCTGCATTAGTGCGACGACACGAGATATTTATGTACACATCAGTAAATATTTTCATTGAATTTGGAGGAAGAATTCGAACTCGCTCAAGCGGCGCGTCCGTCTGTCAGCTTGAGCTGTTCAATATAAATTCATGAGTCTCGAGGAGAGCCCGTGAATCTGGTAGATATCCGACGCTATTTCCCGCTATTATTGCCTGTTATAGCCAAATTTCACCCACTCGCAGATTAAGCTCACGAGAGCTGGAGGCACAGCGGCGCAAAAACGGCCTGATTTATGTGTCTGCCGTCGATTTGGCCTGTGACTGAACCAAAATAAATACGAAATCGAATCAAACCGAGTATTTTTATGGCACTGCTTCGGAAAGATTGGACGAGATTAAAAAATTTATTTTATTCAATTTCAATCAATTTGTTCATTGTTTTACGATTTCACTCCTTTTACTCCGGGGAGCTCATAGCTGCGCCGCGTATGCTCGCTCGAAATGTACCAAAAGGTCGGCCGAAATTAGCCAATCAACGTAATGACCATGGAAGCATGACAGTCATTATGCTCGTAAAAGAGGAAAGGAAGCATATTTTTGGAGCTCAATGAAAATCACATTTTATTGCGAGTGTTCCATTCGATTTCCCCTTCACTTTTCCTATTTTTGCTGAAATCTTATGATTTTATCGTCCATTAATAGTCAATGAAGTCGAATGCCCGTCCCGAGATCCCCCGCATCTCCTCTCAGCCGAGACGGTTCTTGCAGTAACTTTGAAGAAAATTTAATAAAACCATTTCGTTGATTTAAGTTCGCCAAACTACTCTCTGGCAGACACAGAATGAGCAGCCACAATGTCATAAATATTTTTTTAGACATTTCGTGACACTTTCTAGGGCTCCAGGGGTGCTTTTCTTAATGTTCCAAGACCTAAAATCGATATTTTAGTTTGACTTAAATCTCTTGTGGGTTCGAAATCAAGACTTCTAGAGTATCCTAATTTTGAAAGGTTCTCCAAAATGTTGTCAAAATAGCGAGAAAACGTTGGCTTGTTTAACGAAAAACAGAGCCATAACCTGCTTCATAAGAGCAGTTTCAGTTCAGACATGAGAGGACTTCAAAGACTGACCCTTAGAAAATATGATTTTTAAAAATTCAAAACGCGAAAAAAAAAGTCCGATTTAAATACTTGTATTGTCAATAGAAAGTACAAAAGTAACCCATCTACCATCAGAAATATGAGAATCCCAGAGTTTGGAATCGAAGAGACGAAATTTATTCGCAGACACGAGACAGCTTTGGCTTATTCAAATTATTATTATTATTTTAAGTATCATGTTTTCATAACTTCCGGAACTTTCCAAGAATCTCCTTTGTGAGCAGTAGGTAGTAGACCATTTCACGAGCTGAGAAAAGTTGCAGAAGAAAACTCATAAAGTTAATTTCGTGTCCCGTTCTAGCACGCTTGAGGACGCTTTTGAGGGGGTGCTAGATTGCATTTTAAATGTGCGTCGGGAGAAAAGACAAGTTTCGTGCAACTTTTAATCTCGACGAACACGAAACTTTCTTAATTTCAACAATTTCCTGATTATACATGGACTATTTGAATCACTTTCGAATGCCTTCCCAACCGCAAACAAGTCGGAGCAACAGCAAAAGTGGGGCAAACATTTCATCCGAATGGATTCAATGTTGCCAGAACTTTGTCCCGTTGCAGCGAACACAGATCATGATGAGGCAGTTCATAGACTCGGATTATGGGGGAATGAAGAGAGAGAGAGACTGATGGACGGTGCCATGATGCCATGAGCCGACTATAGGACTGAGGAATGTGGCATAGTGATTGTGATGCGGTGGCAAAACGTTTTTCGAGAGACTTGGCTATGAGATGAATCCACCCAAATGCCCATAAACTTGATATTTATGATATCGTTTACAAGTCAATATCTTCGTTTGCACATTTTTGCAGCTTTTGTTATGGAAAATTGCGCTTCAGACTGTTGCTTTGTGCGGCAAAATCTCTTATTCCACCCAACAGCCTCATTTTCTTGTTTTTCCCTTCTTCCAAAGAGTTGCCCCGTCCATCGTTCGTCGCAGAGGGAGCAGCAAGGTCGGGAGTTTTTGTTTTCCACTCAAACGAGGCCGGCATTTTTCAAAATGCTTATTTTGTCAAATTTCCACTCAAGTTAACCCACATCAACTGCGATTGGAATGAACTGCCGAAAATGCGAGACAATTTTCAGAAGGACCAAATAAATCGGTGGCACCCGCACCCGAAACTCGACTGTATTTCACTGAAGAAAATCGAACATTTGACAGCTGAAAGGGGAAATTTAATTTCCCAATTTGGCTATGACACGATGCAGAGAGTCGACATCAGAGCGCCATGAGACAGGACACTATAATTCTCGCTCAAGTTGCGCCACTCTCTGATTTATCGCCTTTTGATGGTCCCCAGACGCCCTTTTCGCTACATTTCCATTCCCCATTTTTGACAGCATTGTTGTCTAAAGCTCGTGGATGCATGGGCGCACGAGTCATAAATTCTGACTGGGTTAAAATATGGCCTAGAAGCGCTAAATCGTGACTTTGGGCAGAACCGCGTCCCAGATTCCTCCAAGTTTTATTCTTGAGGGGGAAAACTCAAAAGGGCTATTAATCTCATAGGGCTGAGAATAGACTTTTGAAACATAGGCGGAATCTTTTCCTCCAGAGCAAGTTTTCTATGATGATTTTCAGGTATTTTGCGTAGACATTTTGGCAACTTAAAAGCAGTTCCTTAAGTTAGACCCCTTTTGAGTTATTTTTCGGGGTAAAAAGGATATTTAAAAATGGAAGACCATTGGCTATATTCTTGAAAGATGACAGCCTAACCACTCAAGAGGTTTGAGATACATCAATTTTTCTGACCAAGAAGCAAAATTTTCTTCAGAAAATAATTTAGTTTTTTCTATAAAATGTCTAGATTACAAAAAATTGCATATTTGGACCTTCTATTTTCTAGAATAGGGCTTCTTTTCCCCATTGGACTCTCCCACACTGAACTAGAGTCTAAAAAAGAAAAGTCAGATTATTTATTTTCAAAGCCTGAGCGATTTTTGAAGGTTTGTCTGTCAGAAACGAGAAGTTTATGAGAGCTGCGGTATTCCATCTATGAGTTTTCGAACTTATTGGGCTGATACTCGGCTGTTTCCAAGTACGTAAAAGTGCTGACTTAAAAATATTGTCTCAAAGAAAAACTCATCCAATTCAAGAAAATGAAGCTGCCAAAAAGTCTGCCGATGTAGACAGACGGACAAAAAAAGACATGAACCCGAAAGAACCCTATTAAAGTGATGAATCCCGCTGAGATAATCTCCCACCATTTGCTCTTTTACGCGGCACAAAACGGGCGTTTTTGCGCCGATTTGATGCCCGCCAAAAGCGAATTCCTTCTGCTCCAATCTAGCGAGGCAATGCCGATGGATGGATGCCTGTCATCGTGCCCGTCCGCTGCGAGAAATATGATGATGTCAATAAATATCATTGGCAGCCGATTTTATGGCCTTTTATATGGTACTCCAGCTATTTGTTTGTCATCCCCTCGATGGGCTTTGCAACAGTTTATGTTAAACAGGCTGAGATCGAGGTTTTATATTGTTTCAAATGGCTCTCTACTGTTGCATCGGAGAATCTCGCGGCGCTCAGCCAGGACCGAAATAACAGCCATAAACTTTTATGTTCGAGATGAACCACATGATAGCAAGTAGTTCGGAAAGTGGCTTAAACGAGTAAAAGTTGCCGAATTAAGGTCAGTGACCCAAAAGTTTTCGCGGAAGTGGGAGATGTGGCTTCGAGTGGTCCGATATTGGTTAAAGTTTCATGTTTCACGTTCGTTGGCAGCCGATAAAGGATTGCCTCGACTTTTGCTCCCTCCCATCGATTCATTACGCAACCACGCCGTCAAGAATGCGACGTTTAATGAAGAAACTTTTTCGCTATTCCTCCGCTATTCCGCTCGGAAAAAATGGACCGATTGGAATAGCCAGACTCCCATCGGACTTCGGAGACGTCACTACTGATTGCTGAACGTTTCGGGGAAATTGAAAACAAAGTGGAAAATGCGAATCACCTGCACAAAAGAAACATTGCACAAAGAAAAGATTTCAAACAAGATTTAATTCTGCTGGTTTCCTTAGAGAGTTGGAAACAATCAGGACTTCGTTGAAGCGAGCTTTTGACGCAAATCAATTTATTTTCACTTCTAATGGCGCGAAGAAAAATTTATGTTGCGGGAAATACCCACAAAAGGCTTTGAATAAAAATTCTGGGCTTTCATCAAAGCTGTCACAAGGCCTAAAACTCGTTTGTTTTGCTATTTTCAGCCCATTGTGTTGCTGAAGCTTTGTGCGAGTCAAAAATGGTTTTTGTTTCACACAAATAGGCTTTTAGTCTGCTTTCAGTGACTTCTGAGTACTTCAAATGCAAGAGAGCAGCCCATTTCCCGTGTTGACTTCCCAAGTCTTCTTTATTTCCTCTGGAAACTCACAAATTGAGTTGATGCCGCGAGCGTCTTTTAAATTAGTTTCTCGAATTGTTGGACTTTTAAGAATCAGTTCCGTGACCTGTGGCTGTTGTTTACTGGCAAACAACCGGATGAGCAGCTATCTACTACCCAACCTTTCCGGAAAACGGGTACGACTCTAAAACACAAATCCAACATCCACTTGGGAAGTCTCGTTAATTTAAGTCGGCAGATTCATTCTCTTCCATCGCCCTACATTTCTGTGCTCTGCGGAGTAATCAAAGTCTCTCTCATTTATCTCTTTCGGCAATCGGCAGCCTCCTCTTCCTCACATTGATGTCGATGAAAGCTAACGATAATGTCAAGATTTACATAACTTGCGCTCAAATCAGCAGACGTTTGGGAGACGCTCCAGCCGCCTCTTCCTGCATCGCAAATTATGAATATTTCATGAAGGTTCAGAATAAGCGTCATAATCGGCGGAATATCGATTGGGCTTAGTGCGGGGCGACAATTTTCCCGAGGAAGTCTGTTTTTCCAGCAAACATAAACAACGGACGCGATTTGCTTGAGATGGCGTGAGTTTAATGTGTTGTTATTCGAGCTCCGAGTGGCCTGGCGCGATAAAAAAATCCTCCTTGAAGCAGAGACTGATTTTTATGGCTCCGTTGATTGTTGACTAGTCGAATTGTAGCCTGGAGTCAGCAAGGGAGCGAGAGATGGAAATGTGGGGCAGCAGATTCTCGTAAAGGGCTCTTCAGAGGCTCGTAAAATCAGAGATTTCCAACATTGGCTGCCATTGAAATTTTCTCTAGCCCATTCAGAGCCGGACTTGTACGATTTCGCTCGTTTCTGGAAATTTAGCTTCTCAGTTTTGGTGTCTATCCTTTTTTATCATACTCGAACTTTAAAGCCTAGTTTAAGCCTCTGAGAAGGCTTATTTTGGTGAAATTTAATTTTACAAGCATTATCATTTTCAAAAGCCTAAAAAGAGTAGCTTCTTTGCTGCATCTTGGCTGAAATTGGGGTAAGGAACTCCATAAAACAGACTCCAGGTCCACCACTGAGCCAAGTGTTCGTTCTCATTTCCGATAAATTGAACTTGAATAGGCGTTATTTGGTCTATTTTTTGCGAGGCGCGAAGAGATTCCAGGATATTCATAACCGAGATGTGTCGTACCATAAATAAGTAAATAATATTGTAAAAACTTTGTTTATTTTCAGAGAGATCAAAAAGTAAATACTGTCGTCGACACCCAGGCGATTCCACTTGGTGAAAAATACGATGCATTTAACATCATGTTTACGCTCCCATTTATCAATGTGTTGGCACTAATGAGGAAAATTCAAGTGATTCATGAATAATCGGGTGGTCAAGAGTGTGTTTACATTTTTGTGCTGCATTCGGAGTACGCGAAAGTGAATGCAAAATCGCCGAATCTGTATCAACATGTTAATTTATGAGGCGATCAATAAAACAGTTAATGCGTATTTTTACTGCTTCATTATAAAATCAACGGGCCCAACGGCTGACCGAAAGATGAAATTATGTGCAATAAAAAATTGGTTTCGAGTGTAAAACAATAAAACAGAAAGTACCAAGCAAACATGAATAATTCTGTCGTGGCTGCGCTCAGCTTGGCGAGCGAAATATTGGAAATGCTCACGGTGACGAGCGAGAACGCCACCGACTCAGCTAATGATAGCGAGACTGAGGTGGTTCTGGACCATAATATAGGAATTACGCCGGCTTTGTCGCAGGTAAGCCGCTTACTTCGGGTACCTAACTGCTCAGGCTAATTGCTTTATCGTTTTCTGCAGGTGCTCCTCTCGCCGACTTCCTCCAGCAGCAGCTCGAGGCTCCTAGACATCGCGAACAACGACAAAAGCAACGAAACGGAGGAGTTCAACTCCTTTTATTTCTACCAGGTGAGCTCTTGAAAGTTCTTGCGCCGATTTCTCCTCTGCTCGCGAACTTCAGTACGTTAATTGATTCAGCTTTCAGTAGGTTCAGCCGGAGAAAGAGGTAGCTTGCAGTGTGCTACCTTGCACATGTTTTCTGTCGCTGTCAATCAATCAGTTTCAATTAATAGTTAACTCTACCACTCGCTACACGGAAAGAATTAAATGATGACCTACAAATCAAACGACCAATCATCGTATTATTAAATTTGTAGTGTCTCCCATTTTCGAACCTGTATTTGTTGACTCATAATATGTAGAGTAGCGATCAGGGAGACAGATCTTTTTAGCGCCGTCTTAAGGGAGATTTTTCAAGAAATTTCGTTTTTTTAACCCGATTTCCCGATATCTGACCATAAACATGGATTTTTTTCTGACATAACGGTAATAGATAGAAAAGTTTTTTTTTGCTCTAAATATTTCATCTTTCGTCTTTACCTCATAGAAGAAAATTTTTCTCCCGAAGTTCTTCAAACTAGCTTTTAAGACTTTTGAAAAATTTCGTCTTTTTCAATTTTGTCTGAAATTCCAATGCCTCAAAGAGTAAGAGTCAAACATCACGGGAAGGCTTTAACTAGGCTTCAAATGTCAATGATAAAAATATATTTTTAAAATTTGAAAAATTCTATGCTAGATGTGATGTTAATGACGAAAAACCATATAGTTGAAATATTTGCGAAATATAAAAAATATATGTGTATGAGATGTATTTTGTTTATCTCAAATTTTCCTTACTGGGCCAAAAAAGAGCTTATGTTTCAAAAATGAGCAAAATTGTACGAATGGGTTAAAAGTGGAAGTCCTTATCGAAAAATGAAAATATGTTTGAATCAGAGGCAAAAATTTTCATCAGCCAAAATACACAATTATTTCTTCCCGTGCTCCCACCTTAGTTCCCCAACATAGAAATTCTCTTTAATCTCATGCAGCAATGTCAACTGATTACATTTCACTTGCAGAGACCACTGCAGTCTCTCTTACAATCTATGGCCTTTTTATACGCCAGAAGAGATTTATAAATTCTTTTCCCGTTCATTGCTGCCTCCGACGGCCGTATATAAGACACAATAATTGGATCTAAATTGAATTAAATCAAGCTGTGTGTTTTTTGTAACAATGCAGAGAGATTAAATTCAATTATGTAGCGAATTTTTCATCGTAAATTGTACTCTGGGGAAAGATATGCCAGTTTAGCAGCTGCTACATCAAAGTCCAGAGACTTACCGGGAGGCTTTAGCGAAATTGTCATCTTGAGAGATTTACTTGTCGGACTTAAAATTTCAGTGGGTTTAAACGTGGACAAATTGGATTTCTCGTGAGGCGTCCAATTATAGAACTTTGACGCAAAAATGTTAATTAGTTCGGAGTCAGGAATTCCCAGAAGCCTCTTTCGGATCCCGAAATAAGCGCTTAAGACCAATTTGAACGGAATTCCGCGCGTTTTTGTGCTCCAACCATCTCATTAAATCTTCAAACGCATTCCTCGTCAACTCGAGTTTTCTTTCATTTTGACAAAAAAGGCCGGAGCCGGGGCGGCCGAGCTCGAATGGCAAACGGAGCAGCAGATGCCATCCCTTTTGCCCCAATCCCTTAATTAGCTACCCGACACGTTTTTTCTTGTGTCTCAATCAAAGCTCGATGTTGACAACATCACGTCCAGCCAATGCTGGATACTCATAAAATTAAATTCATACGCTCATTTTCTCACATCTCTGATTGGAATTCAATAAGTCGCCGTATGCCAGCGTGGGTACACGCTGTTGTCAATAAAGGTGCAATAAGACATTCAGATCGGAAACGCACGACGAAAAAAACACGCGTAGCCGAAAAAATAATAATGATGTCAATTTGTATTCATCACAATTGCCGCGACCTGCAGTGAATTCGAAATGACTTATCTCGGGGCTCCGGCACTAGCTTGCAGCAGCAGCTGTAAATGATATCGCAGATGATGAACGCAGGGAATAGCAATAATCCCGTGTCTTGATGTATGTTCCGTGTTGGGGGAAGCGCTGGGAGGCTCAACGGTGGGCTCTAAAAGGAAAAATGAAAAGAAGAAGTTGTCGAGAGTCGCACACATGGGAGAACAAGGCGTGTTGCTGTTGTGATTCCCTTTGTAGTGCTTGCCACACCTTCGGCTTTCCATCTCGCAGGTAACACTTTGAGGCACGGAGCAAACAAAATGGAAAAATCCAGCAATTTGTATTCGAGAAGTTGCGTTTGGTTCCGAAAAGTTTGCTCTCTCTTAAGGAAAATTTTGTCGGGTTGAATAAAAGTTCTCTTCGTTGTCTGCCTGTCGTACTTTGGACTCGGCTTCCAAGTCTTTTTCTCGTCTTCATTCGATGATCCTTAAAACCTCACCCTAAGGCTGGATGCTTTTTGGCCTATCCAAAGATTTCAGGGATATAAAATATGAAATGTTTGAAAGAAAGGTTCGAAAACACTTTGGTCAATTGATCGGTCAGTTCGCGTCCTTTCTACCAGAAAGATCTGCCTAGAATCAGCCGAAAGGGTCCATAAATTTACCAGGAAAGTCTGTGGTAGATCTGCAAAGGGAAGACTCCTTTATACCAAGAAGAATGAGTGGACTGAGTTTCTTCCTTCTGTGGTAATCTTTCTTCTGCATAAACGCCTCAGATCATGGAGCAAATTTTTTCCAATATTCCCTGTCAATGTTCCCTTCTATGAGTTCTAGTTAACCTCATTTTCTCATGGGAAATGAAATTTCGAAGTGCGAAATAAAAAACTTCAAATTTTTGGCGAGCTATTGAATTTTTTTTTACGAGTATGATAAAAAATTGGAAAAAACGAGTTAAGAGCCTCTGCTTAAGAAAAAGAGCTTTACAAAAGCCCCCCTTCTCATTGCCCTCCAAGCAAGGCCCACAAAAGTTGCTCAAACTTTTTCCGAGAGCTCCAAAAGTTTACAAAGAAATGTGTAAGCAAAAGCATCAATTAACAGAACCGTTTGGCTCCGCAGATGGCGACAACCAGCACTGCCGCAAGTCGCAACCTTTGAGCGGGGTGGCGAGCACTTTTCTGCGAGCACAGCCTCCCAGAGCCACCGCAAACTCGCTCGGCAAAAAGTGTCTGCATCTGCTGCTAATGATGACTATATTAGGCATCATGTTTCCAGTAATTATGTATTCCCAAACATGTTAAGAGCGACTTTTTCACATCGCATAAATTAAGTTGGTATATTGAGCGACAAATTCGCGCGCGCGACACAAATTAGGCTCCATAAATATTCCCCGTGCCTTGACGTGGGTGGCATTAAGTTCCACGAGCGAGGCGAAACGCTTGATTTTAATTTCCGAGCCACTTTGTGGCCCCCGTAAATCAGTTTTTATGGCAAAAGTAGGACATGGAGGTGAAGTGGCGCCTCCAGCGCTCCTCCGCTAATCCTTTTATCCGCGCCATTTCCCTCCTCTCGTCCCTCATTTCCCCTTGCGATCGGAATCTTTGTAGATTTGCTCATTTAACTTCGCTCCCAATCTCGCTTTTTTCATTAAATAAATCACTCATTCTGATTTCGTTATCCGCAAAAAAGACGGCTTCATTCTTCTCCTCAGCCGCTCGGAAAATGCAATAACATTTAGAAAACAGTCACGCGGAGGCTCTGCGGCAAGTGCAGCAATGCAAGAGCGATAAATTTTAATAGCTCCTGAGCTCGGGCTCGTGGTTCATTGTTCGTCCTGCTCTGGAGCAACCTTGGAGCTCGATTTTCCGGTCACTAGGGCTTCTCAAAGGGCTTAAAATAGTTTTTAATTTATTTAGGCTCTTGTTTTATTTAAATTTTAACGTATTTTAAATGTAAGATGTTTGGCTTTGAAATAGCATTTTACAAAATGACTTTGTTTTCTGTGCTCTTCTGGAAACTTCGGGAATTAAATCAGAGACGGAACCAGGATTATGATTCGGGGGGCACTGATGGATTTATGTTGCCCCACTCAAGTGAAATAATTAAATGTTGCCCTCCTCTCTAACATTTTAAATGTAAATTATGAAAAACACACAAAGCAGGAGGGGAACGCATACCCCTAGTGCATTTTCAGAATGCTTTTCTAACCTAGAGCTCCTATGTTGCCCCCCCCCTCACTCTACCCCCCACCCCCTCACTTCAGGATTAATGCGGATTTACACGTTTCAGCAAGTTTTGGGTTTTTGGCTTACTTGAAATTTCAGGGGTCGCCAAGCCCCTCCTTCCCCCCCCTGGTTACGTCTCTGAATTAAATATTTTGTAACGACGTGTGTCTTAAAAGTTGTGAAAAATTTTTAAAGAAGACAAAAATTGACAAACACAATTTTAAAAAGTTCTTCTTGTCCCCATGCCGCCTCTAGAGGTGAATAGCTGCATAACTCTCCCTGCTCCAATCAATGCGGGGTTTATGTCACCATTCCAGATGCTTTAAGTTTTACGACGCCACTGAAAATCTGCTGATGCATCAGGAGGAGGTGATACGTATGATTGAATATGTGCTGATATCGGGGTTGACCTCAAATCGCAATATCTTTACGACTTTTCACCTACATTCTGCTGCCATCACTTTCAGGCTCCCCGGCTGCTGGCAATCGATCGGAAAAATGAAATTCCATAAAGTTTTTAACGCAATCAACCTCCACTGATGAAGTCCCTTTCAAAATTTATTGCGTCTTTTATTTACTAACAGCATTTACCGTCGGGCTAAGTCATTTCAAATTTAATTGGCCCACGACTCTTTGTTTATTTTCAGACTGAACAGTTCACCGTTTTATGGGTTCTCTTTTTTGTGATAGTTCTTGGAAACTCGGCCGTACTTGTAACATTATTTTTAAACAAGAACCGAAAGTCGCGGATGAACTTCTTCATTCGGCAGCTTGCAATCGCTGGTAAGTAGAGAATTAATTACCTTTTTCTCGCGTCGTTCTCTTGGCCTCATTTCGTTCATGCTTCCCCTAAATGTATGCAACGAGCTCGCCGTCGCTGAACTCAATTTTCCCCCGCATTTTCCGAAATTAAGTTCCCATTCTCGAGGTTCTATGGACGTCACCTAATAGCTGGAGCACTCGATTGCTCCGTAAATTGTTATTCAACCGTTTGCAAAGTAGGTGGAAGGCAGTGAAGGTACTCGAGTAAATTGATGCTGGCGAGACAGTGAAGACGCTACCATTTTATAAGCCGCCAGACAATGGATAATTTAATGTTACGCCAAGATCTTATCGTCGAGTGCATATTGCTTCTAAATTTCCTCCTCATAACTAATTGCCTCGAGACATTTACTTCGGTCGGGGGGATTTGAAATTTCACTTAATTAACTAACGACTGCAAACTTCACCCATCGATGCCTGGGAGGGACGAGGGTTGAAGGTTCAATCGAGAGGTCTCATCTACAGGAAAAGTTTCTATGCAAGTGCATTAAATAGTTCCTGTCAGTACCAAGTCTTTTGAGAAATTATGAAAACGAACTGGTTCTGGGGAAATTTCAATGTTCGAAGTCATAAATTTGAGAAATTGAGGTGTACGCTGTTTCTCCATTTTCCATATTTAAAAATTTTTAAATTTCTTTGAGTAACTTCAGAAAAAGTTTTCGTGTCAAGGTTAGCTTTTTTTCTTAAATAAATTCCCCCAACTTTTCGCAGATCTCTTCGTTGGACTCCTCAACGTCCTCACGGATATCGTATGGCGCATCACAGTGTCGTGGAGAGCAGGAAACGCCCTCTGCAAAATCATAAAGTTCGCTCAAGGTTCGTGGAATAGCTTTGGCATCTCCTTACCGAATTCAAGACCAATTACCTACCTTCTATTTTAGCCACCGTCACATACGCCAGCACCTACATGCTGGTGTCGCTCAGCGTTGACAGATACGATGCCATTACGCATCCGATGAACTTTTCTGGCTCGTGTAAGTAGACATTTGACTTTCAAATTGGACCTGACTCCCGAAATATTTCGGCACCAGAGTGGAGAGGCACCTCCTTATCATCCCCAGACATCATAAATATATGGAATAATTATTTCTCCGTCTCCCTCGGGCCGCCTGAAGGGTGCTACTAAGTCAAGAGGGGATACCTTCAAAGGGAAACGTTTCTGTAAGCGTCCTTTTTTTTGCAGGGAAGCGAGCGAAGCGTCTGGTTGGTGCCGCTTGGGCACTCAGTGCCTGTTTTTCATTCCCCATGATCTTCCTGTACGAGGAGAAAGTGATACAGAGTAAGTACATGCTGATAAAGAAAAGGTTTTGTTGTCACCGCCTCCCCCGGCTTCCGCGTCCTCTTCCTGGAAATCAAATTTGCGCAAGAACATACCATTCATGCAAATAGCACAAAGGAAGTTCGAATTCGGTTTTTCAAAACTGAGACTATTGTATCGAGTTCGTGTTTATTTTCCCCCAATGACACGTTTGTCAGACATCATATTTGCCGTAATGGCGTCGGAGATTTGGCATCCTCATTTTTCGTGGGGGTCGTTCAGGAATCACTTGATAAGCGTGGGATTGTTTCACTCCCCACCTACACAGCTACTACTTTAGTTTTGAGGGATAGTATCTAATCAAAATGAGTAATTTTTCGACCACTTTCAGATTATGTAGTTTCAAAAATTCAGAGAAGGAATTTAAATTATTGTTTGAACCTCATCTTGAGGCCTGTATGTTTTAATTAACGACTCAAAGGATCAACGCCTCCCTCAGGGACGTAGCATTGTTAGGGTTATTTTCAAACAGACACATAAAATTTGTGCCTAGCATTAACTTTAAAAATTAACAAAAAACTTTATTGAAAAATTCATCGAATATTTTTAATTTTAGAAATTCGAAATTCATTTTTAATTGGATTGATTTGGATAAAACCTTTTTTTTTCGAAATTACAACAACAACAATGCTAGCTACTAATTTATTTCCTAGCTATTTGATCGCTTAAAGGTGCAAAATGTTCCAAATTTCACGACCTGATACAAACAGACTCCAAACAGACTCACGGCGCTCGGAGTACGGCACTTAATCTCCAGAAGCAGGTGCGATCGCATACTGGAGTTCGTGTCTATTTGTACGGAACCGTTTGAGCTATTCTCATTCAAAATGTTTCACTTTGACGTTATATGAGCTATATTTTTGCGGCATTTCAGTCGTCTTAATAATAAACTATTCCTCATTTTTTCCTTCTCAAAAAGATGTTTCATTCACTAGGAATTTCAATTTCAATTAAATTTAAGTGAAGGAAATTGCAGCCTGGGCCTGGGCATTTGCAACTCACATTTTTCATAGAATCAAAGAAGGCTGAAAACGTTGTTTCAGAAACAATTTTGTGGCTTCGACTGAGGCTGAAAATCGACAGTGAAGTAACCCTCTCCTTTCTACCGCAGACCAGACGCAATGCTGGATAGACCTGGTGGAACCATGGAGATGGCAACTTTACATGTGCCTCGTCGCCTCGTTGCTTTTTGTGATACCTGCTCTCATCATCACGGCGTGCTACGCCATCATAGTCAAAACTATCTGGACAAAGGGCACGTTACTGGGGCCAACAGGTAGGAATAAAAATCTTCCACTTCGTTAGCCGAATAGTCAATATTTGTCCCATTCTAAATGCGTCATTCCCAATTACACACACAGCCCTTCCCACTGAGTACTACGACGCAAATGGAAGCAGAAATATCCTGCCAAAATGGCACGAGACAATGGAATATTATCCATTTTTATCGCATCGTCTTACATTCCGCGGCGCTGTTGGGCTTAATTTACCCTGACGCACGGCGTCTGGCACATTTCAATACAAAAGCCTCGTTTCAGATCGTCTTCGGAATGGAGTGGATCGGGGCAGTCGCCGAGCCAGCTCGAGGGGCATTATTCCACGTGCCAAAGTCAAGACAGTCAAGATGACAATTGTGATAGTTATTGTATTCGTCATCTGCTGGTCCCCCTACATCGTCTTCGATTTGTTACAAGTCTTTGGCCAGATTCCGCAGACGCAGACCAACATAGCAATCGCCACCTTCATCCAGAGCCTGGCTCCTCTCAACTCGGCAGCCAATCCGCTCATCTACTGCTTGTTCTCAACGCAAGTGTGTCGCACCTTGAGGTAGGTAGTGGAGGGAGTGACCTTATCTTATTTGTCTTGGCAAGGTAGAATCCGAGAGTTTGAGGACTTTTTACCAGAAAGATTTCAGGTGAATTCTCATGAACGTGAAGGTTCGGGACAAGTGAAATCTCTAGAATATTTCTTTCATGGCCTCTTGATTTTAAAATTTTTCTGCTTCCCATTATTTGCGTAACAAAAGAGGCATAAGGTCATTTTGGATAATTTTCATGGGAAATGTTTCACAAGAGAATTTTCACCTTCGAACGAATTTTCCCCACGGCTGCTAGATTTTTGAGGAGGTTTGCTTGTCTGTCTGTCTGTTCGTATCCACAAGAAAGTCCGCAGTCTCTTACTGGAGATCTTGATCTCCGTTCATTAAAAGTAAAGTAATCTGAGATATTGCCAACATCCTTTCAACTCCTTCATCCTGACCCACCAATGTCTCCGTTCCAAAGAAGGTTGATTTAGGACTCTACTGGCCAAGCCTCTTCATAATCAACTGTAGGTGCTTCTGAAAAGGTTGAAAGTTCTCCATTTTTATCTCTTGTACTTCCAAATTGTCTTGGAAAGTTTTAGTCACATTCATTTTTATTCCCACTATGGTGACAGACCTACTCATTCGCCACTGAAGACCATTTTCAGCAGGAAAATCGCGGAACTAGTAAACGGACCCCATCGTTAGCCGAAATAATTAGAGAAATGAAGCTCCGTCACATTCTGTTATAATCCCAAGATGGTCTTAAAAAACAATTCTGCCTCAAACTGGACAAATTTTGACCCGGACTGTGAAACTCTAGGATATGCGATGCAATTTTTTTGCCTAAGTCCCAAAAAGTCGCGCCTGTTTCTCGCGCGAGTCACAAAAACTCGCGCGAGTTTCTCGCGCGAGTTTTTGATACACGCCATACACTTCTCTGTGTATCGGCGTGTGTCGCTGACTGCTACCAGAGAAGTATAAAAGGTGTCGAAGTCGCATTGGAGATCAGTTGAATATTAAGGTAGAATGTTCAAGTTTATCGCTCTTTTGGCTCTCGCCGCTATCCAAGTTAACGGCCTTGGCGTCTGCCCCGCAGATCAAAACGCCGTAGGATTTGAGCTACCCTTCCTTTGTGGTGTTACTTACTACGTCCACTTTTTCACCATCGACCTGACACAGACCAAAACTTGCGAGGCATGCTTGCAAGTAACGCATTCCTGTAATTCAGACAATACCAATTTAACTGGATCTTTTGCCTGCTTTACTTCGGATAAAGTCTATAACACTGGAATCGAATTGGGATCTGGATACTTTGACAACCAGTTGAATTACTATCCCTTTGTTGCTAATGGAGTGGGATTCCCAGGACACATTCTCGGTGCTGAAGTCGTCGACGGTGCAAGATGCTTTTTGGGTATAATTTGCAGTGAAACAAAAACCCGTGTATTTGGCTACTCTACCGCTAAACAGCTGAATGCAAATCAGGCAACATGGTTCGCTACCAGATTGAGGAACGCCCAAGTCACTTTAAATGATTTCTCCATCATTCCGCAAGATTGCACAACTACAAGGGTTGCTCCCAGTGCGCCTAGCGGTGGCCTCGGTGGCATCGGTGGCCTCCCTAACCTCCTCAGCCCTTCTAAATTGCTCGGTCTTGGCGGCGTCCTCGCTATATTAACAAGCATTATAGGTTAAATCCATTTTCAAAATCGATTTAGACCTACAGGACTATGTCTAAGGTCTAAACCAGCAATTGGCTTAGACCCTAGACATAGTTTTTTGCTTTGATCATTTTTCAAAAATCAGTGTCTAAGCCTATGTCTTAGGTCTAAGATAAATCTTCTTAGCTTAGACCTCAGACATAGTCTTGTATTTTCAATATGTTTCAAATAAAGTCAATAATATACTAAAATCAGTGTTTTTAACTAAATTTAGGTGTTTAGGTAACGACTCGGACAAATGGTCTCTAGCTATTTATGAGTAGTTTCTTAAAAGGTTCAGCGTTTTTTTCGACCTTGTTGCGTCTGAACATTGTCTGAAGTGGAAAATGAGAAGGTTTTACACCACACACAGGGTCACTTGATTTGATTAAATTTAGTATTTTATTGCTCCCCTACTCTTGGACTTCCTCTGCAAGATAAAATCCTTCCCCTTAGTATAAGATTCCAGGACTAAAAATTGGTGTTGAAGAAAGTAAGAGTTACTCAAATTAATTTTAAAGTTTGACCTCCTTCAGACGGCTGCCCCCATTCCGCTGGATAGCCTCCTTCTGGTGCTGCAAGGACTGCAAGAATAAGGACCCCATTGTGGTCAACGGAACGATACAGGGCATCCCTCGAGGGGGACCGCGACTCCACAACAGCAGCGACTCAATGCGGACCCTCACAACGTCTCTCACAGTGTCTCGACGCAACACATCGTGCATGCGACCAGCCCGTGTCGTCATTGTGGAGAGGCCCAAGACTGCAGTTGTGAACATTTCCGATGTATAGCATCAGCTTCCGCGGTCCTGTCTCAAGGCGAGCGCCTCCACGGCGGCTGCAGCTGTGCTGAGACAGGGCACGCTGGGCTCAATCGAAAACAATAATAAAATTTAGTCTTCTTACGAGTCTCAATGGTGATGTAACAAAAGCATTTATACCTGTAATACTTACTTGATTGAGTCGTTTGTGTCGCTCGTGGAGCGTCAACAAAGTTGAAGAGAACGAGTCGAAAATTGAAAATAAAATGTCACTTGGATAAACTTCAAGGAGTTTCTTTTTCGTGACAGGCCCGGGAACGACATCTGACGTGGAGGAGCTCAAAGGTAACCAAGTCAAGGATCTCTTGAAATCACATTTCTTTCTTGAAGCTTTTTCGGCACCTTGATTTTCAACTCTATTTCGTTCTGGTTCGAGAGGATTCACAATTTCGTTGCCATTGGCCTCAAAATTCACCTTAGTTCTTGCACCGTAATTTCTCTAGTTTCACCTATTTTACTGTGTGACATAGGCACTTTGCCTTTTTTCTGAAACTTTCAATCCTTGTTTGGAATGATTTATTTATCTAGTTCATGGCCAACTGGGCCTTAGTTTCCAGGGAGCAGCCTGCTAAGCTCGAACACTTGCAATATTATTTAAACTTCCTTTAGCAGCTTTAAAAGTATTCAATTCCAATTTTATAGTTTAAATTCTATCTCAATGTCTAAGAAAAAGGTTTAAAATCTAAATTCAAACTTTTAAGAAAATTTCTGAAGAAAGTCTACGGTAAGTCTTGAAATCGAGGTAACAAAATTTGAATGCCACGAAACTTTTAAATAACCGGCCCAGTATTCTTTTACTGAGTTATCAGATCGTCATACAATCCTTAAACTACTGTACTGCTCATAAAAAATATATGAAACAAGAAATGAAACTTTTTTCACTCCAAATTTTTTTTTCATTCGACAAGAAATTTATTTCCAAAATATTCATTGCGTTTCTGCAGTTTCTCCATTTTACCTCGCGTCAACAGCAGGATTCAGAGCCATGAGCTCCTTCTCGGGGACCTTTTCCTTCTTCACGAAAATCCTCCTCATCATGGGAGTCAGCAGGCTCTCGTCAATCTCGTTCGGGTCCTGCCTTCCGAACACCAAAGTCGCTGCGTTGGCGATGACCACAGTCAGCACGAATCCCACAAGCGAGTAGTACATGTAGGAAATGTGATGAATGGGCTTTGAAGTCGACGTCTCGAATTCCACTGGGGGTGGCGTTGGAGTTGTGAAATTGAAAGCGTAATCACAGCCCTCGGTGGATGTCGGTTTTGTGGGGAACGTCAGAATACCCAGAGCGATGTCTCTTTGAGCTCTGAGAACAATGTAGCCGGTCGTTCCCATCGCAATCACAATGCCTGTGAGAATGCTTTTGCCGTTGATCCAGGGCATGAAGAGTCCCACAATAAACACCCCGAGGAGAGGGCCGTAGGTGATGCCAGTTACGCTGATAGCGAGCTGCAGGACCGGACCCAGCTTCTCCACCACGAAAACCATGGCTGTGGTTATCACGCCAATTATCACCACTGTCATCCGCATGATGATTCTCGTCGTTCTCTCCGACAGCTTGTGGTTCACAGACGGCTTTATGAAGTCCTCCAGAATGACCGCCGTAATGGAGTTGAGTCCAGTTGACAGTGAGCTGAGTGACGCACTAAAGACTCCCGCCACAAAGCACCCCGTGAGTCCCGGGTAGTCACCCAGCACCTCCATCACCAGCAGAGGTATCATCTGGTCCTTCTTTTTCGCGATTCCCGTCTTCAGGGGGTCGCAGTCCTTGTAGCGCGCGTACAGGAGCAGGCCATTGTACATTGCGAGTCCCTTTATGATCCCTGCTCCAAGGATGAAGAACCAGAGGGCGCGACGAGCGGACCGGAGGTCGGGGAGGGAGACGTAGCGCTGCACCATGGACTGGTCGACTCCGTTGATGCTCACGTGGAGGACCCAGCAGCCCACCACGACGGACCAGAAGGTGTTGCGGATGAAAGGATCGAGACTCCACCTGCAAGAGAAAGACCTTTGAACCACTTTCCCGACGTATTTGCCTCAAATTTTCGGTTTAACGAGACTCAGGGGCTTGTTAGTACTTTTCAAATGTCTATTCAATTTTCTAGCGAACTTTTAATTGAGTGTTAAATTTGAAAAAATAAGTTGAAGTGAGTACGAATTTTGGGAGAATTTTATCAAACCTTTTAAAACTAAAAATGGGTCAATAAAAAGGTCAACAATGGGATCTGCTCAAAATGGGGTTTGTTAAAGGTCGCCAAATGTGTTAAGAGAGTGTCTATCTCATGGGACCGAGTCTCAGTCCCTCCTTGTTCCCTCCAATCTACAAATGTTTTTAGCATTTGCACGCTCTTCATTGAATCTCTAAAATTTGGGTTGTCCTGATTCGTACAAGCACTGGATTTACCAAAGCAATTGGGAGAATTTTCACTCCCATGGATTCAAATGATTAATTTCTGTGTCACCAGAATCGGGAGCCATCATAAAATGTAAAAATAAATAAAAATAGCTTACTCTGGCCCGTCCAATCGCCCACCTTCCCTATTCACTTCAATGACATGCTCAATTCCACCCAAATTAAGCGTGGTTTTGACAGCAACGAGGACCATTGCACCCGCCATTATGACACCCTGTATCACGTCAGTCCAAACAACGGCTTTTATGCCTCCCACGCAAGTGTAGAATATGCAGATGCAGCACACGGCCAGCGTGGATGAATAGATTTTCACGCCCGTCACTGAAAAGTAAATAAATATTGAAGTTCTTCAAAGCCCATTTATGGACGCTCACCCTGGTTGAAGGCTAAAGCTGGCACGTAGATCATAATTGGTATTTTAACAATCTGCCCGGGGAAAGGAATGCAGTGAAGTTAAATTAAAAAAGTTGAAGCGCTGAAAACTCACTGTTTTAATCACGAACATCACGGATCCCATGAGCCTCACTCGCTTGTCAAAGCGCCGTTCCAGGTATTCGTACATTGACGTCAGTCGGAGCTCGTGATAGACTGGCAGGAACACGAAGTGCAGGACGAAGCCCGTGAGGAGCATGGCAATATGCAGGAAGAGGTAGCCCGAGCCGTAGAGGAAGATCTCAGTGCTGGTGCCCAGGAGTCCGATCCCACTGATGAGACTGGCCACGAGCGACATGGCCACGGGGAAGACCTTCATCTTCCTGCCACCCACGAGGTAGTCGAGAGCCTCGGAGCCACGTCGGATCTTGTTCCGCTGGTGCTTGCGGTGGTCCTTCCACCCGAAGAAGACCCCAATCAGCATGCACACCAGCAGCATGAGCACGAAAACGAGGTAGTCCGACCACCCAAAGTGCTGAGCCTCGCCACCTGCCATTCCAATTTTTAGACTTCAACTAACAAGATGCTCCCGCTGCTCTCCGTCTAATTAACCTCGGTATCTCGGAGCTGAGACGAGATAAGACTTGGATAAGCGGATGAGCCTGATCCTCTTTGATGAATTTACGACACCGAGCCAGCGGCGTCTGGAGCAGACTAGACTAGCAGTAATGACCAGACGAGGAGGCGAACGTCCGCTAAATACTGTCGTTGCTTCCGTTTTTCTTGCATTCAATAAATGCAAACTATGCAGCGTTCGTGAGTCAATTGACCTATCAGTAAAAGAAGTACTTTCCCAGAAGCTGCGTGACCCATCCTCTATCTTAAGTTCTTCCCCCATTTGTCATAACTCATAAGCAGTTTTTCGTAGCTTTGCTGAAAAATTGAAGAAAATCCAACAACAAAAATAGTAAAGTATCAATTCTTCGCTGCATTAAAAAAATTAAACATCTTATTTAAAGAAATTATTAATTAATTTTTTTTAAAAAATAAGCCTCCCTAAAAATAATTTCTAAAGTATGGAATTGGCTTAAATTGTCATGTGGGTTAATTTGGTAACCTCTGAGTCACCTATTTAGCAGCTAACTTTGACTCTTTCCAGAGGATTATTTTTCATAAAGTCTCAGAAAATCCCACAAAGCACGAACTCCCTATCCCAGAAAAATTCTTAGACCGAATTTGAGTTTACTCTTTGTAAAAACTCCAAAAATAAATTTTGAAACAATTTTTAGACAGACAGACAAAGCAGTATAAACCCATCTAGCATTTCTCTATTTAATCAGTAGTAAACGTAAATAAACACAGAAGTTAATTGTGGGCTTATCAAGAGAAGCCCCCTCGAAATACGTACTCGCGACGTAGACGTAGTGAGTTTGGAATGATAAGTCGGTTCCGTGCAAAATTTCCATTACGCGCGCCAAATCACTCAAAATTGATAAGAATTTAATTTTAACTTCACCTGGGAACCTCTCAGTCGAAATCCGACGTTAATCGCGATGGACGTTACACTGATCCTCATCACTATATTTTTCGCACTGGCCTACTGGTTCGTGGTCTTCCCGTACGGGCACTGGAAGAAGCGCCGCATCCCGGGTCCCACCCCCACGCCCCTCATTGGCAACATCCCCAGCTACTGGAACAGGAAGTACAACTTCATGTACGACTTCAAGAAGATCTTCGACGAGTACCGAGGCAAGTTCCCGATGGTGGGAATTTTCGTGGCCCGAACGCCCCAGCTGCTGGCCCTAGAACCCGACTTCGTGAAGGCGGTCCTCGTGAAGGACCACAAGAGCTTCAAGGAGAACTTCTTCGCCGCCACCGTGAGTTTCTGTGCCACGTCTAAGAGCCTATCTAAGAGTCCAATTTCAGTGCGATAACGCAGCTGATAAAATTTTTGGTCCTAATCTCTTCATGATGCACTATGACCCTTGGAAGGCCAAGCGCCAGGAGCTCGTGCCGGCCTTCGGAGTCTCCAAGGTGAAGCTAGGTTACCCCATCTTCAACCGGGTGGCCCGAAACCTTGTCGAGTACCTGCACAAGACGTCGGGCTCCAAGACCTACAACGCCAAGGAGCTGGCGTCCCGATTCACCGCCGACGTGTCTTGCAACGTGGTTTTCAGCATTGAGGGCAACTCGTTCAACGATGAGGATCCTGTAGTGCGTGGATTTGCGAGCAACCTGCTGGGCACGGATCCCACTGGATACTTCCAGAGAGTATTCACGCTGCCCAAGCTCTGGCCCAAGCTCTTCCGTACCCGCTTCTCGAACATCGACGTGCAACGTTTCTTCGAGAAACTAACGGCCGACTGCCTGAATGCCAGGGAGGGCACGACGGGACAGGGCGACTACCTGGAGTTCATCATGGGACTCATGAAGAAGCACAACAAGAAGCCCGAGGACATGGTCGGGGACGCCATCAACTTCTTCATCGACGCCTACGAGACCTCCAACATCTTCATGACCTATGTTCTCTATTACGTAAGCTGCTTACTTTCTTATCATATCAGGCTTCCTAATAGAATTCTCGTGAGCACAGGTAGCGAAGCACAGAGACGTCCAAGAGAGACTGAGAGAGGAGATCAGTGCAGCGAAGGACGGAGACTGGACTCACGAGTCCATTGAAAGCTTGGGCTATTTGGAGCAAGTCATTACAGGTATGTTTTTAGAGGGCTGTTAATTTTCTCCCAGGGGTAGATTTTCCGAAAACCAGTCTCTAGCAATGAACTTTTTCGAAAAGAAGCTGGTCCCTTACATTTCTCAATAAATCAATAAGTCTGAAATGGTGTAGCAATGGTGTTTCTGGGGAAAAATCTGCCCAAGTTTTCTGAAGAAAAATTGCAAGTTTTTCCATAGAAAGCTTTAGGTAGAATTAAAAATGGGTTTAGAAAATTTTATTTAATCTCCAAGATTTATCACTCAAAAAATTAAGACGACTCTAGGGTACTCTTCTATCTTCTACGATTCTCGAATGCCATTTCATAAGAACTTTTTCAAATGAAGGCAAATGACCAACTTTCATTCTTTGCAGAGGTCCTGAGGCTGAACCCCGCCATCGTCAACTTGCTCAAGGTCGCGACGGAAGACTACACCTACGTCGCTCCGGACGGCAAGAAGTGGCCCATCGAGAGAGGAACCATCGTCAACATCCCCGTCCTCTGTCTCGGCCGCGACGCGCTGGTGTACGAGGACGCCGAGTCCTTCAACCCCGACCGCTTTGACCCGGAACACGGGCTCTCCGCGAAGGAGCTCCAGAAGCGGTGCTCTCTGATCCCGTTCGGCGAGGGACCCCGTCAGTGCATCGGAATGCGGTACTCCATGGCAGAAGTCAAGTGTGGGCTTGCGGAGATTATCCAGCACTTTGAGATGGAGGTCAACTCCCAGACGAAGGAGCCCATGCGTCTCGACAGGAACTCGGTCGTGCATGTGTCCAACGCCACGCCCATCTGGCTCAACTTCAGGGCTCTCTGAGAGCAAGAATGACAACGCATCTTGTAAATTCACGTTTTTACGCAAATCTCTGTATCGCAAGATCAAATAAACTACCCAGATAAAGAAGATCTGATCAACAACAGATAAGCGGAGGATATAAAAAAATGTCACACTCCCCTTCCAGTCTCAGTCTCGTCTCGCGTTTCCGACATGTCCGCTCTTACCGTAGAAGACGTCGCCAGGTCGCTCCAGAACTTTGGGTGGACCGACTATGGCGTGTTCGGGCTCATGCTGGCCAGCTGCATGGGCATCGGCGTGTATTTCGGGCACAAGGACCGGCAGAAGAGGAGGATCCAAACGAAGGAGCGTCGGGGATCGGCTGCCCTGGAATACCTGGTGGGAGGACGCAAGATGAAGGTGTTTCCGGTCTCGCTGTCTCTCATCGCCAGCTTCATCAGCGGCATCGGGCTGCTCGGGACCTCGACCGAGATTTACTACTACGGCTCGAACTACATCGTCTTTATGATGTCACTTCCTCTGGCGGGCCTGGTGATCCACTACTTTCTGCTTCCGGTGTACCAGGAGCTGAAGCTGACGTCCATGTATGAGTACCTGGGTCGGAGGTTTGACCACAGCTTGCGGCTCTTTGGCTCGTTCACGTATCTTCTCAGCACTGTGAGTTTCTTTGGGGGGTTCTCTTTCGAAAGGCGCCACTTGAAAATTAAATTCTGGGGAGAAACTTGAAAAACTTGAAAATTAAATTCTGGGGAGAAACAGTGATGTAACTTTTTAATCTTTGAGAGCTCCTGAAAGAGCTCGAAAAAATTTTTAATTGCCTGAAATCCCCTAGTTATGCCTCTGGCATAGCTTGAATCGACATTAAAAATTTCAAAAAAGCGTGCTTCCAAGAATGTCTGAGTTCACTTTTTGCTCGTTAAATTTATCCCAAACAGAACGAAGTTGATGAAATTTCGGTTCCTCTCTTGCAGTTCTTCAAGATGCCCATCATGATCTACGTTCCAGCCCTCGCTTTCAACCAAGGTAAACAAAGTCTATTGCCACTTGGAATTAATACCTGCTGTTTTGATAATCACCCACATAAATTACAGTAACTGGCGTTGATATTTACATCGTAACCCCAGTGGTTTGTCTTATTTGCATCTTCTACACGTGCGTCGGGGGTTTAAAGGCTGTCGTGTGGACTGACGTCGTTCAGAGCATAATTATGCTCGGATCCCTGATTATCGTCGCCCTCAAAGCTACCGTCGACTCGGGGGGCCTCAGGGCGGTCATTGACCTCAACTATAACAGCACTCGCTTCGACACGCCCATGTAAGTTAGTAGAGAATTGTAGACTAGAACGGGGACAGAAATGGAAAATACCAGAGGAGTTTTTGGTTTTTTGAGAAGGCAATAACGATCAATACCAATAATTTTGAATGAAAAAATGTGCTTAACACAAGTCCTAATCCTTCGCATGAATGGAAGAAGGCAAGCATAAAAATAGTCAGTATTGATCGGTATTGTTTGGTATTGATTGTTACCAAATCAACTGAGGAGAATATGATTTTTGGTGTATTTTTTACTGCAAAAATTTGGTTATTTTTTTTTGGTTGAGGAAGTCAATACCAATCAATACCGCTCAATACAAAGAAAAAAATGCAAATTCCTGTTAACCCCCTCTAGTCCCAAGCTCTCTCTTCAGTCCAGTATCAGAACCATTTTCTATGCCTCCTCAGCTTCAACATCGACCACACCATCCGCACGTCAGTCTGGTCGTCGATCATCGGGGGAGTCCCGTACTTCCTGGGGGTCAACGGCATCGAGCAGTCGATGATCCAGCGATACGTGTCGCTCCCGGACCTCAAGGCGGCCCGCAAAGCCCTCTGGATCTTCGTGGTGGGCGTCCTCGTCATCACCTTCTTGGCCGTCTACAACGGGTTCGTCTTCTACGGCATCTACCACGACTGCGACCCCCTCACCACGGGTCTGGTGAAGCGCAAGGACCAGCTGGTGCCGCTTCTGGTGATGAACGTGATGGGTGCCTACCCCCTCATGACGGGCTGCTTCGTGGCCGGCGTCTTCAGTGCCTCCCTGAGCTCGCTCTCAACCGGCCTGAACTCCATGACGGCGGTTATCTTGGAAGACTTTATCAAACCCGCGTACGGGGACAGATTAAGCGAGAGGGCCACTGATATCGTGATGAAGAGCTCCGTCGTGATAATCGGTCTGGTTACGACCGGACTGGTGTTCTACGTTGAGAAGCTAGGCCCGGTCCTCGGTCTCGCCATCAGCCTCGCTGGAGTGGTGTACGGGCCTCTTCTGGGCGTCTTCATCGTGGGTCTCGCCATGCCCTGGATTGGCGCCCGACCCACCGTCATCGGAGCCCTGCTGGGTCTTTTCTGCTCCGGCTGGATCGTGTTCAAGTCGCAGGTCGACACGATGGCCGGAACCCTCACCTTCGCCACCAAACCCGTCTCCACCGACGGCTGCACGTACTCCTTCAACTCCACGACCCCCCTCACGCCCGACATCGAGAGCGAGAAGCTCTGGTATCACTTTTCCTACCTCTACTACAGCTTCATCGGCGCCTTCCTCACCATCCTGCTAGCCAACGTGCTGACTCTCGTCCTCGGCCGACAGGATCCGAGCCAGATGGACCCCAATCTGCTGACTCCCGTGGTCCGGAAGTTCTACAACGAGCCCTCCAAGATCCCGATGGTGGCGAAACCCGGTCTCGAGAGCGAGAAGGTGTACGTTCCAGCGCAGGAGACGGATGTCGATTGAATCGCGGCTTTGAATAAAATCTACTCGGGAAATGCACTCGCTTCACGTGCTCAGTCTCTGGTCTATTTTCTGATCTCCGCATGTTCGTGCAGTGTGAGACGCACGAGACCTGCAAATCACACTCGTTCGCGGGGTTTATTTTTAGCGTTGAGGTCAGGGCTGGAGAAAAGGGGCCCCAGAGTCGCAGTTTGTTTTTCTGTCCGAAAAAACGTCCGCCAGACTTCTGCCAAAAATCCTTCAGGTAAATATTTTCGCAATCTGCCGGCGAGGCCTCTGTTTTCATGTTGATGCTCACGCGTGGCGCATCGGGAACGAGATGTCGGCTCACTTCTGTTTACTTTCTGAGACGAGCAACGTCGCAGTACTCACAAAAAATTTGCTGTGCGCTCACTTTTCCATTCGTTGACCTCGATAGAGCCAACGAATTTTTTCGAGATTTTTGCGTCCGTCAGTTTGAGAAAAATTGCCGAACAAGCAAGTCATGAGGACTCTCGAAGAAGTCACGAGGTCGCTTCAGCGCTTCGACTGGACGGACTACAGCGTATTCAGCCTAATGCTCCTTATTTGCATGGGCATCGGAGTATTTTTCAGTCATCGAGACACGCGGAGAAAACGTAAACAGTGCGACTCTATTCATGGCGCCGAGGCCTTGGAGTATCTCGTTGGCGGTCGGAAAATGAAAGTGTTTCCCGTCTCGATGTCTCTGGTGGCGAGCATGATGAGTGGAATCGGACTCCTGGGCATCGGAACGGAGATTTACACGTACGGGTCGGGCTACATGATGATGCTGGTGGCTCTGGTGCTGGCCGCCGTCACGCTGCACTACTTTTTCCTGCCAGTCTACCTCGATCTGAGGCTCACCTCCATGTACGAGTACCTGGACCGGAGGTTTGGTCGAAGCCTGCGAATTTTTGGGGCTTCCATTTTTCTCCTAAGTACGGTAGGTCTCAAAAAATGAGTCCAGTTTGGGGCCAAACACTTCACCCCTTTCTTCTTTCAGTTCTTCAAAATGCCGATCATGATTTACGTCCCAGCGCTGGCCTTTAATCAGAGTAAGTCACGCACTTTTCGCACTTCTCGCTTAATCAACTGTTTTTCCACTAGTGACTGGCGTCGATATTTACGTTGTGACCCCAATCGTGTGTTTAATTTGCATCTTCTACACGTGCGTGGGCGGACTGAAGGCTGTTGTTTGGACCGATGTAGTGCAAGGCCTCATTATGATGGGCTCTCTGGTGATAGTGGCAGCGAAGGCGACTCTCACTGTCGGCGGTATGGGGGTGGTATGGGAGAGGAACGTCAACTCTACCCGCATCGAGCTTCCTGTGTAAGTTCAAAAATCGTTCGGGAAATTTTTATTTAAAATACTTGTGTGGAAATCTCGGAATCGCCATAAACACATAATTTGGCAGTAGATTTTACAGGTCGATGACTCCAAGTAAATTCAAGAGAAACTCTCTTTACTAACCGACGTTTCGTTCTCAAATTGAGGACGTCTTGAGGGCTGCTTTGTACTAAATAAAGTGGCTATGAAGAGGTTCTCAGTTTGAGGATGAAACATTGGAAAATTAAGAGAGGCTATTCTCGTTACTCCTGAAGAATCTCCGACTGTAAGTGCTGAAATTTGAATTAAATTCTTCTTGACTTCAACAGACAATAAATCAAGATGTTGGATTTTAAGATATTTAATCCTGGGACAATCATAAAATTAAGTTTAAAAAATTATTTTTCAAGCTATTTTAAATGAAAAAAGTAATTTTCTGACCTTGCCAAAGACCATCTCGAGACACAGGAAATTTGTGGCCTCTCAACTTCAAAGTATCCTAACTCTGGTTAATTCTTCCAGCTGGGACCTGGACCCGACCCTCCGCACCTCCTTCTGGTCAGCGCTAATCGGAGGCTGGGCCTACTACGTCTCCGTCAACGGCATCGAGCAGTCAATGATCCAGCGCTACGTGGCTCTTCCTGGCCTCAAAGAGGCTCGTCAGGCTCTATGGATCTTCGTAGTAGGCGTGGGCTTCATCACCGCCTTCTCAATGTACAACGGCTTCCTTCTGCACGCCTTCTACCATCTCTGCGACCCCCTCAGCACCGGACTGGCCAAACGCAAGGATCAGCTGATTCCCCTGCTGGTCTCCGAAACCATGGGCGAGTACCCCTTTCTGAGCGGAATCTTCGTGGCGGCGGTCTTCAGCGCCTCCCTCAGCTCCCTCTCCACCGGCCTGAACTCCATGGCCGCCGTCATCCTGGAGGACTTTGTGAACCTCATCTACGGCGACCAGCTGAGCGAGAGGAAGACGGGTCTCATCCTGAGGTTCACGGTCGTGATTGTGGGCTTCGTGACGACGGCTCTGGTGTTTATTGTCGAGAAGCTGGGGCCGGTGCTGGGACTCACATCAGCCTCGCTGGCGTCACTTACGGACCCCTTCTGGGCGTATTCATCATAGGGCTGGCGATGCCTTGGATCGGAGAGTGGCCGACGTTCGTGGGGGCCATTTCGGGGCTGGTCTCGGGGGGCTGGATCGTCGTGCAGTCGCAGGTCGCCGCGATGGCGGGGACTCTAACTTACGCCGAGAAGCCGACGTCAGTGGAGGGATGTCTCTACTCTTTCAACTCGTCGGCGTCAGCAGGTTCCATTGAGAGTGACAAGGAGTTTTATCACTTGTCGTACTTTTACTATTGCGTCGTGGGCTTGGTAGTCACCATTGTTGTCGCTAATGTCCTCACATTGTTCATGGGCACGCAGGACTTGATGAAAGTCGACCTGAAGCTGCTCACGCCGAGCGTGAGAAGGCGCTACGAGGCCAAGAGAGAGGCTGCAACGCTCTTTAACGTTCCTAGCTCGAAGGCTTTGGTGAACCAGAACTCCTAGACATTAGAGTAGGCTTAGTTAAGTTTGACATTTAGTATTAGTTTGTTGTATTTGGAGCATAAATTAAAGATGAATGAGAACCTGCCTCCGTTTCCTTCCCTCCCACCGACCATACTGCCGAAATTCCCGACGAATCAGAAACACACAAGTCCTCAGAGGTCAATGCTGGTCATCCCCCCAAGCCCCCAAGACTCCCAGAAAGGTCTTTTACAGAGAATGCGAGAGCTTCTGAGGCTCGAGCGCAACTAAGCTGCTCAGTAACGCCACGTTTGAGACAATAAATATTTGGGTAGCGAGATCAGAGTCACGATGAGTTTCGGAATTTAGCGAAATGTTGCAAAATCAAGGCCATAGCGCTTGTCCTAGGTTAGGCCTCCCGAATTTCTAATCTTATCAGTCGCCTTTCCACCATATTCCGGATGTAATTAGTGAAAAAGAGCTTCAGGGCCCTTCCCAACCGCGTCATTTGTTAACCCGCGGTGGCGCGACTCGCTCCGTACAACAATGCAACAGTAAATCAATTGGAGAAGCCACGCTAAGTCCCATTTGCCAACCGCGATTATGAGCGCGACAATATCTTATCACGCAGACACTTGAGAGCATCTTCTCAATTTACCTGCCTGATGATGCTGATGATAAGAGATGCTTCCCAAAGCATCTCAGACTTTTACACTTCAGTTGAGGTTCAATCACGGCTGACGGTGGACGGGCTAGCACGTTTTGGAACAATTTTTCAGCTTCAGCCTTCAGTAAATCGGTAAGTCATACTCCTGGTTCATTCAAGTGGAAATCTTGAGTTTGAGTGGAAAGTGACTTCAGAGTAAACCAAAGTCCTGCCCCCAATCGTCATGTCGCTGCTAAGCTTAACGAGGCAGGCGATTATGCACTCGTTATGTGCCGCACTTCTGTAGTGGGCAGTAAATAGGAAGAGAACTCGGCCTGGGGACATTTTGGCATGCTGATGGTCTCTCAATCTCATGTACAAGTATCACAATATCCAATTATCCAATCAAGAGGATTACGTGATATATCCACTGCGTACGCAATCTCATGCTCTGATGCGACTCTGAGTCAACAACGATAACATTTTTCTTCCTCATCTCTCTCGTCTCTTCAGAGTGCGTAGTCCATTTCCATTATCAGATAAACATTCGGGGGGCTTAGCTCTCATGTCTCTCAGCCCAGCTTATTTACGACACGGCTGTCAGAGGTATTTTTTCCGCGACCTTGGGTGGCGCATTTTTGGCTGGATATGCAAATTTGAGAGACGAAAAATTAAAAGTCGATTAATAATCCAATTTGCGTTTGAATCAGCAGGATCTAGGGATTAGAATTATGCTAATGTGAGCTTCTGAGAATGAGACCTGACTCCTGATGTACGGTTCAGATAGTACATAGAGAAGTATAGACTAGAGGGTGAAATTCCGGAACTTCGAATTTAACAGTCAATTAAAACTTAACTGAACTTAACTAGTTCATAAATTACATCGCAATCTGATGCTTCAATTGAAACCTTTTAAGGACCCAATGTAAGATAAAACGTAACAGGAAAGGGGATGGAGCAAACAACCCCTTAAGGAAGTTAGAACAACTAAAAAGCAAAAGTTTGATTTCACCCACAAGCTAATTTTCGTTCTCTGGGTGCTTTTCCAAGCTATGGGGACACTAGGCTCAGTGTTTAAGCCACTTATTTCGTCACAAAGAGTGTCCATTTTATCGCTAGAGCCACCCTGTATAGTTTTAAGGACGACCATTCCAACGTTGGAGGTCCATATATGCTCAGAAAGCGCTAATTTCAGCTCTTGGGGCGCCATTTTTATTTCTGAAGAAGCCTACTTTGAGCCAGAGGACGCTAGAATTGAAGTAAAAGCCAATAACCCTAACTTACGCATGAATTATCGTTACTCCTCTAGCTTATGAGCCTCTATGGAAACCTCACACATGCGACGACACACAATGAAATTTCCCAATGTGGTTTCCATCCGAATTCTGCCAATTACGTCGGCACGTGTCCCGATACGCTGAACTCGGATGTAAATTAGTGAGGAGAGGCAATTACTCGGGGAAAAATCAAAGCTCGAATCTCTCGGCACCCAATATAATTCCGCAAGCCACCCGAGTGGCGCTAACAAGCCGCAAATCCTTTGAAGGGGCTCATTGAACCAGAATTGCTCACAATGAGCGTGTCCTAGATCCTTTATATCCCCAAAAGAAAAACACCCAAAAGCACTCTCAAGAAGTAAACGTCATTTCTCGGCAAGCCGACGGAGGATATTGATTATGGCAGGTTTCAATTTTCCCTCGGTGTCCGCAACAATAGATCCTTTCGATTCTTTTCATCCCCGTCTTTCTTTGCTCACACAGTCACAGTATCTGGGAGCGGCAAAACAGCAAAGCTGTGTGAATGAAAGTGATTTGCGGATGATAAATCGTGGTGATGTGCCAAGAATGGCAAACATGAGGCAGTAACTTGATACAGTTTAGCACAAAAGTGCACAGGACCGGCGATTGCAGCTTTGCCCTTCCTCGGACCGTCTCGCAGACGAGACGCTCGCCGTTTGTTAACCTTGGCTTCCCGGTTGCCGAGAAAGGGTACCGTTTGCATACTGTCTCTCCTCAGACGATGATACTCGCATGAAACTTTAATCTCGTCATTAATATGTCGTCTCAAGTATGTTAGTTGTCCAAATTTATACATCGCTTATCGTCAGAGACAGCGCAAATACTCTTGATAGTGTAACGCAGGGACAAGTGGGACGACAGGCAATGCACTGTGGCAGTAAAAATCAGTAAATTTTTGCTTTCGACAGACAAGCACCAGAATGTCGATGGATGTGAGTGAAATAAGCAAGTCCCTGCAACGGTTCGGGTGGCCCGATTACCTAGTTTTCGTGCTCATGCTGCTGGTGTGCATGTTCATCGGCGTCTACTTCGGGTGGAAGGATCACCAGAAGCACAAGAACCACAAGATGCGTCGTGGCTCCGAGGCTCTCGACTACCTCGTGGGCGGCAGGAAGATGAAGGTCTTCCCCGTTGCCATGTCGCTGGTTGCCAGGTGAGTCTCTTCTTTCTTTCTATTTATCAACAAATCGACGGAAGTTGCTAAACAAACTTTAATTAGCTCTTTTGATTCTGAGAAAACTGCACTCTTTTGTAGCTCAGTTATTTAAATAAAATCTACGAAACCTCTCAGGACACGGTTACACCAGAGACGGAGTCTAAAGGGGGCTTTCCTCAAAATTTTGAAAGAAGAAGGCTTAAGAAGATGGGCTCAGGGATGGAGGAAAGGATAACGGGAGTTCCCTGAATCCTATCGTTGCTCACTGGGAAGACTTTAAGCGTCTTTCAGCGTAATTTTTTTCGACTGATGGGAAAATTTTTGAGTCTTTGGGGTGTTATTTTTGAGACGGCGATTTTAAAGATCCAGGGGCTTTATTTCCTATGATCTTGGTCGACAATATTAACGATCCAAGGGCAGTTTTTTTAAACCCTGGGACCCATTTGTGAGAACCTTGGGTGTCATTTTACGCTGGTTTTAAGGCTTTACTAAATCTCTAACTATGATTAAATTAACGAAAAAAATTTCCACTCGCTGAAACGCTCCTGCTGAAAAATTTTCAGATTAAAACCCCACAAAATAAATTTCTTTGCTTAGAGATGACATACTCCACAGTTCCTCCTCATAGTTCAGAGACATGATTGAATAAAATTATTAACAAGCTCAAAAAGGAAATTCTTCAAGTTCTTGTTTCTTGGTTCCTAGAAATTTCCGGCAACATTTTGGAAACAAAAACTTTTTAATTCAATCATTTCCTCACTTTGTCGGTCTGGAATTCCCCGCTAAACGTTGCGTAATCTCAGAACCAAACATCCCCCGGGCATGTTACTCAAACATGGCAACCACTCATTTATCATGTTTCACCACGAGAATGGGCCATGAGCTGTCTCCTTCCCCGACACCGCCTTTATCTCGCACGCGAGCTGAATTAATTATCAATTCCGTGGTCTCTTTCCGCGAATGCTGGGGATCCCCTTTCCCGCAGCAGCAGCCCCTGCGAGAGAGTCTTTCGTTACAAATCCATTTGGCATCTCGTCGATAAATTTATCAAAGTATAAATTTCGCATTTCAGCTTCATTTCTGGCATCTCGCTTCTCGGCACATCCACGGAAATCTACGTTTACGGAACCCAGTACTGCTACATTTTCATCGCCATCGTCCTGACTGGCATCGTTCTTCACTACATCTACTTGCCCGTCTACCATGAATTACAATTAACGTCGACTTACGAGGTAAGTTTGGCTCCCCCGGGCCACCGAAATTCTCTCCGCGGTCGCGACTCGGAAGTGCGCGAAATTGCCGTTTGCTCAGTGAAGTAAATGCTTGTTTATTTGAATAGTACCTTCGACTCCGCTTCGACAATAAAATCCGCTTATTTGGCTCCATATTGTTCGTTGTCAACACGGTAAGTCCTCCCATATCGTATCGGATGACTTCGCGAGAGTAAAAGTTTTTTTGCAGATGCTCTGGCTCCCAATCGTGTGCTACGTGCCCGCGCTGGCCTTCAACCAAGTCAGCGGAGTTAATATTCACGTTGTGACTCCTGGTCTGGACGCCTCCTAGTCCCGTTCCGCCCATGATTAATTCAAATTTTGTCTCTTGCAGTTGTTTGCATGATTTGTGTCTTCTATACGTGTGTGGTAAGCGCATTGTTCCTCAAAAATGCCCGGAAAAAACCTCACAAGTGCGCGTTCTAGGGCGGCATCAAGGCGGTCGTGTGGACGGACGTGGTGCAGACTTTCGTGATGGTGGGAGGACTGCTGTTGGTGGTGTTTAAGGGGACGAGTGACGTGGGGGGACTCTCGACCGTCCTGAGGCGAAACTGGGAGGGTGAGAGGTTCGACGAGCCCAAGTACATTTTCAGTGCCCCCAAAAATGTCCGTCGTTCTAGCTGTTTTCTTTTTAAGACTCTCCTTGGACCCCACCATTCGCGTAACCGTTTGGTCCGCCATCATCGGGGGCACCGTGCACTGGGTGGGAATCAACGGGGCTCAGCAGGCCCAAATGCAGAGATTCTTCTCCGTCAACTCGCTGCGGAAAGCCCGGCACTCTCTCTGGTTCTTCACCGTCGGCTGCATCGTCATCAAGCTCATCACGGTCTACAACGGGCTCCTTCTCTACGCCACCTACTACGACTGCGACCCCCTCACAACCAAGTTGGCCCAGCAAAAGGATCAGCTGATGCCTCTGCTGGTCATGAGGGTCCTGGGGGGCATCCCTGGCCTCCCAGGAATGTTTATCGCCGGGGTCTTCAGCGCTGCCCTCAGCTCTCTCTCCACTGGGCTCAACTCTCTGGCGGCCGTGACTCTCGAGGACTTCATCAAGCCCATGTGGGGGGACCTGAGTGAGGGCAGCGTTCGCCAGGTCATGAGGTGGGCAATGGAAGTGTTAACCCTCTAATGCAGTTATTGCAAAATTTAAATTTTTGGGGAAGAATTTTTTATAAGATCCTTTAAATTATTTAAGGTCCTTCAACCTATAATTTTGGCAGTTTATTGACCAAAAAAAATGCGAGTAAAATTTTTTTTTAGTTTGGGAAGCTCTAGCTCCTTTTCCTTAGATAATAGAGACATAGTGTCTATGTGGGTTAAATAAAATTCGTGCATAAGAGGGTTAACAAAAAGATGGAATCTCAGGAATAAATATTTAGCCCAAAGCTTGCCTATCATAGGAGCTAGTTGAAGATTTTTTTTGTTGGTTTTTTGGAAGAACTTTCAAGAAGCCAAAAAAAACTCTGAAAAAGGCAAAAGAAAAATACCCTAAGGTTCCGTCTATAGTTTCATAAATCCACCAGGTGGTCCGTCGTGTTCTACGGCGTGCTGTCTGTCGCATTGGTAATCGTGGTGGAGAAACTAGGAGCCGTCCTGGCGCTCTCGACCACCCTCTCTGGGCTCTCAATCGGCCCCCTGCTGGCCCTCTTCACGCTCGGGCTCTTCTTCCCATGGATCAAACCCAAAGTTAGTACCCACCTCCTACGTTTCACCGGCTAATCCATTTCGTTTAGAGCGCCCTCGTGGGAAGCATTCTGAGCTTCGTCATCATGTCAGCGATGGTCCTGCGATCCCAGCTCGAGGTCGCCACGGGGTACAAGGACCCCTTCCTGAAGCCTACATCCGTCGAGGGCTGTACCTACTCCTTCAACATGTCGGTCCTCGTCACCACCACCACCCCCGTTCCACCCGGTTCTGAGGAAGTGGAACAGTCTCACAAGCAAATCTCGTACTGGCTCTACTCGGTGCTCGGGCTGGTGGGAACCATCGTCATAGCGAACGTATCTGCGCTGCTGTTTGAGCGGAAATCTCTCAATGAGCCCGTTGACCCGCGCCTGCTGGCTCCCATGATGCGAAAGTACTTCTGCAGCTGGACGCCGACGAAGGAAATGGAGCTCAAGGCAGAAACAACACACACGTTCGAGGGACTGAATCGAAGATTGGAGGCGGACGGACAGGCAGATAAAGGCGAATTGCATTGCGGCAACTGAGGTCGGGATCCGACGTTGTCAAGAGGATGTCAAGATTAAAAAGTTAATTGAATGCATTCTACCGAAGATTGCCCTCGTATGTATCAAAATGTGTAGTTTTAGAGATTCTCCCTTGTTTTGTACGAAGGAGCTGCTTGTGGAATATATTGGAAGTAAGCCAGCTCGCAGTTTTAATTAATTTCCATCTTCCATGTGCCTTGCACTAGTACACAATGGGATATTTTGTCGAATTTGGTGGTCAAAAGTGACTTTTCTTTAAAAAAATAGATCATTTTGAAAAATTTTATTTTTATTTTCTTATAAAAAATCAAAAATACTCAATTTTTAACTTCTAAAATCCCAAAGCCTGTCCAAGATTTGAATATTTGACCGCTGATATTGACCAAATCTTCCAATGTGTAGTATTCTCGTTATTCTGTGGTATTCAAGTCAGTAGCTGTTTCGTTCCATCTTGGCATATTCTCAATATGTATTTGATTGCATCCTTGTGATGTGGGAGTGGCAACTCTTGCTCCCACTGTAGCAGAAATTGTGTCAAAATTATTTCCTATGAATGAAAAACTAATTCCTGCGTAAGTTCAGCAATATCAATTAGTTCTAAAGCTCGCGGTCCCGATATAATTGCCCCTATTTACGATGTCAATTTCGCTTTATTCTTGCAGTACTTGGATCGTCGCTTTGACCGGAGACTGCGACTGTTTGGCTCCATCATTTTCCTCATTACGACTGTAAGTAACAAAACACGATTTTAACGCCCCCCAAATTGTCATAAAACACGCTTTTACGGCCCTGACCCATATAAATACGCATGGGTGTGGGCGGGATTAGCCAGACCGTAACCGCGCGTAATCCACTGCTAAGCTCTCACCAGACTAAAAATGGGAATTAAGAGAAAGAATGGAAGAATAAATTCAAATGCTGGCTGTCGTTTATTTTTAGACCATCTGGATACCGATCGTGATTTACGTGCCGGCATTAGCATTTAATCAAGGTAAGTTTGTTTTGTTTTCTCGCACCCGCCATCGATATAATTTGCACCCCTTGCTTGCTTTCCAGTCACCGGAGTCAACATTCACATCATCACGCCAGGTTTGTGATCACGCGCTCTTGACCACCGTGACTCAATTACCCTAATCAAAACGAATTTTCCAGCGGTTTGCATAATTTGCATATTCTACACGAGCGTGGGCGGCCTGAAGGCTGTTGTATGGACGGACGTCATCCAGACTTTCGTGATGCTGGGATCCCTTATTGCGGTTGCGGTAAAGGCCACAATTGAGGTGGGAGGACTCTCGGTGGTGCTGGAGAGGAATTTAGAGAGCGGGAGGATTGAGGCTCCAGTGTAAGAATTTTCAACTCCAGTTTGAACATTTTGCCCATACTTGGACCCTATTTTGGCCCTCTCAATTCTCACAGAAACTTTCCAGAGTCAGAAAAGTACAGAATGTAGGAAACTCTCCCCAAATTTCAGCTACAAAAATCCCTCCCTGGAGTACGCCTTGAGAAATTTTAATGTCGACACTATGCTCTTTAAGCATTTCTTGGGCGTTTTGGGACTCAAATGTTGGTCTTAAGACTAAAAATAGCTGCCATAATTTATTTTAAATTTTTATTTGCCCCTAAATGACCCCTTCAAGGATCAAACCAGTCCAGAATTTTCAAAATTCCCTTTCCTAGATGGGACCTCGATCCCACCGTCCGCCACTCCATCTTCTCCGTCCTAATCGGGGGCTGGATCTACTGGACCAGCGTGAACGCCACCAACCAAGCCATGATCCAGCGGTACCTCGCCCTACCCTCCCTCGAGAAAGCCAAGAACGCCGTCTGGATCTTTGTGGTCGGAATCATCGTCCTACTCTCCTTCTGCGCCTACAACGGCCTCCTTCTATACGCCCTGTACCACGACTGCGACCCCCTCACCACCAAGCTGGCGAAGCAGAAGGACCAACTGGTACCGCTCCTGGTCATGAACGTCCTCGCCGACTTCCCGGGCATGACTGGCTGCTTTGTGGCCGGTGTCTTCAGCGCTGCCCTCAGCTCCCTCTCCACCGGTCTCAATTCCCTGTCAGCTGTGATCCTCGAGGACTTTATCAAGCCCTACTACGGAAAGAACCTGAGTGAGAAAGCCATTGGCTTCATTATGCGTGGAACCGTGGTGTTCTTTGGCTTCGTTGCTGTCGGGCTGGTCTTCGTCGTCCAGCACCTCGGTCAGGTCCTGCAGCTCTCCATGAGTCTCTCAGGAGCGACGCTAGGTGAGTCCTGAGCTGCTTTGGAGAAACTCAAGCTGGCTCTTTTTAGGTCCGATGCTGGGAATCTACACCATTGGTCTCTTCATGCCCGCGATTGACGCCAGAAACACTCTGATAGGGGGTTCAACTGGACTGGTGGGCTTGATGTGGATCACCCTGAGAGCCCAGTACGACCTCGCTCACGGGATTCTCACGTTCCCCACGAAGCCCACTTCCATCGACGGCTGTACTTACACTTTCAATCATTCCCTTCCTCTGTCAGCCACGCCTCTGTCCGCTCCAGAGGACGCCGGAGGCTCTAGGCCTCTCCACCACATCTCTTACTTCTACTACACCCTCCTGGGAGCCGTTGTCACCATCGTGGTCGCCATGCTGTCCTCCTGCATTCTGGGCTGGCAAGACCCCCGGTCCGTCAACCCCAATCTCCTAGCTCCATTTGTTCGCCGAAAACTGCACTCGGAGGACCCCTCCAAAGTGGCCACACTGCCGCTGGAGGAAAAGGGCTCCTGCGTGACTTACAACTTCGAGAAGGAGAACATCACGAGTGTTGATAAGGATGTAAACGAAGAGAAAATGAAGCAATGAATAAATATTCTTTCTACCGAAAAATGTTCCCTTTCTCCTTCTCAATCGTTTTAACAATAGAAACACAGATAGTACATGTAAGCTTTGATTTTCAGTACCTAGAGCGAAGATTCAACAAGAAGCTCCGTCTGTTCGGCTCCTGCTGCTTCATCTTCTCCATGGCAAGTTGTGGCCAGACGTCTAGTAAATAACCGTTCTCATTGAGCCTCCTTTCAGGTCTGCTGGATCCCGATTGTGATCTACGTGCCCGCTCTGGCCTTCAACCAAGTCACGGGGGTCCACCTGCACTACACGACGATCTCGATCTCAGTGGTGTGCGTCATCTACACGACCATCGGGGGTCTCAAGGCCGTCGTGTGGACCGACGTCGTCCAGATCTTCATCATGTTCGGATCCCTGATCGTGGTGGCAGTCAAAGCTACGATTGCAGTGGGAGGAATCGACGTCGTTTTCCAGCGGAACTTGGACAGCGACCGGTTCGAAACACCCTTGTAAGTTTTTCATTCCTTTTTGTGGACATAATCAGTCAAGGGAACATTTCCAGACTCGATTGGGACCCCACGATCCGCCATTCGTTCTTCACCGTGGTCTTTGGCGGCACCATCTTCTGCATCGGAGATCTGGGCATCAATCAGAACATCATCCAGCGCTACATGTCCCTCCCCACGAGGAACGCCGTCAAGTGGGCCGTCATCTACTTCACTCTCGGCATGATCTTCATCCACATCTTCGCGTTCTACAACGGCCTGCTTCTCTTCGCAGTTTACCACGACTGTGATCCCCTCACTACAAAACTGGCGAAAGAGCGGGACCAGCTCGTGCCTCTCTTAGTCATGAACGTGCTCGGAGATTGGCCCGGCTTGTCTGGTTGCTTCATAGCTGGCGTCTTTAGTGCTGCCATGAGCTCACTCTCGACTGGCCTCAACTCGATTTCAGGAATTATCTTGGAGGATCTCATCAAGGCCAAGTACAAGGATCTCTCGGAACGGACTACAAGACTTATTTTGAGGGCTAATGTTGTGATATTCGGAATCGTCGCTGTGTCTCTGGTCTTCGTGGTCCAGCACTTGGGACAGGTCCTGGAGCTGGCTATAACCTGTGCATCAACGACAATGGCTCCCATGCTTTCAATCTTCACCCTTGGACTCCTCTGCCCCCACTTGAATTGGAAAAACGTCTCCATCGGGGGCATCGTCAGTCTCGTCACTCAACTCTACATCGTCATCCGCTCACGGGCTGACTTGACCTCAGGAATCTGGAGACACGAACCCAAGCCTACGTCCATCGAGGGCTGCACCTACTCGTTCAACGTTACGTCTACTGAGGTTCCGGTGGCCGTCCCGGACGAGGGCTTTGTCTTCCACCACATCTCCTACTTGTACTACATTCCACTGGGCTTCATGATAACCTCCACCATCGCTTTCTTGTCGACTTTCGTGGTAGGAAAGCAGGACCCGAACGAGGTGGACCCGATAGTTCTGGCTCCTGTGGCTCGAAGGTACTTCTTCCCAGACTACAAAAAGCCAGATGAGCCTAAATCAAACAAACAGGAGGAAGAAATCCCCTTGAAGACTGTACTTAAATGAGCAGAAATAAAAATTTTGACTCGAAAATTGTGTTTTTGATAATTTTGAAAGCTTTCTTGGCTCTCTTCTGATATTCTTTTCTTTCTTTTTCAGTACTTGGAGCGCCGATTCCACCGAAAACTCCGGCTCTTTGGGTCCTGCTGCTTCATCTTCTCCTCGGTAAGCTCCTGAGTCCGAACTTGCCGGAGTTCCTCGTGCTACTAATTATCTTTTCAGGGCACAGACAATTATTCAGGGCGCAATTGCAGATAAGAAGCTGACAATGATCACTTTATTTATTTTCAGACTATTTGGATTCCCATCGTTATCTATGTCCCAGCGTTGGCCTTCAATCAGGTCACGGGAATCAACATACACTACACCACGCTGGCGATTTGCGCCATCTGCATCTTCTACACCACCATTGGGGGCCTCAGAGCCGTGGTTTGGACGGATGTGGTGCAGATTTTTATCATGTTCGGATCCCTCATTGTGGTGGCAGTTAGAGCAACGGCTGCCGTGGGAGGCCTTGGCGTCGTTATCGAGAGAAACCTGAATGGAAACCGTTTTGAATGGCCTCTGTAAGTCGAAACGGGTGCCCGCAGGGTCGTTAAAAAAGCCATTATACTTTGCAGCCTCGACCTCGACCCCACCATCCGCCACTCGTTCTTCTCCGTAGTCCTGGGTGGTGTGTTCTTCTGGACCGGCGACAACAGCATCAATCAGATTATGATTCAGCGCTACATGTCCCTGCCGTCGCTGAGAGACGTCAAGCTAGCCGTCATCCTCTTCACCATAGGCTTCATCAGCCTCATCAGCTTCTCCTCATACAACGGACTCCTCCTGTACGCCGTTTACCACGACTGTGATCCTCTCTCCACGAACCTGGCAAAGGAACGGGACCAGCTGGTGCCTCTTCTGGTCATGAACGTGCTCGGAGAGTACCCCGGGATGGCCGGGTGCTTCATTGCTGGAGTCTTCAGTGCTGCCATGAGCTCGCTCTCGACCGCTCTGAACTCGATTTCCGCCGTGATTCTCGAGGACCTGACGAGACCCTACAGAGAGCTCTCGGAAAATGCAACCAGACACATCCTGCGGTTCACAGTCGTAGCTTTTGGGATTCTCGCCTTCCTGCTGGTGTTTGTGGTGCAAACTATGGGTCAAGTCCTGGAGCTTTCTCTTAGTCTCAGTTCCACCACCATGGCGCCAATGCTGGGCGTTTTCACCATGGGACTGCTCTGTCCGTACGTCTCGTGGAAGAACGCTCTCGTGGGAGGAGCCACTGGTCTCGCAACTGTGATTTACATCGTCCTGAGGATGAAAGTGGACCTCACGTCGGGCACGTGGGGTTTCGAGACGAAGCCAATGTCCACTGAAGGGTGCACCTACGAGTTCAACTCAACCCTAACGGAGGTTCAGGGTCCCTTTCACAGCGATGGCTTCGTTCTGCACCATATTTCGTACTTGTATTACGTGCCTCTAGGGTTCTTCGTGACTGTGGCAGCCACCTTCTTGTCCACTATGGTCTTCGGAAGCCAGGATCCCAAGACTCTGGACCCCCAGCTGCTGGCTCCAGTTGCCAGGAAGTTCTTCTACCCCGAGTACCAGAAGGTCGCCACCGAGCTTGAAATGAAGGACTTAGTACTTACTCGTGAAAAATAAAATCTTAAGCCCCAAAAACGTGCAGTTTTTCTCACATTTGATTTGAAAAAACTGTCTCAAAAAATTTCAAAATGGCTCCTTTCTTTTCAGTACTTGAAGCACCGCTTCGACCACCGGATCCGCATGTTCGGGTCCCTCTGCTTCATCATCTCGTCCGTCACCTGGCATCCCATCGCCCTCTACGTTCCTGCTCTGGCCTTCAACCAGGTCACTGGGGTCAACGTGCACTTCACCACTATCGCAATCTGCGCCACTTGCGTATTCTACACAACTATTGGAGGGCTCAAAGCAGTCGTATGGACGGACGTCGTTCAGATATTCTTCATGATTGGGTCAATGATCGTGGTGATGGTGAAGGCGACCATGAGCGTGGGGGGTCTCGGCGTCGTGATTCAGCGGAACCTCGACAGTGGCCGGATCGAAGCTCCGATGTAAGCCTCTTACTTGTTTCCAGAATAGAGTCAAGCTTGACCTAAGGGCATGAAATCGAGAGACAATTCCAGGGATAGGCTTTACAGGATATCAAACCCTTAATGGGGGCTCTAGTTAGCATATTTTAACATTTTTGGACAGCGCATGCGCAAAATGGTTAAGTTAAGAAGTTGTTTGAGGCTCTCAGGCCAATTTGAGCCTTCTGAAATGGCTTAAATTGGACTGTAGGTGAACAATAACCTCTTTTTAATCTGCGCATGCGCGTGTCAAATTAAAGCTCAAACACGTGCAGTAACGGAATGTCAATTATTTTTGGGGAGTTGAAAAATTTTTTTGAGCTGGGGCACTGGCAGGCATTTTAGTCAAAATAGATAATCTGAAAAAGTTTGAGCTAGAGATAAGGGGCTCTAAGGATTAGATACACCTCTAGGTCTAGATTCAAGTTTTTATTGTCTTTTAATCCAATATTTCTCTAATGTCTAGCCTGGACCTTGACCCAACACTACGACACTCCTTCTTCACAGTCGTCGGGGGTGGTTTCTTCCTCTGGATGGCTGACAAGTGCATCAATCAGATGATGATCCAACGGTACATGTCAGTCCCGACCGTAAAGGACGCTCAGAGGGCCGTCGTCATTTTCGTCATCGGTATCATCTCGATCCTTTCATTCTCGGCCTACAATGGACTCCTCATCTACGCCATGTACCACGACTGCGACCCCCTCACGACCAAGCTGGCCAAGGAACGGGATCAGCTGGTGCCTTTGCTGGTCATGAACGTCCTTGGAGAGTACCCTGGGCTAGCTGGGTGCTTCATTGCCGGAGTCTTCAGCGCTGCCATGAGCACTCTGTCCACCGGCTACAACTCCATGGCGGCTCTGATTCTCGAAGACATGGTGAAACCTCGCGTCAAGGATATCTCGGACAAGGCAGTTCAGAGGATCCTCAAGGTTTCAGTGGTCGGTTACGGGCTCCTGTCGTTTTGCCTGGTCTTCGTTGTGCAACACCTTGGCCAAGTCTTGCAGCTCTCGATCACACTAGCTTCCACCACTCTAGGTCCTGTGCTTGGAGTTTTCACGGTCGGAATCCTGTGTCCCTACGTGAACGCTAAAAATGTCCTGGTTGGCGCCTTTTCAGCTCTGGGAACTCTTTTGTACATCGTCGTTCGGGTCCAGCTCGAGTACGCCTCTGGACTCGTGAGATTCGCCCCGAAGCCCACATCCGTGGCAGGATGCACCTACGAGTTCAACGCCACCATCGAAGCGGCCCCAGAGCCCGTCTCTGACGAGTCCTTTGTGTTTCACCACATCTCCTATCTCTACTACGTAGGTGTAGGAGTCATCATCACGGTCGTGGTGTCTCTTCTCTCAGTTTTGGTGCTGGGAGGTCAGGACGTAGAGAAGCTCGACCCGGTTGTCTTGGCCCCTATTTCCAGGAAGTACTTCTACCCGAACTACTACAAGACGGTCGAAATGAAAGTCATCACCGAGGCTGAGCCTCTGAAGTCTGCCACTTTCCAAGAACCTGATTAGGTTGAAGAGTTTTTCTAGCACGAATAAAGTTCTTCTCACTAAAACATGTCTGTTTCTTGACTTTTGACCTGCTTCCTTTCATACACAAAAATACAGACAGTTCATGTAAGCTTTGTTTTTCAGTACCTAGAGCGGAGATTCAACAAGAAGCTCCGTCTGTTCGGCTCCTGCTGCTTCATTTTCTCCATGGCAAGTAGTGGCCGGACGTCTAGTAAATAACCGGTCTCACTGAGCCTCCTTTCAGGTCTGCTGGATCCCAATCGTCATCTACGTGCCTGCCCTGGCCTTTAACCAAGTCACGGGGGTCCACCTGCACTACACGACGATCTCGATCTCAGTGGTGTGCGTCATCTACACGACCATCGGAGGTCTCAAGGCCGTCGTGTGGACCGACGTCGTCCAGATCTTCATCATGTTCGGGTCCCTGATCGTGGTGGCAGTCAAGGCCACCATTGCAGTGGGAGGAATCGACGTCGTTTTCCAGCGGAATTCAGACAGCAAGCGGTTCGAAACTCCCTTGTAAGTTTCTCACTCCTTTTAGAAGAAAAAATCAGTCAAAGGAGCATTTCCAGACTCGATTGGGACCCCACGATCCGCCATTCGTTCTTCACCGTGGTCTTTGGCGGCACCATCTTCTGCATCGGAGATCTGGGCATCAATCAGAACATCATCCAGCGCTACATGTCTCTCCCCACGAGGAAAGCCGTCAAGTGGGCCATCATCTACTTCACTCTCGGCATGATCTTCATTCATATTTTTACCTTTTACAATGGTCTGCTCATTTATGCCTTTTACCACGATTGCGACCCTCTCTCAACGAATCTCGCAGGGAAACGAGATCAACTGGTACCTCTTCTTGTCATGAACGTGCTTGGGGAGTATCCTGGCTTGGCTGGGTGCTTTATTGCCGGAGTATTTAGTGCTGCCATGAGCTCACTTTCAACTGGTCTAAATTCAATTTCTGCAATCATTTTAGAAGATCTCATCAAAGCCAAGTTCACGGGTCTTTCGGAAAGGACCACAAGACTTATTTTAAGAGCTACCGTAGTGATTTTCGGGACCGTAGCTGTGCTTCTGGCTTTTGTTGTCCAGCACTTGGGGCAAATACATGAGCTTTCTATTACTTTATCATCAACGACGATGGCTCCCATGCTTTCAATCTTCACCCTTGGACTCCTCTGCCCCCACTTGAATTGGAAAAACGTCTCCATCGGAGGCATCGTCAGTCTCGTCACCCAACTCTACATCGTCATCCGCTCACGGGCTGACTTGACCTCAGGAATCTGGAGACACGAGCCCAAGCCTACGTCCATCGAGGGCTGCACCTACTCGTTCAACGTCACTTCTACTGAGGCTCCGGTGGCCGTCCCGGACGAGGGCTTTGTCTTCCACCACATCTCCTACTTGTACTACATTCCACTGGGCTTCACGATAACCTCCACAATCGCTTTCTTGTCGACTTTCGTGGTAGGAAAGCAGGACCCGAACGAGGTGGACCCGATAGTTCTGGCTCCTGTAGCTCGAAGGTACTTCTTCCCAGACTACAAAAAGCCTGATGAACCTAAACCAAACCAACAGAATGAAGAAATTCCCTTAAATGAACCAAACTAAAAATGTTGTCATTAAATTTTTTTTCGGCAAATAATCTTTTATTCAAAATGGGGGTGACTGGTACTGCGTTCAACATCGCAAGGATTACCGTGTTGACATTGGTTATGCACATAATTCTTACGACACGACGCCATGACAACGTTACTGCCGCGTGACTTGCGAATTAGACTTCCCCAATGTTTTCGTTTCTTTCATTCAGAATTTCACTGTTGTAGCGAACGGAGGTTCCGCGACCCTCGCTGTCGAAGAGCCTAATTGGATTAGAGTAAACCACGTAGAAAGTGAAAGTACATGGACAAAATATTTCCCAACTCGTCTGCTGGCGGGAGTATCGCGAGTCTGTCGGGGTCCAGTGAGGTCAGTGATGAGTCGAACAACGTCAACTCTGGGTAAGAAAAGGCTCCTTAAGTGATCAATAAAGATCCTTATGCTTCTGCAGTTCCAAGACCTCATCGAAAAGGAAAACCAGCCTCGCTCCTGCTCGACCTCCGTGGAGGTAAGGATCGCTGTTTCTTTCTCAGAATACCCGTTAGATCTTTTCCGTTCAAGGCCAACCACGAATCCCCTTCCCAAGCCAAGTGTCGACAAAACAGCCTTGATGAAGGCCAAGATACTCGATGCCTCGAGGTGAGTCGAATCGCCTTATTTTAGCGCGAAAATTACCATGCATATGTGCGCCTTGTTTGATGGGTCGCCTTGACAACGCAGCCATAAAAATTGTCGCAAAGCTGCCTTCGAGTAAGCCCCGACTCTGTTTTTAGGCGTGCAATGTTGAAGGGCAAGATGTACCAGCACACGTCCATGCAAACGGACCCGGTTCCCACGAAGCTCATGAAGGACGCTTGCCTTGACCAGAAGGGGTTGATCATCAAGAAGGACAAGGGCATTCTGACGGACGGGAGCGTCATCAAGCGACAGACAGGGCAGTTTATCCTCACCAACTCGGTGGCTCAGCTCACAGAGCCCGTCTGTTCAGACGAAAAGGTGAGATTAAAAATGTTGACTCGCATCTTGTAACTTTCTGGCGACTTTCAGACCACGCAAACTTCCATGCCCCGCAGTGAAGTCGCCTTCATGGACATTTACAATCCGAACTTGGCGAAACTGGAGAGGGAAATGAAGGAGTTCGACTCTAAAAGCGCCGAGCAGTTCCACCTCAGGAGGACAGAAATCAACCAGCTTCTGAGGTGCTTCGGGGAGCCAGTTTTGCCTGAGCCCGAGGCTCCTCTGGACTCTTTGGAGGACCAGAAACCCACCCCAGACCTCGTCAGCACAACCCAATCCCGACCTCAGGACTTTAACACGCACGCTCACTGGACCGACCTGGAGTTCGATGACGACCAAGTACCTTTGCTGCCTCGCAAAGTCATGTCGGAGGGCCAGAAGCCCTGGCAGAACTTCAAAGACGTGGTCCTTGGCACCCGTCTCTCGCAGATGTCCCTGTCACCGATCCCACCCAGGAGGAATACAAAGAAGAAAACAGTCACCTGGAGTGACTCTCAGACCAAGGTCTTGAACGAGCTCGTCAGAGAGGCCTCGAACCTGATCGAAATTTTCGACCAGGTCTCCATTTTCCTTGGGCCGAAGCTCAACACTGTTATATCCACTCCCAACCTCTCCCGTCTTCCACCTGAGGAACCCTCGAGGATCCAGATGATAGCGCAGAAGGACACCGAGATGCTAGCCAAGCACATCGAGAACTTTCAGCCCCGCACCTTTCAGCGGTTCGAACCTCTGGAAGCAGAGTACCAGAAATACTTGAAATAATTTACAACTTCAGTTTCAGGAAAAATAAAAACAGTTCCAAAAAGCACTTTAATTTTTTTCATCAATTTTTTTGCTAAAAAGAAGCCATGAAAGCCAATAATTTTCATAGTATTTTTACACAGGAAAGTGAGGAGAAGTTTGAAGATATGAAAATGTCTCTAGATGGGTAAGAACCTAGGGCTTTTTTAAAAACTTTTTTCTTCTTACTGCTAAAAAGAAGGTCAAATAACTAATCTTAAAGACCTAAAAAATATTTCCCCTGAAAGTTAACTTCGGTGGTTTTTGACCAAAAAACCTTCATGTCTTCTGAAGCATTTTGGCAAAAGTTGACACCACCAGCACAAGATTCAATCGAGCTTGCCCCATCGGATCGACTCCAGAGGCGTTAGAATTACTTCTTACAGCTGACATAAAAGTCATCGCGGAAACTACTCTGATCTGACGTGATTTGCATGCAACCTGCAGCATCTGTCGATTACTTAGAGCCACGTCGACTTCACAATTTTAGATCATTAAACTCACGCGAGATGAGCTTCCTCGAAATCTGCTATTCCGGCCAGAATGTTCGTCTTCCTCCGAAACACAGACAGCATGACCCAAAAATGTCTGATCCACACACACATTCGCAGTAGCTACTTTAGCAGGCTTATCTCGTGTTTGTTTTCAAAATAGCTAAAATGTCTATTCACAAAGCACGCGAATATTTTGCGCGCGGTCAAACTCTCTTTATCTATGGGCAAAATTTCTCTATCAGTCGTTTGCAAAACACCCGTCGGTCAAGATGATGGAAACGGTTTACTCCATCGCCATGACGCTAATTATTCTGCTCGCCGTCTTCGTAGTCGCCCCCTACGACTACTGGAGCAAGCGTGGCGTTCCTAGTCCCGGGGCCCGGCACTTTCTCGGGAATATTCCCAGCGCCATTCACCACCGACGTCACATGATCTACGACTTTGACCCCATCTACCAGAGGTTCCGGGAGCGCTACAACTTTGCGGGAGTTTTCGTCCTCCGGCAGCCACAGGTTGAAAACAGTGTCTCCACATTTTCTGAAACTCTCATTTTGGAAAGGCTTGGAAATAACGCTTCTGGTGACGAAAGAAAGTTACAAATAGGAGGTCACCCTAGCCTAAAATTTTATTTTTTAAAACTAGAAGCAATTTTAAAAATTGTGTAGTTTGATAGTCAAAGTGTTGAAAATTCTAATAAGTTCTCAAAGTTCTCAAATTTTCATTTTCCAATTTTGTCCGTTCTCGTGGAAAATTTTCACTGGATATTTTTTATGACTTTTTAAAAAGCCTTCCAATTTTTGGAGTATGGCCAAAGTAGGCCAACTCTTTCAGTTGCAATTAGGAGTACCAGAAAAACAATAGGTTGGGTTTTTAATACCTCTTTTTCTTAAGGAAAGGTTGAGGAAATTTTGTCAATTTTGTGCATGCGTAACGTTTATTTTTCCTCAACTTTTTTCTTTGAAAAAAACGAGCTATAAAAAAACCAAGTCCAACGTTTTTCTGGTACCTCTTAATGTAACTGAGAGATTAAACCTACTTTGGCCATTGTAAGCTTAATCCTCTAAAAATTAGAAGACTTAGATTTTCCGCGAGAATGGACGATTTTAGCAGATTCACTTTGCACCACAGGTGCTCCTGACGAGCGCGGAGGCCGCCAAGACCGTGATGGTGAGGAACTTCAAGAGCTTCCGAGACAACTTCTTCAGCGACCCCGTTTCGAAGAGGACGGACAAGCTGCTGGGCCGCAACCCCTTCAACCTCAAGGGTGACGAGTGGAAGGACAAGCGGGCCGAGCTGGCTCCGGGGTTTGCTGCAGGGCGTGTGAAGCTCGCGTCTCCTCTCGTCAAAAGCGTGGCGGGAAAATTGCGCCATTATGTCGTTAGCAAGATGGGCTCGGAGCCGCTAAACATCAAGGACGTGTGTGCACGCTTCACAGCGGAGGTTGTCACGAGCATCGTGTTCGGCTTCGAGGCGGGCTGCTTTGACACCGACAAGCCCCTCGTCCTGGACATGGGCCGCAACTTCATCTCCGGCTCCGACTGGCTCTGGCACTACCTGGCTCTCATCAGTTTCCTCCCGCTCCTCAACAGGTTCTACAAGACGACCTACGTCAACAAGCCGGTGGAAGAGTTTTTCCTCAAAATCACCCAAGACGCCCTCGAGACCCGGCAGGCCAGTGGCTCGCGGAAGGCCGACTTTCTGGACCACAATCTCGAGATGCGGGCCAAGAGGAAGCTGACGCTCGTGGACGTGGCCTCTAACTGCACCACATTTTTCCTCGACGGCTTTGACACCGCCAGCATCTACATGTACCACACGCTGTACGAGCTGGCTCGCAACCCGGACGTCCAGGAGCGACTGAGGCGCGAAATTGACGACCTTGGGGGCGATTTCACGCACGACTCGGTCGAGAACATGACTTACTTGGAGCAAGTGCTGTGCGAGAGTGCTCGCCTACACCCACCCATCACGATGGCAGTGAAGCTGTGCACCGAGTCGGTCGAATTGGCGCTGAACGAGCACGAGAAGGCGACCATAGACCCCGGCACCGTCGTCAATGTGCCAATTTACTGCATCCACAGGGACTCGCGGTACTACGCGAACCCAGAAAAGTTTGACCCCGACAGATTCTCGCCAGAAAACGGAGGGACGAAGAAATACCGGGAGGAAGGGTCCTTTATCCCCTTTGGAGACGGCCCGAGAGTCTGCTTGGGTGAGTCCTAGCTCCTGAATTTTCTCACAATCATGATGACGGACGAAAAGTCGAATTTAGAGCAATCAGAGAGTCTAAGTCCATGGAATCAAGTTCTTGTTTTTATTTACATTTTTATTTGGAGGGAACTTTTGGGGTCAAAAAGTCGCTAAAATTTCAAGACCTTTGTTGCTCGGAGTATGTGGTCCCTATACCCATTCTGCCTACAGACAGCAAACCACCAAAAAATCCTTCAAAGAATTCCTAAAGAACAGACGGTGACAGACAGACAGACGGACATTTTCTCATATCCTAGTATTAAACAATGGACTTTCAGGAATGCGGTTCGCTCAAGCCTACGTGAAGCGAGGGGTGGTGGAAATCATCAGGAACTTCAGAATCCAAGTGAACCAGCGGACAAAGGAGCCCCTCACGTACGAACCAAAGGCCTTCCTCTTCATTTCCACGCGCAACGACGTGTGGCTCGACTTCCAGCGCCTGTAAATGAGACTACCGAGTGGGTTGACACGCAAAGCTTGAAGTATTGAGTAACTTTACGGAAATACATCTCACAAATCACGACATTAATTCGCTCAATGGGGGTTAATCCAGGGGTTCGAAGTTGAGCAAAATGCCACTCTTGAAAACCAACATCATTTCCATGGGATTGAACTCGGGCTGGGTCGGCATTTTGTTGCTCAAGGTAATTTTGAAGCTGCTCACGATGTTGGCAACGCAACACTTCATCTGGGCCTGGGCAAAGCGCTGTCCCAGGCAGATACGGGGTCCAGCTCCGAAGGGGAAGTACAAGCCCCTGTCTGCGTACGCCTTGTACCCTCCAAGCTCCTCGTTGAAGCGCTCCGGGTTGAACTCGAGCGGGTTCTCGTAGTTCTCCGGGTCTAGATGGATGTTGCGGAGGGGGAAGGAGACGGCCGTTCCCTTCTCGAACTTGACGGGCTGGCCGTCGCTGGTGGTCAGGGTGATGTCCTCCGTGCAGAGCTTTCCCAGGTACGGCGCGAGGATGTTCAGACGCATGGTTTCTACGGGGGTTGGGAGGCTGTTTTATCATGAACTTTGGAGACGAACGGGTCTTACCTGCTACAATCTGGTCCAGGTACTTGTTTTCGTAAATAGTCTCGTAGGTGAAAGGCGCTTTTTTCCTGATCTCCAGGAGCTCCTCTCGCAGTTTGTTTTGCACTCTCTGGTTCCTGGCAAGCTGCAAAGCAAAGAAAGGAAGCTGCTTTAGAATCCAATCCGCTTTGACATCAACATAGAATCATTGTACTAGCGAGAAAAAATTCCTCTTTTTCCTTAGGGCTTGGATGGAATTTTCACAAGCTTCAAATTTTTTCCTCTGCAACTTACAGTACATTGAAATTAAAATTTGCCCTTTTTAGTATTTTATTCTTTCTCTCAGAAGCTTCCCTAAAAAAAAAATTGTAAAAATAACTGACCTCCAATTTTTAACTCAGATTTTTCGCCAAAAAAATACAAAACCTCCCAATAACTTCTCACCGCTTTAAATTTTGCTGCGATTGATATATTTTGAGGCTCATTTTATAACGGAAATTCTGCATAAAACCAAAACATGCTTAAAGCTCAGTAGTTTTACAAGTTCATCAACATATTCAATTTTCAGCTCAATCGAAGCAACTAAAATTTTCCCCCCTTTGGAGGCCTCTCACCCCGCCCCCTTAGGCGATAAGGGCATATATGTGTTCTATGATTTGGTAGATTTGACATGATGTCTAACATATAAAATATTCAGCTCAATCGAACGAAGTATATGGAACTTTCATACAACTGGAAAACCCCTTTAATTACCCCCAGGCAGTTTTTCAAAAAAACCAAAGTAAATTCGACACTCTCCAAACCATACATGATACTATGCAAAAAAACTGAAGGTCTCTAGCTCTCGTAGTTTCGGATCATTTGCGACTCGGACGGACGGACAGACAGACATATCGGACAAATATGTGAATTTTGTTGCAAAATTGTTGAAAATAAACTAAAAATAGGGCCGGAATAAAATGGGTGAGAAAAACCACCTCTAGCCCCCATATTCTATCCCCGTAAGCCCCTCTTACCTCGTAGAAGATGTACGAGAGCGTGATGCTTGACGTTTCGATTCCATCAAAGAAGAAGGTCACTGTGTGAGCCGCCACTTCCACATCGGGTAATCCCTTTTTGTCCCTCAAATGTGTCAAGTAATCCACATAATCCTGCCGTTCCACGTTGTTCTGCTTTCGGTACTCCAGCGTTTGGTTCAGCATGTCGATGAGAAAGGCTGCCTTGTCCTTTGGGATGAACCGCAGCTTCAGCAACTTGCCTATGATGGGAAAGGCGGGTTGCAAAGTAGCGATCACAATCAATCTCCAGCTCGGTGACATCACATCTCGCGCCAGCTTTCGCACCTGCGAGTCCTGATTCGTGAAGCTTCCGCCCTCAGCGCCAAAGATGGAGGCTGCCACCACGTCCGTCGTGTACTTGGCACACAGTTCGCGAGTCTCAATCGTCTCCAAGCGGTTCTGCAGCAGGTACTTTTTCATGCGTTCCGACACCTCCGTCATGGTGGGGAAGAGGGCCTTCATCTAGGGTAGAGAGAGAGAATTAGCTTTGATCCCCATTTTGAAGAGCAATTTACCCGTCCACTCGAGAAAGCAGGTGTAATTTCGTTCCGCTTCTCTTTCCAGGCCTCGCCTTTGAGGAAAAACGGATTCCGACCGGCCAGAGGGTCGTGTGTTTCGTCGAAATCGGGGAACAGCGACTGGGCGTTGAAGTTGGAGAAGTTCGTAATGAGCACTTTTTTAATCAGCTCGGTGTCAAAGATCAGCAAAGACGGCTGCACTCCGTTGAAAACGCCAACATAAGGGGTTGTTCCTTTGTACTTGCTGCAATTAAGTCTAGATTAGGCCGGGTTCGGGAAGCCTCTTTTCATTTCCTCAAGCTCGAGTCTTGACATGACCGTGACACGAAACACATGCTAATGTAGCACTCTGTTTATAATGGAATTGGATGACATCACCAGATTTGAAATGGCTCACCTATAGAGAACGTCGAAGTCGTGAGCCATGTGCTTGCTCTTGTTGTAGATGCTGGGGAAGTTGCCCACGAAGAGCTTGGGTGCGGGTCCATCAATGTTCCTCTTCTTCCAGTGGTTGAAGTTCTTCGTGAGGTAGTAGTAGACCAGACCCACCAGAGACAGAATTAAAATCCAGACGATCATTTTGGAGCTTCTAGAGACTCTCGGTGCTCACTCCAGACTGACGAGAATGAAAAATTCAATTGGCGTTTTAAAAATGAGCACGAGAATATTTATCGCTCTTCCTCCATGTGTTATTGTTATGCCAGCTGTGGAACCGTGGAGCTAAATTGAGCAATCTAATCTGTGGAGAGTGTAGTGTCAGGCCTAAAATCGACATTGTACGTACACTTGAGTTGCTGGGCCTGTCCTTGGATCAAATCAAGCACGTCGGACCTCCCAAAGTTCAAAACAAATCGGCGCGAAAGTTCGCCGGCATAATGGGATCTCCCACCGCTTATCAGTCCTTCGAAAGTCGCGTGTGAACTTTATTATGTGATGGAGTAGGCGATTTTGTAATCATTTTACAGGGGAGGCTGTGGTTTGTGAACTTCGGAAGGGAACTTGACTTTGAAGAAATGATAAGAATCATTAGAAAATTTGTAGGAAAGTTTGAACAATTTTTAATGGTAAAGTTGGTTTTATTATTGTGGGAGTTCCTGGCAAAATGACTTCCAAATTAAATTTAAAAATAAATATAATGCTCTCTTTACTCTATTTTTTAATTGCCTACTACGGCTGAGACTGAATAACTGAAAATAACTTGAGAATAAATATAATGGTTTAAGAAATATTTGGCTGAGTTTTTTTAAACTTTTAATTTTGTAAGGAGTCACTGAAAGCAGTTAAAAATTTTTAAAGAGCTTTGACAAAAAATTCAGTTCGTTTGATGCAGAGAGGGACCAGAATAAAGCAAAATCATGTAGTTTTAAATATATTTTAAAATTTTTTTTTTTCTAAATTTCCGACCTAGAGTTTTATTATTCCAAAATGTCCAAAACGAGCACTCTGATATGAATTTTTGGTTTAATACTGATTTTAGAACTGTCCAGGTCAGCAGAGAAAGAAGCCAAAATATTTAAACCGACAAAAAATTTTATTTTCAGCCCAGAATAGTTTGGACGCGCCCTGATGGAAACGAATGATTTATTCCCTCTCTTGAGTGCCTCAAAAATTCATCAAACATTTACTCAAAAATTTGTACGCGTTAATTTTTTCCTCCATAAATAATTTGATTTGTTTCGACGTGATTGGGTCGTCACATTATGTATAATCAGACGAAAGCGAGCATGGAACAGTCTCGTAGTTTTCGACATTGACCTTGACTCGCGAGCTCTCCCGCTTGAATTGATATTTATTGGAATGACTCGGGAAGCCAGTCTCTCCGCACGTTATCTCAGTCACTAATTTACTACTGAAGACAGCAGTCGCTATCATGAGCCTCGTAATTTTCCTGCTACTCGCTGCAGTGGGACTTATCTACTACTACCTGTCGAAGAACCTGGACTACTGGCGGAAACGAAATGTCGTAGGCCCCGCCCCTAAGCTGATTGTTGGGAACTTTCCGAGCATCTACAATTACAAGCTCGGGAGACAAAATGAGTTCGACCAGATTTACAATGAGTACAAGGGCAAGGCGCCAGTCGTGGGAATATTCCACGGAGTCACTCCGGGCCTCTTCGTTCTGGACCCCGAGATCATCAAGCAGATCTTCATCACCAACTTCAGCCACTTTGTTAACCAGCACTCGTTCATTGCGGTAAGTTGGCTCCTGTCCGTCGGTCTGACTGACACCTTTTCTTGCCAGGTCACGAAGGAGAGCGACCCCGTGCTCGGCAGGAACCCCTTTTTCCTCAACGACGAGGAGTGGAAGGAGCGCCGGAACGAGATCATCCCCGCCTTTTCCAGCGGACGGGTGAGTTTTCCGCATTTTCTCCTAGGTCTGGAGTAAAACGTGACTTTCCCGGACAGATCAAGGCTTTGTGGCCCGTCATGAAGGTGGTTTTCGGCCGCATGTCCAAGTTCATAGATGCGGAGATGAAGACCCAGGGCAGTTTGGAGCACAGGGAGCTCTGTGCCAAGTACACCACGGACGTCGTGGCCTCAGCCATCTACGGAGTCGAGTCGGGAGCCTTCACGGACCCTAACTCCGAGATCCGGGAGCTGGCCAGGAACGTGCTCTCCCCCTCCTTCCGACTTCAAATTATCATCATGCTGACTCCTGTTTTACCGCAAATCATCGATTTCCTCAAGGTCCGCTTCATGCCCGAGAAGGAGGCCGATTTCATGACGAAGCTGGTGCGTCAGACACTTCAGTACCGCAAGGAAAACAGAGTGGATCGTCAGGACTTCATGGACTTCCTCATCAACCTCAAGGAGAAGAAGGGCCTAAATGAGCTGGATGTGGTGGCTCACACCGCCTCGTTCTTCTTCGATGGCATCGAGACCTCCAGCATCACTCTCTCCAACATTTTCTATGAGGTAAATCGCATTTTCAGAGGACTATAAGCCTCGAATCCGTCTCCACATTTTCTTGAAACTCTCATAACTTTCCATTGGGAACCCCTAAATTTAATGTTAAGGGATTTTTTGGAAAGGCCTGAATTTGGCGCTGCTCAATATACTTTCAGAAGTGACGTCATTGGTACCGGATGGAAATTAGAAAATGACTCCCAGTACAATCTAATCTAATCTAATCAAGAGAAGTTTTAATAATGCAATTTATGATTTTGATAGCTGAACTCATAGCAACTCTCGAAAGCTTTCAATTTTCAAAATCGAATCACCCAATCAGAAGCTATTTCCTAAATTCAAAATGGGGAGGCCACCTTTTGGAATAGCTTTTTTTCAATCTAAAATCTTACCTCACTGCCCGAATTCCAGCTCGCCAAAGCCAAGGACGTCCAGCAGAAGCTCCGACAGGAGATCCGGGCCATCAAGGGCGCCAACGGATTCGAGTACGACTCGGTCACCGACTTAAAGTTCCTCGAGCAGGTGATCTACGAGACCCTCCGGTTGCACCCCGTGATCGGCCAGCACTCACGCGTCTGTACCCAGGACTTTGAGATCAAGCTTGGGAGCAACCAGAAGGTCAAGGTTCCCAAGGGAATGCCCGTCTGGGTCCCCATTAAGGGCGTCCAAAGCGACCCCGAGTACTACGACCAGCCCAAGAGGTTCAACCCAGACAGGTTTGACGACGCCAACGGAGGAATCAAGGCGTTCCGAGACAAGTGCGTGCTGTTGCCGTTCGGAGAGGGACCTCGTATTTGCCTCGGCCAGAGGTTCGCCCTCACCCAGATGAAGAGCTGCATCGTGAACATAATCGACACCTACGACCTCACCCTCGACCCCAAGACGCCCTCTGAGCTCCACTACAACCCCGACGAACTCATGCTGGCCTACAAGGAGAAGGTCTACCTGAGATTCAACCGCTTGTGAATTCAAATAAAATAAAATAAGGCGTCGCCGTATTTTTATTTTGAAATTTCCCACTGAAGCGACGCTTTGTTTCGAGGAAAATCCCAACGACGGCCTGTTTTGCCGCCGCAGTTCTTACCAGTAGCTCGCGTCGACCAGAGGTGAATCGCATATTTAGCCGGCAAACAAACAATTGAAGTGAAGTGCGCGGGACAAACAAAACTAGCGGGAAAAATAATGAGTCCGGTGAAAAGGGGGGGTTGCTATACAAACTGCGTGAAGCAAAACAAATAAGTGGAAATATCACTTGAAACGGCGGCACCCACGGCGGCTCTCAAATGGGTCAAAATATTTATTTTTGAAAACCATCCGGGCTGTGCCAGAACGACAACATATCGGCACCTCTGATGGAGTGCCAGAGCATAGCGAAAATGCTGGTCATGTGTGTTGAAAGCGCGTTCAAGAATGAAAGAATGAAATCATCGGTCTTCGAGACTCTCCCTCGAATTTCTCGAATTTTAATTTTAAACTCACTCCGCGCTGCTCGGCACTAACTGTTTATTATTACGATGATTAATAGAACATAATACATTTCGCTCTTCTTCGTCTGAACTTCACTTTTTCTTCACCATCATCGCACTTTTGCGAGTGAAATGTGTAACATACACGAGCTCGACGGGCAAATGGCGAGCACATTAAATTTATTGCTTTTTTGCGCGCCTCTCCTCTCAAATGCAAACAATGCGAGTGCTAACTACCGAGCTCGAGCTTCTCCACAACAAATAGATCTTTAGTTTTTTTTTGTCGTTCTCATGTTTTTTCAAGATATTAGAGTTGACATATGGAGTTTGTTTGGTTTTATAGGACTTTAACGGCAGTTTTGCAAGCTTTACTCATTGTAGACTCTCCCATTTGAAAAAGAAAGAAAGAGTGACAGGTTGGGCTTTCGACCTAAGAACTTCAAAGAATATTCAAATTTTAATATTTTTCTAAAAAATTGGCCTTGGGAATCCTAATTTTTCAACAAAAACCATTTGTCCCTTTTATTCATAACACATCGGGAATTTAGAAATATACCATAGCAGCTCATAAAAAAGTCAAGAAGAAACTTTTCATCCTATCAAGAATAAGAAGAATATTCCAAAATGATCCAATAGAGATAAAAATGCATAGAGTGGAAATTTTTCAAGCAAATTTGCCCCAAAGATTGTCTAATTTGACAGTTCCAAAGCAATTTGACGGTGGGCTAGAAATTTTCGTATTTCCACTCTCTACTTTTTATCTCTATTAATGATCCTTCCAGAATTTCAAATTGAAGTCAGTTACCAAGTCATTCATGCCCTAAAAGTGGAAACTGCTTCACTAGTTCCAGTCTGACTCACTTCAAGAGCCAAACAGCTACCTTATTACCTCTCTCTGTTTGTCTAGCGGTAGCCAGTCACGATCCACTAAGGAGCCCAGAATTTCTATGGCGAACGAGACCTTGTCTGGTCTTTGCTCCCAACACACAGACAATAAAGCACTGCAGATGTAGATCTCCGAAAAAGTTGCGACAGCCTTTAAAGTCGAAACACCCAAAGTGGCCATTATTGCCTCTCAATCCAGTTCGCCACGTCGGTGATAAAGCAATCGTTATTATTTTAATCAGTTTGGTTTGCACAAGAGATGAATTGTGATAACTGTCCAATTTTAACAGTGAACAAAATTGTTTTGTTTCACAAGCGCGAAGCCACTTATTACCGTTTAAGCAGTACCATTTGGAATTTGATGTAGGTGGCCGTACATTGGTGTTGATGATGACTTTATTATATTTGGAGCGGACAATGTTAGAAATATGGGTTAACATGCAAATTGGAATGGTCTTTTCTCACAAACATTACATCTAACCTAGAAACAAACATTCGTGACTTTGGGATAACTCACTTTTCGCTAAATCAAATATAACAAGAATATAATAGTGCCAATTTAAAAAGTAATGAAGCCGTGGACTGCCTAATACCTTGAGAAAGAACATGCGACTCGACATCAAAAGAAAGCATCAATGGGAGGTTCTCACGGCGGGCGCTGAGCGGGAGAGGGGTGAGGGCGCCTTACCCAAGGTGTTTCTTATGCCTCATTTTATTAATCAATACTTTTTGATCGTGTGCTTACCTCATACGTACAACAATGCGGCGCGGCGGTTCTTCTTTTCAGAAACGGCAACCGAAACTGAAACTGAAAACAGAAAAGAGCATTCAGTTATTGCGCTAGTTACCCTGGGGCATGGGAGTTTTGAGTTTCTTCTTCTTAAGTAGAAATATTGGCTTTCAAATTGTGTTCGTGGAGATTACTTTGAGGAGTTTTTGGCAATAGGTTAGGGGGGAGAGGGAAACTCAGCAAACCTCTGGATTTTGATGGGATGCTGAATTTTAATGTTCAGGAGACTGTAAAAAAATTTGGCGATCCGCCATTTTTCGTTTATTTACATCTTTGTCCCGTCCAATTTGTAATCCGGAAATAAAAATTGGAAAAAGAAAAAGCATTTCTGCGGAAGCATTTTTCTTTCAAACGGACCCGGCCTATCCCCGTTTTTCTCAGTCCCCCCGCGCAGGGAGACTTGCCGGAAGACTTGCAAACAAACATTCTCGCCTCGCAGGGAGACTTTTACTCCAGCGCGGGGAGACTTGAGTCGGTCCACAGTCTTCTAGAGGGAGACTTGTTCACACTGGGTCACTTCCTAACTTAAAGGACCTTTTTTCAACCTAAAGGAAGTTACCAAAAGGAGGATTTAGGAATTATAGATTCAAATTAAATCAACCAATGAGACCTCATAATTTGAAATAAGTCTTCCCAACCCAAGTTTATTCGAAATTTTCGTAAAAAGAAGCCATGAGTACCTCCTTTTCGAAGCTTTATGGTCATGTTTTTGTAAGAAAAATTGACTTCTCAGAAATCTCCCAAGAATATGACCAAGAACTTAACGCCCAGAGAGCCAGCCGAGCTGCCTTGTGACCCGCACTCTCACGTATCTCGCGTGCCAACTACGTCCGTATGCAGTGCGGTGGAACCCCCCTATGTTGCATGCAGACTACGACGATGTTTTTCTTCACGTATTTCAGTTCCAACTGAGCCACTGACTACTCTGCACGTTTTCATTTTTTGTGCGCTCTCTCGTGTCTTATTAAATTATAATTTTTATTGTTGTTTTTGTTGTAAATTTTCCATTGAATGGTTGGCAAAAGCTCACATAATTTTAACGCGCGCCCCGTGTCATGGCCAATTGATGGTTGATAGATATTTGATGTCGTACAGAGTCTTAAATACGTGATTAATTACTGCAACAGCACGGCGCCCGACTGAACGGTTAAATATTAAAATGGAGAGTGCAGCTAAAAAGTAGACCATTGTCCGTTGTGGGAAAACATGAATTTTTAATGGTGCAGAATCAGCTGCTGTATCACGGAAAGCGAGCAACGGAGCAAACCGGAGAAGTGAATAAAGTGTAAACAAGAAGTGTATGTAATGAGTGATAAAGCGCTGATAATGAACACGGGAGTTATGTAAATAAATAAATTAAAACGCGAACATACAATTCCGGTGGGACGACGAAGTGACCGACCGATCAACGACGTGAGGGCGGCAAATGTGTTTAATCAATAATAATGAAGCTTGGAATATTAATAAACACTATCAATTGGAGTAATCTTGTTCGATGTGAGTGATTTTTATTTGTTTCGCTTCCTTCCTCTTCTCGCATTTCGCATTCTCATTTCTCACGCCTCACGAGAGGAAAGTACCGATTTACATCGCTTACTGCAGACATTTGCCTTTGCACAGTTAAGTGCTGTAAATAAATTCAGGGGTTTAGTGCGAATCCACTCTTGCCTCCATTTTTCCTCCGCCTGAAAAATACTCGCACTCCAGCCCGAGTGAACAAAGCCCACAGAAAATCTGAGGCTTCAAGTGGTGTTGTGCAATCTCGTTTTCACAAGGGCGCTTGGTAAATAAAAGGCAGAAAAATAAGTTCTCATCCCTACGAGAGGTAACAGTGGGATCTGGGTAGTCCGTGAGCTCATTCCTTTATTGCCAGGAAAACGAAGTACTAGGTCTACCCCAGTGTACCGACTGGATTCCTTTTATGCACCACAATATATTATGTTCGTCTTGTAACTTTTCCTTCGGAGCAAAACAATCAGTCTGGCATCGATTTCAATTTTTTGCTGTACCACAAACGTCTGACTGGACTGGGAAAATTTCAGTCTCACCAAACCATGATAAATGTACTCAGAACTTCCTGTAGGTACTCATGTCATGGATCTGTTGCTCTGGTTGCACAGCACTCCTGGATCGTCCATTCATTCACCAGGATCGGGTACGAAGAGGCCTCACTTGAAAAACCGCAAATCATCAATTCCTTTGAGTTCTCCTCCTGCTTCGAGTGCCTCCAACCTGCGCACTTCCATATGAACAGCAATCATTTCATTCGCATGCCAATTGATTGATATTTCTGCATTTTGTCGTTATATTAAAATTTTCAACCGAGTTACTCACTGACTCTACCTTAAAGGGCGCCTGTCAAAATTAAAATCATATTAGTAAATTCAAATATAAAGTCTCAATAAAAAATAGGGAACAATAAAAAATAGACGAGCCGGGATCAAGTGCACGGTGACTCCCCCGCCCTCATCAACCTCGCAGTGCGAGTTGGCGAAGATGATTCCGACCTGGTTTGATCGTGCATTAGCGATATTACAGTTGCAATCACTGCCTTTTCAGCTGCATTTATAAACAACCTCTCTCATATTCGGAATAATTTCATCATAATTTCAATGATTTCTGCAACAACTTGAGCAACACTGAACGGAAAACTTTTTTAATGCACTTCTATTGTAATCTCCAAATTGGAAACTGTTTTTAATTTGGCGCTCATCGGCCTCTGAACTGCTAGACATGGACTCTTGGTGGTTGTTGTAGCGCTTAATGGGAAAAGCGACGAAGCGGAAGTAACGGAAATAGTGAAAAAGCGGGCGCGATAACTCAAAAAGTGTAATTGAAAAGTGATTCTGCAGTTTAGCTCAATGTAGCAAAAACAGCTTTGTGGGGAAATAAATTGGGATTAGCCGGGATGTGCAGCAAACAAATGACCTTTTATTCCGGACAACTTCTATCTAAATTGGGACAGGCAGATCTAGAGGTCGCTAATTCGAGTAATGGCGCTTCAAATGCCTTTTTAATCTTCCATGACATTTCAAAGTTTGTAAGGCGAGCACGACTTCACGACCGACGGAACAATCGACACCGCAGTCCGGGCATAAATATAAAACAATTATGGCCTGAGACAATTGACCGCAACATGCTTCTATTTTGGAAGAGTTGAGCCCGATTTCCAGGTAGCCAACCGATCCCCCCCGAAATAAACTCGTCACATCAGCAGAAAGGTGTGACAAACACGGAGACGGGCGATGATTACTTTATTATTCCATGATTAGGTTTAAAAGGTACCTCAGCGGACGGCCCGAACGGTAAAAGCGGCAGTTAAATGTGATATTTTATGTGCAGACTCATTACTTCGAGCTTGAATCAAATTATAGAGCATGAGCTAGAAGGTGGTCGGCGTAAGCGTGGCGGGAAATTTATGGCATTTATTTAGAGGCTGTATATTTGGACGCAGGGAAAATAAGTGATTATCTTTAGAAAGTGTGTGTCATCATGTGTAAATTAATTTTTAATAGAAGCGGATTTATGATAGACGTCGCTTTCTAGAATGAGTTTTCACTTTCGGGGAATGGGGGCTTCCTTTTTCTCATCACGAAAAGAGTTGCCAAGTAGGTCACTGAACGTCTTTCGAGACGTCAGAGTCCCTCAGAGGAACGAATGGAGCCAAAATTATCCCCCGGAAGCAGAAAAGCGACAGGGAAGAGAATATTTTAATGAAGAAAATGACAATGGGGCCTCAGGAGCATAACAGCCAGCGTGCCGGTGGCTGCATCTGAGTTGTTAACGTGATAAACAACCGCACACTGCTTGAAAAACTCGGCTTTGCCCAATTCAATGCGTTCTCGGCGGAAATATACTGTTATAACTCACAATTGTCGCTCGACATCGCTCATTTGAATATGAAAGGCGCTTGGCCCTGACTTTGGCGTCCTCAATAACGCTCGTTTCTCGTTCCAGGTGCGTTTTTCCTCCTTTGCTGCATCCATGTCGTGCCTCAATGCACCGCCGACGACCGAAACGCGTCAACTGCAACCCTAACCACATACATATCGAGCATTCCGACTGAACCCTCAACGTCAGCCGCACTTACGACAACAACAGACGTTACTCTGAGCACTCAGGATGAGCCATCTCCAAAGATTACCACAACTCAGATACCTTCGACACCGCAGACATCTACGACGACGCAGAGCTCCACCTCGGTCTCGACGCAACCACCTCCAACACCAACCACGACAGCTGCAGCTACAACAACAACAACTACCACTACGGCTGCAACGACCTTGAAGAAGACGGTTTTGGTGACAACTACCGAGGCCTCAACGACGACTCAGCTTGCAACAACAACGACGACGACAGAGGTAGCTGAGTCGGAGAGGTGTCACGCGTTGATTGATTTGAAGCCAAAAAATAATGATTTTATTGTAAACGTAACCAAAGGAGACATAGTAATTACGATTATTAGCACCAAATACACCTCGGCACCGTTCATAGCCGAGAGAATCAATGAGTTGAAGCTGATTAAGGAGAACGTTACGTTGGGTGAGTGATTAGGGTGGATTAAGGCCATAAATGCGACGCAATGGGGGGTTAGATTGGCGTTCAATTATCGAATTAATTATTTAGAGCTCATCGGAAGCACTTTTGTTCATCAGGAAGTCTCAGTCAAAGAAGGGGGTGGCTTCCTGTGCTTCACTCTCACCTCTGTGGTGTTTTCTTTCGGAGAACTTGACTCAAACTTACACGGTAGTCCAACTGTGAGTCATCACAGTCAACAAGTCGAAACTAGAGGGAGCCTGGAGTAACTAGTTTCGAATTTTAGGCTCATATCCTTGAATTTTAAGTCCATTGCGCTCCTTACTCTTAAATGAGGGCTTCTCTTCCTTAGAGTAACGGTGCTGAGGTGCTCTTACTCTTAGTTCTACAACTTAATTAAAAGCTCCAAAATTTACGGAAAATAGCTTGTCTTTAAGTTATTAAATTTGGGTAAAGTCACTCACAATAACTTCCACAAAACTCTCTCCAAGCAACTTCTCCTGGAGTTAGCAAGCCGAAACTTGCAAGAAAGGGAAGACCTAAAATTTGGAGTCGTCTAAAATTCCCGTTCTCATGGAACGCTCGCTTTGTGTTTCGTCGACGCGGTAACCAAGAAACCTCGCCTTTATCGTGGTTAACTGCCATCACCAAATACGCTAACAGCATGAAGTGGGTCAACGAGTGCACGACACATAAATGTGCCCGAGCCCGACTCTATGCTTCAGCCATTTATGTCGAGCAGAGGCGATATGTTTTGTCTTCGTACCTCAATGACTCTTTACAAAATTAATAACATAAAATGTGTGTTGCCGGCAGCAATCGCTTTCGTCTTGCATCCATTACACAACATTCTATGTATCGACTCTGTCTAGCTGTCTTATCGTCACGCCACCACCTTACTTGCCTGCATTTTCAACGATGTCTTTTTCAGGCTTGCGACACATATGGGTTATGAATACGTCAGTGGTGCAGGAAGTGCTTGAGAAGGAAGCTCGCTATCTGAAGGAGTGCGAAGAGTACCCAATCGGTGAGTAGACATTTCGAGGGTGGTTAGAGTTGATGTTGTAAACGGTCATTAACTTCGAATCAGCTCGGCGCTATTTTCGTCGGAAAACAAAGCATTTCTCCGCTATAAAAACTGTAGTTTGCTCGCTTCTCTGGCGCCTGGCGGCAGCGATGCACTTTCGATTAGTTCCACTCATTGATTTTGAATTAGCTCGGCCCTGATTCTGACAGCCCCAACACACCGGCGCTCCGTTCTCGGCTGCAATCACCACTGGCTACCTCGTCAGTGGCGGGTGCCAACTCCTCCGTCCTCCTCAGTTTTGCCCCACAAGCCACCAGCCATTCTCGGTTTTCCATCGAAAATACCCGTCTCGGAAAATGAAAAGCCTCGTTTGTCGCACACTCAGCCCGAGAGAGAGGAACTGAGAGGCACAGCGAGGAAAAAATTGGAATGCCAGGCATACTTTTTGTGCTTCCTCTCCGTTAAAATCATTAATTTCTTTTCATTTCTGCATACTTGAGGCACTTTTCGCAAATGAAACGCTCCTCCAAATCCCCAGGCAGCCCAAAATGATAGGGAAAACTGCAAATAAAAACATTTCCCTCACGCTGCAGCGATCAAAGCGACATTATCTGAATTTGAAATTCGCTTGGCCGCCGCATTACGTGTGCTTCCGACGTCAGCTCTCTGTGGGTCAAGTGCATGATGCAGAGTGCTGCCAAAAAATTTAGTGTAGCTTGAATTACTTTTATCGATTCACAGCTGATGCACACACAGGAATGTTGACGAGGAGAGAAAGCGGGAAACGATGGGGAGCGTTGGGAAATTCATGCCAATCTCCGGCCCGTGATTGCAATCGTATAGTGGGCTAATGAAAACGGGCTGGGACGCAAATTTATGTCAGTTGGAATCAATTTGGCAGAGACGTTGCCAAGTTTCAGATTGAATACTGAGCTACCGTCTTATTCAATTTGCTTTCATTGGATAGACGGCAACTTTGGTCACTTTGGTCCGTGTGTCCTCTCTCATTTTTGACCCCGCTTTTGACCCTTTTCAAATCCAATCCCGTTATAGAACCTTTTGGTAACCCAATTATTGACCCCTTCAAAACCCCCTTTGTTGACTCCATTTCTAGTAAAACTTTTGGTCATATTGTTAACTGCATATTTGACCCCGTCATTGGCCATTTGATAAATTGTTGACTCGTTTATTGAGCCTGTTTTTGACTCTCTTGGTAACACCATTGTTGATCACAATGCTGAACTAGTTGCTGAACCCTCTTTTGAGCCCGTTGTTAAACCCATTGAATCTATTTTTGACCCCGTAGTCGACCCTTCTGGTGATCCAATTGCTGACCTACTTGTCTGTTGGTTTGGAGAAAAAATTTTCTCCATCTCTGACAGCAAATATAAAGCTCCATCTAAGCCACATGATGCATTTGAAAGGTCATGGAGTAATCCGGATTTATTTGAGTGCGCTTTACGTGGCATTTTCGGGGCTTCAACTCGCCCCCACTAAGCTTAGGAGTACCGACAGCTCCATGGGTATCCGCACGTCATTTTTCCTCACCCGACGTGCAACATTTTCAGCCGCATACAGACAGTGCTGTTACTAATCGCATCAAAAATGGAACGAACAATGTCAATGTGCATGTCTAATCCAATTTTTGCCCTACAACGTTCACGATATCACCGTTTTTTCCGCAGGCATTTTTATCCACCAGAACTTGTGGCATCTAGTCAAGAGTATGGCTCGAGACCTGGGCTTTAACGTCTGGTCCGTGCCAAGTTTGGAGCGGTTGCGGTTCACGTCAATGGCAAAGCTGTTCTACGAGCTTCCGTGGAGTCGCAAGAAGGCATCCGTGGAGGTGCTGACCGAGAATGAGGCGCTCAAGGACGAGTTTCTGGCAGCCGCCCGGACGGAGAAGATGTGCTTCGAGCAGCGCCCGAACGCGACCACGCTGCAGATAGTGCTGGGGGATGACATCACTCCCGAGGAGAACGTCACGACTGTGATAGTCAACTTCAGCCCACACCACGACTTTTCCACGATGCCGAACGTTTTCTTGATTTCCGAGGCCCATCTCGATCTCAGGCCCGGCCTCAACGGGACCCGCAACGCCTCCAGCTACGAGGTGCACCCGACTGACTTTATGGTGCACGGAGCTCTCCTGCTTGAGCTGACTCAGTGGCTCAACGACTCCATCAACTCGAACTGCCTCCGACGATCGGCTCATCTGGGCCTCGGGGGATGCTCCACCATCCTCCAGGACACTCCCCAGATCTCCTTCGTCTACCTGACAGCCCTTCATGATCTCGTGAGGAACCTCGAGCTGGAGCCGCTCCTCAACACCTTCAAGTTTGAGCTCATAGATCTCAGGAACTCGCCGCCAAAGCCGATCGCTAGTCTAAGTCTGACGAACAATGTAACCACGATCTACCGACAGTTGCCAAAGTACCGGAATGGGACCGCTATGAACTCGAAGCTGGGTCAGTTCCTGTCCTGCACGGCTCCCAACACCACCAGAGTGGAGGATCTCAATCCTATCAGGTGAGTAGGGCATGGGATTTGGCCTTTTGTAGGCAGTCTATTTTTGGTCAGACGAATACCAAACTCAGACCACTGACATTTTTTACGGACTTGTCAGAACAATTTCGTGAGACTCTTTTCAAAGACCTTATTCAAAACCCTATCGAAAACTTCTTTTGAAACTTTTTATGGTCTTCGTCGAGATCAACATTAAGACTCCTTCTCAATATTTTGGAAGACCCCCATCAAGACCCTTGCTATGACCTTCATCAGGACACCCTTCAAGACCCTATGAGAGCCTCTTTTGAAACCTATTGAGTCCCCATAAAGACCCTCTTTAATAACCCTTTTTCAAGACTCTCCCTAGGCCCTTTTTCAAGACCCCCTCTAGACCCTTTTTCAAGCCTTTTCAAACCCCTTATTAGCCCCCAATAAAGAGTCTCATCAGGACCCTCATCTTGACCCTATTAAGACCCCTTCTCAAACTTTTCCTTTTGCTCTTGCTCTCCTATTCTTCTAAATAGCCATGAAGTGTGAAAGAAACTAAACCGCCTCCTTATTGACATCTCCAGGAACTACGAGAAGGAGTTTTACAAAAACTTCTGGCGCATCAGACCGGATTCGTGGGTGGCTGCGGGACTCACGCTCGCCACCATCGGCATCGTCGTGTGTCTCGTCATCTTGGCGTTCCTCTTCTCCCGCATCTGCATCCAAGACGTCCTCGAGGGAAACCCGACCGGATCGATTCTGCTCCTCTTCGCGCTCGTGCTGCAGTTCGCCTCCTTCATTCCATTCAGCATCGAGTACACGGGCTACCACCAGAACATGCCGAACATGACAGACACACTGGAGAAGTGGAACGCGCACTGCTCCGTTAAGATCTTCCTCGTGTCTCTCTGCTACTGCCTCACGTTCTCCCTCCTCCTCTGCCGCGCCGTCATGCTGGCCTCCATCGGCAGCGAAGGGGGTTTCCTCTCGCACGTCAACGGGTACCTCCAGAGCATCATTTGCTTCTTCAGCACCCTCGTGCAAATCGGCCTGTCCACCCAGTTGCTCGTCATCATGAACACCTCCAACCAGCCGTCCTGCAACGACATCTACTACGGGCACTGGTTCTGGAGCGTGGTCGCGTACGACGGCTTCCTGCTGGCCCTCCTCGTGCTGCTGGGCCCTCTGATCATCAAGTCACAGCGCAACTACCGAGAGGGCATCCTCATCGTGTTTGGAAGTGGCCTGGCGCTCATCTGCTGGATCGTCTGGGTACCTCTCTGTCTGCTCGGCGACGACTGGAGAGAAGTGGCCATTCCGTTGGGATCCCAGGCCACTGGTCTGGCGATCCTGGGAGGCATTCTGGTGCCCCGCTTCATCCTCATCCTCAAAAGCATCGCTCGAGCTGATCTCGTGCAAGCCCTGCCGTCTCTGACCTCGCTTGCTTTTGCTCAAGCTGCTAACCAGTACGCTTCGGAACAGGTGAGTGCCTTGAAATTTACCCACGTTTCCTATCTCATCCTCATTTCCTGCTGGTGATGGAGCTGGAGGATTATTTTGTCTTCGAAAAAATTTTTAACAGCTTTCAAACCCCATTTAAAGTCAACTCCAACATCAAATAAATTATGTTAACCTATTCAACATAAATTTTTACTGAACGAAACAGATCAATCACCTTATTTTGGATTTAAAAGCAGTGAACATCAATTTTTAAAGTTTTAAAAATTTTTGGGAGCGTTTTTGCTTAAAATATTGAAAATTTTACATCTATCTTCTTTAAAACAAAAATTCTATTGAACCACTAGAGAATTTATTCCCAGAACCAAAACGAAATTATGAAAGATATTTAAGTGAATTTTGGAATAGCTTTAAGGGACTCTTAGTCACCTGATTCTCTAGAGCCAATCTGAACCAATCAAATCAAAATGTCCAAAAATAGAATTTTGTCTTTTTTCTAGATCAAAAATGGTTCGAAAAAAGTTAAAATAAAAATCGAGGGAAAATTTTTTAAAATTCAAAGGTCGTCTTCACGGTTTGTTTGACTCTACAGCTCCATCACCTCCTTCCCGCCTAACTCTTTCATCGTTCGACCGTAGTGTAGACTTGGTAGAGGTAGCCTAGATCGTTTCTGTGTAGCTTTCTGTAGCTTCTTAGCACAAGTCATCATTTCTCTCTTGATTTAGCTAAATGTGTCTTTTACAAGCAGCAGCAATGTGTGTGAGCAATTTGACTAAACTCCAAACCCCTCCCCTTACACCCCAGAAATACTTTCAGAACATGTACGATTGCGTGAACCCCAATTTGCGGGCCAGCCATATGACAGGCCAGACCGAGCACACCCTCGTGGACTCAGACTTCGAGGACGTAGGCAACCCGTCGCCCAGCCAAGTTCCAACGCTTCCTCTCCGAACAAACAGGTACGCCTTCTACTCCATCTCCCTTGCCTCCCTGTAGACCTCCCCCGACCCACCACCGACCCAGACCGCCGATACCCGAAAACCCACGAATCGGATCTCAAATTGAATTACGTATCAATTTCTTTGTTTTCTTTTTCTCTTTCCTCCTCCGTTTGTTCCGTCGCACGTGTTGTTGTTGTTTATTTTGACTACCCACTGAAACGTCCGCCACTCCGGCCGAATGCATGCAAATCCGAAAATGAAAAATGAAGGAACTTTGGCAATATCAATCACTATTATCGTCAACACAACGGACACACAAACAATATCGATTTCAACAATGAAGACTCCCTGCAGCTCAATTTACCGCCACCGGCGACGCCTGATAAAATGACGCGGTTTTAATTTAATATTCGATAAGTGTATGACATTTAATAATCGTTTACCACTCTCTCGTCTCGACTCTTCTCCAACATGCAGCGTGCTCCGTGGATTGTCTCACCATTCAGTAGGTTATTAGATAGATTAATGGAGCCACACTGTCGAAGGAGAGTACTTTAATGAATTCTAGTCACTTACATACATCAAAACTCAAAGGGGCCCTCATTTTGGGGAGCCATTTTCTCCTTGTCTCTGCCGACGACCCGAAAAGCATGACTGAGAACGCAAGCGAAGATCAAAAGTTACTCAAACATTGAGCTTAAAATTACGATTAAATTTAAAATTAAATATTGATAGGTTGTAGCCTCATTGTAAAGTATCGCAAATAAAAATATGGTTTAAAATCTTGCGGTTTCTTTCAGTCGATTGCAGGTGAGTGTCTTAGAAGCCCTACGTTTGCTCCCTTCCGTAACGGCAGGTGTCAATCTGGCAGCGGCTTAGTTGTTGGGTAAGAACCGGACCTGACAGTGAGGTTGGCACAATCCGTACCTCGCTGAAAGGTTCCAAAAATAAATGTGACTGTCACAGCTGTCTAGTTTGCGAAATTGTGACATCTATCGACCTTGATGGCTGACATGAATAACCAATTTTTTTCGATTAGCCTTGAGTAAATAAACTTTCGTTAATGTTTTTCAGCTAAAAAAATTCTTTGACCTAAAAACGTGTTTCTTGAGCTGAATTTAGGGCATCAGAAAGTCTCTTATTGACAAACAAAAGTATCAATTTCCAATTCTCATTTATTTTACCCGAAAAATTCAGAAACATGTTTTGACCAAAATTTAGATTCAGTTACCGTTTTCTTCGACACTTGAAATTGGCCTTTTGAGTCTTTCAGAGCCAAAATGAAGACCACAATAAAATTTCCAGGAGCAAAAAATTTAAATGAGCGGCTAGTCACTTGAAAAATTGTGAAGAGACACGTCAAAAGTGTCAAATCTCGCTATGAAACATGACTCAAAACTCAAAATCGGCGCCGCGTGAAACCCGATCCTGCCATGACCTGTTGGTTTTCCATATTTCTCAACTCCAATCCCCCTTAGTCACAGCTCGGCACTTGGCGCTCACTACAAAAACGGTTCATCGAGCTGAGTCACGGGGAAGCAGTGTTAATGACCCTCACTCCACCACGCGATACAGCAATTCTAGTTTACGTCGAAATTCCCCGCTTTATCGCCTCCATGGATCACCCATTAGATGCCAAAGATACCAGCCTAAGCGCATATACAGAAATCATTTCCGATTCGGTGTGCACTCGACGTTTGTGCAATGCGGGTTCACTACGTAAAAATCGGGCAGGGGAACTATCACGTGGTCGGTCAGTCGAGCATGTCCTGGTGATGTAGGTTACTGACTGCTGCCCGTGTGCGTTTGTGTAATTTTGAGATAATGACATTTACATGCTTGAGAGCCAATTATTGAAATTTTCACGTTGGAATGGACAAATTCGCTCGATTGAGGTATTTTGGGTGCGCCAGTGCCAGTGGCTGAGTGGTTCCGGTTCGATGATTATCAAAATTCAATATTTCTCTATTTTTGCCGAGCGACGGAGCGACCTCATCAGAGTCTCGTCCGCCGCAGAACCGTGCTCGGAACGCCTTGGGGCAATTTTAAAATTCTAGGAAAATTAAATTGAGGGTGAGTTATGAATTTTTTCACCCTTTTTATGGATGTGTGCCGAGCGAGCGTGGAAATCACTCACTCAGAAAATTACAAAATGTGTTACCCAATAAAGTGTATTGAACATGCCGTATGTTGCTCGAACATTAATCATCGATAGTTTTATATAAATTTTTAAAACGAAAAGTACTTCACAATGAACAATCGACGATGCCGGCGGAAGCACCACACATGGGAATACGCGAAAGAGTGTTGATTGAGGCGAGTCGAAGGGCTGACAATCGACAGTTTAGAATTTGTTTTGACTCAGAAAAGGCAAGGGCTGCTAGTTACGAGCAAGTTAGCATAAACAATGTTGTTGTTGTAATTATCGAAAAATATATCGTTCTTGAAAGTATTTAGGTCAGGGCGATATTTATAGCCTTCATGACTTGCTTCATTTGATGAAAGGGGTAGTGGGTAGGTATCAGAGTTTTAGCCGAGTTCAAGACTTCCAAGGTGCCTTAAATTTCGCACAGCTCTGGGGAAAACAGCTTGCACGAATCAAAAACTTCCCCAGAGTCCAAACCTTGACTTCAACCTTCAACCGTGCTCTCGACTCGACGGACTCCCCGTGGCCATAATTTTTTACGATTCCAGCCTGCAGCACGTCGTGAAAAGTAACTTAGGCCAAATTGAAATACAGAAACGCGATAAAGCATAACAGTCAGGTTCCGAGTATACTCATTTCCCGCGCCCATAGGAAGGTGGGTGGAAGAGTATCTAATTAATCGATAACGTCTTCCAAACATGCGATCTTCTTTGTCAACAGTCAACTCACGACCCCCAGGTGAGGGCCAAACCCCCTCTTTTGCGCCCTTGTTGACGCAGAGAGAGAGAGACGCTTTCGGGCTACTTCCCACGTTATGCAGGCAAAAATTGCAGCGCTCCTCGCATCCTTGCTACAACGCGAACGTCACGTGACGTCATCATACGGCATGGCGCATTTTGGTAGGCAGAAGGAGTGAGTAATGCGTATGTCAAGGACACAATTATGTATCTGCCTACACACATGGGATTTCCCCGGCGCGATGCGGAACGAAAATCTGTGTGTGAGTGAGAAACCCGGATTCAGGCGAGCTTTCGGGATCCCTTAGCGGTAGGGTTACCAGTAATTTTTTACTCGTTTTAAAGGTTAATGAAAAGTGCCTGAAATTATCCTTTCATTTTTTACAAGTTTTTTAAATCCAGAACCTCACTACCTCATTCTTCCTAAAATGGAAAAATTTTAGAAAATTTTCTCGACCACAATTTTCATTGCCCTCTAAGAGTAGTTTTATGTCCATTGATCTCAGCTTCTAAGCCACGTAGAAGGGCGAGTGATAGCCTAAAAGTTGCGGACACTCCGACTTACGTTTTGAATCTGGGTTTTGCAGGGCTTCAGAGTTTTGGGAGTTCCCCTGGAGGCCTATCAAAATGCCCGTTCTCCACGCATCTTTTATTTTTCTCAGATAGCCCGTGAAAAATAAAGGTTAGTTCGGCACGGAAAGTTCTAGCTCCGGGGGCTCCTTTTATTTTTTTTTCGATTGTTTTCCGAAAATTGATTTCGCGAATTTCCATGATAAGGGATCTGAGGGTGCTGTTGCTCTCTGGATGGTCGCAGCGAGCTCGACCAAAATTTTCCTTCGAAAATTAAAGCCCACCTATCACGCCCCTTGCCCCGGCAAGGACCCCAGAATTTGGGTGCTGTAAATTATCCGCGCGCCTCGGTGGCCGCACCACGACCTTTTTGTCCCTCGGACTCCAGATTTCCCAGCGAGAAACTCTCCTGCTACACTCCAGTTGCATTGCATCCTCCCAGAGACATGGTAAAACTTTAAATGAGTACTTTTTGAAAGTTTTGGAGCTATGGAAGTTTTAATGGGTCACATATGTTTCTTAAAACCTGGAAAATTTTTCCACTAAAATCGAAAGTAAGACTGGCAAGCCTACATAACGGTTTTCCCCCTTTCAAATCCTGAAAGCTTCGAAGCTCTCCTCCGTAAACGAACTACCTTGACTCGAGACTCTTAATTTTTCTCAACACCAAAATATGTCTTGCACAAATCGGGAAAAGCTTGAAAAATGTTATCCAAGTTTGGCCTCAAAGTCTTGCTACCACGAGCCTCGGATAAAGTTATCCCGGGAAACGAGGGCGCACGCGTCGTTATCAACCATCTGACGACTGAAGTTATGTATCTGCGAGCACTGTGTGGAAAACTCGGTCATTCCTGCACCGTATACCCGCGTACTCGCATACACACGCTCGCGTATGCATGCAACATCATCAGTGACGACGATGTGGTGGAAAATATTGAAAATTTCATTCATTAAGTAAATACAACCGTATCAATTCAGAAACGAAACGATAACGAAAGAAGACACAGCAAGAGGAAAATTGTGCCAGTAAAACCTCGATTTTCAGTGAGGAGGAAATCAAAATCAACGAAATCGAATCGAATAAAACACCAAAAGTCCCAGAAACCGTGAAAATCCCTGGAGATACACAATGAACTCGTGCGAAACGGAGAGCCTAGTGATGATGTAAAGGAATGTCCGATAGTCCTGTGAAACCGTGAAAATGGTGTAGGAGACGACGATCCGAGAGTTCCAAAGAATCCCAGTGAAATTAAATGCCAAGGCGTTGGCATCGACGAACATTTAAAGCGTATTTGAATGATATCAGGAACGTTTCCGCCGTTTTTTTCGGCGGCAGCGAACTTTGTTCCACGCTCAAAAAAGGCAGATAATGAAGGTAAGTGCAGTGGCGGGAGCGAGGACGGTGAGGAGGAGAGTCAGGGTCCCGGAACCTCTTATCAATCGGGGCTCTGCTCTTTGCTCGATAAAAATACGTTGCTCGCCGTTTCGAGTTGAATTAGAAGGGGAAGTTATTGATCGAATCGCTGCGGACGACATACACTGTCTGTTTTTCCACATCCCCGTACATCTCATACGCCCGTCTGTGTGTGCGTGTGTGCTTACGTCGACGAAGACTTTTCCCCCGTACGTGGGCCACTATCTCCTGCAGCCACGGCCGCACGTAACTACAGAGTGATAGCTACAGGCACAGCCTAAAATAATTCACCAGACATTGGCATGAATGGGCTCAAAGCGATTACATTTAATTTCGAAATTAAAGATTGCAGATTTCTATTTATTCGATGCTAAAGCAATTTCGGGACGCAACACGTGCAGCTTTCATGCGTCTTCCCCGGTTGGGCCAATGCGGTTCTAATTGACACCGGCTGATGCCATATTTTCGGACTCTGATTGACGTAACTGCATTGAAATGCCCCACATGTGTCGTCGGGTCGGCTTTTCAGTGGAAATCGAGCTCTGTGCCCCAGTCCATCAATAAATTTTGTGCTGGCACTTGCCGCAGTAAATTGTGCATTATTGTTAACGATGTCAATTGCAATGTCAATTTTGATAGAAACCGTGGAGCTTCCATGGAAATCAGCAACTCATTTTGCGGCACAAATTGTTTCGCTTTTCGCGGAACAAAGGGCTGGGCATTCATGAAAGTTTTAGATAAGCCTATTGAGCTCAGGTTCAGTGGGGTAATTTTGCCTGCAAACAGTTTTTGTTCAGTTTAGAAATCTCTGGGCTATTTTTCCTCAATGAAAAAAGTTCACGAAACGACATTTTCAATTTTTGAGGCTAATTAAAAGTCTAAATCAGGGAGGTATCTGAGTAGGAGGTTGGGGGGTTCAGAAAAAATTATTCAGAGGAAAAGTTTCAAGGAAATTTGGACCCCCCTCTCCTCATTCGAGCGAAAAAGAGCCCAAGAAGATAGTGAAAAGGTTTAAAAGAGAGAGCCAGGAACAGGACCGTATCTATTGGGATTTTTTCTTAGTAATTTCTTTTGAAGCCCCTGTCCCTGGCCAAGATACCCCCTCTCTCCTCATTTTAAAAGAAAAGGGAGCTTGTCCAAAGTAAATAGGGCTAGCTGTTACAACGTGAGCGAGGCCATAGAGATTAACAGCAAGGATTTGCCCCAATTTCCCGACTTTCCACCCATCAAGCAAGCTTTTATCCTTGATTGGACGAGTGTGGGAATGTTTTTCCCATTTTTCAATGAAGCACGAGTAAGACTTCCCGCCCACCTTTTCCACGAGAACGCCGACTGGGACACAAGTTGCGGCGCAATTTGTTCTATTTTAAAGTCCCATTGACTCAACAACACCTTATCATCGTGTTATTTTCCCCCTCGCCATCAGACTGTAAATAAATAAGTGCGATAATCTAAAATTAAGTCAAAGTTGAATGGAAAGTCGTTGCGAGACACGAGTTTTCCATCAAATGCGACACATTTTCGCATCCGTCTCATTGTTTCCCATTAATAATTTTGGAAGTGAGTCTGTGCCATTATAACATGTCTTGACGATGTCTTGGCACCACGATTCTTTGCAGTTTGACGCACTACACCATACCCATCGATTCTTGTATCGCGTCCAAAACGGCCTTTTCCACCAACTTTTCTCCGCTTTTCTTCGTGCGCGCCCCATAAGTTCGGCATTCAATTGTTATTACTCGACTCGACTCAACTCGACTCCACAGTATCTGACAAGGATTCAGACAACTTGTCTTGTTGCTGGCGTAGACGCGAGCCCTGCCTTTGAGGGGGAAAGGGACTTGGCTCAGCTCGGCATGGCAACAAACCGCGATATGAGCAAACATGCCAGCGACACAAAAAAGATCATTTCATTAATCATTCAAATGACATAATCAATGGATATAACTTTATGGTTTATGAAGGACTTTGAGGGATTACGACATGAGTGTTCCTTTCTGCAATTAACCGCTTTACTGCTTACAGAACAGCAATCGATTAAAAATTTATAAGTTGCTTTAGTGTTCGGCTAATAAAGCCCGGAATTGCGGCGGTTTCCATGCCGACTCCGCTTTTACGACCGACTAGTGACTGCGCTGAGGAGTAGGGCTTCTTCTCCTGGGACCGAGAACATTACCTGGAAGTTTTACTGCCTTCTTTGTCGTTGAAGCCCCAAGATGTGGTTGAATTTTTTTGCACCACTTTTTTGGCCAAAGGGGGTGTTTTGTGAACGCCATTGGAGTTAAAGTAGGGGCTCTTAGAGCTGATTTGGGTGCTCCTATAGACAGAGACGGATTTAACTTTAGGAGGCCCTAGGCACAATATGTTTGGGGGCCCGCTAAATAAAAATCAGGCACTTGCACCTTCTTTGAAGTCGGGGGGGCTCCTTTTCCAGCTGCCAGAGGCCCCTCTTCAAATCGAAAAAAAATATGTTTAAGTTTTTGAGGTCGAGAAGGCCCCCATTTCTGGCTAAGAGGTATCTTTTTTACCCACTAGGAGCTGTTCACATATTACGTCACGGTCCAAGGGGGGGGGGGGGTCGGCCGCTCCGTGACAGTCAGTACAAACTCAAGTACTTTTGTATAGGACAAACCGTGACAGAGGGGGGGGTGGGGGTCGAAAATCTCGATTTTCACCGTTACGTAATATGTGAACAAGCCCCTAAAGGGCTCCTTTTGAATCAAAAATGACAACTTCTATGTTTCAGGAAATGAGTGGAGAAGATTTGGCAAACTAAGGGTTAAAAATTTCTGCATTTGGCGGAGGCCCTAGGCACGTGCCTGGTGTCAGGTGTGCCTATATATAAATCTGTCACTGCATTTAGAAGATGTTTTCGTCCAAAAGGCATGCCAGCACGAATAAAAGCTCCAAGAGCTGAAATGGAAGGTCTTAGAGCTTAAGAAGAGGCTCTCAGAGCTTAAGCAGGAACCCCCACGAAAAAAATGGGGCACCCTTAGAGATTCAATGAGCCTTCAAGGGCAAAAGAGAGCCAAAAAATCTTAACTGGACGATCCTAGAGCTAGAATGAGCGCCCTCAAGCCCAGATGGGCGTGTCTACAGACAAACTGGGCAGCCCCAGAGCTAAAATACATAGGTATCTCCAGGCAAAAGAGCTCTTCAGATCTAAAGCAAGAGCACTTCTAGAGCCTTCTTACGATGTCCTATCCCTAGGATTAAGGAGGGTCAGCTCCTCACATAGCTGAAAGGTAATCAGCTGCCGACTTTTCGGACTTGCATAATTTGATATGAATCTCCGTACTTCCTCGCACAAGTCCTTGAACCGGCAGCGGCCTGGTTTCTATAAATAGACCCCATCGACGATAATATTTCCATAAAAACACAACTTTTCCTGGTTACTACTCCACTTGTTAAGAGCCTCACCTGCTTTATGGCGATCAAAGTGGGCCCACGTGTCGTCACTCCGAGCTGCCTTTTTCAAGTGTTTTCTCGGCACCGCCGCCCCGCTTGTCGTCGTCGTAAAAGCGTAGTAACCCCCGATATAAAATATTTTGGTTTCATTAACACTTTATTGCGGCTTAATTAGTTTGAGGCACGGAACCGATTTCGGAGCCGTCTCGACTTCAGTGACAAAAGCATCTTCACCCGTGCTGCAATCAAAAATCATGTGGCTGACGTCACAGCTTGCCACAGTGTGGGGCGGGTCGAATTTCGAGATATGAGATTTGAGGAAAGTCGGCTCATAAATCCTTCTTGGAGTTATGGCCTCTGCTGTTGTTGCTCAATTTCAGTTCAATTTCCAAAATGCGATCGTCTTTCCGATGGTATATGGGTGGGTTTAGCAGCTCAAGTTGCCCCATCAGAGAGACGATGTTATGATAGCTTACAGAGGCAGCTGTGCAGCAACATATTGCACATTATTGTTATTGCTGTCGCCCGACTTTCCTCCAACTTTTCCTTTTTGTGCCTTTTATTTGCTTCCCCCCTGCTTCGTCAATGCCGTCGAGCTTGTGTCTCAAAGAGAATACGCAAAGGTGAGCAAGAAGATGGGAAAAGCTGACTTCGTAATCCAATTTTCGCTCCAACTGACGTCTCTGTCAGTGTGTCAGCCTAATTTAGCGCGTTCTTGGAGTCAGTTTTCGACCGAAATCAGGCTAAAGTTTCAGAAACCACAAACAGACGTTTCCCGCCCCCAGCCTTCTTGCTCATTATTTCGCCATACAGAGAACTAGAGTAGCTAGTCATCCACAAAGAAAATTTGTTTCTTCACGTTCTCGAAATAACCTCTTTAATGAGGACTTAGGGAGGAGCCAACTTCAAAAATTCATAACTTGAAAACTATTCAAGCTTTTGAGCTGATTTCTTTTTTGCCAGATTTTTTAGATTATATTCTTTTACCAAAAAAAAAAATCAGAGTGAAAATCGAAAATTTTATTCAACAAATAATTTTTTGAACTTTTTCATAAAATTTGCTATTTTAAAGTGAATACTGTGAATACTCTTTAAATCCCATTTTTCCCTTTCTGAGTTCGCAATACTCCAGTTGTCGGTGTTTCGCCAGAAAAGACGACCTGCCTCTCAGTTCTTCCGCGCTCTTGGCTCTGCCTTGACAAATTAGTCATAAGGATGCTCGTCATTTCGCGCTTCCATGCCTTGGAGATGTTTTGTCGATACGCCAAAAGAGAGCGCCTTGGTGCCACTGGCTCTTTCCTTTCCCAGGAACGACTCAATGCAAATTTTTTCGAGCAACTTTAACCTTTACTTCCATCATCACGTTCCACATTTAATTAGCGATTCTGAAAACTGTTTCGTGCCCCGACTCACATACCACCCACCTCCTCTTTTGTACCTGGAAGTAATCAACAAACTGCTCCAAACTTGCGAGGATTCGTCTATTTTACTATACGCGCGCTCGCTTATTTCCCAGCCAGCCAGCAAACACACACACAGCATGACGACAACGACTAATAGTAATAACAATAATTGCTGCTCTCTCATGTTTAATTCATGAGCAATTGGCTCGCAGGCGTGACGTCATCGATGACGTAGACGACGCTTTTCCACGCCGTCGCGCAGTCAACTTACAAGAGAGTGTGTGCGAGCATTCCTTTCGTCATATCCTATCGCTTTTGTAGCGGCATCACATTCCTAGTTTGTCACATCACTGCGTTGCTACCCAATTATACGCCTATGGTGATTCAAACACACGCGACAAATGACTTTAAGCGAGCGCTACGGGAGACGTCGCATCGCATGGTCGTCGTGGGGCACGAAACAGCTTGATGGGGAAAAGGTTGCAGTGGCGTATGGAAAATGGGAAATCTGGGTGACTGGAATGTCTGGGGTGGATGCGGATGCCGAGAGACACGTGTTGGTGACAGGGCGGAAATGAGGCCCGAAGCTCTTCCGGGGTGAAAAAAGCCGGTTTGGGGACGTGTTGATCTTTTAGTCCGTCTGTCTCTCCGTCGGTTTTAAAATTTTTAACTTAGGATAATCATCTGTCTGGAATGACCTTTGAGTGACTTCTTTGTTTTTAACTTTGTCTTGGCCTCAAAAATTCTTTTAAAAATAATTTTAGCCTTCTCAATTGAATCTTAGCCTCCGGAAGTCCGGAAAAGTCAAATTCGACGCAAAAGAAAATTTGATGAAACCGCCTACAGATTTCAGAAAACCCATTATTTTAACAAGTGAAAGCTACTGGTGGCCCTTTTGGTGTTTCTAGATGCCAGTCAGATAAATGATAAACTGTCTCAAGTTTATTAGGCTCGTGAAAGTTTGAAAGACTGACAGACAGGGAGTTAAAACTTGAAATACTTCACACAAACTTCTTCAACACGAGATACAGAGATGCATTTTATTGACGTGAGCTCAGGCAGAGTCGCCCGCAGCTATGACGAACATCGAGCGAGAGATTTGTGACGGAGATCGGGGAGGAAGTTTGCTCGAAAAGACCCGTGGGCGGCCTCTGCATTACATCCAATTTCCATTTCAGGCTCAATCACTTGTGTTTTCGACATCTCCCATCCTCTCGGTCGCGAGTCATGAAATTTTTGATCCCTGACCAGAATGTTTCTTTTTTTTCCTTCTTTTGCAGATCACAAAGAGAAAGAACGACGTTCGACCCGCAAGGAAATCAATGGCAGATCGGCCGCCATCGAACGAGCTTATGTCCATGATGTCTATGAAAATTGTGATGACTCGGCCATTGTCACTGGCAGCACGGGAAATAACGTGCACAATAACCGACAGTTGCTTAACCCATCCGTTACTCGTTTCCTAGCAGAAATCGACCCCGGCTCGCTGGTGTGCGATGTTGGCAGTGGTGATGGGAGATACCTGACTGCTGCCACAAACCCCTACATTTACACAATTGGCGTAGATCGCTGCTTTCGTTTGACAAAATTGGCTCATGCACGTGGTGGTGAGGTGAGTACCCTTGAAACCAGCATCTACCTAGACTCTTACGGGGAGAAAGCTTTGAGTTTGGAGCAACCACTCCTTAAATTTTGCTTCAACAAATTAAAACTTTTTTATCGTTTGAGGTCCTTTAAAGAGTCTTTAAACTCAAGACCTCTTCTTCTCGGAGAGTTTTGCCTCTGAAAAACCTTTTGGGTGGACTTCTAAGGTCTTCAAATGGGGTTCTTCCAAAGGATTTATTCGAGTATTTTTTTAAAAAATCTCCTGAAAAATCCAACGAGGAGTTTTAGAGGTCCTCCAAAGGGTATTGAAGGGGTTCTTTGAGAGTTTCCTATGGTGGCCCCCGAGGGGTCTTCAAAAAGAGACTAAATTGAGATTTTTTTGAAGCCAAAATTTTTTGGTCGTCAAAGTTAAAATTTTTTTAGCATGCAACGTCTAGATACTACGTTTGTTAGTGGGAAAAACAAATTTAAAACACTCATTAATTATAATAGTTATGACTTGCTCGCGCTTGTACTGCTGTCGGGAACATTTGCGAGCTCGCGCCCACTCCGCCCATGCAATTGTCGTGCAACTCCGGCTTCCGCTCCCACAAACATTCGTGCTTTCATCTGTTTCCCTCCAGACCAGCTAACCAGCCTTTCTCCTCTGCGTGCCCCGAGACTCCTGCCGAGACCTTCTGGCTCCGTCTCTGCCTACTATTTCTCAAGCACTCGCTAACTGCTAGCGACTAAGCAGATTAAAAAACCCAACTTTTTCATTATTCCCCATTCCTCTTTCCGTTCATTGGGCACAGATACGCGAGCGGAAATGGGGGCGTGGGGCCGGAGAACATGGAAAACGAGAAAACTTTTTGCTCTTCCCGACATTCGGCAGTATGTTTTGCCAACAAACAAGATATACACTCTCTCTCGTGCATATAAGAATGTCTCAGTTTCGCAAAGCAGCTGAGTTACGAACAAAGTATGTTAATGGCATCTGAAACTCTTTGGGAGCAATTGCTCCAATTGCGATCCGGTTGGTGAGAGCCTGCAAAGAGTGTGTGCTCGCTTGCCGAGATTTATTGCGAGGTTATTGTGTCACGTTATGAGCTGAAGTACAGACTTGGGTGCAATTTGCAATAATCTCCGTGTGTCGTTAAGTTTCGTTCCGATCTTCGGGACTCCAAATTTATTTCCGGCCTTTCGACGTCTGCATTAATTCTTCGAGTTTGGACAGGGTAAACTTTTGGCAGTGGTGTTGCCAACTTTGGAATTCTGTCCCTGTTATTGAGCTCGAAAACATGCTATCAGAAGAAAGCTATTTCCAAAAAGTGGCCTCCTTATTTTGAATTTTAGGAATATCATCTGATTTGAGGGCTTTGAGGTGCAAAAAAAAACTTTGACTTTCAAAATAGGAAATAAAATTTTAGGCTTGGCTTACCCCCGCTTTGTAGCTTCCTTCCGGTACTTATGACGTCACTTCCGGAAAAATATTGAGGCTTATCTAAAAACTCCTTTACTTTTAAGATTGGACAAGGTAGGGTGCTAATATTTCTCTTGACTGTATACTTTACGTTCGATTAAATTTCTTGAACCTTCAGAGAAAATTGGCTCAGTCTAAATGTGATCGTCTTTTTCCATTATTTTCGAAATTTTCAGTTCCAAAAATCATGCTTTCAAGTTTAGATTCAGGCACTTTCTTCATATTTGGGTAGGTACAAAAGTCTTACAAAATCGCCATATCGGCTTAAAGGAACATTTTCTTACAAAAGTATTTGAAAAGCATACAAAAGTTTCGTCAAAACTTACTATCAAAAGCCCACCAAAGGCTGCAAGTACTGTCGCGGCTTCGGCATTTCGCTCCCAAACAGCAGGAATGGAGTGCATGGACCGCCAGGCCTGGCCTGCACGAACTAGTACTCTGCGTTGATACCACTGCTTAGGTACTTTTCGTTGTCGACAGTCCCGTTGTGATGGTAAATGCCGATCGGTCGCGGATAATCTGGCTTGTACACGAACTGGAAGTTGGTTTTTGTGTGTGTGTCACAGAGCGCGAAAATCAGCTGGCGGTTATCCAGACCGTGCGGCAGTGGTGGGTAAAGTGACAAGTTCTCCACGAAGCATCCCACGCTGCGCTCCAGCAGTTCAGGGAGGTTCAGGGTCGGGTGGTCGAGGATGTCGCTGAACAGGATTGTCCTCTCGTACCTCTGGAACAAGGCCTTCTGGTCTATCTGCGCCAGCATCTTCGCGTAGATGGTTACGTCGTACATCTCGTCGTAGTAGATGGTCGTGTGTGAGTCGATGAGGTTCGATGGCATGAAAATAACGTCCTCTCTGATGATCATGTAGCCCACTGGAAAAGAAAACGGGGACTTTAGATGGCTTTCTAACTTCAGGTTCTCTCTGAAGCTTTTAAATCATCAGAAATAATCTTAAGACACATCTGCTTCCTTCCGAACGTGGACAACTCAGATATTCGATACAAACAATTCAATGCAATGCAATAGAGAACTAAATTGGCTACTCACGTGTCTGAACGACGTCTCCCTGCACTCGCAGAACCAGGTGCTGCATCGGGAGATGGCCATGAATGTTGATCAAGCTCACGAGAACCTCAGAAACACGTGAGTGGATGTTCGTGAGACCTTCGCAGTGCACCTCAACTACGAAAATGTGCGTTCGGTCCTTCACGTTGATAAAAACTCCCACGACCTGGACATTTGGGGGCCCGAACTTGCGCCCGTAGATGAAGACCGGGACGTTCCAGTAGTTGGCGATGCACTTGAGACGCAGCTCCGTGTTGAAGTGCGTGTTCTTGAACTGGTGGACCGAGTTGGAGGGTGCTGGTCGAGCCCATTGGATGTTGACCGGAGTGCGCTTGACTCGCTTCCCCTGGAGCTGATCCAATGCCAGACCGGCTGCTTTACGGGACTTGAACTCGGCGAAGGCGAAGTCCCGGACTTGGGTGACTTGGACGATGTCTTTCGCGGGAACCACCTGTGTGATGAAGTTTCTGATCTCCAGGGAGTTGACCTCGAGGCCCACGTTGCGGATGAACAAGGTTTTGTTCTGAAAAACATCGAAATTTAGAGAATTTTAAGAGCGTTCATGGACTATTAAATAAATTTCACACCGAAAACCAAAAATAAGGAATTCATTTGGGTGCTTTAGAGCCTTCTAAAGCCCAAAAAGACTGTCTAAACATTTTGGCAAGGTTTTTAAAGTGTACTTGAGAACCTTTTGAAGCCCATATTTTATATGTAAAAACCTTTTGAGTCGTTAAAAAAACCGTAATTTTTTTTACGAAGAAGGGAAATAGAAAATTTTACCTCGTCGTTATCTCTGGTCTCCGACAACTTCTCCGGAATGGCCCAGACCACGACGATTTCGTTACCCCAGAGTACGATGTTGGAGGGCGAGCAGCTCATCTGGGCCTCGACCGCCGCCTCGTAGCTCTCAAAGTCCAGGAAGCAGTATCCTCTGTTCTGGCCCTTGTCCTCGTGCATGAGAATGTTGTTTAGTTTCGGGAATATCTCCTTGAAGGCCACGAATATCTCCTCAAATGTCTTGTTTTTCGGGATATTTCGGGCGAAGAGACGCGACTTGTAGTACGACGTCTGGATGGCCAAGGTCAGTCCCTGGTCCACCAAGAAGTGCTTCATGACCTCGATGCACCGCAGCGCCTGAGACTCGTTCTCAAACCTGATGTAGGCATAGCCACGTGCCTCCGTGTTGAACCCGAACCCCTTCATTATGCGACAGTCGTAAATGGAGCCAAAGCGAGCCAAGTGAGGCAGAAGCACGTGTTCGATGTTTCCTTCGGGCAGGTCCTGCACGAAAACTTCGCACTCCCCGGCCGGCTCGACTCCCAGCCAGCCCAATGGCGGCCCGTATTTTTGAACTGGAATACAATTGAACCTGAATCAGCTAAAGGAGCCTTGAAATTAAGTCAACTTACATCCATTGGAGTACGTAACCGGGTATCTCTTTCCTGCAATGACCACGAGGCCCGCCTGCGTCTCCTGAACGCCATGATACAGCACCTCCAAAAGTTCCGGGAATATTTTCAGCTCAATTTTGGGACCGGAAGGCTGCAAATTCACCTGCGAACTTAGTCTTGGGGAGAAGACACTGCTCATGGAGGCATAGGCACTATCCATCTTGAGAATTTAATCAGTTTTACACCACAAACAAGGAAATTAAAGAATTGAAAATGAAGACGCTTTATTAATTAGCGGTCTGTTGAAACGGTTATGTCCTGTCAAATGAACCAAAGCCCGGAACTGAAACACGGAAGAAAAAAAACTGCGTACAGCGCTTCAAGCGGCGAGTTCTCGAAGTCTGAAAAGTTGTTTTTGCGGAAAATTCGGGCTTTTTGTGCTGTTCAAACAATTAGGATTGAATTTTTGTGTCTATTTTTGTTTGAAGGAAGCCAAGGGATGTTAAAATGATCCCTTTCCAAATTAATTTGTGAGGACATATGCAATTATATTTGACGATAACAACGCTCCTGGCGGATGAAACCAAAACCTACCGTTTAGCCACATAGGTTCCAAGTGAATCCCGCGGGAAAGTGAATCCCGCGTGAGTCCCTGCGTTGTCCATAGCTAGCAGAATACTTCGAAAAGCTCTAACAGACTCCGAAATTCAGCTCAGAACAAAAGTTTCTATAAAGGCGAAAGGTGAAGTCCACGTGGAGAAGAAGAGCTGGAGGACGGCCCGGGAGACCCTTGATCTATCATCAGGGATGAGGAGAAGCAGCTGGACCTCGTGCCTTGATCTATCATCCAGGATGAGGAGAAGTACTGAAGTTTCTGGAGCCTCTGACTGCCAGGAGACCGGTAACGTAAAGAGGTTGTTACTTTATTCCAGCTCTTCCTGGACCTGGCCAGCTTCTGAGCTTCCCCAAGAACGTCGAGGTTGGGATCACTCTGATGTCAGTCAGGAAACTCCAAATCGCGATAATTCTACAAGTTTTATTTGCGGTGATTGATTGCAAAAAAGTTGCCAAACGCAAGTCTCGTGCCTTCCTCCTTCTTCTCGAGTCCTCGTTACCGTTAGCATTAGCCCCAATTTCGGAATTATGCTTGTGCCGTCCTTTTAAAGCATAAAATAAATTAAATTACGCTGCACGGAGTTTTTCAGACACACATGCCGGCACAATCGCATTTTTGCATCAAAAATGTTCTGTAACCCGTTTTGCAAAATAACACAGCAACTACGGCGGGGGTGGGAGTGCGAGAGAGGAGTGAAGTGAAAAAGAGGATGTAGTGATTGCGCAGTGCAGTTAAAATTTCGAACTTTCAAACGACCGACATCACCGACACTGGCGCGCACTCGTACCCTAATTTCAGGAGCTGCAAGTGGCAAAGCATGGCATGGCTAGGCTAGGCTAGGCCAGGCCGCCAGGCTACGCGGGCATAGCAGCACTCATTTTCTGAAGGCAACGACCTTGCGTGCATATAAAGTAGCAGTGCCACACGCCATTATCCTTACTGCCTTTCAATGTTAGGGAGTTGAGCTCATACTTGTTGTTTTATGCACTTTCTCGTTGACATAATTGCACAAAAATGTGTCTCTGGCTTAATGAAAAGCGAATTATGATGTTTTTTCGAGCGCACTGTCATGCTGCAATGTTTCACGAGGGCTCTTGACGTCCGTGTTTGTTGCATTCTGTAAAGCCTCTGCAAGAGGGACTTCAAATGAGATTTGCTCATTTGAAACCCCGTTACCCGGCAGCTGTAGAAATGGGGACGAGTGAGGGCTTTGAGGCGAGCTGAATTGCGTGTTCTTTTTGAGGTGGATTTCTTACTCCTTTGAACCTTTTACATTAATGAATTTAATTATAGCTCTTCGTTTTCTATCATATTTTCTTAAATGTGTTCTGAATGCCTACAGGGCGCTTGAGGTCATTAAAAAGTGAGGCTGGAAAAATCTTTAACCAATTGTGGGATTTTAAAAATGTCTTTGAGGCTCATTTTCGATCCGAATGTGTGAGTTTGAAGGCTCTGAATGGCTTAGATCAAGATAATTCAGATTGACAGCAAATATTTCCTGAAAATGTGTCTGACTCTGTGATTTTGTCATTTCAGGTGGCCATATGTGATAACCTAGAATTACCTTTCCGCGACGAATCCTTCGATGCCGTGCTGTCCCTCGCTGTCGTTCATCATTTCGCCACTACAGAGCGCAGAGTAGGTGCCATCCGAGAACTGGCACGTATTTTGCGAATTGGTGGCCGAGTGATAATCACAGTGTGGGCTCTGGAACAGAAGAACCGTCGCTTCGAGTCCCAGGACGTCCTCGTGCCCTGGCACGCCAAACGCAACGGCCTCAATGGCTCGGATCCGGAGGACGAGGAGGAGGACAACTTACCTTATCATCCGTGCATCGAGGACTCTACGAATTCCAGCAAATCGACTGGGGACGGCGACACCTCTAGTCTCTCGTCCAGCTCCCCGAGCGACACGTGCTACAGCTTCGTGAGGAAGGCCATTCAAGTGAGTATCTGGAGCACATCTACCTTGTCTTTGGAACTTTTCTGATACTTAATTTTTCTAAAAAAAATTAATGAACATAGAGATAACTACTAGAGGGATAGCGAACAAAAAATTAATGGGGCCACTTGTTTTCACAAAAAAATAATGGCGATTTTAGTTTTTTAAAAATCCAATATGGCTGACCTATAGGACCTATAGGACCACCCTGAAAATTTAATTTAAAAACATATTTTAGATTTCTAAATAATATATTTTTCAACATAAAGTGAAATATTCCCCCAGAGCAATAATGGTCTTTTTGCATTCCAGAAACTCGCTGGCGGGAAGAAGAGCCCCTGGTTCCTGGAGTCGTGGAGCTCCAAGGACGCCAAACATGACAATAGCTTCGACTACGAGGACGCCAAGGACCTTCCAATTGAGCTGAGACGCATCGAGGACTTTGACGATATCCCCGAGCCACTGATGATGGAGGGTCTCTCGAACATCGGGAGCATCCTGAACCCGCCAAGCGAGCCCCTTATCTGCTCGCAGTCCAGTGTTCCTAGCGTCAGCACGGAGGAGCTGGCGGAGACGCTATCGTGTCAAACTGGCTCCACGCCTTCACTCTCTCTCGTGGCACCCACCAACAGCTACGCCTCGATGGAGTCCCTGGGACGGCCGGCTCGTCCCAAGCTCGTGAAGCAGAAGGCGTCGCTGCAGGAGGACGTCGAGTATCGGAACTTTGAGGTGCCGAAGAGCAAGGAGAATGAGGCAAAGGAGGCGGCCACGTTTAAGGAGATTCTGGAGAAGGAGACGACACGGGTCCAGCTGCTGCGGAAGCAGAGTTCGCTGAATGAGGAGCTGATGGCGGAGAGCCGGATACGCGAGAAAGAGCGGATACGGAAGCGCATTCAGAAGCAGACGTCTCTCAACGAGACCTTCCTGTGTCGATCCGTTATCTCCAAGAGACTGCAGGTAGGCTTTTTGACGAAACCTTGGGCTCCTAAGAGATCAATTTTTGAACAAAATTGTTCAAAAAAATTATTAAGAAATTCCAGGGTCACCTTAAAAAATTTAAGGGGTCCTCAAGAGGTTCCCTAAGATCCAGGGGGCCAATTAAAGCGTTTAGAAGACTCCTCAATAGTTTGAGGGGGGATCCTATGAATTCCAGGGCCCTTCTAAATCAACTCAGCGACATCTAAAGAAATTTTACATGTCCCTGATAATTGCAATTGGCTCATAATGACTCCTACAAAAATTAAAAAGGTTCAAAAGCTCAAGAAAGGGTTGGCTAAAAAGCCTTCTGAGCCTTTTCTTAGCCCCTCCTGTTCAGCAGATTATGATATTGTTTTATTCCACAGGTGATTCGGGAAGGCTTCACGACAAAGCTGAAGACGTCCACGGGGAGCCTCGAGCGCGTCACCAAGAACGGCTTCGTGAAGATCATGCAAAACATCAAAATCCCCGTGCCGCCCCCGAAGCCGCCTCCCAACCCCCTAGTCCACGCCAACTCGGGCGGCAAGACGCTCCAGCTCATCCACCACCCGGAGGAGGAGCGAACGCGGCGTCACTCGCGGGAGAGCGGCTCGGACTCGTCGAAGGAGAGCAGTCTCCAGAGCGACACCAGCATCGAGTCCGAGGACAGCTTCGCCTCCGTCATCTACATCCCCAAGCCGGAGCAGCTGCAGCAGATGAACTCCAGCTTCGACTACACCCTCACTATGACCCCCAACAATATACCGTCAGTGCCAACGTCTCCGCTGGTGTTCCCTTGTCCGACACCCGCGCACTCGCCCGCCCCGCCCCGGTGCAAGCCCACGCCCACAAGTGGGAGCGCCAAGGAGACCATCCACTTCAGCTTCGAGCAGGCCCAGATCAGCCGGACCAGCAAGATCAGCAAGGTCACGTCCCCGCCGCTGCAGTCGGCGCCCCCCACGACGCCCCAGACCCCCCGGATCACGCGCGAGGAGGTCCTCAACCTCCCACGTATCCCCAAGTTCCCGCCCTCGCAGCACTCCAAGCGGCAGTCCAGCTTCCCCATCGTCAAGCGCGTCACGCAGGCGCCTCTCGTGCCCAAACTCAAGTCCCTGGAGCTCTTCAACCCCGAAACCGACGACCTGGACAGCGACTCCAGCGAGCCATCGAGTCCGGACTCCATCGACAGCGTCATCAGCGCCGTCAAGTCGCCCCCCACGGCCCAGTCCTCGACCGAGGCGCCTCTCCCGGACGTCATTCTGAACAAGGAGGAGAACGTGGAGATGGTGATTCGCGAGAGACGACGCGTGCACCTCGACCACGGGGGCTACGACCTGGAGATGGACGAGGAGGCGCGTCGGTTGCACCTCGCGAGCTTTGCGGAGAAGCTGAGCGCGCAGCTGCTGAAGGAGCTGGAGGCCAACAACACGCGTGACAATCAGTCCGCCACGGAGGAGGACCCCTTCCTCTGCAAGCTCAGCAACGGAGAGGCGAAGGACTTTAACCAGCTGCGCAAGGAGCTGCGGGAGCGACGACTCATGCTGGCCGACCTGGGGTGCGGGGCCAGCAACAACAACAACCACAGTCTGGACGAGTTCCGACGCCGCTTCCACGACCTGATTCCGGAGGAGGAGGCGGAGGAGGACGCCAGCTTCCGGCCCGACGCAGCCCTCATACCGCAGAGCCCGCCCGAGGACGAGCTCGAGCAGAACAAGACCAACAACAACCTCGTCAATCGTCTTCGCAGGAAAGCTGCTCCCCCCGCCCCCAGCACCACCAGCACTGGCAGGAACGGGCGTCCCGAGACGTGGCAGCACTCCACGAGCACCGCCTCTCTGGACTCGCCGTCGGTGGGAGGCGGATCGGCCACCCACCATCGCTACTTCCACGTGTTCCGCGAGGGAGAGCTCGATACTCTCATCAACCACCACGTGGCTTCGCTGCACATCGTCTCCTCCTACTACGAGCGGGCCTCCTGGTGCGTGGTCGCCGAGAAGGTGCAAGTCTGGACAATTTGAATAATTTCTACCCTCAGTTGAGTCGTTTGTGAGACAATCAAGAACAATCATTTTGGTTCTCCCCTCCGCTCATTTTCCCCTCGTTTCTCAACTCCAAAACGTGACGAAATTATCAAAGCACAAATGGAACAATCGAATCTGAACTTTCGTTTTTCGAAAAACAATGAAGACGTAGGACCTACAGAGTGTCTCTCTAGACATTGGTGAATATACTCAGCTTTGTAAAAATTGCATACATCAACGAACTAGTCTTAAAGGCCGCGATCACAGCTCACTTCATTGATAGTCGGACTTATCTTTGGTCTCCACGAGTTCTAGATGAGAGCCTTGGGTCCTGTTTTTACCGTCGAAAATTATTTTGGACTATAAAAATGAATATTTGAAAAATCTCTAAGCTTCAAGCCATGAACAATATTTCGTTTTTAACTTAGGAAAAATAATTGAGTGAACTTTAGGAAAAGTTCGTAAGAGGGTTAATTCTCGAAAAAAGAAGCTTTAAATGAAAGTAAATCGACCTTAAAAATTTTTATTGCCTCAGACTTACTCGCGGCTATCAAGGTAGAGAGCTGTGGTAACCGGCTGCAACTAAATCTGTTACACAAAAAATGATTCGTGGATAAGAAACTACAAAATTTGAGGGGCTTTCTTAGCAAACTGCAGTATACTTAATGTTTGTTTTGTATCTAAAGTTTTTTACAGAGTAACTAAAGTATAGGAACATAAACATATGAATAGCATTACAAACATAACGAAACCAGCAACAATAAACGTAACTACTCATAAAGCTAGCATCAAGAAAGTAAATGTTAAAGAGAGGCAGCCCCCAGGGCAGCCACGTCCCCCAGATATCTCCTAGCTAATACCTACCTGGACCAGCTACTGTAGCCGACATTGTAAATGAGAATCCCTGATCTCCCCGACCTTGATGTAAATACGACATGTACATAAATATGCAAGCTAGACCAAAAGAATCCTAGAGAAATCAGATATGAAAGCATAAAAAGTAGTGCTATCCACTTGTTAACATTGCCAGAGTTACAGTAACTTAAAGCGCACTTTTTTTGACCTTCGCAAGTCCGCAGAATACATACAGACATACTCCTAAGTTGGTTTTATCAAGCAGCTATACAACTAGTAATCCATGAGAAGACAGAAATAGTGGAATTTATGGCAAGTCTCTTGACTGACAAAAACAGATAAAAATTAAAGTGTTGACAAAATTACAATCTAATAAAACTACTCAAAGTAAATAAGTAGGTCTTTTATTGGGCTTCAGGTCTCGGTCTCGCTCGGGTCTGGGACGTTTTTGTGTCTCCTGCCGTAGTGTCTCTTGAGGCTGGCGTTGTCCACAAAGGCGAATGTACACTGACTGCACTGGTAGGGCTGAAAGAGAGGTCAGTTAGAGACAGGGGCTTTGGGGGTTTGTAACTACCTTTTCACCGGTGTGCTTCCGTCTGTGGAGCAGCAGCTTTCCTGAGGATATGAAGGCGCTCGAGCAGCCCGGGTGGTCACATTTGTAGGGCTTCTCGTGGAGGTAGCAGCTTCTGGTGTGGACTTTGTGGGAGTAGTGGGTCTTGAAACTGAAAATGGGGGAATTTTTGAACTAAGACAACGAAATCCAGGTCGAAGTAGGAAAATTAGAGAGCATCTGACTACTTGGAAAAATTCACTTCTTTCTTTAAGAACCCATAATATTTGAAATTTTCACCCGTTTTCTGGAATTTTCAAAAAAAGTTTTCCCAAGTTTTCTTGAAATTTCAATTTTTCAGGCTCCTGTCCTTGAGGGATTTAAATGGAATCAGAGACTCTCTTAGCAGAAAAAACAATCCTTAGATTTTGAGAGAGCCATCATGAGTTTTGACGAAGGTTCAGCAACTCACCTCTTTGGGCAGTTTTCGCACTGATAAAGCCTCTGATTCAGGTGAATCGATCTCACGTGCTGCTTCAGATTCCCGTTCTCCGAAAAGGACTTCTCGCACCCCTCGTATGTGCATTTGTAAGGCCTTTCGTTCGTATGCGTTCGGATGTGGCTCTGAAGGGCCGGTTTTTGCTTGCAGACCTTGTTACAGTACATGCAGTTATACCCCTCCACGACATGCTCAGTCTTTTTCCCCTTTTGTACTTTCTCTTTCGGACGCTCCAGAACCCGCAGCTCATCCTTCTGCACGAAAACGAGGTAGTCTGGGCTCTTGGTTCCTGACTCAACAGACTCCTCTTGTTGGATCGGTTCTATGTAGAACTCCTCCATGACTATGGGCAGCTCCAGTTTCGAGTTTTCGCTCTCTTTTGAAAGCTGAGCATCATCTGAGGGCGATTTGGGGGTTGAGGGGCTTGAGAGCTTCGAAGTCCGGCTCTCAAAAGTGCAAAGGGCTTTCTGTTTGAACTCAAAGGACGTCTTTAGCTTGGTGTTACAGGAAATACACAGAAAATCTTCTTCTGAAACCTGAAATAGCAAGCTCCTGAGTCACAAAACCAGGAAAAAGTAAAAGAGAGCTTACTTCCAAGGAAGTCACGGAGGTAAACATCTCGTGCTGGGGGTTCTTGAAGAGGCTTATCATGCCGTAGTTGACAATCCCGCAACCGCTACAGGTGGTTTTCATCTTGCACTTTCGGAATACTATTCTTTTGGTTTTATGTTTCAATTTTATTAAATTGTTGGTGGCATTTTACTATGTTTATCTTTTTAAAACATTTGTTTATCAGGGAGTCTAGAGATTGGGCAATGACGGGTCTATATTAAAATGTCACTCTACGGAACTTGTGGCGGTCAATTCTTCTGATTTAGATTCTTTTCCATCATAAATTTTCCTTTTATCAGGCATCAGGTTCGAGCTGATTTTAATTCAAATAAACTTAGCTAATTTATGTATATGGAGCTCTATTCAATTTTTCCTAAATTTCCTTAAAGTCTTAAGTTTGTTAAAATGCCTAAAGAAATTTTGGAGAAGCCTTCTGAACATTTTGGGAGGACCACAGGATTTTTAGAAGCTTCTTGAGGAGCCCCTAAAATTTTTAAAACACCACTGGAACTTCTTGGAAACCCCTTGAATTTTTTGAGAGACATTTTAAGAGAAGAGAAAGTCCTTGGAACTTTGAAAGTCGCTCGAATTGAGAGGCTAAAAAAATATTTAGAGCTATGCATTAGTCCCTTACGAGGGATCACCAAACACTTTATTTCTCATCGGTCTTGGAGAATACATAGGTGAGATGGCATTTTCCGCAGTAGTGCCTGTTCTCGTGGGCGGCCATGAATACGCCGGCTCCGCAGGTCTCGGCCTGGCACTCGCGACGCAGACGGTAGATCTTGCCGTTGTCGTCGACCTGGAAGACAGAAAGACCCTCGTTAGGGACCGGTCTGGGGAAGACACGAAAGGACTCACCTTGTAGTATTTCAGGACGGCGAGCTTGACCTTCTTGCGCTTGTGCTTGATCTTCTTGGGGGTCGAGTAGTTCTTCTTCTTGCGCTTCTTGGCGCCTCCCCGGAGTCGGAGCACCAAGTGGAGGGTCGACTCCTTCTGGATATTGTAGTCCGACAGAGTACGACCGTCCTCGAGTTGCTTTCCGGCGAAGATCAACCGCTGCTGATCGGGAGGAATGCCCTCCTTGTCCTGGATCTTAGCCTTTACATTCTCGATGGTATCAGAGGGCTCGACTTCAAGGGTGATCGTTTTGCCCGTGAGGGTCTTTACGAAAATCTGCATGGCGTCTCAAGTCGGGCTGCGGGGGGAGAAAGGATTGAAGCGTCATTACCCTCGATATACCGTAAGCTATTTAAGGGGCTCTTGTGTGTGGGACAAGAAGGCTGTTCGTCCTCGTTCTTTGGGCAGCCCGATTGGCTCGAGCTGCACACTGTTTTTGGGGACCTTGCTTTGCGCCTCGTTTGACGACCAGCGGGCACTTGGGAGCCCGTCGATCAACACAGAGACGCGACTTAGAGCTACTTAGGTTTTAGAACTTCGGCTTTTTTGGACCAAAAACTCACATTAAATTTTCGAGAGTGCTAGGAATCAATTTTTAAATTTATGACGTAGCATTCAGGACTTTCATTTTTCCGTGAAGTTTAGCCAAAATAATGAATAATTTAAATTTTGGTATTAAAAAATTTTGTAACACTTAATTTCAGTTTAAATTCTTAAATTTAAGTCTTGAGTCCTTAAATTTTCTTAGGATTTTAATTTTATAACTTCACTCTTGGAAGCTAACGTCCTTGAATTAAAATTGAATATTTTAATTTTTAAAGCTCTTAAATAAAATCTTGTAAGTGTGTAGCCTTCAAAATATTTTAGCTTAAATTTAAATCCCTTGAAGTTTTCAAGGTATTAATTTTGAACTTGAGTCCAAGTTTTCATGTAAAGTAAGGCGAGTATTCTTAAACTTAGAATAAAAAATAATGTATGAAAAGAAGTCTTTATTTAGCAACTACAGGCCTTAAACTAGCAGAATCGCGTTAATACACCCGTCGTTCTCGGGGTTGTTGGTTACCTGGGCGTACTTGCCCCACACCACCTTGCCGGACTGCGTCACGAGACCCAGCTCCGAGATGTTCACCTCGATCACCGTTCCCTTCGTGATGACCCCGAGACTCGTGTACATGGGCGAGTTGGGGTTCTTCTTCACCCCAATGATCGGCAGATGGAAGGTCGCCTTGAGCTCCGGGTGCGTTACGTGGGCCTTGTTGAACCTCAGAGCCATCGGTCGGATGAAACGCTCAAACTTTGGTGGCTTTCTCGTAAAGTTCTCCCCCACGTACGTCACCTTCGTAACCATGCGTTTCCAGGCCTTTCGTCGACTCTTGCCACTCCGGAGCACCTTGAAGACCTCCGCGTCGGACTGGGCCCGCACCTTCGGGATCGGGACGTCCCACTTGCCCGCCTTCTCCTTGCGTTTCTGCTTGATCATGTTCGAGAGCACCTTCGCCGAGTTCTGGATCCCTCTGTCGAGCAAGTATGTCGGAATGGCGCCCTCCTCGACCTTCTCCGCCGTCTTCTTGACCTTCTTCTCCTCATGAGCCTTGATCTTCTTCTTCATCTGTATCTTCTCGTTCCTGCGCTCCTTCTGGTACAACTTGGCCTTCATGCCTCGCAGCTTCCTGGCCATGGCGGCCCTCTTCTTGGGCTCACGAGCCTCACGCTTCCTCTTGCGCTCCTCATAGTCCAACCGGCGGCCGTGCAGCTTCCGGTGGCGTTCCATATACTCGTTCTGCGGCATCTTGGCGGTCTTGTCTCTACAAAGAAACCAGAATTAGTCGGTCACATCGATCTCGCAATCACCTTTTTTCTTCGCGATTGGGAGATCTGAATATGACCCTCACTTTTAACCTCAACTCCACTCTGCCACTTACTCAGAACTCCCTCAAGCCTATTTCACGGAATTTAGACACTATTGGCAACCTTTGTTTTTTTCCCAGCGGGCCAACTTGAACACGCGGTTATCGTTTTTGTCAACTTTCTACCCTTAAATTCGTTTTGGCACCCAAACTGGTGCTCAACTTTCACAGAACCCGCGGTTACCTCGAGATTTGTACTGTTTTTGGTCCGTTTAGCGAAGTTTTAACACCGATTTTCTGCAAATAATGAAGAGGAAATTTTCACTCACCTTAAGCCACCAACACTCGATGCAAAAAGAAAGACTCAGCAAACGTCAACCGAAGTCGACTCCAAAAATGTCGCTAACGTCGCCGTCGCCAATAAATATTTTAGTTTGTCAACAAAAGTCGCCGCTGAAGTAAAATGGACTATTTCAATCAAGAAAAGCCAAAGCGAATAGGCTGCAAGAAGTGCGGCTTCCCGGGCCACCTCACGTATCAATGCCGAAACTACCTGCAGGTAGGACTCTGTTCTAGGCTTTTCTGCAGGACTACAAGCTTCGAAATTCCAGCTCGACCCCACTAAAAAGACCTTCTCGCTGTTGGAGGAAAACAAGTCCAGTGACGATGAGCCCCAGTCGTACCTGACGCCCCTGCAGGAACTGAGGAAGCAGGAGCTGGAAGCGGAGGAGCGAGAGAGGGCTCAGAGAAAGCTCCGGAAGAAGCAGAAGAAGGAAAAGAAGAGCAAAAAGAGCAAACGGAAAAAGCGCTCCAGTTCTTCCGGTTCCGACGATTCGTCGAGTGACGAGAAGAGGAAGCGAAAAAAGAGCAAGAAGCGCAGCAAGAAGAAGAAACGACGAGAAAGCAGCTCCTCCAGCGACTAAAAATTATTTTATTTTTTTTAATAAAATTTTTACTTCGAAACTTCACTCCAGTCGTAGTTTTTAAGGACGGTTCCGGGAGCTGGAAGAGGGAAGCTCGGGTGATGCTGCTTCACGTGAGATCTGAGGGTTGTCGTGAGGGAGAAGGTTTTGTTCGGGCAAATGGGGCACTGGTAGGCCATCTCGTGTGTCTTGAGGTGCTGTTTCAGGTACTTGCTGCTTCCGAAGTTCTTGCTGCAGAAGGGGCAGTGGAGGTCCTGGCTCTCATGCACGCACCTGAAAATTAATTGATGAAAGTCCGCTTTGTTACAAATTTGGGTCGAAGTGAAATTTTTTGTCCAAAAATTCGTTTCTGTAGAAACTTAAGGGGTCTCTAGCTCCGTCCCTGGAAGAGATAGGGGTCTCATATGCTTCCATGATTCGCTAGATTTCACTTGATCTACAACGTACTAAAATTTTAGCTCAGTCGGATCAAGTATAAGAAAGTTTCATACAACGGGAAAACCCCTCTGGTTACGTCCCTGACGGTTTTTTGAGAAAACCAATACGTTTTGCCCACTCTCTAGATCACACATTACAACTTGTAAAAAGTCGCAGGTCTCTAGCTCTTACGGACAGACGAAAATTTAAAAAATGCACTAAATTTTAGGGTTCCAAAAAGGGAGCCACGAGCAAGCAGGGGGTCTCCCCTTTCAATCAACTTTACCTCTGGTGCTGGACGAGATGCGTCCTGTTCACAAACCGGTCACCGCACTGCCCACACTCGTGCGTCCGAATCCCGAGATGACGTCTCTCGTGGTCCTTGAAACTCTGGAGTCTCGCGAAGGTTCGATGGCACGTCTTGCACTTGTAGGGCCAGAGACTCTTGTCGGTGTGGTTTCGTATCACGTGCAGTTTCTTGGCTCCTCGGCTCTTGAAGGTTCTGTCGCAGGTCTCGCAGCAGTGACTGCTGGTGGTCTTGGAAGCAATGTGGCGGTAGCGCATGTGGTCGTAAAGCTTCACTTTTCCACGAATTGGAGGTCCATTGGGACAGAGGTCGCAGGAGTAGACGAGGCCGTCATGGGTCTCCTGGTGGCGTTCCAGGGAGTACAGGCTGGAGAAGAAGCGACCACACTGGGCACACACGAACGTCCTTTTCTTGTCGCTCTTGGTCCCGTGACGCAGCTTCGAGTGGTCCAGGCGCTCTTTGTAGGTCGAGAAGGCCTCGCTGCAGTAGAAGCACTCGTAGGTCTTCGGCGACTTCAGGTGCTTTCTCCTCATGTGCGATTTGAGAGCCTTTACGCTCGAATAGCTGGACCGAGAACAGAGGTCGCAGAAAAACGCACTGACTTCCTCCACAATGGCCTCTTCCTGTTTCAGTTCAATTTTCTAAAAGAAACATCGACTTGGATTTAGGAAAAAAGATGGACTAAAACTTACCTGTAGACTTCTAGCCAATTTTTCCTCGACAGCTAGGGCTTCTGCTCTCAGCTGCACCAGGCTTTTCAGCAAGTCTCGACACCGCTCACAGATTTTTCGAGGAATGTCGAAGCTTTGAAACGAAAACCCTGTCAGGATTTTATAGTTTTGCCCATCCTTTTCCGTGTACGTGGGAGCATCTTCAGGCAGAACTTGGAGGCAAACTCGGCAGCTGCGTTCGGAGATCTCCTGCTCCATAATTACAATTTTTGTTTACAGTTTTTACTCAAAAATTGAGGTGTCGCCAGTCTCTAATTGTTGTGTCGCCAGTCTTTTCTTCTTAGACCGGGAATATGAGCTGTCTCTGAGTCTAGAAACAACATATTCCCTAAAACAATAAAACAAAATCAAGGAAGTTTAAAATACAAAGTATAGGTCCTATCTCCTAAATTTAAGGAAACTAAATTTAAAGGAAGCCCCTCAAAGGTAAAATCAGGCAACTGCTGATAGAAACTTGAAGAATGAAATGTTGTCTTGTAGAAAATGAAGCCCATGAATTCAGCTGTAGCCGTCGACGAGATGTTTCCGGAGGGTTACACAGAGGAAGAGCACAGCGGAGGGAGCTCGAGCCTGCTGATGGACATGACTAATGACAAAGACGTTCATGCAGATTTCTACAATGGTAATTTTGCTGCAGTTTTCGGGAGAAGAGAAATATTCTGAGGGCCTTTATTTCCAGATTTCGGGGACTTATTCGATGATGAAGAGGACGAAGACAAGCGAACTCCCTGAATCTTCGATTCTAATCCCTAAGAAATAAATATGTAAGCATTTGGAGTTTTTCTTGGATACTTTCATTTATTTCAATAAGGTTAACATTATTTTCCATCTTTGGTTGGTATAATTGTCTATGTTAGTGATCTTGAATATACTTTAAGGTCTTAACAGTTCATATTCGAGGCCCGTTTCCTCAAAACCGTGCCTCGGACAGATCTAGAGGAAGGCTGGAAAGACACGAAAGCCCACTCGAGGCTGATTTTGAGGAACTGGGTCTCTTGAAATCTCATCCCAACGTGCATTGAGGTAATCCAAAACGGAAGAAAACTAAGTAAATGCGACTAGATATACAATAATACTGGGGGAGGAACAACAAAGGTCAGACTTAGATGAACATATCGGTAATGTTTTCAAATTGACGGATGGCGAGATCAATGGGGAGATCAAAATCATATTTTGAGAGCTGGTCCAGACATTTGAGGGCGTCCTGAAAGCCGGTGGCTCGCACGTAGCTCCAGTCGGTGTAGAAGGTCCGGATGAGGTCCTTGCACTGGAAAATCAGGTTCAGCCACTGGGAGAGCTTTTTGGCGCTGAAAGGAGAAAGAGAGCATGAGCGACACTTTTTTCTAGAAATGTTAACCCTCTAAGCGATTTCACACTTTAATAATTTTAGCCGTGAGTTTTGACAAGTTTTTTTGAACACATTCAAGCTTTTTAAAACTATCAACTAGAGTCAGAACTCCCAAATTAAGGGTCACCAGATAACATACTAGGGTCACTTAATTGTACTAAAGAGCTAAAAAATGAATCCAGAATTTCTAAAATACCTGGGAACTTTTTTAGTCCACAAAAAATCCCATTAAGCCCCAACTAAGTCAATAGAAAATATGTAAAGGTCACTAAATTCCACGAGAGAGTAAAAACACTGTATTCAGAATTTCTAAAATACGTAGGAGCCCTCAAAAAAAGTCTCTGAGTTTCTAAAATTGAAGAAAAATTGAACAAAGCCCAAAATAGGTCAATTAGGGGTCACTAGAACAGAGGTCAAGGTCACTTACTTCATGGCAGCCGACAGAAAGGCCTTGAAATGGGCATTGTGGCTGCGTCTGTAGGGACTGTGGAGCGCGACGACGTTGCCGATGGCCCCGAGGAGACTCTGCTTGTTGCTCCTGTTGTTGGGCGGCAGAATGTCGAGGTTGAAGCTCTGAGACAGCATGCGAGCGGGCGTCTCGTTGTACTGGTCGCCCCTCTTGATATGGTAGTACTCCAGAATCAGCTCCCAGGCATGCATCTCGCGGTAGCTGGACTCGCCGACGTCCGGATAGTCGCGTCTGACGTGCGAGAAGCAGCCGAGGAAGGGCACGATGCTGCCCGAGGTCTCCTCCTGGCCCCTTAGCCCGTGCTCCATCAGCTTCTCCACGGTCATCGCCAGTCTTTTTCTCACAGTCGTCGTCAACTCCGTCTGCAGCGCCGTCAGCTCCGGACTCGATATCTTCAGCTTGCCCGATGACGAGTCGAAGCTGCTGGAGGAGCCGAGTCTCTTCTTGCCCCCCGACATCTCCAGTACCTGCTGTTCCAGCTCCTCTTCTTCTGTCAGCTTACTCAAGTCGCGCGCCAGCATGATTACTTCCTGCACGTCCACCTCCAGCTTAGCCCGTAGGTCGCCCCAGTGCTTGTGGGTCTTCTTTAGGGAGTTCATCTGGAAGTCGTGGCTGTGTCCGACGCCGCAGCCGAACTGGGACACGGCAAAAAATTGCAGCATTGTGGCCACCTAAGAGATAGAAAGACTTTATGAAACAAAATCTTTTTGTAAAAAGGTCGTGGCTTGGCTTTTGGACTTCCTAATTAGAGACAGACTTCAGTGTTCATTCTGCAGTTCACAGGTCGTGTTTTTTGAGGAGGGGGCTCCATAACAAAATTTTCTAGACCCCCTAAACTCTCTTTTGTTGGCTCTTTTCTGCCAAATTTGAGAGAGAATAATTTTCCTAGACCCCTTAGTTTTTTTAAGGGACGTATTCTCCCTAAATAGTAGCAGAATTTTTTTTCTGGAAGCTGAACTTTGCTTTAAGAAAGTGCTTCCTCTTAAATTAGACGTAGAAAAAATTTCAGGGTCCTTTAGCTCCCCATTAAAGGCTGTTTCTTCCCAAATAAGGAAGAAAAAAACTTTTTGGGCCCTCTAGTTCTCCTTCTTGGGCCTTATTCTTACAAATAATGGGCAGAAATATTTTTCCTGACTCCCAAGCTCCCTCTCTGCGGCCTTTTTATTCCAAATAAGACCAAGATTAATTTTTCTGGTTCCTCCTTTTTCTCACAAGTCAGGTCTATGACCTCAACAGTACCTTGTCCACGACGCTGATCGCCTTGTCATTGACCGTGGAGGTCCTGGGGCTCGTGACGCTACTCGAGGCTTCTTGAGCCACGTGCTCGTGATTGCATTCGCACTTGAGGTCCCTCTTCCGCTTCTTGCTGGAGCCCGCATCGATCTGGAGGAACTTGATGAAGCGCTCGAGGTCCGCAATCTGCGTCTTGAGCTGCGTCACAAGCTGCTCCTTCATCTTCAGCGGGCTCACGAATTCCCCGAGAGCCGAGTCCACCTGCTTCTTGATGTCATCCGGCGAGAGCTGAGGCAAATCTGTCTCGTCCACGTTCAGGTTGATTTTCCGCTTGATCTCGTCAATGATGACCTTCTGCTTCTCCAGCAGGATGGACTGCGGCAGCACGCCCGCCCCCGACTCGTACGCGTACTTTTCCAGCTCCTCCAGCTGCGTCTTCAGCGAGTCAATGAGCTGCCTGTTGTTCTCGGCCGCAAACTCCGTGGGGGTCCCTGTGCCCGAACCGAAGCTACTCGGGGGCACCTCGGGAATTCCGCTGAAGGCAAACTCCACGAGACCTTGAAGTAGGTCATCTCGCTGGTCCGGAGGCGCCTCCACTATCTGGCTCAGACGCAGCTGGACTTGGGCAAAGTGGGTGGTGAGGGACATGAGGGAGGAGGTCAGCATTTCCTCCTCCGACGAGCGAGTCGCGATCTCGCTGTTGCTGCCACAACTGCTACCGTCTGCTTCGGGTCGAGCCATCATCAGGCTTTTATCGCCCCACTCCTCGTTCAGGTCCTCGAAATCAAAGTGGTTCTTGAGCTTCTCGGACTTCTCACTGGCTACGGACATGTTAGGGCTAAATTTGGGCTAATTTAAAGAATCTACGCTAAATTTTCCACGAACAGAATCCACTTTTTAGTTTCCCTCTTGTGTGACGTTTTTCCCCATTGACGTGCAATTTTCCGTCCACAGAGTTTTCCATACGCGCGGGGGTGTCGTCAAAGTCGCCTATTGATTCAAAAATTGGCGCGAACCGTTTTCCTGGAAATTCGAGAGGTCAATGAACTGCCTGATTTTGGGTTAAATTAAAATTAGTGGGTCTTTCTTCAGGGTTTTATGCGTTTTTTTGGAAACTTTCATTTTTTTTAAATCGTTAAAAAATTAAAATTCATGATAAACGTCATTTTGAGCGACTTTTAAGAAATAAAGAGAAGAGTTAAAAGTGCCTATAAAATACTAAAATAAAATTAAACCTCACACATCCGTGGTTTACTCATAATAATTTATTCACTTCTGTTATCATCTCATCAATCTTACAACTTTAACGAGCAATTGAATCCTAATTATGTGTAGTTGAATATCCGATCCCGAACACTGGTCACGATCTTCTAAGTTGTGGTATTTTTTAAATTTCTGCTAGAAAGTTAGTGCGAATATATAGAATAATACGAATTGCAGGCTGCGAGCGAGCGGCAGGAGAGCATTTCGGAGATTAAAATAAACTTTGAGCCCACTTGTTCCGGTTGTCTCTACTTGTCCTTGGCACGGGCCCTCTCCTCCTTCTCCAGCTTCTTCTTCAGGTGCTCCTTGTACTCCAGAATGTCTCCCTTCCACTTTGTCACCAATCCATTTTCACAAATCCAAATTTCCTCCGCAACCTGCAAAAAGAGACGACGAGTTAGCTTATCTGTAGAGTTTCTAAAAATTGAGCTCTCAAGGGGCCAAAAATAGGTGTTAAATTGTGCTCAAAATGGGCAAAAATTGTAAGGAAAAATTCTAGATTTTAAATAATTTAACACTTTTGTTTTATTTATTTTTTTTTTTTGGGTCACAATAGGATCTACGGGACCTGCGTGACATTTGCCCCAGCCCAGATCTATCTATCTTTTATTTTATTTGTAAAAGAGTTTTTTGGTAAAATAAATTTTGGCCTAGAAAAAGGGTGCCTTTAGCAATTTAATGAAAGGCAAATAACATAAAAAATGTGTATAAAAAAAGTTGGGAAAAATCGGTTATAAATATTTTTTACAATTTACGAGAATTTTACGTGTGATATCAAAAGGCACTGACCTGGTTGATAAGCCTGAAGTCGTGACTGACGAGCACGAGGCCGCCCTCAAAGTCGTTGATTGCTTCGGCTAAGGCATCGATAGTCTCCATGTCCAAGTGGTTGGTAGGCTCGTCGAGGAAAAGCATGTGGGGAACCTGCCAGGCGAGATAAGCGAAGACGACGCGGCACCGCTGGCCGTCGGAGAGCTGTCGGATGGGGCAGACCTGCTGACGACCCGTGAGTCCGTAGCGGCCGATGATCTTGCGCATCTCCTCGCGCTCCTTCACCTCCGGGAATGACTTCAACATGTAGTCGAGGGGGCTCATATCCATATCCAGGAGCTCGTGCAAGTGCTGGTGGTAGCGGGCGATCCGCAGGTGCGAGTTGGTGCGGATCATGCCGGAGGTGGGCACGAGGTCGCCCGCCAGGAGCTTCAGGAGAGTCGACTTGCCGGCCCCGTTGGGTCCCACGAGGGCGATCCTGGTGTCGAGGTCGATGCCGAACTCGAGGTCTTTGTAGATGTACGGCGTGTTGTCGTTGTAGCGGAAGCTCACGTTCTGCACCATGATGACGGGGGGCGGAATCGTGCCGCAGGACGGGAAGCAGAAGTTCAGCATCTTGTCGTCAACGGCCTTCTCCGTGAGCCCCGACGCCACCATCTTCGCCAGCGTCTTCTCCTTCGACTGCGCCTGTCTCGCGAGCTTGGCCGAGCCGTGTCCGAATCGGGCAATGTAGTTCTTCATGTGCGCTATCTGGTCCTGCTCCCAGTTGTACTGCTTCATCTGGTTCTCCAGCAGCTCCAGACGCGTCTTCACGAAGGCGTCGTAGTTTCCGGTGTAGTACTTCAATCGCTTCTTCGTCAAGTGGATGATGTTGGTGCAGACGCCGTTGAGAAAGTCCTGCGAGTGCGAGATCAGCACCAGGATTCGCTTGTACGTCTTCAGCTCCTCCTCGAGCCACACGCAGGCGTCCAAGTCCAAGTGATTCGTCGGCTCGTCCAGCAGCAGCAAGTGAGGCTTCACGTAGAGCGCTCGGGCCAGTGCGATTCGCATGCGCCAGCCTCCCGAGAAATCCTTTGCCGCCTTCATTTGCATCTCCTTGCTGAATCCTAGACCGTGCAGCAAGCGGGACGCCTTCGCCTCCGCCTGGTCCGCCGCCATTTCGTCCAGTCGGTCGTAAATGTCACACAGCTGTTCCTGAGACTCGTCATCCTCGTTCGCTGCCAGCTCTTCCGCCATCTTCTCCAGCTTGATGCGCTCCTCGTCAACCTCCATGACGCACTCCAGGGCCGTCTTGGAGCTCGCGGGCATCTCGCGACTCAAGTGAAAGATGTCGATGTGGTTCGGAATGGGAACTTCGCGGTTGCCCAGGACGGCAAGCAGGGACGACTTGCCGCACCCGTTGGCTCCCAGGAGACCGTAACGACGCCCACAATTGAGCTCCAGCATGGTGTCCTGGAAAAAGAATTTTATTTTAACGAAATTGAGGAAAATTTTGCATGAAATTTCTGAGTAAAAGAAAGTCCCATTTGCGACCAACAGCTTAATATTTTTTCGGTTGGGGTTCCGAGTAATGGCAAATCATCGATTTAAAATTGGAAAGCCTATCCATAAATTGGTTATGGTTTTCAGACATGCTTTGATGGTTAATAGAAAGCTTTTTTTCTCCAAAAAAATTCTAACTGGCAAAATGAGGCTTTCCAAACCTAGAGCATGGAAATTTTCACTTTTTTCCGCTCTTACATGGAGTAGGCGAATCCCTGTTTTTCCGGTGCCAAGCGGGTTGAAAGTGGTATCAGGATATTCGTTATGCTCGAAGGATTCCGAAATGCCACGGCTTGTCAAGAACAACCGCCTAAGAGCCGCGCAATCAGCCTCCAAAGTTCCTGATTTTTAGTGATTTTTCCTCTGGAGGCGCCTAGACATGTGCACTATTTCTGGCTCTTTCCGGTCATGAAAGGGGTTGAATGGGGTATCACCAAGTTCTCTAGGCTTTAAGCATTCTGGAATGCCACGGCTCACCAGGATCAATAGCCTGGGAGCCTCGCAATCAGGTTCCTAATTCAAGAATTTTTGGCGCATTTATTTATCTAAGACTTTGCTCCATCTAAAATCAAATACCTCCTCTAAATTCGAGTATTTTGGCCCAGTTTAGGGTAATTAGGAGACATCAAATTAATTGGGTACCTATTGGCCTGATTATAGCTCAAACAGATTTATACATGAATTTTTAAAATTAGGTCACTGTTCCTAAAAGCCCATCAACTGCTCACTCATTCATTAAAAAATTCATGGATTGCCTTAGAAAAAAAAAAATAGCCTGAGGTGATGAAGTTTCGTCTAGGTGATTCTATGACATAGCCCAAAAAAAAATTGGATCATCTCTGATGGGCTTAAAAATTGATATTCACCTGAAGCATCTCCGAGCCGAAGAATGTAATGGAAAAGTTTGCGAGTTTGATGTCCCTGGAACGGGGATGGAGGGCAAACGTGCCAGTGCAGGACCGAGCCTCGGAGTTGATGCGAGCCTCCATCTCCAACTTGGCACACAGCGCCTCCTCCTCTGTCATCTCCACACCGTTCGAGCCATTCGTGCTCCCATTGGCCTCTTGCTCCTTCTTTGAGCTGCTCACCGAAGCGATTTTCTTGTTCCGCGCATCCTTCTTGCGTTGCTGCTCGCGTTTCTTCGAATCAGACGGCATTTCTCTGCAATTTCGAGTCGCGAGTTAGAAATAGTGCGGCGAAAGTAGGTTAATCAGAACAACCGTGACCTCTGATCTGGGAATGCAGCTGGTGGTTTTGCGTAAAAATAGTTTTTCTACTGCACTGACAAAGGCTGGGGGAAATCGCCAGCATTTAACGTTCTTTTTCGCGGGTTTCTCGAGCTTTTCGGGGGTTTTTTGCAGTTCAGTACTCCGGAAGACTGCCCACGCGGTGATTTCGGAAAAATTGAATGGGAAACGACTCTACCTTGATTGAATCTGGTGAAAATTGCTGCACAGTCACAAACCAGGAAAATCCAAGAATCCACATGGGCTACAAACGTCAGACAGTTCTCGGCGTAAACGTCACTTTTGCAGCTGATGGGCTGTCATTTCTCTCTGTAAACAAACCAGCTTTCATGCGAGTGTTTTTATTTCTTATTTGATCAATAATAATTGGATAAGACCTTTTAATTACCAGCCCGCGACGTAAATTGATGCAGCATTTTAGATCAGTTTTAATTGAAACGTTTCTCGACGGGGCGGATACCAGTTGAGCGAAAACAAGACAGGCATCGAAGATTTTCTCGGATTTGGATGGGAGAAAACAGACATGGAGGGAGTTTTGGAAGCAGCAAAGCGGGGAGAGCAGAACTTTCAGCGTCTCTCCAGGTCCCTGGGGGTCCCACCTCAGTTCGGAAAGCCCACCGAAATAGGTAGGGAAATCGGCTTTTGTCTCACTTACACTCATCTGAATATTTCGATTCAAGAATTTATCGAAGCAGAGGTGAAGGAGACCCGAGAGCAGCTCCTTGAGCCCCCGGCCAGCTTTTGCTGCGTCTGTCTGGCAGAGAGCCAGTCTCTCGTGGCGAGTCCCACGCTTACATCAGCCTTCACTCAGCTCATCGGAAGTCTGCCCTTTGAGATTGAAGCCAAGTTCTGCAGCAGCTGCTCAGAGTGCCTGGAGGGCTTCAACCTTTTCAGACAGACGTCCCTGGAGTCTGTGGGTTTCTTGGCCAAAATCAGCTCCATAGAGACCATCGACGTGAAGATTGAGGACCTGATCAAGGTAGAGGACGAAAAGTCCGAGGACTGCGAGGAAGCTCCGCTGAAGAAAAGGTCCCCAAAGAAGACGAAGAAGGGGCCGAGGGAGTTCTACTGCGGGATCTGCCATAAGCGACTTAAGGGGCTCATCATGACGCACGTGTTTGGGACGCACTTCAATGCGCTGGAGGACGGCAGCTTCCAGTGCCTCACCTGCAACAGGGTGGCGAGCAGCAAGAGCTCCGCCAAGTTCCATTTCGAGAGCCACAACGAGACGCTCAAGGAGCTGACATGCAAGGTCTGTGGGGCGAGTTTCAGGAAGCGGAACACCTACAACCAGCACTGCAGCAAGCATCTGACGTACGAGTGCCACAACTGCGGACGAAAGCTGAGCACAAAGACGCGGCTGAAGGAGCACATGCTGACGCAGCACTCGGACGCCAAGAGATGCAGCTACTGCACCACGATCTTCTTCACGGCGGAGGAGTACACGGCTCACATGCAGCTGGAGCGAGAGAAGCGAATCAAGCGGAACATCGAAAAGCCCGTGTGCGACATTTGTGGCTTCATTGCGAGCTGTGGACCCGCCCTTTCGACGCACAAGGCACGACTCCACTCGAATTCGGAGGTCGTGTGTGACATGTGCGGGAAGAGTAGCAGGAACAGACACCAGCACCTCTGGCACATCCGGCAGTACCACGAGGAGAAGCGCTTTGAGTGTCCCACTTGCGGCAAAAAGTTCTCCGTCAACTCGCAGCTCAACAAGCACATCCGGATCTCGCACGACAAGAGTGGTTCCGTGCCCTGCGACGTCTGTGGGAAGGTAGGAAATGTGACTTGCCTAAACCAAAAAGTCGCCTCAACAATGAGACTTATTCAGACCCCCTAGTCTAACTTTAAGACTCTCAGAACCTCTATTTCAAAGCTTTGAGGACTCAAACCCAAATTATAATATTGCAAAAAAAATTTACACTGAATAATCATGGGAAGTAGTAGTGTTAAGTCAAAAAAAATTGTTGAAGGGAATTATGAGGTTTTAAAATTTTTATGGTCATAATTTTTTTTTAAATCCAATGCAAAAATTTGGTACGTTTTCTTAAGTCGTCTCTGAAAGAGCTAGAATCCCGAAATTTAACTTTTCAATGTTTCTTTCTACTTTGCTAGGTTTTCACTCTCCTGAACTCGATGAAGAAGCACAAGGCCACAGTCCACTCGAACGTCTACAAGCACGAGTGCAAGCTATGCGGGAGAGCCTTCAAGGTCAAGGCATTGCTCGTGAAGCACCAGTTCAGCCACCTCAACAAGAAGCCCTACAACTGTCACCTCTGCTCAACCGGCTACTACATGGTGGACTACCTGAAGTCGCACTATCTCAAGATCCACGACCTGAATTTCTCCTCGAAGGAGGTCAACGACTTTTGCATTAGGGTTCACATTGACAAGAGCTCGATTTGATTTTAATCTCACAACAAATACACTGGAGTTCATGTGATCCGAATTAGTTCGCGCTAAACTTAAGCTTACAATAAACGTAACATAATTAAGGCAAGCATTTTACGTATGGAGGCATAAATCTCCGTTCAAACTATACGGTTTTACATCAAACAAATATTGGCCTGTCCGGATTTAAAAATTCATTCAAAGGGTATGAACATGGCAACTCCGAAGCAGACTCCTAAAGTCCTGGTTTTCAAGCAGGATAATGACTAAAAGGCGACAAATCACAAATAAACATCAAAAGAGGTTAAGAAAAACGTCACGAACGACCCCTGAAAAATCTAGGTAGCCTCCTGGATCTCCTCTCGCTTGGCCTCCAGCGTCTTCTTCTTCCACCGGCTCTCCATGGCCCAGCCTTCTGGAGCCTCTGGCTGCTCCTTCCGGCAGTTGATACGTGCCTCTCTCACCGTGTACGTGATCCCATGCTGTCTCTTGTAGTGCTGGGCCAGATACAGCACCTGATAGTACCCCCGTCCGCACTCCAGGCAGTTGAAGGGCCTTGTCTGGGTGTGCGAGTACAGGTGCTTCCTCAGCACCTGGGCCGTGTTGAACTTTGAGATGCACCCCTCGTACGGACACTTGTAGCTCCGAAGATTCGTGTGCTTCTTCTTGTGTTCCGTGAACGAGCTCGCCAGCATCGTCTCGCCACACACCTCGCACGTCTTCGTGACCTTGTCGTGGTTGTAGAGAATGTGCTTCCGGACGTCGTTCTTGAACCGGAAGCCGCTGCCGCAAATCTCGCAGAAGAAACGCTTTGGGGCGTGCACCTTGTCCGTGTGGTACTTCAGACGGATATCCGACCGGAAGATCTTGTGGCAGATGGGACACGGGCAGTCTTTTGTGAAGCTGAAAAATAACAATTGAGAAAAACATTAGACCCCAACGGTAGTACTTGACTTTGACCCCCCCCCCCTTTCCCTCCCAAGATCTAAGATCTAAGAAGTTGGAGGTCAGCTTACTGCATATCTTTTTGGTGGTTCTCTAGCGTCTTCGGGGTCTTGAAGGTCTTGCCACAAATCGTGCAGAGGGTCCCCTTCTCGAACTTTGGCTTTCCCTTCCTGGCACCGGGCTTTCCCTCTCCCAAGGTCCTTTCCCCGAATTCCTCTTCGTCTTCCGAATCGTCGCCGCTTTCCTGAGACTTGTCCTCATCCTCGTCCGACTCCTCCGAATACACAACCTTCTTCGACTGTTGCCGTTTAAGCGCCGACTCAATGTCCTCGACCTCGGGTTGCTCGCTGCCCGCTTTTTCGGGCTCTGTGGGCTTTATCTCGTAGTCGTACACGATGGGCTCCACTTTGATCATCTCCAGTGGCATGGGCTCACAAGATTCCCTCAGGGACTGCTGCTCCAGCAGCTCCAGGGACTCCCGGCACTGAGTCTGTAGCGCCTCTATGACCTGGAGCTTCTTCTTGCACAACGGACAGAACGAGAATTTCGGCGAGTGCGCCATTTGAACCTTGAAAGCACTTTCAAATTAGACAGTTCTCAGGCGAAGAAATAGTCAGCTTACTCGTTTCCCGACGAGGTACTCGTAGACCTGTCGCTCTGCTCTGGCTTCGTCCTCTGCAACCAGGAAGTTCGTCTTGAGGCAAACCAGACAGATATTCTTCAGAGACAGCGGGATTGCACTTGTTTCCTCCATTCTGCAGGCCTTCTCTTCCTCTCTTGGTCGTGTGCTATGACTGAGAGCTCTCAATTGAGTATTATACAACCGAATTAGGTAAATTGCTGCTAATTTAAAAGTCAAACATTTTTCAGTTTTGAAATGGCTTTGTTTACGTTTGTCAGCTGCGAAGCAAAATGGCGGCAGAATTTGAAAGACCCAGTATACTCGACCTCGTGAGTTCTTGAAGCTACTGAGTCTCGGATTCCGAGAAATTATTGAGAAGAAGGAAGCCACAAAAGATTTTTGATATGAGGAAATAAAAAAAAAAACAGAGACTTTTAAACTTTAAGCCAAAAATGATTTTTGTTAAAAATTCACAAAAATCAGGGAATTTTTCTTAAATCCGGAAGTGTTATTTTTAAAATTTAGAATAACAAGCTAAACTATTTAAAGCAAAAAAAATATATAAAAAGCAAAATCGGAAGGGGGCTCAAGGGTACATTTTCAAAGATTTCGAGAAGACCAAACTTTGAGGGCCCCTAGCTCCGTCCCTGTAGATAATAGAGGATACATGTGGTTCCATGATTTGCTAGATTTGACACAGACTATAACATACTAAAAATTCAGCTCAATCGGATGTAAAATAAGGAGTTTTCAAACAAAAGTAAAACACCCCCCATACACGATGCAAAAAACCGCAGCTCTCTAGCTCTTCTGGTTCTTGAGTTATAAAAGTTCAGACAGATAGACGGCAAAGCGGCCACAATAGTACATTTTTTGCAAAATGTTAAAAATGCACTAAAAACCATTCGAAATGCAACAACAAAAACCCATTCATAAAAATGAAGCAAATTGTCTTTATTAGAAGCTCAAATACTACTGCTACTGTGTCCATTGCTGAAGTCCACCAGCTCGAAGGACGTGTGGCCCTGGTTCAGCAATATCCTGTTGACTAGATTCTCGCCCGCCTTCACGCGCTCCTTCACCTCCCGCGGCGTGTCAGGGATCAGCTTCTGCAGCACAAAGTGCAACAGACCCACGCAGTTCTGGTACACGACGACGAAGATGACGCGAGCTGCCAGCACCTGCCAGTAGAGCATCGTCGGCCCGTACTTGTTGCGGGACGTGGGCGAGTTCCTGAAGCCCTCGTAGTGGCAGTGGGTGAGGTTACCGAAGGCTGTGACCACCGGCTGCGTGTCCTCCTCAAAGTCCTTCACGTCGAAGAGCGAGTGCGTGAAGTTGAGGTAACTGGAGCTGCTCCCGTGCATCTTGTAGACGAGCTCCGGGATGAAGGTAGTGGTGAAGGCAATGATGACGGCGTTGCTGAGCACCGCCAAGCGCACCGTCACCTCCAGAACCGTCGTCCAGCGGCCAATGTCCTTGACTCGCTGCGGAACCGGGCGACGGAAGCTCGTGAGGAACTTCCGGGCATCCGAACGGATCTCGTAGATGTTGTTGAGGAGGGCGAAGAGCGGCGCAAGCGGGAAGGCCACGACGAACAGGGTCACGAAGCCAAACTGGATGGCCTTCTCGAGATGCTCGCCGTAGATCGTGGAGGTCTCGAAGGGCAGAAGCGGGTAGTTCTCCTCCCACAGCGAGTGCGTCACCCGCATCACGGGCACGATGAACTTCTTCTTGGAGTCCTGCAGCTTGAAGGCCAGCCGGTTGTAGGTCGTCTTGAAGAGCGGCACCAGGCGCTCAGTGGCGAGACTGATGACCTGGCGACCCGTCGTGATGACCACCAGCTCGATACTCAGCTCGATGAGACAGCCCGAGGGGTTGCACTCCTCCTGGCGAATACCCAAGATGCGGTTGTAGCTCCCAGGACGGCCCGTCAGCTTGCCCTTGAGGAAGGCGACGTAGAAGAGGGAGCTGTAGAAGTTGACGAACTTGAAGAGGTAGACTTTGAGGGAGAGACTCTCGTCGTACTCGGTCTGCGTGCGTTTCAGCTCGAGGTCCGTGAGGACGACCGCCAGGTACTTGTAGCCGTAGTTGAGCATCGAGATGATGAGGAGGTCGATGATGGCTGTCGTGACTGGAATGGCGAGCGTCTTGTACGTCATGGAGTGCTTGCGTTCGTAGAAGTTCTGGGCCTGGATCGTCGCCATGCGGAACAGAACGATGCTGAATATGGCGCAGAGAGACAGACATATCTGGAAAAGTAACCAGATTTTAACATGGTGTTTTTTTTCAAGAAAGGCTGTTTGAGGACTTCAAGGGTCCTTGAGCTTACCAAGAAGATGATGGCCGAGTAACTGAGGAAGTAACGCGGGAAGCGGGAGGTCCACCACGGGAGGAAGGGCTCCTTCATCAGTGTCTCCGAGTTGATCTTGGTCGTCTTGACATTCTTCAGCTTCGATAAGTACTGGGGTCGGGGGTGCTCGCCACGACGAGTGAAGTTGGCGAGACCCCAGTCGTGCATAAGCTTCGAGCTGTACCGCTTCCACACCTCGAGGTAAATTGTGGCTGAAAGAGAGAGGAAGGAACATGAGTCATATGATATATTTGGTTGATTTCTCAATAATCTCTCAAAAAATTTTGAGCTAACTACCAAGTTTAATTAATTTCAAGAGGTTAAGGAGGTTAAAAATTAGGCTCAGAAGTGCCACAAAAAAATTAATTCCAACTACTTTTAAAGGCATAATAACCACCTTATCAACTTAAAAAAATATCTTGCTCATTCAAGCAACACAGACCGGTTTCCAATGAAACAGACGATAAGCCAAAAATTATCAAGTTTCTTAAAAAGCTCACCCCACACAGAGACAGCCACTCCGAACACTACAGTCAGGCTATTGTCGAGCATGTTGCTGATCCTCGAGTAGAGGCATGTCTCGTCGAGCCTCCAGTAGTCGCACTGCTCGTCGCAAGTCGGACACATGATGATGGAGTTGTTGTCATCACAGACTTCCTTGCTTATCCTGTTACTGAACATCGTAACGAGCCCATAGAGCACGGTCAGGACTCCCAGGATCGAGGGCACCAGGAGCATCCTTGTGTAGAACCCGAGCCAGGCAAAGTAGATCGCGATCTGGGCCCCAAAGTACTCCTTGATCTCCTCCAGCGGCTGAGGTCTCATCCAGTGCTCGAACGTGGCCCACTCCTCCAGAAGCAGCGCCTTCTTCTTGCTTCTCTCGAACTTTTCACCCTAAAAAGACTTCCCTAGAGCTCGGTTGTTCCTCGTTCAGGCCAACTTACGTCGTGAAGGGGGTAGGCGGCGCTGAAGACCTTGTCGTCCAGCAGCTTCTGGATCCCCACGACGTTCCTGGAGAGATTCGAGACGTCTAGAATGCCCGTGAACCGGGTTCTCTCGAGAATGTGGGCTGCTACTGATATCCGGACGGTTGGGGTGAAGAAGGCGGGGTCCTCCACGTCGAACCTGAGAGGCCGGAAATTAGGAATTCTTCAAAAGACGTGAAAAAACGTACAGGTACTCGCGTTCCCGGGAGAACTGGTGGCAGATCCGGTGCCTGCTGTCCTGCGCCAGAGTGATATTCAGCTCCACGCACCGGAAGGGCTTCGTGAGGAAGTTCTTGATCTGCTTCCCGACGGAGTTCCGTCGCTCCTCGACCTCCAGGTCCGTCAGGAAGGAGTCCCGGATGGGCATCCGGAAGCGCAGCAGCTCGCAGTAGTTCAGGAGGACGTGTCGGGGCACGTGGATCTTCGTGAACTGCACCAGGGGGTTCGAAAAGTCGTGCTCCAGCTCCAGACCCTCGTTCTCGAGGTTCTGGTAGAACATCTCGCGCTTCTGCTTGTGCTTGACATTGTGAGCGTTCTTCGAGAAGGCCAGCACGTAGTCCACCTGCCGCACGCCGTCCTCGAATGTGCTCCAGACCTGAAACCGAGAACAGCGTCAGCTGCTTCTCCCTTGAATTCTTTTCACACCGTAATGAGCTCTCTTGTGGGGCAACGAGTGCCTCACATAGCTGCAAGATCATTCACATGAGACATTGATTCATAAAAGCGATGACGTAATTTTTAATCAACAGGTCTCTACTCTATTTGGGCATAATCCAGAACCGGTTTAGTCGATTTATTGGCATATTTGACCGCCTCAGAGGAAAATGACATCCCGAGATTCGGAGACTCAGCCCACTCAGAAGCTCAAATTTCACTCCCTACCTTCCCGTCGCAGCCCCTCTCGTTGCACAGATGGCAGGACCTAACGCGAGGTCCCTCCTGGCCTCCACTCATGCTTTTTCGCGAGCCGATTCTTGTGTTCCAACGAGCTCAGTTTCACGCACCCAGTATCAGTCGGTGTTGCCGCTCATGAAGCTTAATCAAAACTAATTCAATGTTTGAGCAAGCAACTTCATCTCACGACACACAGCTTCGCGCTCGCTAAGCCAAATACAGAGAATGCGGCGATCGCGAGACGGACCATATCATGTGTGAGCTTTGACCGCAATGCTGGCTTGATGTAGCACGAGAGATGACGGTCAGAAAAAAAAATGTAAATCGAAAGAGAACCCGAAGAGGAGCGAGGAAACCTCATCTCTCTGTATTTTGGGTCTCATAGAACCGGATCGGCCTTTGTGTGACTAACGCTGGAGCAGCGACGAGACGGGCGTCATAATTGTGTCATTCATGCGCCAAGTGCCGACCTTTGACTGCTGCTCATTTATGACTGGCTTCTAAGAACTCAATTAGGGCCAAAAACTCTCAAAGGAGTCTAGTTTCACGGAGAAGAGGGCTGTCATAAAACCTATTTTGGCTTAATGGACGGGCTTTCGAGGTCATTCAAGCGAACAGCTTTTTGATTCTGTTTGTCTGAGGGAAACTTATATGGAAAAGATCCCAAACATCCCAATCTTTTTGGTTTTTAAACCTTAAAGGCACTTCAAATCATGGCCAGACTCGGGACCTGGAAAGTCCTAGAGAAAAGTAGAGGAGAATCATTTTTGGGTGGTCTGAGGTCAGTCAAGTTTGTTCAAGTTCAAGCCACTTTACCTCAGAACAAGCTCTTTAAAAGCTTTAAGCGACATGTGTGCTTTCAATTATAAGCGTAAATAATAGATTTGTCCAGCTCTACGGTTAGCTGGGTTTGAATATATGTCGCAAAATCTAATTTAAATAATGTTCATTTACAGCTCATCTCATATGCATTTTTATCGTTTCGTAGAAGTACAAGATTCTATAAAAAATTTAACTTACTCAGGATCTTCAACGTCAACACTCCTGAGATTCCTGAAATAAAATAAAAAACTATCAAAATTTATGACGAAGAAAATGTTTCAGCATCGCGAGAAAAAAAAAGAAGAGCCGAGAATGTTTGGCTGTTTTCAGAGCAGCTTCAGTTCTTATCAGCCTCTCCGTCATGAAAGTCATTTTCTGCCTCTCAGTCTTGATACTAGCCGCTTCTGCTGACGTCTCTCACAACTTCAACTTCACGTCCCTAAATGCCCAAGTAGAAGTCAACTATGTCTCAAAAACTGAATCTCGCGGCTTCTCCACCTCCGTCTTCTTCAACGATGACAACCTGAAACTCGCCCTCTTCACCAATGACGCCCTCAGCTCGGACGTCAAGATGCTCAAGGAGCCCAATGGAGTCCTCATTTTCGACGAAACTGGCAAGAAAGTCCAGTACGACGTCGCAGTGGAGGAGAGCAAGTTCGTGGAGCTGCGAGTGACGCACCAGGTGAGGGGAAAGGAGCCCATCAGAGCGTGTTTCAGCCTCGCAAACTCGGGGTTCTGGTACGGGGGCATGGAGCAGATGGATCAGCAATTTTTCCCCATCAACGAGCAGAGCTACGACGAGACCTCGTATATCACGAGGAACGCCAACTCGGTGGCCGAGAGGTACTGGCTCAGCTCCAACGGGATCTATCTCTTCGTGGATCCCGATGTGCCTCTCTTCATCACCCAGAAGCCGCACGAGAGCGTGTGTTTGGAGGCCAGAGCTTCCACTCCCTACAATGAGAGCGTCCACAACTTTAAGCTCAAGTACTGCATCGGGATTGCGCTGGACCCCAGGGAGGCTCACTCTAGGGCTACGTTCTACAGACTCCGCAGACCGCCGAGGATGCCAGATCTCCTTATGGCAGAGCTGCCCATCTGGTCGACCTGGGCGAGGTACGGGAAGGACATCAACGACTCGGTCGTAAGGAACTTCGCCTCCGAGATCCGACAGAATGGGTTTCAGGTAATCAATTAATGTTTCAACCAGAATTCAACCAACATTCAATCAGTATTCAAGCAAATTTAGTTTTTGCCGAAATTCGGGTGGTTGATAACTAATTGACAACCAGTTGATAACTGATTGATAACTAGTTAATAACTGGTTGATAACTGGTTGATTTGGGATCTATTTCAGGGAAGCCAAATCGAGATAGACGACATGTGGGAGACCTGCTACGGCAGTCTGACGGTCGATAAGACCAAGTTCCCGGACATGAGGGCCCTTGTGGGGTTCCTCCACCAGCTTGGATTCCGAGTCACCGTCTGGGTGCACCCCTTCATCAACGACGACTGCCAGCCCTGGTACGGGAAGGCAAGAGCTGCGGGGTACTTTGTGGCCAACACAACCGGAAACGTCGAGACTCAGTGGTGGAACAGCGAAGACTACAGAGCGGCCTACCTGGATTTTACGAACGAGGCGGCTCGAAAATGGTTCGTGAAGCGCCTAACGGCTCTGAAAGAGGCTTACGGTTTCGATGGGTTCAAGTTTGACGCCGGAGAGACGACCTGGGCACCCCCGAATCCTGTGCTGAGGGGACCCGCGAGGCTCAGTCCGGGCATCTTGACGACTCAGTACATCAAGACGGTGGCCCAGTTCGGGGAGATCTCGGAGGTGAGGGCCGGCTGGAGAAACCAGAGAGAGCCGATCTACATGCGGATGCTGGACAGACAGAGCACGTTCTCGCTCCAGGAGAACGGCTTGGCCTCCGTCGTCACCACCTTGCTTCAGCTCAACATGGTCGGGTACCCCTTTGTCCTCCCAGACATGGTGGGAGGCAACGGCTACCTCCCCTTCGGACGTCCCGATTCCGAGCTCTTTCAGCGCTGGCTGCAGGCCAACGTCTTTATGCCCTCGATCCAGTTCTCGTACGTTCCTTGGGACTACAAAGACGTTGAGACGTCGAGGAAAATGGTGGATCTGCACATTCGTTACTTCCCTGCCATCTACAGAGCCATGGAGGAAGCAGTGGAGCTCGGATTTCCCGTGAACAGGCCGATTTGGTGGATCGACCCCAAGGACCACGTTGCTCTGGGGATTGGAGACGGTGAGATTTAGACTCTGAAATATTTTCCTTGAACAGGAGGCTCATTTTTGCATTTTGAGGGCGCTCGTTTAGTTTTTGGGGGCTCCTAGTTTAACCCTGGAGGCGCCTCGTTTAGCTCTGGGGGCGTCTAGTTTATCTCTGGGGCGTCAATTTGAGCCCTGGAGTGGCTAGCGAAGCCTGTATTAGATCTGGAGCGCCCATTTTAGCTCTATTGGTACCTGGTTCGTAAACACAATTCCGGTCTTTCATTTCAGAATTTCTGCTGGGCGACAGCATTCTGGTAGCTCCGGTTCTCAAGAAAGGCGCTCGCGAGCGAAGAGTCTACCTACCTTTCGGGCGCTGGAAGGACGGAAACAGCGCCACCATCTTCAATGGACCCCGTTGGGTCAACTACTCAGCTCCCATCAACGTTCTGCCGTTCTTTGAGTTTCAAAAGTGAAAATAATAAAGACTTTGGAAATCTCTTGGATTCAAAATCGCGCCACTCAATTGTACACAAATCGTTGCGTTGCGTCGTTTTCGTTAAAGTCACACGCTGCCGTACATTTGTGTGGCTGTGTGAACTTGTAAACATCTCAAAAGTCTCGAAAATAATCGGACTGCCATCAGCTCATCACAAAAGCGCATAAAACAGAGACGAAATGGACCCAGACAAGGCAGAGAAGATTGCCCTGGCGAAGAAAAAGGTAGGTGTGGTGCTCTAAAGTCGCGAAACCCCGTGAGTTTTCGCGGTTTCGCGAGTATTTGATGACACGTCAATGATTTTGGCCTCCCGAAATTGCAGCTGAAAGAATACCAGGAGAGAACGAAGAAGGACAAGAGCACGACTCCCTCAGACACGCCCATCCCGCCCCCCCGAAGCCAGCCCAAAACCCACTCCCGAGCCCGAACTGCAGCCTCTTTCCAGCCTGGAGAGCCTCAATCAGCTCTCGGCCCGCATCAGCTCGCTGGTGAGCGAGCGAGAATCAGCCGTCAATGACGGGATTGTGCGGGACCTGGAGACTCGGAACCAGGAGCTGGCAGCCAGCTTGCACGCAGAGAAGCTCCGGAACGAGGAGCTGGGGGTCACGGTGCGGGACAAAAACTCCCAGATCGACCAGCTGAAAATAGAGATCGACAAGCTAAGGGTTGAGAACTCGACGAAGCTCACGATGGAGGTGGGGCCGCTGCAGGAGCAGCTCAACTCGCACCTGCAGACCATTGGGGTGCTGGTGGGGGAGAAGGCAGAGCTCCAGGCGTACCTGAAGGAGTACCAGAACGCGGTGCAGGAGAAGAGGACGGAGAACGAGGAGCTGCAGACGCGGCTGAGAGCGTCGAGGTTTCGTGTCAGCGAGCTCGAGAGGGACGTGAAGAAGCACCAGTCCGGGGGAAGCGTCTCCGACTCGGCTGAGCTGAACCGTCTGCAGGTAGGGATCTAAGACCACATTAGGCAGAATATTCTTCTTTCTTCTCATAAATTTAATATTCGAATAAAAAATTACTCAAATAGAATTGGGTAAAATATTACTCGAAGAATATTTGAATATTCGTATTTTTTTCGATTAAGAATCTTTTATCTGCAGGTCGAGATCGAACAGCTGAGGACACAGAACGAAGAGCTGCAGGAGCAGGTGAACGAGCTGAAGCAGAAGGTGGCCCTCAAGTCCACGGAGACGTCGGAGCTCCGGACCCAGCTTGATACGAAAAAACGCCGAGCTGAGCATGGCCCAGCTGAAGATAGAGCAGCTCGCGGGTGGGGACTCGCTGGAGTCGGATAGCAGACTGGAGTCACTGACGCAGCAGAACTTGGCCAAGGATCTGCAGATCACTCAGCTCCAGAAAATGATTGAGCAGCTGGGGGCCGAGAGAGACCAGAGCAATGCGCAGTACCAGACCTACATGCTCCAGCTGAACCGGGAGATGGCCAAAATGGGGGAACGGGAAAGCGCTCTGGTGAAGCGGGAGGCGAGTCTCGTGAAGCACGTGGGAGAGCTCGAGCTCCAGATCCAGCAGCAGATGAGCAAGCAGAAGGCGTCGCCGCCAGCTTCTCCCGAGGTGGTCCCGAATATCGAGAAGGAGGCCCGGCTCAGTGGTGAGATTGACGAGCTGAGGACGAAGGTGAATGAGGTGCAGAGGAACCTGGATTCGACCATGGTGAGAATTTTCCTTCCTATGAAATTTTTTTGCTGCTCAAAGGCTTCATTTTCACTCTTGTGGGAAGCAACATCGGTTCGGGAATGGCCGTTTAAAATTAAATTTTGTTTTTTATCAGAATAATCTATCTTGATTTTTTTCAAAAAAAAAAAAAAAATTAGGTCAAAGAATTAAGTGATTCTCAATTCCAGGCCAATCTAGAGGTCAAGAGCAAAGAGTGCGCGGATCTCAGGAGACAACTTGATGAGAAGTCCGATCAGCTCACTGCCATGGAGCTCACAATCGAGCGCCTGCAAGTGGACAAGCCAGACACCAGTACTCTGCGTTGATACCACTGCTTCCAGAAAGTGGGGGCGTCAAGAGCCGTGGTGCAAAACTTGGAGCTGAAGAACCAGCTGGAGGAGATGCAGAGGGCCTTTGTACAGATCGTGAGTACCTTGGGTTCTTTTTTCCCAAATGCTGATTTTGTTTTCGTTCCAGAGCAACGACAAGCTCGAGTTAACGGACAAGCTCCAGAGCGAGCAGCATTTATGTCGCGAGATGCGACACGTCTACTCCGAATGGAGACCGATCTGGCCTCGACGAAGGAACGCCTGGCCCTGAAGGACGAGGAAATGACCGGATGGCCCACGAAGCTACCGAACTGGAGGAGAAGGTTCTCCAACTCGAGCAGGAGCTGGATCACTTGAGGCACTATGCTGCCACGGGGGATTCTGGGGCCTTCCTGCAATCCGAGCTGCAGCAGGCTAGAGCGACTGTGGACAATCTCTCGGCCCGAATCGCCGAACTGGAGGCAGTCAAGGTCCACGCGGGAAGGGTGGAGACTCCGGAGGAGAGCACCGACGAGCTGAGCACCATCGAGGAGGGCCAGAACGCAGCAGAGGCGGAGGAAATGGTGAAGGAAATCGACATTCTGAGGACGGAAAAGGAGGAACTGCTGAAGATAATCGCGGATTTCCGGACAAAGGTCATCCAGCCATCGACTCCGGCCAAGATGGTGGCTTCCGAGGTCCAGACTGTGCCACTGGAGCCTCGAGAGAACGGAGGAGAAGCCCCGGAAGTGCCTAGAAACGACGTCCCAGAGTCCCTGAACCCGCAGGAGGCTCTCGAGAGACTCCAGGAGAAGTTCACACGGACAATGGAGGAGGTGGAGACCCTCACGGAGGAGAAGGATCGCCTCGAGCACCTAGTATTACGTCTGCAGTTCGAGACAGAGACGATCGGGGAGTACATCACGCTCTACCAGACGCAGCGACGCCAGCTGAAGCAGAAGGACCTCGAGCGGGATCGTGAGCTGCAGCAGCTGGCTCTGGACCGGGAGCTTCTCAAAGCAAAGCTCCTTGAACTAAACGAGCTGATTGAGCAGCTTCTAGTCGAGAAGAGACGTCTGGTGCGGGCCCAGTCGCAGGAGCCAGTCACGAACGGGACGAGTGAGGAGGAGTCAGTGGTCTCAAACGGCGAGAGCGAGGTCCAGAACGGGCAGAACGTGGTAACCGAAAGCGAGGGGATGGAGGGCTCCAAGCTGAACACGCAAGAGACGGCGAAGAAGATCCTGGCGCTCCTCACGGACATCCAGAAGGTCAACCACAGTCACGAGCTGGGAGGCGTCGACAAGTGCGCGTGCTGCCAGGGCGAACTGGAGCAGGTGTGAGCTCTCACGAGTGCAATAGGACGTACTGCAACACTATTCCTTACTTTCCACGAGAAAAATAAAAGCTTGACAAATTTACCTTACGTTTGACTTTTTTCCAATCTTGGAGTTTATTTGAAGTCAAGATATTCGCTTCCTAGGATAGATTTCTTTCCTCCAGGAATTTTCTAAATTTTTCCAACGTCAATTTTCTCAAAGAAAAATATTTTACCTTCACCTGAAAAAATTCACACTTATATTCATTGAGTTTCTAGAAAAGCTCCAAGACTCTGAATAGCTTCAGTTGAAAATGTAAAAGTAGAAAGATTCTTTCAGGTTATGAATTCTGAGGGCTCAGAGCTTTTTCCAAGATTTTGAACTTAAAATTGTGCGTCAAAATATTTTTACTCGAACCCTAAAATTCTTTAATAGTCTTTAAATTGCTTGAGTCTTCTAAAACTTTAAGAAAAAATTACTGGAGAATTTCGCCGAAACATCCTCCGACCCTATACTAACCCTATAGTTTGTACAAAGGAGGTAAAAAACGTTACAAATTTTTTTAGTTAACTCTTTAATTCAAGAGCCACTATCTGGGAGACGGAAAGGCACACCCTGAAGGCCCGGCTCGATCTCCCCCGACATCAGCATCATCCCGGACATCAACGCCTTGGCCTGCTTGTCTTTTGACTGTCTTCCGCGCTTGATGTCGCTGAAGTCCATCGCGCTGTAGTGCTCCAAGTGTCGCTTCCTGACATGGTCTTTGATCATATATTTATAGCTGTACTTCCAGTCGCAGAACTCGCACTTGAACCGCTTCTCGAGATGCGCCTGCACCTTGTGGACTCGCAGCTGCTGGATGTTCCGGAATATCTTCGAGCATAGCTCACACTGGACCCTCGAGTCGGTGCTGAAATTCGGAGATGGAGATGGATTCTACTTGGTATGAGAGATACTTACTGGAAGCTCTTTTTGTGGCAGTAGTAGGCGGCGTTGGAGGTGAACTGGAGACTGCATTCGACGCACTCCTTCTTGTCCGCCTCGCCCTTCTCGGCCCGCTCCTTCTCCTTGTGGCTCTGAACGTGCTTCGAAAAGGTCCCAATGAACATGAGCTCGAGACCACAGATGTGGCAGATCTTGGGTTTCTCGAACATCCTGTGGGACTGGTCGAAGTGCCTCCTCATCATCATCTTGGAAGCGAAGATCTTTCGACAGACACGGCAGCCAAAGGTCCCGTTCTCGTGCTGGTCAGTGTGGGTCTCGAGGATGTGATTCACTAGATTCCGGGGATGGCTCGGAGCCCGGTTGAAATGCTCGTTGCACAGACTGCAGTACTGGTCCTTCTTGCCACCGTCCAGATCCGTGTAAGTGGGCCCGTGCTTCTTCATCTGGGCCGGCTTGTACTTCACGTACTCGATCTTTATCATGGGCATCAGGATAATGGTGCGATACTTGGGGACCTCCTCCTTTGTCGCAGCTTTCCTCAGTCTTGTTCTCCTCTTCAGGGGCCTGTCAGAGTCAGAATCTTCCGAAGGGTCCATAATGTTGCAGCTCTGGCGGGAATGTAAACAAACTTTGACAGCTGACTTTGACAGCTAATTAAAATGAAACGCGAAAGTTTAACCTGAACCATTTAGCAGTGGAAGGACGTGAATTTATCTAATTTATTGAAGGTTGTGAGACAAACAAGTACAAATATGCCGCAGACTGTTGTCCGTCAGTGTTTGAGCTGTCGAACGTACCAGGTAAGCGTCGATTTCGAAGCAAAAGGTCGATGGCATCAGAAGCAATGTTTTGGGTTTTTCCGCAGTGCGAATCTCCTCAAAACACGAATCCCCCCTTTGAATGCAAAATGTGTCACAGCCACGAGCCGATCCAGCAGGAGTGGTTCCGGGGATCGGGGAAGGAGTGCCGGATGTACTGCCAAAGAGCGAACCAGAGAATGATGGAGAATTCCAACGACTGCGTGATGGTGGACGAGAGCCCGAGGGACCGAATGAACTGCTCCATTAAATCAGAGCTCGGCGACAGCCTGAGCCAGAGCTTTGCAAGTGACTTAAATGCGACCCCCGGCAGTCCTCTGATGGAAATCGTGGAGGACCAGGACATGGTGGACTCGCCTCCGGAGAGCAAGCGAAAGTACGGACTGGCTGTGACCCCTCAGAAGGACGACAGAGAACACAAGAGACCGAGAGCGGGCCCGCTGCAGAGCCCCAACGTCCTCGACATCCGGCCGCATTCTAAATACTCCTCTCTGGACTACCGCAGCGAGGAGAACTGCGGCTTCGGGGGCCCGTGAGAGAAGACAAAGATTCGTGCGTAAATTAGGGGTTAAGTTTTAATCAATAAATGGATCTCGTTTTATAAAAACGCAGTGCGACTAGTTCTCCTCCTCCAGCCGGTAAATCTGGAACCTTCCCTCGTACGACCCAGTGACGGCCCACCTTCTGTTTCGGCTGATCTCGATGCAGCTCCCAGCCCCTCTCAGGCTGTTCTCGAGCTGCTTCAGTTCGCTTCCGTTTGTCCGCAGAACCATCAGCTCCCCGTTGAAACTCGCCCCGAGGATGTAGTCGAGGTTGTAGCAGGCGATTCGCTGGTTCAGCGGGAGCGGCATCTTGATGATCGTCCTAAGAGGGAGAGGTTTTTATTCGAATACGAATGTCTCTTGTTCGTGAAATTGTTCGAAAAAAATTTTTGATTCGAATACAAAAGTGCGTTTTTCCAAAATTTTGAAAAATACGGCAAACAATTTTTTGAACGAGTCTTCATTTGATTGACTTGCCTCAAGAAATTATTTGAATGAAAACTTATTCATATTGAAACATAATTTATTCGAACTTTTATATGTAAAAAAAATCGAATTATTTTTTATTCAAAAGATTTAACTTCAATTAATTTATTCAAATTTAAATCGAAAATTTTCTTAAGGTTTTTTTATTTTAAACAAATAAACCATTTTTATTTGATTGAAAAAAATTATTCGAATAAATTTAATACTTTCGAATAACTTAAACATTCGATACTCGTATTCGAACAATCATATTCGTGTAGAATACCTACTTGAGAGTCGTCGAGGCACCAGAGATGTCGTAGATGTGGACCTCCGAGCTCGAGTCGCAACTCACGAGGCTCTTCCCGTCCACGATCTGGAGCGTCGCGATGGAGAAAGTCTGTCTCCCGAAGGTCTCGTTGACGGGGTCCAAGAAGTCGTCCCGGACTCGCGGCTGAAGCGTCGAGCAGCGCAGAAGAAGGCCGTTCTTAGTCCCCAGCACGAACTCGGTCGTGTTGATGGAGCACATGGTGGTGAGGGCGAGAGTCTCGCGTCTTCCCACGTTCACGGCTCGCATGGTCTTGTCCTTCACGACCTTCGAGGAGGCGCTGGCGAGCTTCCACTGAACAATGTGTCCGTCGTTGTGGCACGACAGACAGACAAAGTCGCCCTGGGAAGGCAGCGGCTGGAACTCGAGACCCACGACGCCCCCAAACTGCGTCGAGTCCGCAAACATCTCCTCCACGGGCTCGTTCTCGCTGTGCAAGTAGCGCCAGATGTAAAAGTCGCCCGTCACAGTTCCACCCCCGAAGATGTCCCTGTCGAACGGGTTCACGGCCAGTTTCTCGATGCAGGCCTTCACTGGAATGTTCTGGATGCTGCGCCACTGCAGTCGGTCCTGCTGGCGGAACGGGCGCCACAGCGAGACCTGGGCCGAGTGGTTGCACCAGCTGGTGTGTGCCGAGGCCGAGACGCAGAGGGCCAGCACCGGAGCGTCGACGGTCGAGAGAGACAGCCAGGTGGCGCTGCCTCTGTCCACGAGATCGCCCTTCGCTAGGAACGTCGCCTCTGCGTTGATCACGCTGTGGGGCGTCACCACCAGCCTGCTCTCGGTGACGTCTTTGGGCATCGGTGTCACTCCTGCCTGCAGCTCCTCCTCCACAGCCGGCAGGATTTTCCTCAGCCAAGCCGCCAGCTTCTCCTCCTCGCCAGCTGAGAGCTTCTTCATCGCGATCGGGTCCGTCTGGGAGGCACTGTCGGCGAAGGAGAGGCCCGAGGTCCCCGTCTCGGAGGTTCTTACTTTTTCCGTTTGGAGCGTTTTGTCGTCCAGAACCACCTCTCCGGTCTCTGTCATGGCGGACTCGAACCCGACGACGTTCGTCGTGACTAGAGTGAAGCTGAGATCCTCCATTTATTCGCAATTTTCCGGCAATCAACTTTCTCCAGGCAACCCGCAGAGCTTGTTTACAAACCACACACAGGTCTGTGGCAATACGACGAGCGTGGCGTCAGCTGAGCGACTTTGACAGCCATATGTGGACGTGGAATTTCGTAAATTTGCAGGAAATTGACGAGTTTGTGCTGATTTCCAAGCTCTCGGAGGACAATAAGGGACCGTTTCGGGCTCAAGGGAAGAAATGGAGGCTCTGTATCACCAAACCAACAAGCTAGTGCAGGAAGTCCAGCAGCTGTTCCAGCAATTGAACAGTCATGTTGGGGACTCGAGTGGGATCGAGAGCGACATCCTCAAGAAAATCGACCAGGTCAACGGGTAAGAGACTGCAGCTCCACGACCTGACTCAAAAAACCCAAATTCGTTTCCAGGAACTGCGAAAAGCTGGACATCTTCGTGTTCAAGGTCCCCACGATCCAGCGCCAGAATGCCAAGATGCGAGTGGACCAGCTCAAGTACGACATCAGGCACCTGCAGGCGGCGATCCAGAACTACCAGCAGAAGCAACAGAGAAGACAGGCGGAGGCGAATGAGCGGGAGCAGCTCCTGAGTCGTCGATTTTCGCCCAACTCGGAGGCCACCGCCATCGACCTGGACTACTCGCTGCAGCAGCACAACTCGCTTCAGAACGCCAATCAGGGCGTGGACGAGATGCTGTACACTGGCTCGAACGTGCTAGACAATCTGCGAACGCAACGAGACACACTGAAGACTGCGAGGACGAGAATCTTGGACATTGGGAACACGTTGGGGCTCTCGAACCACACGATGATGCTGATCGAGAGACGCGTGAAGCAGGACAAGCTCGTCATGTTCGGGGGCATGTTTGTCACCCTGCTCATCATCGGGCTAGTCATTTACTACTGCACCTAGTTTCGGTATTTCGTCATTCCTGTCAATGTTGCCTTTCGATTTCATAGACAATTACATATCTTTTAAGGAGCATTTGAGCTACGGAGTTTTAAGCTTTGTCCTCGGTCTGTTGAAAGCAAAGTTTGAACCAAAATGCTAAGGAAAACAAGTAAATTGTAAATACAACTTTCAAAGGTACACATGTAGTGGAACAGGAGTTTTCTACTATTGGTGGGAATCGACTTCAAAATCCATGTCAAATTATTTTTCCTCTCTCCATTAAAATTTAAATCTTTCATTTCAACCATTAATAAAACCTCTTATAAATTTTAATTCAGAAGAGGAATTTTTTTATGACTTTAAAATATCCCTGAATTTTTTTAAACCAAACTTTATAAATTTTAATTCAGGAGGGTAATTTTTTTATGACTTTAAAATATCCCTGAATTTTTTTAAACCAAACTTTCTTGAAGACAAAATTTTTCAATGAGAACTTTTTGCAAACTTGGCACAAAAACAAAATTAAATCTCGTCTGCCGAATGAACCTGACTCTTGAAATATTTTTAAAAAGCCCTTTAAACTTTATTAGGCCCCTGATTCAGTGGTGTGGGTTCGAGTCCCGCTCATTTCCAAATTTTTAGCTTTTTTAACTCTTTCTGTGCTTACTTATATCTTCTCTGAAGTCTTTGGGCAAAAATTCTTCTCCCTGATTAGAGCCTTTTTAATTTTTGGAAATTAAAACCCGGCTTGGGGCTTTGAGATCTATTTTGAAGTATGTATGATTTTGCAGCTTTAACTCTAAAAATTCACTGAGTGAAGAAATCAATTATTTTCGATTCATTAATTGAAACAGTTCAAATTTAGTTTGTTTCTGCCGCAGGTCAATGACCTCCCGACATGACGTATTCGCCGTTAAAGTGTTCATTACATAAACTCGCGCTCGTCTACACAGCATAATCGCAAATAATGCACACCCTACCGTATTCTTGTGCACTGATAAGCAATATCAGGCCTCAATCGGACGTTTTGTGAGCGAAATGTCCTAATTGATGGCGGCAGTTTCTCTCTTCTAATCGAACGAGTGACCCTCAAAGTCTATTTTCGTCCTCTTTCCCCACTTTTACTCTCGTTTCCTCGTTTGTTTTGATTACAGAACGCAAGAAGCGACTTCTCCATGCATAGAAATTGAGATTTCTCCGTCACAGTCTCTGAGCGAAGCACGTACGCTTTATGGCCCATTTAAAGCCGGTTCTACGCGCAACCACGGGCGCTTTATCTCCAAAAATATCGAGGTACGCTCAGCAGTCAGTAGTGGTGGATCGTTTCAAGTTCAAAGTCATGTTTTTATTCGGAATTTCGTATGGGAAAGAAGTGCAGCTGTAGCGATTTTCAAGTGCAAACAAACGTCTCTGGTGAGTCGATCAGGCGCCGTCGTTGAACTTGACTTGCTTCTGCGGCGTCCTGTTCTGGTCCCGGAGGTACTCGTCTCTCTGGGTCGCGTGGTAGCCCTCCCGTTTCACCTCCTCCGGGATCACGTAGAACGGACACACGTCCCTCTCGTTCTCGGGCACCGGCTGACGCATGGTCTCCTGCTCCTTCTCGTCCGGCGGCAGGTTCTGGGGCTCGTCCGTGACCTTGAGCTTCTGCAGATACTCCTCCATGTCGTGCGGCTCATCCGGCTTGATCGAGTCCCGCGTCTTCTGGCCCACTATTTCCTGCTCGATGACTTCGGCCAGCTCCTCCTGCAGATGCCCTTGACGAATCAGGTATTGCCTCAAGTCTTCTATTGCGTTCGGTGCAAAGTGCTCCGGGTAGTTTTGCATGTACCGATAGACGTACAAGTCGGCACTGTAGATCTTAAAGCGGTGAGAGAAGACTTGAATGAGAGCCCCTAGATAAAGGTCTTTGGTCGAGTAGTACTCGGGGTCGTTGGGGTTGCAGTCGGGTTTCCAGAGACGGCGGGGGGAGAGGAACTTGCCGCCCTGGGTTCCGGAGTTCTCGACCGTGCGCTCGACGATCTGGATCGTGTGGTTGGCCAGCGAGTACATGAGGATGAAGTCACGGTCCTGGTCCTCGGGGAATACGGTGTCCAGGGTGCAGCCGTAGCGGAGGAACTGGAATGGGCAGAAATAAAAATTTCACTTCATAAAAATTTTGGGGTCCTTAGCTCCGTTCCTTTACAAAATAAGGGTCATGAACAAACTCAAATTTAAGCTCAATCGAGTGGAGTGACAATAAAACACCCCTTATTCCTCCCCTGGGGGGTAAAGGGGTCTTAAATGTCTGGTTTATCTTCTAAAGAGATGACAGACAGACAAAGAGGCTGCAATAGAACATTCATTCTCAAATTCACTTCAAAAGTGTAAGCCATAATCGATCAAAGTTGGATCTCAAATTCCTGGTTTATCAGAGTAATTTTTGCATTAAAACTTCTCAAGCCTGAAATTTTTGTAATTCCTCTAAATATCAGAAATGTCGTTTGTAGCCCTGAAGAAGGCAAAACCAGTAGAAAGAGGGCAGTTTTCAAACCGACAGACAAACAAACCTTTTGGGAGTTGATGAGGTAGTTGACGATGTCCTTCTTCGGCGACTTCGGCATCAGCTTGTAGCACGAGGCCATCGAGTCTTCAGGCGTTCCCAGACCCAGATAGTCCGGCAGTGGCCTCGTGGGCTTCCTCGGGGGATTCGGGTGGATCTGGAGCGAGCTGGGCTGCGCGCACTTGAGGATCTTTTCGTAGTACTCTCTGGTGAAGCGGTCACAGTCTAGCAGCAGGAACTTTCTGCCATAGACGTAAATGGTCTCTCCAATCCTAAGGTCTTCGGGGGCGTAGTAGTCGGAAAAGTCCTCCTCAAGTCTCTCGAGGGCCACTGCGGGATATGACTCTGGAAGAACATTTTGGCTTGAATGGAAAGTTTTGCTGAATTGGTGACTTACTTGGACGCTCTATGAACTTCTTTGGCAGCTTGGTGCGCTTCATGAGCATGGGGAAGGGAAAACGACCCTCGCGGTTCTCCTTCAGCTCCTTGATGGCCATCGTGTCATCCTCGAGGTAGTAGAAGAGCTTGTAGGTCATGAGTTCTCCGTTTGGCTGGTCAGTCTCGTCGAGAACGCAATCGAAGCTGGAAGGGAAAATGTAGCTCTCTGAAGGGAACGAAACTTGTTTTGCTTCATCTGATTGAGCTTAAACTTGAGTATATTGAAGCTTGTATCAAACCTAATAAGTCATGGAACAACACTAAGGCCCTATCACTCAAGAGAGAGAAGTTAGCTCCAAAACTTTCTTAAGGAGATACTCAAATATTCGAAATTTGGGAACCTGATGTCTTCGCTACTTACTGCAACACCATTCCCTGGTACTTGAGGTACTTCCTCAGCTTGTCGTCGATGGCTGGAGTCGTCCTGGTTTTGGGGAAACGCATCTTCTGGATCATCCTGTCGGTGTTGACTGGATCAATGGGTCGGTACTCAACGGGGTTCAGCTCGATTCCGTTGCTCAGAAGGTACTCCTTCGTAAAGGGATCGCAGTCAGTGACGTGGAACACGATTCCCTGCATCTCCAGGTCAACCCCGATGTTGAAGTCCTTCCACGTGTAGTACTGGCCGAAGGAGTTTTTCACGGCTTTTCCACGCCGCACGAGCTTCCCTTGGGGAAAACCGCAGTTCTGGAAGAACTCTTGCTCTTAAAAAGTTGCAGAAACTTGGGTACTTACGTCAATTTCGGGCTCGTGGACGGAAATTGTGTCGTCTTCGAGGAAGTAGAAAATGTCCACGAAGCGAGTCCGGAAGATCTCGGTCTGGGACCCGGGGATCCGTTGCTTGAAGAACGCGGAAAACTTGAGGGTCTTCTTGTCGTACAGCACAAAGTGAGGACGAAAGGGCGGGATGTACGGCTTCCTGACTCTCCCATATGTCAGCTTCGGGTCGAACCTGAAAGCTTTTCTCCCAAAAACATTTCAAGAAAAATGTAAAGGCTCTCACATGATGGGGTCGCTCGTCTCAAGGCTGTGAGAGATGGAATCCAGCTTCACGGGGTCTCCACCAATGCCACAGGCTGGCGTCCTAGGAATCCTGTAGCCATTCTTGTAGTCGAAGCAGTGCGGTACGTGGTGCTTGAGTCTGAGGCGGTTCTCGAAATCGAGTCCTGGGAGTTTCGGGAGTCCCTGCATTTTTTTGTGGCGTTTTTGGGCTTTTTTTAAGGGAAAGAACGACGACCCTGACAAGGTAAACTGCCGACCTTAACTCGTTTGGTTCAACAAATAGCGTGGCTAGGAAGCAACGGTTGCCAAGTCAAAATCGAGTCACTTGTTGCTGATGCAACAGTGCTGCAGCAACACTGTTGCAGCACTCTTTTTCAGCTTGTTTCCTTGTCTCAATCAATCTAAAGGCACATGATGCTTCAGAGCGGGTCTCAAACTGCACGGATGACTTTAATTGACCAACAATATGACGGTGAATCAAAACCTCAAGTTGAACGTAAACATTGCTCAATGAGCGGAAAATATTGGATTATTTATTCACGGCACATGCAATTATTATTTAATTAAGGCTGAGCAATGAGCACAGAACATTAATTTACCTCCTCTTACAGCAACAACAACATATTACGCGCCTCGAGGGCATTCCCATCCCCGCGCAACTGAGATCGATTCCAAAATTAAACGAATGAATGAACTTTTAATTCCAGTCACCGCTTCATCATGCCTGCAACGAGGATGTCGAATTTGTGGCACAAAATTAAGCCAATTTTGAGTTGCCGGATGTATTCCACAAAAAACTTTAATCTAGGAAAATTCAGGTACGTTCGATTCTCCCTTTCATCAACTCGAGCCTGGTGTGTGGGGAGATAGCTGCGATACTCACTGTAGGGTTCAACGATTTCCAAAATCGGGATTTTTTTCGACTCAATATTTTATAAGAGTTCACTCCAAAAAGCTGAAATGTTTTCTCTGTTAGCAAAACTCATTTATTTTACCTACAAATTTAGAGTTCATTTTTTAATTTTTTGAATGAAGTCCTTCAAAAAGCGTTCTTGCTTATTTGGGTTTTTGCTTATTTGGGTTTTTCCCAAATGAAAAACTCCCTTCATTTAGAACTGAAGCAAGTCTGAGAGCTCATACTTGATAATTCCATTTTTGTACTTTTCAAAGACTCTACAGCCTTTTAAGAATTTTTAATTACTCTTATTGTGACCATGTTTTCTTCAATCTCAACTACGTTTCCTAAAATAGTTGCAGATTAAAATCTTAATCAAATGAAGAAAAATTTTAGAAACATTTGCCAGGAGCATTTCATAAGTGTATGCAATTGAGTTCTCGAAATTCCCGGGAAATTTGCTCGGGAAAACCCGGGAATCTAATTTTAGTCGGGGAATCCCGGGATTCAGAGATTCCCGACTCCCAGGATTAAGCCCTAGGTGATAGGATACACAATGCAGTATCATTTGCTAGTTGCTGCATCGCGTGTGTGTGTCACACATAATCGACATTAATTTAATTTCCGATCAATGTTTGTTATTTTCACGTTGGACGACGACGACGATGCATCTTCGGCACGAATGTGCAGCTCTCTGGTTGACATCAAGCCGGAAATATATGATGCTTTGCATACCAATTGGAGACCTGTGGTGGCACTCGAATCTACGATTATTACACACGGAATGCCGTACCCGCAAAATTTGACTACAGCCGTGGAGGTGGAGGAAGTCGTGCGGCAGCAGGTATTTATTGATCATCGATTCATCGCTAAGAGCAGCAGAACGGCTCCTGTTGCGCCTCTTCTCTTTGTTCTTTTTGGAGCTGCCGTCGGCTCGATTTTACGTGTGGCAATAAAACGTCAATTCCTCTCTGATCGGGTCTCTTTATTAAAATTGACTTGTCTGACTACATGGCTGTTGGGTTTGAGTGCTATGTGCCATCTTTTGACCTCTTCATCTCTCCAAACTACAAATTATAGAGAAAAGTTTTTGACTAAACGTAAACTTTAGGGGGCAAATCAGACCTGAATTTGATTTTAAGCCCTTTAATCTTTGATTTTCCACTAGATTTTTCCCAAAATAGTTTTATAACTGAAACTGTCGGAACTAAACTAACTCTTCACTCTTTTTTGGAAACCTAAAAAGACCAGGCTTTTGACTTTGAAAATTTAGATTTTAGTGAAAACGGAAAATTTTAATTTTTATCCCAATTCTTTGAGCTCTCTTGAAGCTTCAAAAACATAAATATGAAATGGTCATTTAGCATTTTAAAATTGAAAACCTTCTCAGGCTTAATTAAATTTTCTGTGAAAACGAGTGAAAAGTAGAAAATCGCATAGTTGTGACTTTTTGGACATTTTAAAAATTTCAATGGAGAGTCCCCCCTTATCTACGCTACTAGCTTCCGTAGGCTTCAAGGGAAAGTAGCCAAAAACTTGAAGAAATGTCTGAAGTGTCTGTCGTCCTCCTTCCAAAAATTAGTACCTACTGAGGTAAAATTCTCACCTTGAGACTCATTTGTCAAGACAAGGCTTAACACCATTCCCTACTTCCCACAGAACGCCCTTCCAGCAACGATCGCCATTTTGGACGGGCGGATTAAAGTTGGCTTATCGCGTGCTGAGCTAGAAAAATTGTCTGAGCTTAGTCGAGGCGAGGCAGGAGGAGCAGCGACAATAAAAACTTCTCGCCGTGACATGGCTTTCGTACTTGCCAATAAATTGAACGGCGGCACGACAGTGGCAGGAACTTTAATGGTTGCAAACATGGTGGGAATCCGCATATTTGCCACCGGTGGTATTGGTGGAGTGCACCGGGACTTTAACGCATCCCTCGATGTGTCAGCAGATTTGTGTGAGCTCGGAAGGTCCCCCGTAGCTGTCGTGTGTGCCGGAGTAAAATCCATTCTGGATGTTCCGCGAACACTGGAGCTCCTTGAAACACAAGGGGTGCTCGTGGCAGCATACCAGAGTGAAAATAATGAATTTCCGGCCTTTTATACCCGACGCAGTGGATGTCGAGCAGCTTATGGTTTCCAGACGCCAGAGGAAGCCGCCCTCGTTTTGAAGAGCTCTCTCGAAATGGAGCTCGGTTCTGGCATCTTGATTGGCGTTCCCATTCCGCACGAGCTCGCTATGGACGAGGACTTGATAAACGACGCCATCTCCAGGGCTCTAGCGAACGCGGAAGCCAAAGGAGTCAAGGGCAAGGACGTCACGCCTTTCATTTTGGAGGCGGTTTCCGGGATCACAGGAGGGAAGAGCTTGCAGAGTAGTAAGTTTCAAGTTTTTCCAGACCAATTTCGGCCATTTGGAGGCTTCAATGACCAATTTCTCCAAAATAAAAATTCCCGAAAACCAAATTTTTTTGGCTCAAAATCTCCGGAATGCGAAAAAAGCCACTCCAAATTTTGTTTTCTCACTTTTTGGCCTAAAGCCTCAAGAAATATTTTTTAGGCTGAAAAACTCCCAATTTCCAGATATTGCACTCATAAAGAACAACGCCAGAGTGGCAGCTGAAATAGCAGTGGAGCTCCATCGGTTGAACCATCACGGAATCGAGACGTCTCCCAGTCAGTTTATCGAATTCGATGACTCCGCTCCCCTGCCAAAACTTGCGCCCGTGATCATAGGCGGATCCAACATCGATACTTGCATCACCATCCTCGATGATGACATTAAGGTAGGTCCATTGTGTGCCAAAGACGGGGAAAGAGATGCGAGATAAATGCTCCATTGTCGTGGCTTTGTCAAGCCCCACAAAATCGGTTCATTCTCGATTGAAAATCGCAGAATTTATGAAACTCCCATTTGATTGAGTGTTCTTTTATCAATACTTGCCGTCTGAGGGCGAAGAATAAAAGGAAGGAGAAAGGAGGAAACGAATGTCGAAGCATACCTTTCTTTTTTGTAAACGCGAAATATTTCCTCAATACGGAGTTGAAGGGAAACAAGGGCGGAAACTACCTTCCATCGTAAACAAGACATCGACGGAAAATCGGCGCCAATAAAGAAGTTCTTCTAGAAAAGATGTCTCAAATATTAGGGAGGTACTTTTCGGTGTCTTTGGGTAGGTGAGTCAGAGGCGTATCTAGGTTTTTGAGTAGAAGGGGCAGACCCTGAAGGCTCTTTTCTCTCGATTAGAGGAAAATTAATTTTTTTTTGGCCTTTAGCTACACTTTTGAGGCTCTTTTTTCCCAAATACAAAAAATGTTTTAGTCTCAACCTAGCTCTTTTTTGAAGTCCTTTTTCCAAAATGAGGGGAGTTAAAATTTCTCTGGGCTCCTTAGCCTCTCTGTTTTTGGCCAGTTTCTCCTAAATAAAATTTCTGGGCCTCTTAGATTTTTCTTCATATGTTCTCGTTTACCTCCATGCATATGTTAGACAAGGCCTTTGCATCTGACCAGTTTTTCCACCATCTCTGTGCTGGACAAGTCGCCCTGGATAGCGCATTCCCGAGAACTGTGATGGGAATCAATTTGTAAACGGACGGAAATGTAAAAATTAAAAATGTATGCCGTTTCCTGACATCGTCAATTTCTTCCTCATTTGTTCCATCGTAGCCCCATTCTGTGAATTTTGTATGAGGCCTGCGACAGCCACTTACAACGCAAGTTTCGCGACGCGGCGCGTCAATCAAAGGAGCTATCATGAAATAATTAGCGGAAAGTTTCCCAGAGCGGTTTATGACGTCGCTTTGAAGTTGAACTCTTACCTTGAATTTATCTCAATTTCCGCGCCCAGGTGCTCCTCCAATTTGCATTGCTGCCGCCAGAGAGCCGGAAAAGCGAGTTAAACGGCAATCAGGGTAATGAAAGGCCGCCTTACTTTTAAATATATTTTTTATTATTCTTTTGTCTTTATCTTCTTGTTATGTTTTATACTTTATATGTTTTGATAGTAAATTTATCATCTTTGTAGACCCTACAATTTCTTTATTAATTGTTTAACAGCTAATTACAAGCCTTCTATGTACTCTTGTTAGGATTTAACTTTACAATTCTTCCTTTACTCATTACTGTATCATAAATAGTAAATGTTTAGTTATGACTTACGACCATGCAATTCAAAGTTAGTAAGGTTTTATTCTCAAAGCGTATAATTTGTCATCTTTTTCTCTGTTCGTATATATTTTCTCTTGAGTGAATTAACGGCTAAATAGTAAAGTTACTTCGATTTGTTGCAATATTTGTTTCTTCAAATTCCCATTCGTCACAATTCTCATAAATAATGTACAATTCCTACGACTATCGCACAGTTTAGGATGTACCGTCTTTTTTAATGCATAAATCGCAAAAGAGCTCCGTTATATCGTAATTATGTTGAAAAAATGGGAAAAAGGGGATTTTACGGCGCTGGAAATTGTATTGTTCGCGCATTTTATCAAGTCTCATATTGCCCATAAAACGTGCTGGTTTGCATGAATCATTTTCAATTCTCGTCATCCTCTGCGTGATTTTATGCGACACGGATGGATTGTTAGGGCTCTCAGATTCGCTATGTATGTACATGTTTGATGTTTCGTTTTGGTCTTATTTGCAATATGAAAGTTGATGAGTTAGTTTTTGAAATGCTGCGGCCATTTAAACATTTTTCGTTCGCAGAGGAGCCATTACTTTTTTTATGGTGTATGCTGGAGCCAAAGCGGGGAATTTCAATCAAGTAAATTGGAAACTTCAAACAAACCTTGGACAAAGAAAATTTCATGCATGAGGCGGTCAATTGGCTTTTGAACATGAAAACTTGGTCATGGGTTTTGAAAACTTTTTTGCCTCAATTTTGGAGCTTAGATTTTGGGAAGAAAATTTTCATGCCCCTACTTGCTTTCTAAGTGTAAAAAAAACTTTGAAAACCATTCAAGAATTTTCAATTGGCTTTATTGCCTGTAGGAATTGCTTCCTATTTTCTCTGTCGTTTAGAAGTAAAAATCTCCGATATCCGAAGGTCACTGGTTTGAATCTAGCTCGAGTCCACGAATTTTTTGACTTTTCTTTTCTTTTGCTTTCGTTCATTTTATTAACGCATGAGATTTCTACTGTTTGAAGAAAAATATTTCCATGACAAAAATGATAAAAAAAGACAACTCAGATGAAAAAAATGCAGTGGCTCCTGGACCGAAAAATGTTCGGCCTGAGTTAGTGGGTGCAAAGGAGGTGTAGCGCAAAACAGCCGGCAGTACTATTACAATCTATGATATGCAATTTATAACAATATTACTGTTATGCAGGAACCCAAAATCGAACTTGAAATGCATGGGTGAGTTAATGAGATACTGGGTCCGAACCACGTTAAATTAATTAGTCAGATTGCATAGGTCAGATTACACATAGATTGGTCAATATTTGCAGAGTTATATCTGGTTTTTGCACCGCATCATGTCAAACAAATCCGATTTTCGACGCTAATTGCGGCATCAGCTGTAATTAAGTGCCGCACATTGCTGCTAACTCGATTCGAGACTGGTTTTTACAGAGAGAGATAGAGATAGAGAGAACTTGCAAAATATATATTCATATTTGTTCCATTTTCCTACGCCTACTATCATTAAGTATTGGGTAATTATCTAAAATATATATTCATTACAAGCAGTACGCTTAGGTAGAGGCGAGGAATACATTAACTTCAAATATGTAATTGATTCCTAACGACTAGAAGGCGCCGAGGCGCAACAAGTTTCCGGGTGGGGGAGAATCGTATTTCCATTTAAGTATCATCAATGCAGATTCTTCTCTTTCACTACGTTATTATTAAAGTTTATACCATCATTTCGCATATATATCATTTTCCACTTTGACTATGGAAAACTCATATATTCCGTTGAAAATGTCGAAACACAAGGCGATAACGAACGAAAATGGCCTAACCTAGCTATCCTAGGGGTGTGGGTGTGTCTGTTGTGTGTTGCGGTGTGTGTGAGTGTCCTTACGCGGTAGTCGAAGTATATTAAAATATATTGTATCATCTATTAGCGCGGTCTTACTCTAGGACTTGGATTTGTTTGACCTAACATGTGATTACTTCCTCTACTATGCGCTAATTAATTTTTATCGTAACAGTAATTTCTCTTTTGGCTCAGTGTGCAATCACTTACCTCAATTTCATCAATTTTTATTGTGTCGTGAACTCGGTGCATGTCGTAAATCTAGATTTCCTCGCATTCGCAGTCGTCGCCACACGTAGTGTCCGTAGTTGCGGTACCCTGGTACAATCTGATGCCTTTGTGCCGGTCGTAGGTCATGCGGCAGGCCCGGGGGTGCCCAACCTTCCGCCACCGATCGCCAAACAGTTGGGTCAGATAATACCGTAGTCAGATCTTGGTCACTGTAGGCGCGTTTAAGCGTCTGTGGGGTGAAACGGGGAGAGACGTGAGTGAGATTCGCGACACCCAACGGCTTCGTCGGCTCTGTGTTTGTATTTATGCAAATTTGGCAAAAGAAGGGGAAATAAAGGAACCAAAATATATATGACCTTTGCACATATCATCACACGAATATTTTGGGACGAATGTGGCAAACGGCAGCATTGATCATCAACAAGCGAACAAACAACGAAATCATAAGGCCGAGTCGAGTCCAACAAGAAAGGAGACTCGGACCCGAACAATGCATACGAAATCATACAGAACAAGAAGATGAAGCAAACGTCCAGCCCATGAAAGAAATCTGTTGTTGCGGTGAGAAAGAAGAGTAGAAGGAGGATAGTTGAGGATAATTTGAAGAGAGAACCCCAAACTACCTGACTAACTCAACTTGAACTGAACGGATGAACTTGATGCATTCTCTCACCTGTCAAACTGGAGTCATACTAATAATTCCTGAGATACTTTAAAGCCCCAGATGGAATCCCTGGAATAGAAGAAGTATTATAGGTTCAGAAAAGGAGGAAAGTGTGAGGTGTCAAGTGTAGTGTGGCTCCAGTGTGGAGAAGCTGGCGAAGCAAGAGGACGGAAACAGCACGAGCAACATTCAACAGACGCAGCACGGAGGCCCAGTGCGAGTTTTTAAACGCATTTTATGGCTTCATTTTGTCATGGCTTAAGATCGTGGAAGCTTTGTACGAAAGGTGGCAAGCTCAGGAATACCAATACTTGTAATTTTTAGAAAATATTTTTTACCCAATTCAAGCCAATGGTCGGATTTCCACCCATCACTTTTGGATTTTTTTCTCGCAAAACGGTAAGAGCTTATTCTTTTTGTTGTAATATTTCTATCATAGAAGAAAATTTTTTTCCAAGGCTCCTAAAACTGGCTTTTTAGGCTTTTGAAAATAAGGCTTTGAAGAACATAATTTTAAAGAAATTCGCCAAAATTTCAACTTTTGAAAATTTTTCTGAGACTCTGGAAATTTAAAAACCAATAGTCAATAATTACGCTAAAAATCAATTTTTACCAAATTTTTGTGAGATATTTTTTTACCTTAAATGTTCATACTGGGGTAAAAAAATTAAAACTCCAAATATGAGCAAAATCTTATACTCAAATTTTAAAAGTATCAGATTTAAATGATGAGATTGAAAATCTGGGTCTGAGATTTTGCAAGGACATCGTTCAAAAGAGCTCAGATTTGAGGCTTTTTTAGTCAATTAAAAGCTTGAAAACAGCCTGAAGGTTAAGTTCAAGTCACCCAAGAGACTCCAAAAAGCAAATATGAAAAATTCCAGCATCTGAGTTCTGCTCTTTAAAGAGAAACCGAAGGAAGCTAATGTCTCAATTATCGAATTTTTCCTGCATATTTTCCTTCTCAGCCAATTCGTTCCCTGGATCTCGCATCGACCACATCAAGCCACATTTACTTAATGATTATCTCGCACTACAACTAAACCCAATATCCATAATGCGCCATAACCATAACCGTTCATGGCAAATGCCGCCGCACATGTACACGCCAAGAAGCAGGCCGCAGATACACAGAAATCAAAGCAAGCGAGCCAATAATAACCTCAACACCCTCGGTATCTACTGGCATCCGTGGGGCATTGGAGCCCGAGCATCAGAAATTTATCGGAATTGATCGGAGATTTCTCGCATCTGCTGCCCCTCCTACGGCTAAAGGTGGCCCGAGTGGGAGAAAAAAAGATCGTTTATAAATTGAATTTGCATTGCCGATGACGGTGAAATATTATGATGCAATCTAAAAATTGTTTGATACACGCATCCGGCAGAACGAGGATTGAAATGCCCTGGGGATCCGAGCAGCAGGGAGTTTGCAATAAAGCAGGCCGCCGTTCGGTTCCATTATCGAGGAATCCTTGGCTCCAACTCTCAGACGGAAGGGAAGGCGGAAGAGCGACGAGGAGGTAGGCACAAAGCGAGACGTCTTTGTGAGCTCAGTGTCTTTGATGTGAACCCCAGAGAAATACGGAAGGAAGCTAAATGTTTGCTGAATAACAAGTTCATTGGAGATTTCCGATTGAATGTCGTTTATTGCGATTTTCAATCACTTTTCGGGTTCAAGGGTGAGTTTCTCTCAGCTTTGGGGGGTCTTGCTTTCAATGTTACTTCAAAGAGGCTTTGAATAGGAATCGTCCATTGAAAATGCAGGCCAATTGCAATGAGAGTGGCTCGAGTAAAGACCCGGGTTGTCTTTTTTCCTCCATTGAGCCAATTTCAATGTTATATTTTAAAAAGGAGCTAGATTTAATGGACCCCATTTCCGTTGAAAAAAGCTCCCTTTTACTGGAAGAACTTCTCTTCTTCGAACAAAAAGTCCCATTTTTATTGACAAGAAAGTCCAAGAAAAGAGAAGGCCAATTTCTCCAGCCAAAGAGCCTCATATTCAATGGGAAAAAGGGCGCAATTTTTCTGAACTAATAAGACTCCATTTTCAAGTCCTAAAAGGTCTTACTTAAAACAAAAAGTCGCAGAAAATACTGCATAGTGGAGTTCCTGGTACTTTGTAAGAAATACCGAAATTTTTTACGGACTACCAAGAGTCAGTCGGCCCTTCTTCCGCCCCGCTTCCCCGTCCCCCTCAATTCTTTCGGCGGACTCGTATTTCAAAGCACTTCCCAAATATGTACTCGCTCTCCCAACGTGCTCGTACTTCGTAAACAAACAGTTTCCATCTGACCTGATTCCCATTATTCCATGCGATATATTTTACGATGGTAAATGGCAAAGCTCTCCTCTCGACTCTCGCACTCTCACACACCCCGAACGCATCTAATTTAATGATTTTGTAAACTACATGTTGTTTCATAAAATCATATTTTAGACCCACTTCTGCCCAGCTCTCTGTTTACTGGCTTTTCCGGTTAATGTTTGCGAGCGTGTATCACTTTTCTGGCATTCTGGTGAATTACGTTGGAGGAAAGGGCAGGGCGTAGATAAATTTGGCCGAGGGCAGTTGGCAAAGGGCGAAATGAGGTAGTGAAACGGAAAAAGGTCACATACTGTTCGGGCTCATTAATTCTATCGCCAATAACTTGTCCTGCAACATGATGGCACGAGCGCACTCGAAGCTTATCTCATCTCGCCGCGTTGGACCTTTTCTAGCAAGGCAGTTGGGCACATCATAAAAAGAAAGATATTCATGGGCTTCCTCGGACACGAAATTGCGGCCACTTTATTTCCCCACTGCACCGATCTCATCATTATCATCATGACAATTCAATTTGTCGGACACTTTCCCGACCTGAGCATGTCTCTACCTTATTATTTGTCGATGTCCGACAACTTTACGATCTTCGATGGATTTTATCGCATGTTTGCATACACACTCCACAGACTGTAGTCGGGCAAGCGAGAAGAGACTGCTTTTGCCACATCGTCTCCGCTTTCCCCAAATATTGATCTTCTGTCTCGTTCGAGCTTTGCTCGCAATAACTTTTCCTCGCCCGGCGAAATATAAATTCCACATGACATTTACCTTTCCTGCCTCACAAAGTGATAAATAATTCAATTAAGCATCAGTCAGATGACAAAAATTGAGTAACAGCCATTTTTACTGGGCAGGTTCAGAGTTGGGGGGACTAATGGCTGCTTCAGTGGCGCTGGCGACTGCGAGTCTGAATGGACTGTCCGGCAGGCTTGTTCGAGGCTTTTTGGGCAACACAATTATTTAAAAGCCCGTCCGTTTTATTTGCAGCATGATTCCTGACAGAGATGGGCCCTGAGAGAGGGAGAGGGAACAGTCAATACCATTCAATACACATCAATACATTCAAATTCAGGACTTATTTTGCTTTTCTAGTTCAAATAACTGGTATTAATAGCAATCAATACCTATCAATACTGGTCAATACCAGTTTATTCTTTGATTTCTAAAGAAAAGATGGGATATTTGATGATGTTGAAAATCAATACCTAACAATACACACTAAATTTTGATCAAAAGTCTCCTCAGTACCAAATCAGCCACCACTCCAAGGACCATCCCTGAGCCACACGTGTCTTGCAGCCTTCTCTGCCTCCCCGATAATGGCTTTTGGTTTCACTGCTGTCGAGAGGTATCATTAACCTACATCAAAGTCATGTGGAAAATTTAAATTCGGCGCTTTAATTGCCTTCCACCTCGGCCTCCATTTGCCGCAAATTCGGATCACGAGCCCCAAAGTTTCCTCTGTCGTTCCACGAAATGAGCTCCTAAGCCCTAATCCCCATCACTCATTTGACTCTTCGCATCGCACATGTAAAACAAACGCGAAAACACATATTCCTCTTTTTCACACACTCCCCGACTTTTCCATCATTTTGCTTCTCAATTACATCGCAAACAAAATTGAAAAGCCCAGCTTTACTGGGATTTGCGTTGTTGCCTCTCATGTTATGCACTAAAAATAAAATGTGCCCTTGTTGCTCTTGGGCTCGGGCTCGGGCTTCGTGGAAATAAAAACCAAAACTCGCCGCAGTCACAAGGACACACATGTGAAACGGGTTTGGAAATAAATTCGCCTGATTGAATGAAATTGTTTCCTGCTGCACCCCACTCGTGATTCTCCGGGTTCCCTTAAACGCTGCGGCGCGCCGGATTCAATAAAAGTGTCAGAGAGACTAAAGCTCGTCATTGTTTCTCCGCATAAGTTTGTTTCGAGTTTTGTGTTTGCTGTTTCATGAGGTGGCAAGAGTTAGTTACAAAGTTGTGTGCAAGTGTAAGTTGTGTTTTGTGTTCCCTGGAGCCTAGCGAGAGAGACGACAAAGGCTTGCTCGAGATTGGGTTAAATTTAGTGCACGAAAAGTGGCGGGTCGTCCTACTTCAGAAGCTGCTCCCCTTTGCTGGCAAATGTGAGTGAATAAAAATACAATATCGTAAAAGTAAAATGGCAAAAGGAAAGATTGTGCTGGTTAGGTCATAGAGTCAATAGTCTAGAGGGACAACTGGGAAAAATAGTAATTTTCCTGAAAACTTGCAGTTCGTAATTTTCCAAAAGAGCTCCTGAATTTTTATCTTTAACCATCCCAGTGTGAACAAGTCTGTCCGTGGTCAGTATGGAATGCGTGGTCAGTATGGAATGGACAGACTGCGGGCAGGCTCAAGTCTGTCCACGCTGGAGTAAAAGTTTGTCCACGAGGACAGACTGGGAAAAACTTGTGACTGGCCGAAGCCCGGAAGTAAAAATTTGCAGGCAGAACTGCCTTTTCTTTTTCCAATTTTTACTTCTGAACTACAAATTGGAATGGGACAAAGATGTAAACACACAAAAAATGGCGGATCGACAAATTTTCCACACAGGGATACGTGTGAGCTTAGGAATTAAACTGTCACTAAAAATATTTTCTTACTAATAAAAAATATTTGAATATTGTGATAACCGATTGTGTCATTTTGGTCTTGTGTAGAGACGTTTATTCTTAGAAATAAAGACAAAAATTAGCAGCTCATTTATTTTTTGGGAAATAGAACTGTTGAAGTGGGAAAGGATCGGTATTTTCTCGATTTAAGATTTTCTGATTTTTTTGAAAAAATAGGCCTTAAGAGGAGTGATAAGAGCATTGTCCCTCTAGCAAATTTGACTCTATGGGTTAGGTACAGTGGCGAAAAGTTGAATTAAAATCCAGGCGCAGAAGGAGAAGAAGGACACAAAGAAAAAGAGACATAAGACAACCTGGCGCCGCGATATTTTCGACACAATATGTAGGGTAGTAAGTAGAGAGTACCACATTCTCGCCCCAAAATATATCGATTCGATTCCTCGTCCTCGGCCCCGCTTGTCTGTACATCGGCAGCCAAACTAGGCGCTAGAGTGGAGAAAGCAAAGACGTGAGAGAAAGGTCCCAGCCTCGCCGAGCGCCAAATCATGACGACGACAAAGAAAAATATTAAATTATACGGTGACGGAGGGGGAGGAAGAGGGAAGGGAGGAGGGACTAATCCAATTGGTGGCGGTGTCAACATCAAAAATTTCATTATCTCCAAAATTTATGGTAATGAGAAGGCGCTTTTTACCTGTAGTTTGATGCCTTGTTATCGAACTCGGTGAGCTCGTAGTTATTATTTCCGTTTATTGTCTTTGGGCCAGCACCGGCAGCTGCGGCGGCGGATGATGCTTGGTGCTGCAGTAATGCGTGCTGCTGTGCAGATGATGATGCATTGGAGGAAGCTCCCTTTTCAGGCAAACAACTACTCGGATGATTTGTGATTTCATCCATGATAAGTGCACAATTTGAATTTGTATCGGAATCACCGGCAGCTGCACTAACAGCCGCTTCACTATTTACACATCTATACAATTGTTTGTTGTGCTTCCCCATGAACTTCGGTGTGTTTTCATGTACCAGCAACGACTCACGTTCGCTCTCCATGGAATCAATGCGGTTCCTATCACGGTCACGGTTCCCCACTTTCGGTTCCGTGTATTGCAGTCCGCCATTTATGGACAGCGGGTTGACAGCTTGCTGCAAGAAGAACGGGATTAGTTGGGCTTAGCTCTGGCACGTGCTTCATCGGTTTTCATCGGTTTTGGGGACTCAATTGGCCCTTCAACTAATCAAAATCGGTTCAGACAATTTTTTCCGAAAAAAACTGAGCTTGAGCGTTTTTTGGGATTGGTTGTTTAGTTTTCCCCAAGTCTATTGGCCATTTGGCTGGAAAAAGAACTGAACACAGACATTTTTTTTCTCCAAAAATTTCCTTTAAATATTTTCATCGATAAAACTTCGAGTCAACGTGTGGAAAATTTAAATACCTTTTAAAAAATTTCTAGCTCGATTTTCCTAGATATTCGAGCACCATTTCTTCACTAAATTATTTTACAACCCCTCCATAACATATTTTATTCTAAATTTTTAAGAAATACGCGTTCAATATGGTGTATCTTGAACTCGATTCTAAAGTTTTAAAGCGAAAAAAACTCGTGTCAAAAATAAAAGAAAGAAGCATAATTACTGGCTGGGTCTGCACTCCATCAGGTCCGCACTCGCCCTGCAGGATGGCGGCGGCCATTTCGGTTTGCAGCAACTTGATCTTCTGGATCATTTCCTTGATTTCGTATCGCAGGATTCCGAGAAAGCACAGCTTCAAGAATGCTATCACACAGTAACCAAACACAAACATGATGTCGGCCGTATTACGGAGCCACTCCTCGAGAACCTTGATGCATCCCTAGAAGGGTGGGAGAAAAACACATCTTAGCCGTTTTACTTGTCAACATTAATTCAGGAAGAGATATGAAAAAGTTGCGCTCTTCCCTTTTGTATTTTCTGCTGTCGCGCAACCCATCTCTCTGTTTTTCCTCTGTTTTCCAAGGCAACGTTCTCGGAATCGCTTCAATCTACGCCTCGCTTTTCTTTCTTCTGCCCTCGCTCAATGTGTATAAATAGTTTGCTGGTCGTAATCCGCCTCTGTTTCTCCTCGCAAAATATTATTCATGATACCAGACAGGCCGTCTCCTGGACGACCATGACTCCGGCACGAGGCGCTGGCTCTTCTCTCGTGAACTCACAGATTCTCTAGTGAGTCAGCGAGAAATCGGTAAAGACCCTCCCCGGCGCACAGTGCTCCAAACACGGGGGTTTGGAGCTGATTTCTGGTTGAGGGAGTTTCAAAGAATAAAAAAAATTTCTGATCAAAAACAGCCCTCATAGAATTATTTTTGATTAATAAATTTTTAATGAAAAAAAATAATGGAGGTATGAAAAATAAGTAGTTTCTAGGCAAAATCATTTAATTTTTGAAAATTGTAAAAATTAAAAATATACGAAAGAAAAAATTGAAAATCTCGGGATGCACAAAATTAATTTATTGATATTTGACTTAATTTTTAAAATATTGCTTCAGGTGCTGAAATTTGTCCAATTTTTTTATCGTTGAAGTTTTGTAAGGAGTCAGATTTCCAAACAAAAAATTCACTAAAAATCGGAGAAATATTTTTAAAACCTAAAAGAGTCATCTAATTGACTATTGTCATTACATGCCTTCTAAACCACGTTTGGAGCACTGTGCGGTGTCCGGGACAGAAATCCCGAGAGCTGTCAGGCGCTTGAGTGAAATTTACAAGTTTTATCGGGGCAAAACTGTAAATTGCAATTTTGCATCTCACTCCTCATTTTCCCGCTTTCCCTCCGCTCCAGATCCAGGCCATCAGCATACCTAAGCCTGGCCATAATAACGAGAATGAAAAAAGTTTTCTCATATTATTATTGCACACATTTCATGAAAACCTCCTTCCCGCTTTCCGTTACTCCCAGTAAAAATATCAGCAGACGCAAGAATGAAAATAATACTGCGGATGGCTGTTGCACGAATGCCTCCCTCCATCACTGTTTACTGATCGATTTCGGAGCCTCGCATCGTCCTGCTCCTCTCTCTCGCCTCACCGCTATCATGTTGGAAATAATTTGTTGGTTTAGGAGATTACCCCCAGGATTTGCCATGTGTGTGTGTGTGAATTCGAGAGGTAAAATATTCAGATTTCTCCTTTCTTCTCCCCATTGAGAACGGAGAATCTGTTTGACTTTCAGACAGGCCATTCGGTTCCTGAATGATGATCTGGAAATTGAACATGTCCAAAACCGATGTTTCCCTTTTCAAAATTGACTGGTTTGGATAAAGTGCAAACACGGAGTGGAGCAAAAAAGTTTCAAGGTCCGGTGATGATTTAAAACACCACTCTGCCGCCGCGTTTCCTAGCCCAGTGGCAGAGCTGGGTGTTTTGGGTCGAGCATAAAAATGGATATTCGAATTTTATTTCAATTAAATTTACGTAGAACCCACTGGCTACTCAACCCATTGGTTAGTCAACCCAGTGGCTACATTACCCATTGGTTAAACAGGAAATTTCGGTTTTCTATGATTTTACCCATTTCGAGCCAAAGGTCGTATTTCTGACCATTCACTTTGGGATTTTTTCTGACATAACAGTAACAGATCGATAGCTAATTTTTTTTTCGTTTTCACCTCATAGAAGATAATTTGTCTCCCGAGGCTCTTAAAACTAGCTTTTAAGGCCTGTGCATATTTTTTGAAAATTGCCCAAAATTTCGTCCTTTTTAATTTTTGTCTGAGATTTTAATGACTCAAAGAATGATTGTCAAACATCACGAGTAAAACCAAAGTCTTCTCAAATAAGGCTTTTCAAAGGCTTAAACTAGGCTTCAAAAGTCAATAATAAAAAAACACTTTTTTTGTATATTTTACATATGTATGGTATATTTGATAAAATGCTGGATATAATGTGGATGAAGAAAAACCATACATTTATTAGGTATATAGTCGAAATATATGCGAAATATACAAAATATATATGTATGAGATATATTTTTTACCTCAAATTTTTCAAAGGGGGGCCAAAAGGAGCTAAAGTCCGGCCTGAAATGGGTTAAGGAGGAGCCAATACGGGGTTGATGAGACAAAGAATTTTTCTACGAGACGCTTGAAAAAGAGGCCCCTTTCCAAATCTTTTTCTTAAAAAGTTACGTCGCTGACCGGGGTCCACTACGAAGATTACCAAAGTTTCTTCTGGGAAGATTTGTTTTCCTGTCTGCTGCCCATCATCGTTCGAGCGCCGGAAACGCAGACGTACTGATTGAAGAGGATGTAAAAGCGAGATAAACAAACAAAGGATAGAAAAAGTTGCGCGATAGGAAAAGTTTTCCCATCGAGAAATTATTACGCGTCTCGAGTCAATCATTTTTGCCAAAGGAGACGACTGCGGGGTCGGGCTTGGCCTTGGATAAACGCGCACTCGAGGGTAAATGGCGAAAAGTTTTAATATTTTCATGACGAAAATTGATTGGAAGCGATAAAGTTAATTGAGGCTTTAAATTTTGATTTCAGGCGTCACATCCACCAAAATTTAATCGATCTCGTGTGAAATTCCACTCTCTGTCGGACGGCCGACATTAATTTTGGAGATACTCTACCCCTCCAACACCGAAACGATTTATATTAATCAACTAGGAATTCTATACCTCGTCAAAATTTTCTCTCTCATTGAAATGCTATCATTATTAGAGACAAATTAGGCTGACAAGCTGGAATTGGACCCTCTGATCGCGCAGATCCAAGACGCTGCTCGTGAGAGTTCGAGCGCCCGAAACTTTTCCCCCGGCGGCACTGCATTCCGAGCTTATCTAATAATGATAAATCGATTGCAAACTCATCATTTAAGCTCAGACAATAAAACATGACATAGGTGCTACAGGCTCGATATCTGCCTCCTCTCCTTTCTTGGCCACTTTCGTAAAAGTCCTCAGGTAATTTATATCAGTCTCATTCGGTCGCGAGAGAATGAAAATTTGTCAAATGAAATTTTTGACACGGCTGATTGAATATTTATAGTCGTTTTGAGCTGTGCATTCTTCTTCTCGGGGCACCAGAGTCCTGTTTGGTGAAAAATGTATGTTAAATCGAAGACTTAGACTAACAAGTTCGAGCATCGGTTTCGAGTTTCGGCCCAAGTTTCTCGGCGAGTCGGCCGAAGGGCATCGTGTTCAGCCGATCCCCTGCTTTTAGTCTCCAATAAAATTTTCACAATTTTGTGCCCTACATTCGCCCAACTTGGAACAATGAGAGTCCATGTCATGTCAGAAATATGAATCGTTTATTACTTCAGGCCAGTTGAAAGCCGTCAAAGCTCGGCCCTGCGTTTTGCGATGTGATGGCTGCAAACATTAGGGCTTCGGCAATGTTGCTTTTGAAGTTGACGCTTCGACAACAGCAATACCCATTTCGACACTAGGGTTTCTGGTCTGTGGAGTCCCGTACCGGAAAAAGCTTCTTGGTCCCACAGTTCCCTTTTTGCGATCCTTTTCTACCAAAATGAAACTTTTCTCTCAAAATAACTTTTTCAAGCCCTTAATTTCTTGTCTGAAGCCTCTTTTCTCTTATTTAGGGAAATCCATTTATTCTTACTTCCACTTGAAAGCCCTTGCTTCCTCAGTTACGAGTAATTTCCTACTTTCTAGAAACAAAAATATGATGCCATCTCGACTGAAGTTCTGCAGAAATGAAAAATGGAGGAACGTGAATCATTAATCGATAGAAAACGTCGATGGGCCTTGCAACCCCGAAGTGCTCCGTCCAGGGGAGGAAAATGAGCGATTCAATAATGAAGCAATAGAGAAATGTTTCAAATACTCATGAGTCATGGCAACGTCGTAATCTGATATGAAAATGGAGAAAACTCGAATGGGCTGAGAGTGGGGCCGGAGCTTGTCAAGTGAAACAATTCGAATCGGACGCTGATTGAATTTTACGAGCTCGATCAACCGTCGACCCGGAGGGTTTCGGATTGGATTCTCTCGCAATTCTCCGATATATTGTTCCATTTCGTCCCAGATTCCACATCCGATAACGTGACCTACTTTCCCTCTTCCCTTCCACAGCTTCCTTTCCGGCTCCCAAGCCGGGAACGGGGAACTTTTGGCTTCATAATTGCTGTAAGCCCAACTGTTAAATCTCTCCACTCTAAAAGTTTATTACACACCCACTATTTAATAAAGAAAATGTCGTGTTTGAAGTAGTTTCCTAAAAGATGCACTTGCAGCCACAAAATTAAATTTCCAGGCAGCTCTCGAGCACCCATGTTTACCTACGTGCGTGCTATTTGAGGATAAAAGTTGCCTCATGTCAGATTAGAGAAACGAGCTCAAAACTCCCAGCTAGTTTACTCTACCTGCTTAGCCTTGCCGCAGCAAAAGAGGCACTCAGTGAGTTTTAATCAACCTTTCCGGCTCGTTTTCGTTCTTCTGGTTGTTGCATCTAGTTTCTGATGCCGTCTGTCTGGTCTGTTTGTTCGTCTTAGGACGGTTCCTAGTTGCAAAACCTAGAGACCTGCAGGTTTTCTTATAAGGTCATCTTAAGTCTGGAGAGTGGGGAAATTGTTTTGGTTTTCCTAATAGACTTTTTTTTCGTTGTATGAAATTTTCCAATACTTTGAAACTTTAGTATGTTGTAGTCTGTACAAAATCTGGCAAATAATTGAACCACATGTGACCCCTATCTCTTACAGGGACGGAGCTAGGAACCACTGAAGTTCGTACGGGAAGAAACTTTAGTTGCATCACCAGAGAGGGAGCTATAGACTCCTTATTGTCAGCAGGAGCAAAGTTTAAGTGAAATCTCCTAAAATAGTCGTCCTCAATCAAGCTTCAATTAAATTAGTCCAATGGCCATTTTAGGGGGAAATTCATCTCACAAAATTGATTGGCATAAAACTACTGAATCGGAGGAAAACCAAAGTTTTGAAGCGACCTAATCGCCTTATTTCAGTGGAGCGAGAAGGGGAAGGAGAAGGAGGAAAAGTTTGCGAAATTGCAACTATTTATGAAGGCTGTCAAGAGGTTGAAGCAAATTAGCTCTGACCACTTTAACGACGGCACGTAGACTCGGAACATAATTTTATTTTGCGCAAGATCGTCACGTCCTACCCAATAAAGTTGATACATTGTGCGTGTCCAGGCAACTAGTTCAAGTTCAGCCTCGTGAACTCACGAAGACGGACGAGAGATGAGAAAGTTTTAACGAGATAAGCGCAGTATCGCTTCCTCATAATTCAGGCGAAATTGGTCTCCTGCGCTGCGGAGCTTGATTAAATTCGTCCCGTGAAAGGCGAAAGTGGGGGGGTGTACTTACGTGGGGATGCACGGCCCGGCAAGTGGCAATTGTTGTTACTTTACTACTATCCGCTATAATTTGATTAAGGCTACTAGTGCTACCACTACTGCTACCGTCGCTCGATGCTGTACCAGTGGATGTGCCTCGCACTGCACTGGCGACTACGTGCAAGTTTCTCGCAGCGGAATCGATGATATCCGATATATTTCTACTTTGATCCCGTATGCTATTGAAAAGTGTGAGCTCATCACTGCGGTAGACGACTGCGGATGCCATTGGTCGTCGTGCTATACTGATTTGCTCGGTTATGTCCGGGTTACAACACGATGTTGGATATGTTCGGTTGGCAAACGTGTAATCCTGGGGGGAAAGGAAGGATTTCGGGCGGTTAATTTCCGATTAGAGTTTAATTGGGCACTCGGTCGTCTGAGAGCGGCTTCTTTTGATGAAATCATGTTGCTTTAATAAATCTCAGAGACGCCTTTTGGAGTTTTTCAAGGGAATTAGTCTAAAAGGTTCCTTTTTCAGTGCTTCTTTTCGTAGTTTGTAAGGTTTTAAGAACCTTTTGAGCTTTCAAAGGTTCTCAAAAGGGCTTAAATGGTATCTAGGAGGAAACGTTTAAGCTTCTAGTGCTTTCTCCCAGGTTTGAGGCCTCGGATAGCCCAAATAATATTTTGCTGAATTTTTTGACCTTTTAAGAGCAACTGTCACGTAAAGCTAATTTTTTAAAATTGCTCAAAAGGCTAAGAGGCAGTTCGAAACCCAGCATCCATAATTCTGTTTGGTGAGGAGACACAAGATTTCCATTCAAGCTGAATGAGAACGCTCTCGAATGCTCTTATTGAGCAGTGATTGAGCCTAATGACCGAGATAAGCCCTCTTGCGAAACTTGAAGCGCCCTTGTGGATCGGGTGCGCTGCAGTAGTTCTGATGAATAATTAAATTACGGCCCTAATTAAATTTTGTGTGCGTAGGCGGGAACACAGAGCTTCGACAGCACTTTGGGGGAGAGACGAATAAGTTTTCCCGAGCAGCAGCATTTGGTGGCAAGTGTTTATAATAACAGCACCCTTGGCTAACATACGTACATAGGTTGTACATTGCCCGGAAACAACCATGTTTATCCTCTATCCCTATCTCCATGCACGTCCCGATCTCGATAGCAGCTCGGAGCCATAATACCCAGGATCAAAATGTGATTGTTTTGCTAATTTGCTAATTTGTAAAATTATGTATGTCCTACATGAGAACGCAGGCACGTCCCGTAGTGGTAGGTCGTGAGATTAAGGGACTAAAGGTCGTTGTAATTCGCACAGCGAGTTTGTAGCCTCATTTTGTGGGATTTTTATCGCCACTCAGGTTGCGTAAGCACAACTTAAACTGTCGTCAGAGAGGGTCAATGCTCCCTTAATGCGGCAACAGGGACACATTTGGGAGCAGATTTGGTTTCGGAACTACACTAGACACCAGCTGGTGCTGGCACGGCGACCCAGAAGATCGATTGCCTCAAAGTTTGCTGCATAAATTAATTTTAATGAAATAATAACAGGCTATCAGGTGACCGAAAGCAAGGGTATGATGCAAAGTAATTTATCTTGTAACATTACCGTTGATCCAATAACGCCGCAACATTGACCGTCCATCTGAAGACGGTCCCATAACTCGGTGAACTCTATTGAGCTGCCGTACTCGTGTGCAAGTCGATACCTAGGGGGAAATGGCAAAATTGATATGTTGTTTCACATTACGGCCGCAGCCATCGAGACTGATTAAATTGGGCTGGTCATGGTTATTGTGTCGATGAGAGGAGGTCCTTCGTCCGTACTTCAGTCGAGAGTCAAGAGGTAGAATCGTAGAGTCCGAATTTGTGGCTTTTTCCATTTTTCAGACCCAAGAATAGCTCAAATATTCCTTGGAAGCAAATTTGGAAGGCCATTTAAAGTTTTCCTAAACGAAGAGAGCTTAAAAACTATGTCGTCAAGCTACGACTGGAAGGCTCATTTCCGGGTTTTCTTTAATTTTAGGGCTTAAACTCTTGCCCTCTCCCTGAAAAGTTCAGAACGTTGACGTTGACCTCTGAACGTGACTCTCAAAAGCAAGTTTTCAGCCAATTCAGACCAGAAAGACAAATGTAAATGGTTTCTCGTAAAAGTCAAGACGTCTTACCGTAATACGGGCTGTAGTTCTTGCATAATTTTGTCGAATTTAAAAATCCAAAAGATTCCTAGGAGCGCATCTCCAAGCAGCAGCACCAATAAAAGCAACCAATAAGCGTTTAATAATTTTTCTGACAGTCTTAAGGCACCAAGACACCCTACTAATTGTAAGAAACCTGCAAAAAAGACACCATGAGAGTCCGAATATAGCGCAAGGAGCAAAAACTCACCTGATTGCACCAGCAAAGCAAAGTAAGCGTAAATGAAAGTGGGCTGGGTCAAACTCAAGCCAGTCACTAATAAACGTTTATAATCCGATACTAAAACTTTACCGGCAGCGCCACAAAATACAATGACTGCCATTAAAAGCACAGCGTTGCACGTGTAGATCCACAGTCTGTAGTACCTGCAGCGTGAAAAATAGGACGCGACGACATCGTTAGTTAGTTTACTGTCTGACAATATCTCTATTTGCATAGAAATTAAATGGGAAATGGAAATAGAAATAGAAAGTACAGACAAATGCAAATAATGAAGAAAAATTAAGTGGATTTATTCGTTTGCACTCGCAACCGTCGCATCGCGTCGCGCCGTGCCAATGAATAATAATCCTATTTGCGCCTCCATTTTGCTGTGGTGTCTACTCACCGCATGGCCTTTATGTCCGGCGTGTTGTTTGGTAGCCCCGCGGGGGTCATAGGGCTCATAGGGTAGTTTGTGTTTTCGATATTCTTTACCTTCACTGGTGCAGGTATTGGGCTCAAGTCGTTTAGTATTGTAGCCACGGGAACCTGTGAAAGTCAACCGTTTATTGTCTTGACTGGCAACAATATTTAAGCTCCTTATGGCTTGTAAGAGTTTTTGAAACTTGATTTTTTTAAAGCTTCCAGCGTGGGTAAGCCGGTCAGAGAGCTCCAAATAATATAAATAAGCCCCACGTTCCCCCCCAAAAATTACAAGGGCAACTGCTCGCTGTGCTGTGAAAAAATCTGTGTTAATTTTTACATTTCTTATACGAGCCTCTAGGAAACGAATTTTGGTTTCAATCGAAAGATAACTCATTTCCTAAGCTTCTATCTCCTTTCTGTGTCTTTCATTTTAATTGCAGTTCGCAGAAGGAGCCGCCAAAGATTGGCCATCAAAGCTCAAGATGACAAATTCTTTACTTGAGAGACTTTTTCTAAACCTAGCCTTCTGAAACCCATGGTGATCATTCCCAAAACTCAGTATCTGATCAATAGGATAAAAACTGAGTCTAAAACTCCCTTCAAGGTTTCCCGCTACCCGAGTTCGCATCAAGGTCGCATATTTTGCTGAGTCAATTGACGCAAATCAAGAAAACTTGAGTCAACTTGAGAAACTGCTAGCTTGGTATATTTTAGGCTCTATCGCGCGCAAAAGCTAGAAAACAAAGGCGATTGACGCAAATCCAGAAAACCTGTGTCAATCTTAGCAGCCAGGCTCAAACCGATTTTTGGCTCTGTCACGCGCAAAGGCGAGAAAACAAAGGCGATTGACGCAAATCCAGAAAACCTGTGTCAACCTAAGCAGACAGGTCCAAACCGATTTCTGGCCTTGTCACCCTCAAAGGCGAGAAATCTTGAAAACTTGAGTCAACCTGAGAGCCTTTTTTAGCCTCTGACGCACGCAAAGGCGAGAAAAACAAGATAGACTCACTCCACTTGGGTCAACAATGACGGGGACGCCGAAAAAACCCATACCTGAACTTCTTGTGGCGGCTTCTTGAAGTTGTTTAGCTCGCTGAGGTGCTGCAGAAACTTCGGAGACGGTGCCGTTGCAGTGTTGAGACTCGCAGGTCGCAGAATGCTGGCACCCTGCTCGATTGACGTGAAGGATGTGGCGGCAACTTTTGTATGTACAACAACGTTCTTTGCGTTGATCAGCAGATCGTCCAAGCTCTTGCACTCTGACAAGTACAAGATCTGAGCGTGGTTCTGCAGGTTCTTCCAGTTGCGCTTGTTGTTGTTGTTGTTGCTCTCAGAGTCGCCGACTAGGGTTGCTGTGGTTGGTAGATCCTTCGTGCCCTCCTTTGCGCCGATACAGTTGTTGTTGTTGTTGCTATTATTGCAATGAAGCTGATTGTTGACCTTCTTGATTACCGTGTCGGCCTGCCGTTCACGAACGGTGGAATTTGTGTGGACTGACAGCATCACAAACATAGCCCGCAACTTTGATACACCAGCACTTTGGCATAATATGAATTATGTATATGTTAGCTTTGATTCTCTTTATTTCGTGGTTTCTCGCACTTTTTCTTCTCGAGGACCAGCGTGGAAAATATTGTGCTCTTCTACCTTACTCAAAAATGTGCGCAACTCAATCTTCGTTTCACTTATCAAGTTAGTTATACTTATAGTAAGAAGAAGCGGAACCAAAATGCAATGCAAAATTGAAAAAATTGAACCACTTTTTGTTCTGAGCTGCGACTTTTCACCTTATTTCATAGCCCTTAGTCTTGACTTTGAATTTATACCGTCGTTTGTTGAAAAAATACGAATCAGGTCGCCCATTAGCCATGATGGTGCTGATTTTATGGTGACTCAGACCGAGACACCTGAGGCGGAGACGACGCTTGCTGTCTTGACGTGACTACCGTCATCCTCATCTTCGCCAGGCTCATCGTTCGCATTAATTCACGCCCGAACAGCGTTCGAGTGCACCCTTTTGTTCTGGAAAGCACAACTTTTGCTCTGCCGTTTCCGTTTTGCGGCACATCAGTGCTTTTTTTTCTCGCAAATTGACAAGTTGCCTCGTGATTTATGGTGAGTCTCAGGGAGTATGGAAGAGCAAGCAGGTGTTCGCACTTCTTTTACCGTGTTGGCGCGCAAATCAAGGAAAAGTTAAAATCGAGATATGTCACTGATGCGAATCGAGGGAACGAAACAAATTGAAGCAGGTGAGCACTTTTGTCGTCGCTGTTTCGTTGAAACTTCTGGAAAAGAAAAGGAAAACGGGGTTATTTATGTGGAATGTTGAAAGTCAACTTTTATCTACTGTTTAGTCTGTCTTTTCCCTTCTGTTGTTTTCTCATAGAAAATTAAAGAGTCACAGCTTCACCTCTCGCGCCTGAAACATCTGTTAGCCTTGACTGCAGTCTTTCTCAAGTGATATCAATTCATCGACCTGGAGCAGCTCATTTTGAAGTTCAAAGGAAAGAAAAACTAATACAATCGCCTACTCTCCAGACCATACATGAGAACGCCTTTGAGCAAAACTACTTTGAGACGGACGGACGAACTGACTTATGATTTTTTTAGTGCATTTTCATCAATTTTGAAAAAAATGCACTTATGTGTCCGATATGTCCGTCTGTCCGTCTGAGTCACAAAGGCTCCGAAACTACAAGAGCTAGAGACCTGCGGTTTTTTGCATGATGTCATGTATGGTCTGGAGGGTGGGCGAAACGATTTGGTTTTTCCGAAAAACTGCCTGGGGGGTAGTTAAGGGGGTTTTCCCGTTGTATGCAAGTTCCATATACTTCGTCCGATTGAGCTGAACTTTGAATATGTTATACATCACGTCAAATTTAGCAAATCATAGAACACATGTATGACCCTATCACTTAAGGGGGTGGGGTGAGAGGCCTCCGATGGGGGGAAAAATTTAGTTGCTCCGATTGAGCTGAAATTCAGAATGGTCATCTAAAATCACAAAATAAGCAACTTTTGTTTCGGGTCATAGTCTCAAAAATGTAAAATAACGGACTCTGGGCGTCAATAAGTGGCCACCCAAGACTTCCCCTGGCGAACAGAGGGACAAAATTTCAAATTCAACCGATTGAGCTGAAACTTTGGAAACTGTTTGATGGCATTAAATCCAGCAAAAAATAGTTCTACAGTAAGTCTCTATGACCTAAGGGTGAGGAGCTGTGAGCTCCCAAAGTTAGTATGAGGCGAAAATTTTCTAACTCCAATTGAGCTTAAACTTGGGCAATTGTTAGATGACATTAAATTTAGAAAATATCCTTCTACATTAAGGCTCTATGGCCTGTAGAATCGAAGTCAGGGGTCCACTAAGTTTTCGCAGTGACGTAATTGGGGACAAAACATATTTACTTCGACCAACTTTTGCAACAAAGCGAATTGAAAATGCACTCAAATGCGTTCGTCCCGGACTAAGCTTTAATAATGTTTTTACGTTGAAACTACATTTTTCATCACTCTTCATACAAATTGACAGTTTGTTTGCGGTTAGAAATAAAAATAGACAAATAGTCGCTTAAAATGGTCGGTTTCGGCCAGGAGGGCGCAAAATGAGGGAGCAAAATTAATTGGTGAGAAAATGAACCAAAAACTTATATTTTCAAGTCAATTTTTTTCAAGTGAAAAATTTTGAGGAACTGCTAAGCAAAGTCTGATTTTCTCGCGCGAGTCCCAAAAAGTCGCGCGAGAAACTCGCGCGAGTTTTTCATACATTCATACAATAGATACTCTGTACTTTCTGTGGATCTGCGTGTGTCGCTGAGCGCTGCCAGAGAAATATAAAAGGTGTCGAAGCCAGATTGGTGATCAGTTGAATATCAAACATGTTCAAGTTTATCGTTGTCTTGGCTCTGGCCGCTACCGCCTCTGCAGGAAACTGCCCGTCCACCCTAAACGACAACAGTCTTTATAACCAGGCTGATTTCTTGGGTGTATGGTACAATCAAGTGAGAACCTGGCAAGGTACCCCTCCAGCGGGAATCAATTCCGACAATCCTTTAACCGTCACCCACACGGCCGTCAACTCAACTTCGACACGAGGAGATTTCTTCTACGGTGCAACCTCTAGCGCCGCCTTGGGCAACGGTTGGTTGGACAGTACTGTTGGATACACTCCCGATATCCTTGGTCGTCCGAGAATTCAAGGATATGTTACTGGTTGGGAACCCAACAATGGACGATTCTTTGGCGTTCTCTGCGATGCAAATGACAACGTATTTTCCGTATTTGGCTACTCCCGTAGGCAGACCCCGACCGATGCTGATAAAGCCTGGTTCGACAGCAAGGCCGCTGATTATCCAGCTACCAAATACTACTAAGATGCTTAAATGATTTACTATAGCTTTCCTCATGTGGCAAAAGAAGAAACTAACGCATCCGCTTTAGTTCCTATTTTTGCCACATGGCATAGCTATTTGTTTTCAATTCAATTTTCTGTTTCCTCATTTCAAATAAAGTCAATTCTAACGTACACAGTTTTTCACTTAACGTAGATTTGTAGTAACAGTGACTTTGATCACTTCTTTAAATTTTCGAGGTCTACCAAAAGAAAATGAGCCTTTTTAGAAATCAACAAAGGGACTGATATGCAGCATTGCAGGAAGAGAAATATAAAAATGGTTCATTGTTTTCGACTAAGTTTCATTACACTGCGCTGCTATCCCTTTTGGCCGCTAAAGCAATCAACGTATGTGTCCGTGTATCTGTGCGTCCGTTTGGTCCGGTAAGCTCCGAAACTTTGACCATGAATACTTGATATTCTCTCCTTATGTATTCACAGGAACACAAATACCTATATTTTGTGCTCCAAAGTTCGGCCCACTAGATGTGATTACAACTTTGATCAAAAATTTCATTCGAGAGAATTGTACTTGTCGGATTTTTTGACTAAGGTCTGAAATGGCACAGCTACTCAAACGGAGCTGAGGCTGCATCATTTAAGCCGATTAGCAAATTTCAGGATGTGGTGTTTTGACTAAATAAAACTGTATTTTTGGAATGCCACCCTCCCTTGTGAACGGCAAGACTCAATTTGAGCTACGAAAACATTTTAAACTATTTTTCACTTCAAAGCTCTCCTTTTCCCAAACATTTCGAATGAAATCCTCATCGAACAAAAAGTGATTCCAGCTAAAACAAATCGTATAAGTTACTTACGAGGAACCTTTTTGGCTAAATTCCTATCCACCCGAGCCTTCGCAACCAATTTATCGACGCGGGATCATGCTTCTCCCAGAATCCAACATCTCGATGGAAAGCATAGTAGCTCATTGATACTCTTTCTCATTAGCAATAAGTCTCCCGATCGATTGATAATTCAGAACATAAAATATCGAATATCCTACCTTGTAATGGCGCTTATCAATCATGGAAAATTAGCAAATCAGAGGCAGTGTGGCGGGGATATAAGGTAAAGAACAACATTGTTTAGAGTGCTGTGGAGTTTTGTAAACAAAATTAGCCTGCAAGTTGTGGAAACCCCAATTACAATCAATCTTGATTAATCTTGTGCCTGTCTTTTTGCGCCATCACTGTCTAGCAAAAATCAATCAACGGGGCTTGCGGTGGTGTTGAGTCAATATTTTATCTTCGGGTTTTTTCAATCTTCATTTTCTTTCCGTTTTTGTATCATCCCTGCCTTGATGCAAATTTGATAGCCCGATGGTTGTCGTACAGACGTTTAATATTCGGAAGATCAAAATCTGACGGAAATCAGGAGGTAATTTTGGATAAAAGACGGAGGAGATGAAAATAATTAGCGAAAGTCAAACATAGCAATTCCACAACTAGGAGTTTCTATGTAAGTAGGAGTTTTTCTGTGAATGTTAGGTTGTTTCTAAGATTATTATTTTCTCAATAACTTGGCCTTTTTATCAAAAATGAAGAACACGTGAATCACATGTGAAAAGCTGAATGGACGAAATCAAGTGTAGCTTACCCACAGGTACCATAAAATTGACGAAAATGGCGCTCAAATCATCCAACAAGTCACAAACAGGAGACTTTTAGACGCCTTTGAATCACTATAGATGACAAACAACGAGACGCCACTTATGAACACAGAACCAGCTCCCATCATCTCAAACCTCTTTAAGCTCTCAGCCCAACGCAGCTCATAGGCAACACAAGGAACTTCGCGTTCCACACTTAACACATCAGTTGCCTTCCTGTTTGCTCCGATGCAATGTCCGAAACGCGTCAGCAAAATAAGCGTAACTTTATGTTTTCATTTTACCTTACTGTTAACCCTTCGTCTAACACCTCCTCCATACACCTTCGGTTGCACACCTGGGTCTGGCCAGACCCCTATTTTAAAATGTAAATTTGATCAACTTAGACATTAATAATACAATAAATAAATATCAAAATCACATTGTTGGTTCATTTTTCAATTTTTAGTTACTTTCAAAACTCAAAAATATTTTGCTTAAGAGTAGTTCAAATTTTATGGGGTGAGATTCTTGCGTTTGATCTCAGCTTCCAGGGCACTTAGAAGGGCGAATGATGGCTTAAAAGTTTTGCAAACTCTCCTAGACGGGACCGATTTACCTTTCGAGTCCAGGTTTTAAGGGGCTTCGGAGTTCTGGGAGTTCCCCTGGAGGCCTATCAAACCACCCGTTCGCTCACTATTCCCCTCCGGACCCCCGGATATTATATTTCTTCCAGATAGCCCGTGAAAAATAAAGGTCACTTTGCCACGGAAAGCACTATCTCCGGGGGCTCCTTCTATTTACGGTATTTAATTTTGAAATTCGATTTTCGTGATTTCGGGCTACCTGTTTCTCAATAACCACTGTACTCAGAAAACTTTGCATTATTTCATTCAAACAAGAAAAAAAATTCAGAATAAGTTTTCAAGGAAACTTTTTTATGTTTTACCTGAGCTCCGCTAGAGGGGGCTCAAGTTTTTCAGTTTTTGATTTTTCACGCCTAAACGGCTAGAAGCAGCTCAAAAAACTTTTTTTATTTGGAAAAGAACTAAATTTAGACGTTTTTTGAAACTATACCGAGGTCAATCGGTAAAGCGAAAACGGAGATACAATTTTTTGAAAATCAAAGTTCCCAATTAAGGCACGTTTCCACCTCTAACTTTGATTTAAGATTTTTTTTTTCAAAAAAACGCTCTATTTGATTTTAGCCACGTCTTTTACGAGCACAAAAAGTGCTCAACCATATTTCTCCGATGAATATCCGAGGAGGAGATAGCTTTTGAAGGTTGCAGGAACAATGGTCATTTTTACGTCATTTTCAGACCTTGACCCATTTGAAGCCCTAGATCTCCTGAATAAGGTTTTTGATTGAACTAACCGAATAATGAATAGAAAGAAGACACTTGAAGGCTTTCAAAAAATGCTCATTCGAATTTTTACCACGAGCCTGAGGGGAGTGGGGGCAATATTAGTATAGCTCATGGGGTAAGTGGGCTTAGTTTTCCAAGGAATTTGTTTTTTTTTGTTCGGCTTTTCGTACCTAAAACTTTATTATTAATTTAGTTAAAATTTTTTTCTGATTTTTTGAGTGGTCAACGAGCTCGCTGCGACCATCCTGAGAGCCGCAGCAAGCTCCCATATGATTTTCTGGAATTTCTATGGAATTTATATATTTTCATATGGGAGCTTGCTGCGGCTCTCAGGATGGTCGCAGCGAGCTCGTTGACCACTCAAAAAAATCAGAAAAAAATTTAACTAAATTGATAATAAAGTTTTAGGTACGAAAAGCCGAACAAAAAAAACAAATTCCTTGGAAAACTAAGCCCACTTACCCCATGAGCTATACTAATATGGCCCCCACTCCCCTCAGGCTCGTGGTAAAAATTCGAATGAGCATTTTTTGAAAGCCTTCAAGTGTCTTCTTTCTATTCATTATTCGGTTAGTTCAATCAAAAACCTTATTCAGGAGATCTGGGGCTTCAAATGGGTCAAGGTCTGAAAATGACGTAAAAATGACCATTGTTCCTGCAACCTTCAAAAGCTATCTCCTCCTCGGATATTCATCGGAGAAATATGGTTGAGCACTTTTTGTGCTCGTAAAAGACGTGGCTAAAATCAAATAGAGCGTTTTTTTGAAAAAAAAAATCTTAAATCAAAGTTAGAGGTGGAAACGTGCCTTAATTGGGAACTTTGATTTTCAAAAAATTGTATCTCCGTTTTCGCTTTACCGATTGACCTCGGTATAGTTTCAAAAAAACGTCTAAATTTAGTTCTTTTCCAAATAAAAAAGTTTTTGAGCTGCTTCTAGCCGTTTAGGCGTGAAAAATCAAAAACTGAAAAACTTGAGCCCCCTCTAGCGGAGCTCAGGTAAAACATAAAAAAGTTTCCTTGAAAACTTATTCTGAATTTTTTTTCTCGTTTGAATGAAATAATGCAAAGTTTTCTAAGTACAGTGATTATTGAGAAACAGGTAGCCCGAAATCACGAAAATCGAATTTCAAAAGTCATGGCTACCGTAAATAGAAGGAGCCCCCGGAGATAGTGCTTTCCGTGGCAAAGTGACCTTTATTTTTCACAGGCTATCTGGAAGAAATATAATATCCGGGGGTCCGGAGGGGAATAGTGAGCGAACGGGTGGTTTGATAGGCCTCCAGGGGAACTCCCAGAACTCCGAAGCCCCTTAAAACCTGGACTCGAAAGGTAAATCGGTCCCGTCTAGGAGAGTTTGCAAAACTTTTAAGCCATCATTCGCCCTTCTAAGTGCCCTTGGAAGCTGAGATCAAACGCAAGAATCTCACCCCATAAAATTTTGTACTACTCTAAAGCTCAATATGTCCGTCTGTATATATGTTCGTCTACTGTCTGTTGATTCAAAATTAAATTGCTACGTAACGGTAAGACTTAGAAAGCTGCGAATTTTTTTAAATTTTGCTCGTTGCCTAGTGAGTTAAGAACGAAAAAAAAGTTCCGGAAAATCCCCAGAGACGTAGCCAGGGAGGCTGAACATTTTCGAAAAATTACCAAATTTGACCCGAGTGAGTTCAAATTTGGGGATATTGTACATTTTATGAAGCCAACAAATTTATTAAACTACATTTGACCCCTATAATGAACAGATACGAATCTAAGGACCCCTTTTATTCATCTATAGACTAAAAATTGGGGTTCTAAGGTATGTGGGTATACCCAATTATCGTCTTCTTCTTCATTTTTGCCTAGTTGCCAAGGTTCTTCACGTTCCTCGAAATCTTCTCCCCCTATATCAGCTGCTAATGCAGCTAGTAAAGCAATTGTATTGTGCAATTTGACGGTACGGGATCGGGTATTATAATGAAACTCAATTTCTACCGCCATATTGTTGTTGATTTGTTGAGATTTGACTTTGTTTATTTCACTATACATAACAAAATAACGGACCTGTCATGTTGACAATATTTTTAACAAGTAAAATAAACTTCAATTAACATATATACTATATTAAAAGTGTGAAAAGTACGACGGTTTTCTAAAACCAGATTTTTAAAACATAGCTCCACCTGCTTTCCATACTAAATGTAAGGGGATCTGGCCAGACCCAGGTGTGCAACCGAATGGTATTTTTTTAAAGCTTAATTTAAGCTTATTTGACAAACTTTGTTTACTTTTGTTTATGATTAAAAATCGTCAAAAAATATTTTAGGAAGCTACCCGAGGCCACAAGTCTCTAACTTTTATAGTTTTAAAGATAAACGTTATCAAAGTTGCGATGGGCCTGGCCAGACCCAGGTGTTAGACGGAGGGTTAACCGGCAAAGTCAATAAGGTGTTAGCAACTCGTTCTTTTAATGTGTCTAGACTTTGCGTAGACTCAGTGCCTTAAATTTGTGTTATATATTTCTTGTTTTGTTGTTTTTAAGTCCATTTTCCCTTTAATTGAGATCTGCATCAGACCTGCAGTTTTTTTGTGTAATGTAAGATACATATAATCCGGTTCCGAAGGGTTAGAAATCTTAAACCCCATTTCTTAACAAGGGAAAGGGGACAAACCTTTTGTAGCTGAATTTTCGGTAAGTTCCAAGTCCTATCAAGTAGACAGGCATGCCCTTTTCAGCTAAGAAAGCAGAACGAGGAGCCCTCCGTGACTTTTTACGCCATCACTTATTCTATTCTTCTCTATTGACTTTTTATGATCTTATCTCCATAAGCAGGGCAATCTAAAAATACAAGTTCAAGTTAATGCAGATAATTTTGCAACGACAAGTAAAATACCTCATATAGGAAAACATGTTAAAAGCTTAGTCGGGGACGAACGCATTTAAGTGCATTTTCAACTCGCTTTGTTGCAAAAGTTGGGTTGAAGTGAAATATTTTATTCCCAAATCCGTCACTGCAGAAACTTATTGGACCCCTGACTTTGATCCCAAAGGTCATAAGGTCTTAATGCAAAAGGATATTTAGCTTAATTTAAGGTCATCTAACATTTGCCCAAGTTTCAGCTCAATTAAAGTTAAAAAATTTTCGCCTCATACAAATTTTGGGAGCTCACAGCTCCTCACTCTTAGGTCATAGAGACTTACTGTAGAACTATTTTTGCTGGATTTAATGCCATCTAACAGTTGACAAAGTTTCAGCTCAATCGGTTGAATTTGAAATTTTGTCCCTCTGTTCGCCAGGGGAAGTCTTGGGTGGCCACTTATTGACGCCCAGAGTCCGTTATTTTACATTTTTGAGACTATGACCCGAAACAAAAGTTGCTTATTTTGTGATTTTAGATGACCATTCTGAATTTCAGCTCAATCGGAGCAACTAAATTTTTCCCCCCATCGGAGGCCTCTCACCCCACCCCCTTAAGTGATAGGGTCATACATGTGTTCTATGATTTGCTAGATTTGGCATGATATATAGCATATCCAAAATTCAGCTCAATCGGACGAAGTATATGGAACTTTCATACAACGGGAAAACCCCCTTAATTACCCCCCAGGCAGTTTTTCGGAAAAAACCAAATCGTTTCGCCCACCTTCCAAACCATACATGACATCATGCAAAAAACCGCAGGTCTCTAGCTCTTGTAGTTTCGGAGCCTTTGTGACTCAGACGGACAGACGGACATATCGGACACATAAGTGCATTTTTTTCAAAATTGATGAAAATGCACTAAAAAGAATTCCCTAGAAGTGATCTGACGTGAAATGTAAATAACAATATTTTGACAAAGCGGTTGTGTCGGCAAATCTAAACACTAAATTATTCCGCGCTTTAAGTCCAAACTCCGAATGCCATTAATAGTACTAACGAGTCTCTATGTCGATGAACTCAAACATGCCACAATATCTCGAATATTTCTACTTTCCCCCCGAGATTTGACTTACGTACTCAAAATCTTGCTGTTGATGAGAACGACGATGAAGCTTCTCATTCTTCATGAACTGAGCAACAACTCATGGCAACGCGTTCGAGTCTCCGTGGAAAATAATGCAAACTTTACAAGATTCCGTGAACGAGCAGCTTCACTCAGAAGGATCCTGATGTGCGTGCGTAAGCAAGATTCAAACAAGCTATCGCACAAAGTTGAGCACTAAAATTCCCACAAGTGCTTTAACAAAATGAATATTAAATTCGTTTTGAGCGTAGTACACGGATATAAGGAATTATGGGTATTAAAGTTAAGTAAAAATCTTCAAAATCGAGTTATAGAAGAGTACCGAGAGCTCATCTGTTTGTCTAAGTGGGAAAATTAGGATCATATCAAGCAAACTGAGCCATAAATCCAGGATATCAGCGCAGTGTAATGAGTACTCTGCGTTGATACCACTGCTT